>OX030948.1:171002687-171614479 GCA_943735915.1 Pherbina coryleti
ATTCTCGTAGGTAAGTAGGGTGGTTGATAGTAAACCTCTGCACGAGTGCGCTTGAAATGCGTTTCAAAGCACTCGTTTGTAGTGCAAGCTTTTGCTATGTTTTGCTCTCATCAATGAAATCAAGCCTAACACTACAGAGAGCACTCGTCGCTTGAGCAGAACAAGAACAGACTAAAACCAAAACAATGTTATGCACGATTCGGAAAAGAAGTCTGCACTGACTCGAAAGTTATGTAAACAACAGCAGAACGCTTGAAGTTATGCTGTGTTATTTAAGTTTCATACTATACATTTTCTTGTAAAAAATCATTAGGTGCATATGTATATTTAAAAAGCTAAAAAAAGTGATTTTCTTATTAATTATTCAAATTATAATAGAAAACTTATTTGTTTTGTATTAAAATGCATGTTTTCCGTTTTGATAATAATATTTAATGAAAAACAAGTTACAATTTTAAAAATTTGTGAGTAAATAAAATAAAATAACAATAATTAAAACTACAATAATGTAGTTGTAGGTATGTTTTTACTTTTATTATTTGTGGTTATATTGTAAGTCTGGTGTAGTTAGTTTATTATTATGTTGGATTGTTGATATTGTTGCTGATGATGATTTCGTTTGTTGTTTATGGTAGCATTGGTGTTTGTGTGATTGTTGGTCTATTGTGGTGATGTTTTTTTGTTGTTGTCATTGAATTGTCGTAGATGTAAGTTTTGTTGTTATTGGTGATATTGTTTGTTAAGTTATTATTAAAAACAAAAAAAAAATAAATAACTGGCCATTTAAGCCCTTGAAAGGACTTTGACCTAGCTTCTTATCGACTCATAACCGCCAAAATATCTTAAGCGCCAAAAAGAAAATTTTACAGGAGAAGGTTTTTTTTAATTATCTTTGCTATTAATTTTATCTTTTATCTCTTATCTCTTTGCTATTAATTTTATTTTAATAATTTTATCTCTTATATTGATTAATTTCTTTTAGAGAATTTCATCTTAAGCGACACTTTGCTGTCATGAAAAATGTAAACAAACATGTAGTGTGTACTTAAGCTAAAATTGCTTTTGGTTTAAATTCATAATCTAATTTCGTACACCTATGAAATTTTGACAGACGATGTAAACCATCGCAAATTATCGATTTTCATCAAAAAACATAAATCGGATATTATGTCGCTTAAGATATTTTGGCGGTTATGAGTCGTTATGATCAATTGTGTTGTGCGTGTTATTAAGTTTGTACACAATTGACCGAGAGCCGGGCCTACATGCTTAACGCCGACTCCGAACGGCGATAAACGGAATGGTTCTTGTTCTCAAAAAGCTTTACATGGCATTTGATTACTCTCTGAGGTTTGCCATTGTCTGCAGAGAGGTGGCGGCCGTACAGAAAAATTATTTTTTTTTAATTCAAATGATTTTCTGTCGCTGCTGGGGTTTGAACCCGGGTCTCCAGGTTCGTTGACATAGCGGCCACGCACTTTAACCAACTACGCCACGGACGCCACGGACGCGTTAAGTTATTAGTAGTGATTTGTTATTTTCGGATTAAAGTTTTGTTACTGGTGAATGTTTCAAATGTTATCAGTAAAGTTAATTAGAGAAATTGTAAGTGTAATTGGTTTTAGCAATATTGAATGTATTGGGAAAACGGTTTTGAAACTAAAAAATAAAATTAATTATTTGTTAGTTGCTTTTGCAATTCTTTGCTCATGTGCAATTTGTTTATATTCGAGTGCCAAAACATTATTTGGTTAACCCAAATAGAGCTAGAATCAATGCTAGTTCTTTTTTCGGATCTCAAATTTCGAGCTACGGAAAAAACTCTTTCCGAAGCTGAGCTGCTTGCTGGCGTAGCTAAAATGCTGCAACTCATTTTATTAAGTAGGGGAAACTCATTTTGTGAACATCCCACCACTGCAAAATATTAAAATCGTCGTGAAAAATTGTATTTGAACTTTCGTACATCATTATTTCTCTTGTATTTTGAAATCCGAGTTTAAAATTGCAGGTTGTTGCACAAAATAAAACCACAAAATAAAAAAAAAATGTCTGGCGCTATCTTGGTTAAACATTCATGATAATAAAATTAAAATTTAAATAATTCTATTAAGCAATTATTTACAAAATTATCTCCAAAAAAAAAAAAAAAATTCAAAAAATTGTCAAAAAAAACGAAATAAAAATAATTACTTCCTATAACTAATTTCTATAATAACTACTGCCAAGGCTCTGCCGCTTAAAGGGTTAACGCTCAGCTAAGAATTGAAAAAAGTAGCAATAATGCAGACGTTAACTGTGCTTAATATATATATATATTAATAAACAAGTGACGCGCAAAAAGGAATGATAACAAGAAAACAAGCAACAACATTAACTAACAACAAAAACTAACAAACAAACTTTACAACTTGAAAAAAAAATTACGCAAAATTTACATATATAAATTAATGATTGAACAAAAAATAAACACAAATCAATTATATTAAACATTCCTTATAATAAATATATAATATTAAATATTAAATATTGTAATAAAATTAAAATTTTAATAACTTACGTCATTTACATCCATTCTTTTTAGCAATTATTTAAAAAATTTTCTCCAAAAAAAATAAAAATTAAAAGAATTGGTAAAAAACCACCACTCACTACGAAACAAAAATAATTACTTCGCCAAGGTTCTGCTGTGTTAGGTGTGATTGGTGCATTTTTCGCTGTTATAAATTGTTCTGTTTTTATTAAACAAACAACATCGTGCTCTGTTAAAGCAAACGGCGAACATAGTTCTCTTTGAAGTCGACGAGTGCTCTGCAGTGTTTGTTTGTTGTTATTAAATGACTTGGATAAGCTCTGCTTGACTAACAGAGTTCTGTCAAGCTCTGAACTCTGCACTGTTGGATCTACTGTTGTGGAAAAAACGAGTGCATTTATGCAGAGGTTTAGTTGATAGTAATCAGCTGTCGGTATTTATATCACAATTTGAGCCTTTGGTGTGCCTAAAGTACTGATCGTACAATGTTGATGTTAGCACTTGTTGGTCTGCTTGTTCCTCACTGGGAGAAAAATTCATGTTTGAACTCTCTAACTTATATAAATTTTACACAATTACATGAAATATAAAACCAATTTGATGTTTTTGTTTGCTTAAGTTTGCTACCTATTTATCGACAGTTTCCGGTTTTGTCGACAAAACCATAAGACTTGTATGGGAGCCCCCCTAAGGAGTGGTCGGAGGGAATAGGTGTCAAAGGCAAAAATGTTCCTTTTGCAAAAGTAATGGGGGTTGGTAATACATATTAACCCTCTCCGGCACTCTTTGAAAGGTCGTATGCTCAGGTGTATGGAATAAATATTTTGCTAAATATTTTTTTAAGAAGATGTCATCAAAATCTAATTGCATAATTCTACGTCTTGTGTTGCGACATAGTCGAAACTACTGTATCTTTTTTAGTTTAGTTTCCAATATCCTTCAAAATTGTTTGTACCTATTTTAGCCGTTTTCGACGCACTTTAACATTTATTTCCTTTTGTTGAAACGAGAATTTAAGTTAAATGACAAACTTAACTTAAATGTCATCTTTAGTCCTCTCTCGTTCTTCCTTTAGTTTTCAAAGTAATACGAAAGTTGCTACATATATTTCGGGAATACTATAAAGACCAAATATTTATTTTTTCAATGAAAATAGCTTTATTGTTTTTCGAAATATCCTCCTTTATGATTAAAACGTTTTTGGAAGAATGAGTTATATGCATTACATTTTTGGAGCGTTTGAACCATTTATTAAAACATTTATTCCATTCCGTTTGAGACACCTCCAATGGTGTTATTCCTATTAACAAGGGGTCCATGGGCATTATGTCCGAACAAGGTTGCCAGTTATGTGGGAAAAATCCCTGCCGTGGTAATTTTAAATTGCCGTTGGGAATTTTTTTGTTGGGAATTCCCATGGTATTTTTTAATTAGCGTGGGAATTCAGTGTGGTATTTTTTAATTGCCGTGGGATTTGGGAATTTTTTCTTAAAATAACTTTTTTCACATTTATTAAGCGAAAACTTCATATAAACTCATTGCCATTATACGCATGAAACGCTCTGTTTACGCAACGATTTTATGGCGTAAGTTACGTATATAAAATCCCTTCAATTTTTGTTGCATATGGGATTTATTGTGGTATTTTTTAATGCGTATGGGATTTTGTTTGGGATTTTTAAATGCATATGGGATTTTAGGTGGTATTTTTGTGGTAATTTTTAATGATTGTGGGATTTTTGGTGGTATTTTTTAATTGTGGTGGGAAATTTTTTTGTTTATTTTTACCGTGGTAATTTTGGTGGTATTGTGGGAAAAAGGTAATTTCCGTGGGAATTTTTTCGAATTTTAACTGGCAACCTTGTGTCCGAATAAGGTTCAAATGGTGTGCTTTGTTATTATAAAATATTTTTCCTTATATGGAATGCTGCTTTTCTTATGTTCTGTACAAGGGCCTTTCATCATTTCATAATAAGTTTGAAATTTGTTTTTGATATTATTCCCTTGATCAAGGAGTCCATGGATATTATGTCCGGATAAGGTCCAATTGGTGTTTTGGTTTTTATGAAAAAATGATTTTCCCCCTACGGAATGTTGCTTTTTACTTTTATATGGCCAAACCATTATAACGAGAGTTCGAAATTTCTCAACTTTTTGAGAATAAGCAAAAATTCGGACGCATTTCCATAATTCAATTGACAGAAATCTAATGCTCAATTTGCATTTTAAGTTGTTAAGCTAAAAATTTGTAAAGGGAACAGTAGAATTATTCTTTGGGTAACAAACGATTAAATCCTAAAACTCAAAATTGCTAAAAGTCAAAATTCCGAAATAACAAAATAGTGAAATGTGAAAAATTAAAAATACAAATGCAGTCATATTTAATGTTTAAAAAATGGAAACCAATATGTATTTATACTTTATGAAAAGCCCCCTGGTATAAAAAAAATATATATATATGTGGCAAAAATTCCCAATTTGTTTTTTTTTTTTTTTTGGAAAATGTTCAATTTCAAAAAATTTCGAAATTTTTTGGCACACAAACCCGAAAGCGTGACATAGTCGACCGAAATTTCGGGCATTTTTTCCTAGGAATTATTGCCCGATTTTGTTTTTTTCACCATTTTTGAAGTGAAACTTCTTGAGCCGCGATGGGGAGTTAAACCGATGGGTCAATTCGCCGATGAATCAATTCGCCGATGAAACACTTCATGTTTTTCACATAGTGTTACGCAGAATTAAATAATTATAATATAGTATGGACACAGTAGCTTTTCAACTGCTGTACTAAATCTGTACTAAATTTATCATACGGTTTGTGTCTACACTTAAAATAATACAAAGCTTTCAGGCCTTGTTTTGGTTTCAAAAACAAAGATGTCAAGCAAAGCACATTGCAACAAAAAGCTCAGCTAGATCTAAAAAACAGCTGTTCGAATTGCAAACGATAACAAATCATAATTATTTTCGAAGTTTCCAAGTGAATGGTAAGTATTTCAATTGTTTTATTGTGATTTAGGTATGAAGGCTGCGTAAATATAACCTTTGATTTTTTTGTTTGTCTCTTCGTTAAAAGTTGATGTTTTTGATATGGAGCTTGTCTTTGATATTCATATCAAAAACATCAACCTTAACCGAAAATACAAACACTGACTGCTGCTAAGTAACAGAGATGTGCTGTACAAAATTTTAAAGTATATTTCAAACTTCAAATTATTCAAATTTCAAATCAAACCTGAACTCAAAATTATTACTATACTACATTCGGCTGGTTCTCAAAACAGTTTTTACAGAATTTGCTGATCATGCACACCCTTTTTATAACCGCAGGGCAGATAGCAGTGCTGTCTGTTTAAAATACAGTGTGTTTACTAAGAAATGAACATTACACAGAGAATATTTCTGTATAGCATTTATTTTCCTTATATCTTTATCTTTTTGATATAAAACTCTACATATACCTAGTTTTATGATACAGTATGACGGCATGTGGCGTCCGTGGCGTAGTTCATTAAAGTGTGTGGCCTATATGACAACGAACCTGGAGACCCGGGTTCGAACCCCAGCAGCGACAGAACATTATTTGAATTAAAATAATTTTTCTATGCGTCCGCCACCTCTGCAGACAATGGCAAACCTCAGAGAGTAATCAAAATGCCGTGTAAAACTTCTTAAGAACAAGACTATTCTGTTCATCGCCGTTCGGAGTCGGCGTTAAACATGTAGGTCCGGTTCTCGGTCAATTGTGTACAAACTTATTAACACGCACAACACAATTGATCATAAGAAGCTAGGTCAAAGTCCTTTCAAGGGATGAAATGGGCAGTTATTTATTTTTTTTATGACGGCATAGGATGATAGTATGGTATGCTATGGTATTTTATGGTACGTATGGTATTGTATGGTATGATCGGCTTGTTGTGATTGTTTTGGTGTGATTGTTTCACTTCTACCGTGCGTGGCGGTCACACACATTTTTTTTTTTTTTTCTTTTTCGAGAGTAAGTTCATCGGAAGTAAATTCCGGCAGTTGTACTCAACGTTTGAAATTTTTCCAAATCGAATGGAAACCAAGTTCACCTTCCATACTAATTGACGTCATAAAATGGTAAAATCTCTTAAATTTCCACAGAAACGTATCTAAGCCCATGAATCTTTGCATTAAAAATATTTTGCACATAGGCTTTAATTCCAAATACTCATTCTAAGTTTAAAATTTGGCAAAATTAGATGAAAACCACACCTATCTCCCATACGAAGTAAAACAAAAACGCTAGTAGTGCCAAAACACGTATTATTCTTTTAAAAGCCAACAAACCAGTAAACAACCAATATGGCTGATTCTATTCTATTCTATTCTATTTTTCTAAAATTCTATTTTTTCTTTTTTTAATTAATTTTTTATTTTTATTTTATCATAATGTATTTAATTCTTTTTTTTTTATTTAAATATTATAGTATTTATTATATTTGATATTGTTGTTTTTTATAATAGTTTATTTTATTATTTCTATTATATTTAATTTATTTCATTTTATTTCACATTTTATTTTATTTTATCATATATTATTTTTATTTTTATATTATTTATTTAATTTTATATTATGTTACATTTTTTTATATAATTTTATACTAATTTGTTTATGTTTTTGTTTGAAATCATTTTCTTTTATTTTGTTTTATTTTATTTTGTGTTATTTATTTATTTATTTTATTTTTTATTAGTTTATAATATTTTGTTTTTTTTAATTTTTTATTTGTTTTTTATTTTACTTTATTTGATTTGATTTTATATAACATATTTATGTTTGCATTTAATTTTTTATTTTTAAGTTTTCTTATGTGATTTATTTAATTTTATTTATTTTATTTTTTAATTGTATTTTTTTATATTTTTTCATTTTCTGTTGTATTTTTTAATTATTTAATTCTATTTTGTTTTGTTCTATTGTATATTATTTGGTTTTTTTTTTTAATTTATTTTCAATATTACTATATTTAAAGATATTATTTTTTGTTTAATTTTATTTGATTTTGCTTTGTTTTATTTTGTTTAATTGCATTATTAAGAATTTTATTTTATTTTATTTTTATCATATTATTTCATATGATATTTTATTTTATCTTATTTATTTTTCTTGTTTTTTTTTTACTTAACTGTGTTTGATATTTTTTATTTTACTTTAGGTTTATTTCAACTTATTTTATTGTCTCTTATTTGATTTTATTTGATTTTATTTGGTTTTTTTTTTTTGTTTTTTTTTTTTGTTGATTTAATACACCTGGGGGAATCGTATTATCTTTTTATAGCTTTTATTAAGTTCAAAAAATTTAATGTGAATTTTAAGTACGTAAGGAAATTTGGTTTTGTTGGGAAACCATATTCTCTGAACTGCAGCACGGATATGTTCTGAAAACATGAAATAAACATTCTCCAGCTTAATGGTGCATTTCAGTAAGATGTGAAGCACATTTCTCCATTTTAGCACATTAGTTCAAATAATTTGCACAATCTTTCAAACAAAAGCTGCTTATTTTAAACTCAAGCTTATACCAGGTTCAATCCTGGACGAGGTTTAAAATTTTCTTTTTAGTTTTTGGAATTTTATTGCTTCCAAAATATATTGTGGTAAATACATAAAAGGTGATTTATTCACCAACTGGAATCGCTGGAATTAAATTTAGAAATTTAATTTTTTAAAAACTAGTTGGCATTTAAAAATAACTAAATATTACATCTTACTACTCAATATTGTAGCAAACGTTGCCACATGTAAAAATCCTTTTATTTCTGAACATTTTTTACTATTGAAAAATCTCTCAAATTGAAATCAATAAAACACTTAATACGTTGCTTACAAACACTCAAACATATGTTTAACAAACACTCAAGCATCAAGCAAATAAAGCTTTTCAAGCTCAAGCACACTTGAGTTGTCGTGCCGCCATTTTGGGCTCTTGTGATTTCTGAACAATTTCGTCGCACTTAACGCCACTATAAGCTATTGGATTGCCTCTATTACTCATCCTCGCTCAACTTTCCACACCCTGCCACCATGCTCGCTTCCAGCTTTTTACCACCAACCTTTCATAATTTCCACTAGTTGAAAATGTGGAAAATTCGCAGGTGCGTGAAAGTTCCGTTGCCTAGATTTATGTTTGCATTGAGATTTCATACTGATGGCACAGTGCTGCTGACTACTACCGCTTCCGGCCAACCATTTTACCTCCACTTCTACTATATAACAAACAACCCCCCACTCCCAGAGGTTATGAATTGAGTGCATTCAAGAGTAATTACCGTCGAGTGCATAATTTATGCAAATGCTTGCCAACCAACCAGCGAACGTAACAACGAATCCCCTATAATGCACTGAAAGAGCTTTGGCAAAGGTGGGGTTGAAGGTCGTGTCGCTGGGGAAGCAGATGATGTGAGGACTTATATTGGAACTAGTGTTGAGGATGTGCGAATGTACAAAAGCATGCTCGGCGGACCGATTGCACGGCTGATGAATCAAATGAGGTGCGATTAACAATTGTTTGGAGAATTTGTTGCCACGACTGAATGAAGACAAGTAGCTATGGTTGAGCAGAATGAGCAAGCTGGGAGGACATACATTGCTTATGTTATTAAAAGGAAGCCATAAATGGGCTCTTAATTGTGAATTTGTTGGCTTCATCTTTGAAAATAAAATTTCATTAAATTTATGCTTTTGCTTGAGAAATTTATAGGAACAAATTGGCAGTAAATAAAAAAGTTAAGATTTTTAATTAAAGAAAATTCCACAGATAGAAATTATAAACATTTAATTTAATACAAACCTAAGATTAACAAAGATAACAAAAATTTAAAATCTTTTGCAGCATCCAAAGAAAGTTTTACATTTATTCATTTGATTTAATTTGAATTAATTTTTATCCTCAATAATCTCTTTTCTATTCTTTTTGTTTTTTTTCATTATAAAAGATATAGCATCTGTGAACTTTGCGTGTTAGGGGATCGGTCCCTCATAATAATGTACAACTTCAGGGCATTAGGTTTGCGACTATATCTTGAGATACTCGGTTATAAAGTTTCTCAATATAAATTGTTTTAAAATGATTTTATAATTTTATATCTAATTCGAAAAAACTTCATGTAACAGACAGTTCAAATCACACAGTAGGGATAACAATTCTTTTTTAAATTCTTTTTTATTCTTTACTAAAATAATTCTAAATTATAACCTAATTACAGTGACTTTTCGGGAACGAAATATCGAACTCACTACCTAAAACAAGAGTTACACCACCTATCCAATCCTAGAGCTACCAAGAGCTTCCGTTCTGTAGTGTTGATAGAACCCTCTTCAAACACCCTAACAAAGTCAAATAATAACAAAGCCTGTCCAAAATCTATTTTTGTGCCACAAAACATTGAGGCTTTACATAAACTGATAATGCTTGATCGTCATGTGACAAACGGAACTTGCTTTAAATGATGTATATAAAATCGTGACGGGTAGCGAACCATGGATCTATACGTATGAGCCTGAAAGTAATCAGCAGTCGACTGTATGAGTCTTTCAAGATGAATGAAATCCAACAAGAGTTGTTCGAGCTGTACCACTTGGGACGCGTATAACGTTCAATTCGGAATGGTACACAACCATTTATTTGCCAGAAGTGTTCCGTGAAATAAGCTCTGGAGAACTATTCTTCATAAAAATACAGCAAGCTCCCACACCTCAGCTGCAAGCTCACACAACAAAGGCGTTTCTGAGCAATCAAACCATTTATTAAATTGGTCATTCACCATAAAGTCCTGATTTTTCACCCAATGACTTCTTGTTGTTCCCGCACATCAAGGACTAACTGGGTGAACAAAGATTTTAGACGCCAGAAATAGCCATTGATGCGTCCAAAAACTATGTTTTGAAGGTGTCTCAGGTGGAATGGGAGAAATGTTATGACTAATGGTTCGCACGCATTCAAAAATATTTTAATCATAAAGGAGAATATTTCGCAAAATAATAAAGCTTTTGTCAATGAAACAATATTTGGTCTTTATATTTATTCCCGAAACATACGAAACAACCATCGCATTACTTAAGAGATCGAGGCTGCTCTTATGAGAGCGCATCCTAATAAATGTAAAGCACTTTTTCGAAGTTCATTCGCAAACAGAGAGCGAGGCTTTCATATGATCGAGGCTTTCATATGAGCTCTAACATATAATGGGAGATACATCTCTGCATCTCTAAAGTCTCTAAAGCAGTGATGATTAACGGACGGTTCAAACAACAACAATGAGAGCTTTCCGAGTGTACAGCTTTACACTGAAACAATAAGTTCTTAAAAGCTTTCACAACATTTGGTGCAAGGAAATCTTGTAGAGTGTTGGATTTTCAATATGACGTTTTCTTTTTTATTTTTGTGTTTGTTTTTCCCTATTTTAACATAGACAACATGAAGAAAAGGTAAAAGTGAAGAATGCTTTTCCTGAAACATTGCAATATATTTACAGTGTACAAGCACAGCGAGCCGATTGCTAATTCGTGTGCAAAAGCTCAACAACACACGATGCCCGCGGGCTATGGCAAACCATGTAGTGAGCACCACTGTTCTTAAGTGGTCCAAATAAGCTTCGAAAAAGCTGCACACAAGTACTTTCAAAGGGCAGAAATTGTTCTTCGCAATAGCTTTTTAAAAGTTGAACTATTAGTTGGGGACTGGACTGTTATTTAAATCTTGGAAAAAGCTTCTTTAGATTTTCTGCGCACCATTTTAAAATACGCTATGACAATTAAAATAAAGGCATTACTACTACGAATATGAGTTCAAAATGCATATACAAAATAATATTTTTTAAGGATCACTTTATATACAACGGATCACAAATAAAAAATAGCGGAGCTTAGACGCATTTCCCTTAGAAAAAGATATGAAGAATAGTGCCATCAATTGACAAAAACCAAATTCGTTTCGAGAAATATTTAATTGGTTTCGTCTCAAGGCTCAAAATATATAGAACTGTCTTAGCTGTCTTAACTAAAATATGTAGGTCTAGATGACTTAAGAAATTTGATATTTTGTTTTCCATAAAATGTTAGTGAAACCTTCCAAAATATGATCCCGAAGATTTAAACAAAAATTTCACTCCGATCTAATGCTATGAACGATTAATTCATCTACGTCATCCTTTATGTACAATCTATCTTTTACAGTTTTTTACTTATCATTTTTAAAAATTTACAGTTAGTTTCTTAATGCTACGACGCTCTAAAGAAACCAAAATTTGGATTAAAACCATTCTTTAAGATATGTTTTTTCGTGTTAAAAAATTTATAAAAAAGTTGCAAGAAATTAAACTTTGGTTTTTGGTGAAATTGGATTCTTATAGAAGAAAACCTCATTGATTTCAGATGCAGAATTGCATCGGAACGTACTTTCGTACTAAAAAGGGTACGTTTTTATTTTTAGGATACGACATTTTATTATTTTTGAAGTACGATTTTGTACGAATTTTTTTAATTTTTTTTTATTTTTACACGGAAAAAAATGTTTTTAAATTGACGACAATTGTTATTAATTTGACGAATTTTGTCTTTAAAAAATAGCTTGCAACAAATTTCGTCAAAGTAAGAGCAAATGTGTTTAAAACAGTGATCGGCAAAAGCATGCCCGCGGGCAACGCATCAGTATTAGTGCCTTATGCATGTGAAGCCGAAGCTAAATAAACGAACTTCAGTCTTATGCCAACTGTCGAGTGAGCAGGTTCGCGTCGCATGCTTTCTTCAGATATTTTTTTTTTTGCTTCAGCAAATTTGCGTGTTTATTTTCAGACACATACAAGCTGTCGCATAGAGAGGGTGCTTACACTGTGAAAAGAAAATATAAGCCGTTTATATTGAATCAGAAAATATTAGCATTTTTTTATAATATACCTTATTTTTTTATTTAAAATAACTTGTTTGAGGTTGAATGGGGAAAAGAATTTTTTTTTGCTGAAAGTTTCTCAGGATAGGCAGAATGCTTAATATGTGGACGTAAAGTTACCAAGAAAAAGTATAATGGCGAAAGACACCATTGTTGTTGTTATTGGTGTAGTTGTTATTAAAACGTATGTAAAATTTACATATACATACATATATATGCATAACGGTTGCTTTAATTTTTGTCGTTATATATATTTAATACACACAAATATATTACATTTTGTATATAATATATACAATGAAATATTTGTTTGCTAATATTTAAATTCTCAATTGAATTTAAAATATATTTAAGTTCTTTACTGCAGGAAAAATAATAAATTCATATTTTTCCGAAATATTTTGTTTCTATTTATTAAACATAAAATTGAATTACATTTATTTTTAATTTCCATAAAAATTTATAAGAACAACAAATTCATCACCAAATATATCAAACAAAAAATTCTACGTCTACACTTACGATACTATCGAAACTGAGTCTTTTTTTTGTGAAATTATCGGCGCGAATGTTTTCTTTTCAACGTGCAATTTGCCTCAGTGTACGTACTTCATTACATTAAAATACGAAGCATTGTATGGTTGTGTGCGTTTGCCGACCACTGGTTTAAAACTTTTGAAAAACATATGAAAAAAAATCGATTTACGAACACATGTTTTGAAAACATTGTGTTTAATTTTAAGCCAACATTTTTTTTCTGTGTACGCACTTTTAAAGGTGCAGGAGGTGGACAGGAGGTGAAATCGGCCGGCCGAAAAAATAGTTCGAAAATTTATTTTGTTTCCTTATTCATGATAAAATTTTTTCCAATCCTTTTTTTTTATTTTTTCCAAAATACTTTTTTCCATTTTTTATTTTTTTTTTTTTTTGTATTTTTAGAGACTTTTTTATTTTTTTTTTCTAATGCAAGCCGGTTCAGGTACAAACTGACTTTTGGAATGTACAGAGACAGAAAGAAAAAAACTTATAAAAATCAATAAAAAAAGACGTAGTCCTGAACCTATATCCAACCTAAAGTGAACTATATCCCCCCTATCTCTTCCAGAATGAACGGAAACAGACACAGAAAAATTTATAAAAATAAATAAAAAACTTAGTCCTAAACCTATCTCAACCTAAAGTGAACTATCTCCCGCTAGTGCTGATACAACGATCATTAGCGAATTCAACAACCTTTTCATAAGAAAATTCATCCCTTAAGGTATGCTCTGAATTTGTGAACTATTGTTAGAATAACTTCAACAAATTTTATCAATTTGTACCAAATCGCTTCAGATTCTATCTATTTTCCTACAAAAACGTAACGGTCATATATTGTTTTATTAAAAGTCGGGAAATTAAGAATTTTTGAATAATATGAACCAATATATTTAACATTTTAGATGCTATGCCATGTGAAAGTGCAAAATTAATGAAAATAATTCTAGTGGACAGTTTCGTTTGGACGGCAGGCATGGCAGAATGTTGGTACGACTACTTCGGGAGGTTTTATTCAATTATTTTATTAAAGCTAAGGCATATACGAGGGCTGCCTTTTAAGTCTTGCGATACGATTTTTTTACGATTTTAGACGTAGATTGACAAGAAAAGAATGCATCGATCAATTTAGTTCGACTTTTGGCAATAAAGCACGACAATCAGCGACTATAAAATGCTGGTTCAATGAGTTCGAGCGTGGTTGTCTTTCTCTCCAAGAGAAACTCTTCCAAGAACGAACGTTGTGTCAGAAAACATCGATGCTGTGAGAGAACTATTGGAAGCACAGCGGCATGTGACATACCATAAGATGGAGTCATCCCTGAGAATTAGTGGGACTAGCAACATTCGATTTTACATGATCATAAAGGCGTCAGGAAGATTTGTTCCATTGGGTACACCATATTTTGACGATTGCTCAAAGAAAGGCTCGTGTCGATTGATGCTGGGAAATGCTGAAAAATACATCGGGGTTGGTTCAAAACATGTCTACGATATCATAACTGATTAACCACTGTTTTTTCATTGTTCGGCGCTATACTTTAAAGGCAACCCTCGTATAAACTTTCACTTAGAAATTTCATAAAAATTCTTATTGATATTTGTGTTTGTCGTAGCAAAGGAAAACAATTCTTATCCTTTCGTCTGACGCTTTGAATTCCGCAATATTTCCCTATAAACGGAAGTAAAGAAAAATATGCACAGAAAACAAGCACACACACAGGCAAACGCAAAGTTTCTAAGATTGGTTCCGAAACCGCTCCCATTGTTTGTGCGGGGGGAGGGGAGGAGGGTTTGGTTTTGAAAAGAATACCGCATCTTTTATTTTATTTATTTTGCCTCATTCTGCCACGGCAAATAGAAGATTTTTGCATTTTGCTGCTATTGTTTGCGTAGCTATTGTTTTAAAAATAGCGTCGATGTGTGTGTTTTTAAAGCTAGAGTTGCCAGATCTATAAGACAACATTTAAATTCCACATATTTTTAAAATTTTTTTTTAAATAAATTTAATTTTCTTGTCAAAAACATCAACGCCTCTCGACGCATAGAACAGAAACAAAATGAAAATAACTCTTAAATCAGCACATCAGCAAAATTTTGTGCTACCTCTTCTGCTCGAGCTGCTCGACTCGTTTGTCAAGCATGTCCTGACGACACGCTTAGATTTTTTTAGTTATTTTGCCTGGCATGTTTTTTTTCTTCCTAACAGCAGACTTTGTCCTCGTACAGCTCACGTGTTTGATGACGACTTTTGTGTAGCTCAGCATGAAGCTTTTCCATTTCGTATATTTTTTTTTGTTTTTCTCTGTTGACTAACTCAAAAAAATTTTTTATTAGGTGCCAAGCGTGCTCAGCTTGCTGGCTTTTATTTATTCGTGCCAATGCTAGAAGGAGATAGCTAGGCATTCCGCCTAGAAAGTATCTCTGAGTGGTAAAAAAAAAAACGAACTCCACTCATTTCGCATTCAAGGCCTTAACTTGGCGGGTTGCCGCCTCTGGCAGTTATTTTGCTAAAATTTTTCGACAATGAACTTGGGCACAAGTTTTTTATTTTCCTGCCTTTGTCCCTACCAGCTTTACCGCATTTTTTTGTTTGCTCTGCATTCTTTACTTGTTTTTTTTTTTTAGTTACTATTTTTAACTGGGAAATAATTTTTGCAACTGCTTTTATGGCATTTTATTCGTTTGTCTGTCGTTTGGATTTTGTATTCGAAGAACTCGTTCTTTTTTTAAATTGCATCCTTCTTGCTCATTGTCAAATATTATCCTTGAAAAAATATGCAGTAGTATTTTTATCCAATTTTCGAAATTTTTTTTTTCGTCATTTGTTTTTTTTTTTCGTTTTGCTCACATATGCTACGTGCTCAAATATTGCTTGCTAATCCTGGCACGTCCTTGCTAGACAAAAACGAGCTTGGAGTGCTTATTCGGTGCTAGACTTAGTTAAGCAAACTTGCGACAAGTTAAAATTTTTGAGGCCTTGGGAGAAAATAAAACTGCATATACCTTCTATGTCATTGATTTTTGTTTTTATTATAATTTTTTTTTTTGTTTGCTTTTTCGCACAATAAAAATAAAAAATATTTCATTGGATATCTATTGGTATAACCTTTATTGACAGAGTTCATTTTAGAGATAACCCACTGTAAAAATCTGTGTTTGTAGCCGCAAATTGGCCGAATTGAAAGTTATACCCTTTAAAAATTGATTTCTTTAACTTTTGTTAAAATAACTCCGTCATTAAAGGCATGTCTGGTCATTAAAACTTCTCATCTTATGTATTGATAAGAGGTCTTATGCAGATTTAATGTGTTTGATAATATTTATAGAACAACAATAATACTTTTTCATCCATGAAATTACACCCAACACAATCGCTTCGTGGGTAATAAATCAAAATTTATGACTAAACTGTATAGAACCTATATGACTAAATGATAAACATGCGAGTAAAAGCTAAAACACAGCACACCATCATACCAAATCCATAAACCATACCCATTACTCCATATCCACTCAACCGCACACACCATACTGTACCCATCATACCATACCCATAATATTATATTCATCATTCCATTCCCATGATGTCATTTTACTCATATCATATCATATCATATTATATCATATCATACCATTTCATGTAATATCATATCATATCATATCATATCATATCATATTATACATATATCATATCATATCATATATCATATCATGTCATATTATATCATATCATATCATATTAAATCATATAATATCATATCATATCATATCATATCATATCATATCATATCATATCACATCACATCACATCACATCACATCACATCACATCACATCACATCACATCACATCACTTCACATCACATCACATCACATCACATCACATCACATCACATCACATCATATCATATCATATCATATCATATCATATCATATCATATCATATCATATCATAACATATCATATCATATCATATTATATCATATCATATTATACATATATCATATCATATATCATATCATATATCATATCATATCATATATCATATATCATATCATATATCATATCATGTCATATTATATCATATCATATCATATTAAATCATATCATATCAAATCATATCATATATCATATCACGTCCTATCATATCATATCATATCATATAATATCATACCAAATCATATCATATCGTATCATATCATATCATATCATATCATATCATATCATATTACATCACATCACATCACATCACATCACATCACATCACATCACATCACATCACATCACATCACATAACATTACATCACATCACATCACATCACATTACATCACATCACATCATATCATAGCATATCATATCATATCATATCATATCATATTATATCATAGCATATCATATCATATTATACCATATCATATCATATCATATATATATCTCATATCATGTTCATCAAAAGTATCATAGACATCATTTAAGATGTCACATAGTATAACAATCATCATACCAAACCAATCATACTATACCCATCATACCATAATCATCATACCATAGTCATCATATTAACCCATTAATCCCATACAATAATCATCATACTATATCCATATTACTTTACCCGTCATATAAATCTCATATCACTCCCATCATACCACACCCTTTCTTGCTAGAAAGAAATGAAGTGAGTTACATCAGGCCGTCGCGCAGTGTGTAGAGTGCGTGACCCATACGCCAGAGAACCCTGGTTCAGTTTCCATCTGACACAGAAAATTTTTCAAATGAATTAATTTTTCTGTTCGGTCGTCACCTCTCTGCAGACAATGGCAAACCTCAGAGAGTAAATTTTGCCATGTAAACCTTCTTGAGAACATGCACATTAGCATTAGCCGTTCGGAGTCATCACAAAACTATTAGGTCCAGTTCTCGATCATTATTTTTTTTCTCATATAACCTGGTTATTATTACATCAGGTTATTAACCCACAACCAATAGAGTGATAATTTGCCAACACACATACATGCATGTAGGAGTCAAAGAACTGCAGAAACCTACTTAAAGTTCAAGTCACTTCAAGTATTTGAAATATTGTATGTATCCATACTTGTGAAAGCATGCTCTAATCTGCTTACAAAAATACCAAACAGATTCAAGTCATATCCGTGCTTTCTCGATGACTTGCCTTGTTGTGACTTACTTTGTCGATTCCCAAAATTCAAAGGCTTGAAACGATCGGCAAAAACTTGAAAGATCGCAAGTATCTAATTGCTAGGGCGTCAAGATACTGCCCGCGTTCAAGTGACGGCACCGCTACTATTCAAATGCATAACATTTTTGACGGTTGGTAATCTTAACATGAACACACCATATATGTTACATCGATCTGTCAATGAGTAGGGACATTACAGTGTTTGAAATTAAAAATCTTTTTATTGCTACAAAAATTGATAAAGAAGAATTTCGTGCCTTGATTAAACACTCCTTTTTGAATAAAAAAAAGTGCCTAAGAAAAAAAAGAAAAGTTCGATGTTGAATCTGCTCCGTCGTATTCAAACGTAAAATATTGGATTACAGAGTTCAAAAGAGGTCGAATCAGCACAAACGTTGAACACGCCGAGGAGGCACCAAAAACAGTGACCACTAGACCGTCTCGTAAAAATAAATTTCGCCACACACCAGCTAATCTAAAGCATTATTGAAAGAAAGTTTCGAAAAAAAATTTTTTGTGACCGAACGTAGGGGTTGTGCTTCGAAATATTTCTTGTTAACGTCGGTATTAACTGTCTGATCTTAAAGAAGGATATGTTTATGGTTTTGTCTCAAGGAGACCTATTTATTGTCTCTAAGAGTCATTAACCTCAACTGACCCACCGGACCTCAGTTTCTACCACCTTAAGGTACCATTTTGATTTCGGTAATGAAGAGCTCGTTAAAATCTTTAAACTTTTATTAAAGAAATTTTCGTTTTCGGTTCATATTTTATAAAAAACTTTTTAACAAAAAAAAAAAAAAACCGACTTAAAATCACAACAAAGTAAAAAATAATTTTAAATAACTTTTAACTTTTTTATTAATTTTTTCGTCAAATTTGGAAAAATATTTATATGTATTATAATATTAGAAATCTTATCATTTTATTCTGATTTGTTTTATTATCATCAATGTATTGATTGCTTTATGAACATAAAAGCTTTAAAGTCGGCGCTAGTCTCACTAAGTCGAAATCTTTTTATTTAAATTTTTTGTAATTTCTTATATTATCATAAAAATATTACTAACTTTATGAATAGAAAAGCTTTTTAGCGATTTTTTCCTTTCAGTTGGCAATTGTTGAGTACGCTGAATGTAGCCAATGTGTTCCATGCATTCTTTGTGCAGCTGTTACACACTATGTCATATTCAATATGAGCTTCACAAGCTCACCCAAACGAGTATAGTGAGAATGTTTATGTGTACAAAGCTTTTAAAATTACTACAGTGTCACCAAGGCAGTATAGCATCAAATAAAAAAGTTTAAAATTAATTTAAATAATTTAAAATTATTTTTTACTTTGTAGTGATTTTGAAGTCGGATTTTTTTTTTTTTTTTTTGTTAATTTTTTTATTTCTTCCTTTTCAGAGAATATGAAAAATTTTTTGTAATTGTATTCTTGAGGAAAATTTCAAACATGAAACTTTGTTCTTAAAAAATTTGTTTTATTAATTCCTGAAAGTTTGTTGGGTATTTTCCATTTCTGCCTCTTTACAACTTGTACTTAAGTGCCACGCCCTTTCTCTAATCCCGCCCACTTTATTTAGCGTACTTTATAATGATTCTTCTTAGCCCTGTGCTAAATTTCAGTTCCCAAGTATCAATATTAACCGATATATAGTACTTTCCTTAAAGTAACACACCCTATGCACAATCCCGTCCACTTTTGTAATGATTCTACCTACCCATCTACCTGCATACCAAATATTAGTACCTTAGTGTCAATATTAACTGAGATATAGTATGTTTATAATATTGCCACACTCCTTTTTTGAATATGGCCCAATTTTTTTAACCGTCATTTGTAGTAACTGTGCCTACCCATGTACTAAATTTCAGCACCCTGTCAATATTATTTGATATATAGTGTGTTTCTAATATTGCCACACCCCTTTATCAAATAACGTCCACTTTATTGACCGTAATTTGTAATAATTCTGCGTACCCTTGTATTTTTATTGTAAATTTCAGTACCCTTGTGTCAATATTAACTGAAATACAGGGTTTTCCTAATAGTGACACGCCCCTTTGTCGAATATCGCCCACTTTTTTGGAAAAGGACCTCCGCGTTCATGATATATACTATCTGCTACATATCTGATATACAAAAAAATTACGAAAATCGGGCAAGTGCTTTAGGAGTTATGTACATACATTAAAAAAAAAACGGACAAACCAACGAACTTGAGAACCTCCCTCTTCTTAAAGTCGGTTAAAAAAGTATTATATACAACAAATTGTAGAAGTATTTCAATTGTAGAAGTAGAAGTAGAAGTAGAAGTAGAAGTAGAAGTAGAAGTAGAAGTAGAATTACAAGTACAAGTACAAGTACAAGTAAAAGTAGAAGTAGAAGTAGAAGTAGAAGTAGAAGTAGAAGTAGAAGTAGAAGTAGAAGTAGAAGTAGAAGTAGAAGTAGAAGTAGAAGTAGAAGTGTTTGTATGTATGTATGTATGTATGTATGTATTTTATTTCAATATTTGTTTAAAATTAGATTTTTACATTTTCATGTATAAGTAGAAGTAGAAGTAGAATTAGAAGTAGAAGAAGAAGTAGAAGTAGAAGTAGAAGTAGAAGTAGAAGTAGAAGTAGAAGTAGAAGTAGAAGTAGAAGTAGAAGTAGAAGTAGAAGTAGAAGTAGAAGTAGAAGTAGAAGTAGAAGTAGAAGTAGAAGTAGAAGTAGAAGTAGAAGTAGAAGTAGAAGTAGAAGTAGAAGTAGAAGTAGAAGTAGAAGTAGAAGTAGAAGTAGAAGTAGAAGTAGAAGTAGAAGTAGAAGTAGAAGTAGAAGTAGAAGTAGAAGTAGAAGTAGAAGTAGAAGTAGAAGTAGAAGTAGAAGTAGAAGTAGAAGTAGAAGTAGAAGTAGAAGTAGAAGTAGAAGTAGAAGTATAAGTATACATTCCGTCTATTAAAATCGGACCTTAAGCAATATATCAAATAAATAATTAAAAATAAACAAAAGTTTCACATATAAATGGATGGCAGCCCATATAGGTTTCGGAGCAGGTATGTATTTCATGGTGGTAAATAAAATGTTCAGTGTTTCAGAGTTGAAAATAATGATAGTAATGAGTACATTCATCATATTTTTTAAGCCTACAAGAATAGGAGTGATATTTCCCAAAGTCCTATTCTTTACAGAGCATTGAGTATACGTCTGTAACTCAATAACTCAGTAAGAAGCATAAGACTGCAATCTAGTTGATGCAGCTTTTGAATGCATTAAGGGTGTGTGAATTCCGAAATGATTTAATCCTTTTACAGCTTAGCCGAGTACTTAGAAAAAATTATTTTATTCCGTTGTGCAAAAAATATTTGTTACAGAAATCAATCCAAACAATTTGAAAGCAAAATATCTCGAATGCTTCAATTTTCCATTATCTCCGATTCAAATTCACCCATCATAATCATCAATTTTCTAATATTACTACATATTTTCATTGCATAAGTAATAAATACAAACAAAGGCAATACAAAAAAAAAAAAAAAAAACAAAAACACACACACAAAAACACACACAAAAACAACAACAACACAAAGCATACTAATATCTTCTTAATTAAGCAATATTTTTTCAATATTTACTGCTGAATAGAAAAAGAAAAAATAACAACCAACAAATGGGGGAAAATATTATTATGAGGAAAAGTTAGAGAAAAATCAAAACAAATTGCATTTATCATCAACAAACAACAACAGCACAACTCCATACATTCACACATACACACATGAATGTGTGAATTTTCCCACAAACATATAAATCAACGAAAACATACAAACACACGTGGGTGGTGTGGTGTTACCTAGACTTTTGGCCATTCAATCGGAAAAGAATATTCAAAATGCTACTTTTAAATAATATGTATTAATTTATGCTAGTGTGAGTGTATATGTGTGTGTGTATGTAAGTAAGCTGCTTTGTTTTTAGGTAAGCGAGGTAGAGAAGTGGGTGTTGATAGGGTTGGTTTGGTTGTATTGCTGCAACGCCTCGAGCAGTCGTTTTCTTATAATTGTGTTTATTTCTTCATCAATGCATTTAAAATGTTTCAATTACAACGAACATGCATAAGTGGGGGAAGAACATTAAAAAAAAAACAAATAGTAAAAATAAATTTTGTACTTTAAAGAATTTTAAATTGTTCCAGTACTTTCTTCATTAAAACTATACCAATGAACTTCAAAATCTTCTGTGTTCAAACAGCAGCGGAAAAAACATGAACGCGTGACCGGCAGCAGCTGCAGCTAAAAATACTTTTAATTTAGTTTTGAGTAAACGTGTAAAAATTGAAAAAAAAAATGTGGAAATTCAAAACGTTTGAAATATTTTTCAAGTATTTCATATATTTTTATGCATTTTTGTTTACTCAAAACTATGAAAATAGAGCTTTATTTTATTGAGTTTTTGTATTTCATGGGAAGTATTAAAAAAATTATTTTTATTAACTTGGCCATTTGTGGGTCAAAATTAAAGCAAATAAGCAGCAATAAACATTGAATTTAATTTTGTTGCCAGCTACGAGTATTTTCTGTATGATATTTTCATTTCATAGGCTTTGTTGCTATATCGTCAAGATGTTTATAAGGTGGAGCCGTAGAAGAAATTTCGTAAATGTACGCATTCTGTCACTCCAATTTTCCACGCTCACGGATTGCTTGGATAATATTCGTCTCAAGTGCTTGAATCGTTTCCGTTTCGAGATTTTGAGTTTTGGGATTTTGAATTTGGGGACTCTGATTTTGGGGATTCGGTTTTTGGGAATTTTTTAAGCCGGGTATTTTGTACTTGGGGATTGAATTTCCCCAATTCGGGGCCGAACTTCGAAGACACCTTTGAAAGACATCCAAAATCAATTGTTTTGCCAGAAAACATTGATGTTATCCCCAAATTACTTACATTCGCATTACTTCCAATTGTATGCAAAATATTTCACATGAACACAAAATTGTGAAAAAGACTCCTTCGCGTTGGATAATTTGACGTGTCTGAATTGGTGCAATGAATCTCTTAAGAAAACAATCGCGGTGCTTCAAAACACGCATATAAAATCAAGACTGATAACGAAGCATTGATATATGCGTATGTACACAGTACACAGCAGTCAACTGTATAGGTCTTTCAAGATGAATCAAATCCAACAAACATTGTCCGAGCTTAAAGCACTGCGAAGCAAACAAAGGCGTTTCGAGCACTCAAAACATCGAATTAATGGGTCATCCGCCGTACAGTCCTAATGGTGAAATTGGGTCTCTCGTATGTGTGTTTACTTTTTGTAATTTCAGATTCCCCACAGAAGTTTCCCATCTTGTTATCTTTGACGTCAACTAACATGGTTAGTGCTGAGAGAATTTATCTTACTGTGCGGCCGAATGCCATTGTTCGTACGTTTCACGAAGTAGCTTATAGCGTAGGTGTAATAGCATTGCGTCGGCAGCGAAAAGCAGTCTATTCACATGTCAATAGAAAATTTAAAATTGCCCGACACTGCTATATGCTGATGTATGGTCAAACCTTCGGATGACGCAGACATATCGAGCGGCATTGTTGTATGCCACTAACAGTTTATGTGATGACCTAGAGTCTAGCTTGCTATATACAACTTCGGAGTATGTTATTATTGGCACAATTAGTTGTATCACCAATTTTTGCCTAGTTTCAGTGGGAATAAACGAAGCAGTTCTTCTAAGATTTCGTAAGGAATAGTAAACTTTGATAACCACCCTATTAATATGGTCTTCACACGTGAGTTAAGAGTTCATGACAAATCCTAGATTAATTACTTTACATATTAACAAATCCGAGTTTGATTCCACTTAGGAAAATAGATAGATATGGCAGATCATTCAATGGGTAGAGCAAACGATTTTTGATGGTTCTATCTCAGTTTATTTTCTCTGGCCCATCTACTGATTTCAGACAAGTCTTCGTTAACCCTGACACATAAATCCTCGATAAGGCACGTGAGACGGGAGAGATAAAGTTGCAGGTCATCTGCATATGCATGCATTGTACATTACACTGTGGAACAAATTCAGATTAGCAAAAGTTAGGTCGATTGTGAGAGTGAGGGGTCAAAATAGAGGCTAAACTAGAAGACCCGTATCGCGGCGTTTGTTTATGTTAGTTCGAATTTTTTTTTAATCGACCTTCGAACTTTGCAGTCAAATGCCGATTTTCAGCATATTGTTTATATGGTTTTTTGGCTATAACTCGTCGACTAATTGATATTTTTTCAATCTGTAAAAGCCAAATTATTGCTAGAGACCTGTGCAACAATAAAAATTTTTTAATAAATTTATTTAGAAAATTTTTGTGGTGCTTATGAAGCAAAATGTTGGAAAAATTATTTTTTTTTCATGCTTTTTGAAAATATTTTCCACAAAACTAAGTCTTTTTTGATTTCTGTTTGATCTATAATATACTTCTCAGTTTCTTCAATAAATTTAATTTGGTTTATATTACCCCTACCTTAACCCTTTGCGTCTTTCCGTCTAAATAGCTTTTCAGGAGTTGAACAGCAGTACCAGAGAAGCTAGAGCCAAAGTTTACAAAGTAACTTTTTTTTCCAACTTTTTACAAAACATAGAGTGGCATACACTGTCGAAGGCTTAAGAGAGATCTAAGAGACAGACTAAGGTGATAGGACCCTTATCAAAGTAAGTTCTGATATCGTTTAAAATTTCAACAACTGCGGTCGAACAGCTATGCCCACGTTGAGGAGGGACAAAAGATTATTTGCAAAAAGATGATGAGAAATCTGTTCAGCCAATAGAGTTTCAAGCACTTTTGATAGTGACGAAAGACGGAAATCACTAGGTGCAGCTGCAGCTCTTTTTTGCCAATTGGTATTATCGTTGCAATTTTCCAGATTGACGGAAATTTAAAACTAGTGAGGCAATGATCATATAGTTATGTGCACGAGGGGACTGATAACATAAGGAGGAATAAGCTTGACAAACTTAATATCGATCCCATCTTCGCCGATAGCATTTAATTTTTTCCTTAATATACATCTCAGAACATCTAACTCATTTACCGCAGTAAACTGAAATTTTTGAGGCAAAGTGGGAGTGGATATATTAAAGCGCTAGTTAGAGTCAGAGAGTGAGGTGAATGTTAAGCATATAGAATATAAGGTCATGGACCGAAAATATACGAGATCTGGGGCCGAATCGCCGCATCCGTGAACGTAACGGCTTTCGTATGAGAAAAAATTAATCGTATGAGAATCTCATGATATACGAAATTAATCTCATGAGATTCTCATACGATTAATTTTATCTCATACGAAAGCCGTTACGTCACGGATGCGGCGATTCGGCCCCTGATCAAATAGCAAAACCGTTGAGATATCAGACATTGCATAAAAGTCGAGCAAACTAGGGGTAACATTATTTCCGAAGCAAGTTGGCTCCTCAGAGTTGACAAAAGATAGACCGACTTCATACAAATCGTCAAGAAGTTTGTTGGTTACGTTACCTGTGCAGAGCAGATTCATATTGAAGTCACCACATATTATCAGATGGTCATAGTCAATTAAACAACTGGATATGGTAGAAAATAATGGGTCAAGGCTAAAGCTACGGTTAGGATTATAGACACAGGAGAGAAAGACTTTAATTCTCAAAATCAAAAATTTCAATATTGAGGAACTCAACCCCAGATCAACAAGATTCACACAAAAATTTGACATTTAAGATAGATTTGCAGTATATTGCAATACCTCCTCCCCTCCTATTCTGTCTGTCATGTCGGTGAAAGTTATAGTTTTTTATGTTTAGAAAAACTGTTCTCAATGAAAAAAATTAATTGCCCTTTAATTCTTTGACGACCACTGGGACACCGGTGACCCATTTAATTTCGAATTTTTAATGAAAAAACTATGAAGTCGATTTTTTTAAATGTATCATTCAAAAGGAAACAAATATGGCTTACAGAAAGTGTTTAATTTTCAAAGGTGGATCTGCCAGACCAACCCATAGTCGAAAAATCTTTACTTTTTCTTCCCCTTTTCTAGATGCAATATTTTGGGGGTTGACGTAGCTACAGGTACAAAATTTTTGGAGAATATATGGGCAGCCTTCCACTTTCCAACAAAAAATAACAAAAAAAAGATAGCTCACTTCGACTATCCAGGTGACCATCAAATCTGACGGGACCTCTTTGCCCCTCTAATAGTCGTCATAGGTAAAAATCGATGATATATTTAATTTTGTTGATTTATTTGAAATAAAAATAAATTTGTTTGCATTTTTGATCAATACATCGAAAGACAAAAAAAGCATTGGTTCGATGGTCTTTGTATTATTTGAAGCAGAAAATACATCCTTTCGTCCTGTTTCACTTTTGTAAAGATAGTGATAGGACAGAGTAGTGATCTTCGCAAGTTTTAATCACTTAGGTCCCTGTCTTACAACTACGTGAGATGGTCTCTTGCGATTTGGTGAACGAATCGATCATTTGAGTAGCCCATTACGCGCGGACTTCCAATGCAAATATAGAAAATAAATCTGTATTCGACATAGAGATATTGTTATAACCAATGTACGCATTGGTTATACACTCAAATCAAAACGATCGCAGAAAAGACGCAAGTAGAATTCGGTCTTTGATTTGCGATCGAAACTGAAATAAATTGACGAAATCAAAAATTTTACTTAAAGTTTCACTTTTTTTCCAATGGTAGTGATACTTTGAGCTCTCTACGACTTTTGGTTCAGAAGATATTTCCAAAATAAGTAGATCAAAATTTTATTAAAAAAATTCCAAAAAATCTAACATTTGGCCCTCTTTATTTGTTGCGGAGTAATGTTTGGCAATGAAGGATCAGATTTTTTGAAAAATTGAACTTATTTTGTGAATATCTTGAACCAATAATCGTAAAGTAAAATATCGTAAAGTTTTCCAATATATTGAAGAAAAGTTATTTTTTAAACTTTCTTTGGATGTCAAATATTACGCCGTAGCAAATAAAGAAGACCAGACGACGAAATTTTGAACTATTTTGAAAATATCTCCTAAACCAATAGCCATATAGAGGTCAAAGTACCACTATTGTAAAGATTATTTTTTAAACTTCCATTGGTTAACTTTCAAAATAGATTAAAAGCAACGACTTCCTTTAATTAAATCAAAATTTGACCTAAAACTTGTCGTGCGCGTACAAGAGAAAATAGTCCCATACATTTTTGCCGTTGACGATCTTTGGGACATATGCTATGTGCCATGATTTCTCACACCTTTGCAACTAAAAAAAAATGTCTTACGCAATACTTTTGTTTGGTAATTTGTGGTCGCTAAACATAAATCCGTTGTCAAAGTGGCGAATTTCCCAACGGTTCAGGAGCGGTCATCAAAGGGTTATATTTATTCCCGAAATATATGTAGCAACGAGTGATTTTCCTGCTAAACGACAGCACTTTGTGCGTCGTTACAAAAAAAAAAAATAATGGCTGCCACATAACAACATTATTTTCATTACTTCAAGCACTCGAGGCAACATTAAGTAAACTCCCAACAAAAATCCATAAAGGTAAAACTCATCAAAAAAGTATCTTTGATCTTTAATCAGCTTCAATTATTTTATTTCTTATTACATTTTATATTTGAAAAATATTTAAAGTACTTACTCCTCCCATAGCTTGGAAAAAGCAAAATTCTATTTCCATCTAAACTACACGCATTTTTCATGCTCGCTCTTACGCATAATTCGCCAAGAATTATTTCCACTTCATTTTCCCGGTAGATTTCCTCTTACTTTTTCTTCTATTCCACATTTCCCGCTTTAGATTTTAATTACAATTTTCCGCTTAAAATTTTGTGTAATTTTCTTGCTAAATCATAACACATGGCGACCTCATTTGACAATTAAAAACAGCATAAATATAACTGAAACCATGTCAACTTCACTTGTCTCTGGCTTATATGAACATTTTTGTAGCATGCTATTTTTATCGCATGCTGGTGTGTGAGTTTCTGCTTAACTCTGCGTTTTTCCGTCTAAAAGAAAATACAAAGTTTTCTACTTTGGAATAGCAAAAATATTTCTTATTTATTTCTGGGTTTTATAAGTTTTTAGCGGGTAGGTTTTATTTCTACTGACAGCTCGCTGACTTCAGCCGGTGATGACACCAGCGACTGCACAAGAAGTGAATACAGTTGTTGTTGTAGTAAAGTTGATTGATATGTTAAATTTCTAATAAATTCATTTTCATTTACACGGGGAGTGAAATTTAAAATCTAGCTTCAATATGACCGATAGTGTGTTTCCATTTTCACTCATTTGTTAAAATATTTGGTTGTTTAGCAATTCCAAATTGGTTTATTTATTGAACTTTTGATTTTTAGCCTTTTGAAAATTTTTTTTTAAATTAAAAATTTTGAGTTTTCTTTTAATTAAAACTCTTCAGTCTTTTACATTTGAAGAGTAAAAGTTCCTTAAGAATAAAAATATTCTATATTTTTCAAAGACTAAATTTATACATTAAAGAAAAAAGTTGGATCTTCTTCTAGATGCACCCATTTTTCATTCCATACAATACTCAACTATAAAAAAACCCAAGCCTGTGTTAGATAACACGGGCGTTTAGGTCAGACGTAGAATACGTTAGTCATTAACAGCCTTATTCAATAGATTTCCTTAAACAACCTTTAAACGCTTGTTTAGTTACGCACTGTTTAAGGCTTTACGCAGCTTCTATGCAACCTAGCTAACATTGTTATTCATAAACATTTTTTCATTTTCTGCTTAAGCCCAGTATGCTGTTGAAGCGGAAAGAAACTTTCCATATGGAATGCATTAAGTTTTTGACAGCGAAAAGGCAGCGGAATTTTTTTTCGCTATTTAGTACGCTGTAGAGGTGAAAAATTTGTTCAATGCTAGCAAGTACAACAACCATGTGGAGAGTTGAAATGTCAAAATTTCGCTGTCGATTATATGTCCGGGCATTTAATTGGCACCAGAATTTTGACATTTCAATAAGAAAACAGTTCGACCTCGCTTTACGCAACACTCGATAATCGCAATACTCAAAAATTTACATGGTTGGCTCAGTAAACGCAACTTAAAAAAAAAATGCAGAATTATCTCAACTTCCATTTGCGTACACTTCAATAAACTTTTATATTATTTACTTTGAGTTCTTCTTTTCTTGTAAAATACATTTTTGATGTACGAAAAATCTCTCAAAACAATATTTAAGGAAACAAAGTGCATATCTTAATACATAAAACCATAATATCTAGGATTCAGAGCGATAAAGCTTTATGTTTAGAAGTTAAATTGCGTTTCTTCAACATTAACTACGTCAACTGGCCGAATTTCTATTAGTTGCATTGAGCTAGGTCGTACTGTAGTTGCTTTTTTCTCCACACAAACATTTTTGACTCTACACTAATATTTCGGGTGTAGAATTATATGCCAAGAAATTTTCGTTTCTACAGCATAATAGGCTTTATGATTGTAAGGTTTGTGTCTGAACTATAGAAAATCTCTACAAAAATTAAGAATTCCTATGGATTTACAATGGCCGCCGCATAAAAAAATGCTGCAAAGGGCGCATATGGAGCATGTCTTTGATATTAAAAGAAAAGACAAACAAAAATCATGGTTGTATTTATCATGGTTGTCGTTCGCTACTTGGTCATTATACTTCTTCTCTTTCTCACACTGGATCTGTGATGAACACACAGATAATCGTACTGCTCTTACACATGATGTTATAATACATAAAATACAAAGCATATGGAAATTAATACAAAAATTGAAGGAGTTAAATTTTGATTTACTTATAGAATCAAAAAAATTATATGTAGCAATATGATTATTTAAATACAAATCAAAAGAAGACATATTAAATATGTTTAGATCATACTTGAATTTTCTTCAATGCATGCATAAAGTATTAAAAACTTATAATGAAAGTGACAAACATTTTCTCAAATAAAAAATAAAATTAAAATAGAAATGAAAATAATAATAAAAGCAAGAATAAAACAACGAAAAATAAAAATAATGATTAAAATAATGTGTGTCACATAATAATATGTGAAACATTATTTATACAAGCATAAGTGTTAATATCAACATTTTAATAAACATAAAAATTTAAATAAAAAAACATTGACTACACCCGTAGGATTTGACGTGACAATGTATCTTTATAGTTGTTCTAATGCTTGTCTATTTCTTTTCATTTGCTCCTTGCCCCCTTTTTTTCCTAATCTTTGTCTTAAATCAAGTCCTTACAGTGTCCAAATTCTTGCTCTTCTGTCCTATTAATTATTTTGTGACCATATCTTTTCCTAAATATTGTTTAAGGAGTGGCTTAATCTCATTCCTTATACTTGTCCAATCCATAACGTACAAAGTCATTTACCTTCTTAGTTGCATTCTTTTCCTAATCCTTGTTCAATTCCATTATCTCATCTTTATTCAAATCTTTGTCCTACTCCCTAAGGATAAGGATAAGGATAAGGATAAGGATAAGGATAAGGATAAGGATAAGGATAAGGATAAGGATAAGGATAAGGATAAGGATAAGGATAAGGATAAGGATAAGGATAAGGATAAGGATAAGGATAAGGATAAGGATAAGGATAAGGATAAGGATAAGGATAAGGATAAGGATAAGGATAAGGATAAGGATAAGGATAAGGATAAGGATAAGGATAAGGATAAGGATAAGGATAAGGATAAGGATAAGGATAAGGATAAGGATAAGGATAAGGATAAGGATAAGGATAAGGATAAGGATAAGGATAAGGATAAGGATAAGGATAAGGATAAGGATAAGGATAAGGATAAGGATAAGGATAAGGATAAGGATAAGGATAAGGATAAGGATAAGGATAAGGATAAGGATAAGGATAAGGATAAGGATAAGGATAAGGATAAGGATAAGGATAAGGATAAGGATAAGGATAAGGATAAGGATAAGGATAAGGATAAGGATAAGGATAAGGATAAGGATAAGGATAAGGATAAGGATAAGGATAAGGATAAGGATAAGGATAAGGATAAGGATAAGGATAAGGATAAGGATTAGGATAAGGATAAGGATAAGGATAAGGATAAGGATAAGGATAAGGATAAGGATAAGGATAAGGATAAGGATAAGGATATGGTTACGGATAAGAATGAGAATAAGCACCAGGAAAAAACATGTTGTCACGTCAAATTTTGTGCATCCAAGTACGGGTGACACAGCCAAGTAAGGTAGCCTTTTTTAAGGAAGTGAAATTATAAACCAATAAAGCGAAAAAGCGTCCTTGGCATAGTTGGTTAAAGTGCGTGGCCGCTATGTCAACGAACCTGGAGACCCAGGTTCGAACCCCAGCAGCGAAAGAAAATTATTTGAATTAAAATAATTTTTCTGTACGACTGCCACCTCTCTGCAGACAATGGCAAACCTCAGAGAGTAATCAAAATGCCATGTAAAGCTTCTTGAGGATAAGAACATTTCGTTCATCGCCGTTCGGAGTCGGCGTTAAGCCTGTAGGTCCATTTCTCGGTCAACTGTGTACAAACTTAATAACACCACAACACAATTGACCATAAGAAGCTAGGTCAAAGTCCTTTCAAAGGCTGAAATGGCCAGTTAATTATTTTTTATTTTTTAAAGCGAAAAAGCACACCCATGGTAATAATTAAATAACATAGTTTTGGTTGGATTGCATATATTTCATCGAAAATGAAGCTCAAAAAATAATCTAAATTTACGTTTCTTGTGAAATCTAGGGGTTAAAGAGTTCAGTTAGTTTATTTTTCTCGTTTTCTTTGGACGGTCTTTATTTAATTTATGTTATTTACCTTTATCTTTAACTTAAATGGTGATTTTTTTGTTGAAAGGATGCCATCTAAAGCTCATATACACAATTCTTACTCTCTCCTTTCTTACACATATATACTCTGGAATTCCTATGTGAAAGAAGAGGCCCAAATGAAGTAAATTATTGGAATCAATATTATGAATGTTCTCACATTTTCATGGCACATGCATATAAAATTAAGCATAAAACCTTTTCTGTAATTTTTTTTGAGTAGCTGTCAGGACTTCCGTATACAAAAATATTTCTGAATAGCAGACAATGTGTTTTGTTGTCTTTTTTTAAATTATCTTATTTAACAACCTATTAGAGCCTGTTGTATCCTTAATCAAGGAAACTTTTTCCTAAAGCGTCAAAATTCTATCTAATGAAAAAAAAAACAAAAAATTTTAGCAGCAAAACCATGACAGTGATATATCGCAGTGATGCATCACAGACAAACATACATATCTGGGCAAAAATAATGAAAAATCTAAAAAGTTTTTCAAACACTTAAATGTATGGTGCGCTTGAATGGCGTTATGCTCGTGAGGCTGTCATTGTTTGTTATTAACAAACAGTTGTTGGTGTTGTTGTTGTTAATGTTGTTGTTGTTGTTGTTGATGTTGCTGTTGTTATTGTTGTCGTTGTTGGGCAAACACAATAATCTCATTATTATTATTACTATTATCAGCAGCAGCATCAGCAACAGCAACAGCAGCCGTGGCAACAACCAGAACAGCACAACAGCAGCAGCAACACTTCAAGAATTACAAATAAAAGCAACAGCAACAACGGTAACAACAGCAACAGCAGCAGCTGCTCCACACAGCAATGTTATTCCTTCCGGCATTGCTGCCAATTTGATGCCACACACAGACAGCAGCAGCAAACAAACACAAATACAAACTCGTGCACAAATACTAATATAAAGATGGGCACAGATAGTAGTTTGGTCAGAAGCAAAGGAGAACACGTTGAAAATAATAACGGCAGCTTAGAAACAGGAAAAACTGCGCAGCATTAAATGAAGTAAAGGAAAAAATAAGAAAAGCCATTCATTTTCAATTAAGTTCACATTTGCAGCAAATGATGGCAGAAAGCAATAACAACAACAACAACAGTTTTAATTTGCACTTGTACGTGTACCTTGAATTTTTTTTTTCGAGTAAATGTACTACATGTGTGTGCGCCGAAAGCGCACATGGCTACGAAAATTTAACAGTTCGAGCCAAATGTTGTTAATATATGTATTTTATTGTACTATTGGCCAAAAACTTAGGCAAGTCACAGCAACACAAAAAATAATAAAAGCAACAAAATTAACACAAAACAAGAACTTTGTTTCAGCCAAAAACTTTTTTGTGCTCTACTCCATTAATTAATTTTTTTTAGCTCTACCTTTTACCAAGCTGCCCGCCAGCTATGTTGTAATTAAAGCTTCAAAGCTTCGCTTGCCACTGAGTTGAAGCCGATGCCGCAAAATCCATGAGAAACACTTGCGTGTGTGTTTATTTGTCCCTGATTGTGAGATGGATTTGATTTGCCAAAAAAAAAAAGGAAATACTTTTGTATTATTTTTACTATTCTATAGATGCGTGTGCGTGTTGTTTTATTTTTATTTTTAACTTTGTTGCTTGCTTTTGTTGTTTCGTATCAATTTGTTACATTATCCTATGAGCATAAATTAAACTTTGTTATTGTGGCAAAAAGAAAGTTTTTGCGTTGTGTTAAAATGTTAGTTTGTGTGCAACATAGTGGTAATAAATCACTTATGTATTCGGATGTGTGAGTGACAGTGCGCTTGTTACACAAAAGTTTGTTTGGTTTTTTGGGTATATTTAGGTAAGTGCTTGCTTTTTAATTGAAAAGTTTATGCTACCTGTACCTGGTGAGAATTTAAAGCATGTGAAGAGCCAAAGGAAATGTACGTTGTATGCTGCTTGAAGAACATTAGCTACATTTCTCGCAAAGGAAACTATCTGTGACGCAGATAACATGGTGCGACAGTCCAAAATTTCTGGGAAATGATACTATTTAGTACTCTCATAGGTTTTGCTACTCGGTTTTTTCTCATAAGATGAAAAAAAAAGAAATATTTTTTCAACACTCTTTTTATTATTTATTGTGTCATTCAATAGCTCAAAATTGTAGAACAACTTATTCGATATGGCCACCATTTGCTTTCCAGCACGAGCGAAGTCGATCCGGCCAGTCATCGATCGCAGTACGCACGGCATGCATAGGAAATTTCTACCCTGCTCGGACAAGAGCGCGCTTTAGAGACTCGATATTTGGGTATCGAGTAGAGCAGTAGTGCAACGCATACTACCAAAATTTTCAACTTTTGTACTTGTGTTAGTAGCTCTCTGCACTGACAAAAATTGTTGTGAAGGTATTAAGCAAGAATCATAGCATAATTATCAATATAAGTATCATTATCATTATCATTAACACTATCATTATAATTAAAACGCACAAAAACTCATTCTTATATACCTCAAACTTTTTGTGCAGTGCAAAACACATAATCAAGCGGTACAAACCTTCCTTCTTGAAGTTTCAGCGCCAACTGATTTTGAGAACTTCGTGCTTGTGACGTGTACGTGTTTCGATTCTCGAATAAAGCCGTCGAGTTTCACCACGCGTGGTACTACACTAAGAGAAAAAATATTAAAATTATCCAAAAAACTTCTTTAATTTATCCAAAAAGCGAGTCAATTTTGCACCAATAACGCATTTGCATAAATTGACTACGTAAATATTTAAAATTTATTTGAATACTTTTTTAATTAAATAAAATATTTAAATATTTAAACAGAATTAATATAAAAAATACATTGAAATTAAGCACGAATTTTTTTTAAAATATTTTCCAAATATTTACTATTTAAAACTATCGGATTTAAACAAAATTTATATAAAAATATTGACTTTAAAAAACAAAATAATTAAATTGAATATTGCGACCATCTGTTTCACTTTTTTCGTTCTCTAATTTATACTATTTTTGACAGTTGGTGCAATATTAGGGCACCAAGTGTCAAAAATAGTGTAAACTAGAGGAAGAAAAAGTATTATACAAATTAAAAGCAAAATATGTAGGTAAATGACAACCGTTGCAAGATATTTGTGAGAAAATATCAAGTTGTCACTCCACCCTGCATCCTTTCATTTCTTGGCCAAAAATCCAGGCTATATTACCCTTGCAACAATAACTAAATGAGAACTATAAGAAACCTGCAACTGCAAGAAATAAACTGCAGGAACAGAGTGCGATGCTGTTGCTGCTTGCTTGTATGGAATATGTGTGTACGTGTGTGGTATAAATAAAATTCAAATACGGGAAGAAAACGAGTTGTAAGAAAAACATTTGATTTATCCACGTAAATATTTAAATGAAATGTATACTCAGGCGTGGATAATGCTAATATGCGTTATTTCCTTTAGTGTACTTGAACATCACTGGAGTAGAGCAAAGCATACCCTCTAACACCGACCTCAATAGGTAATCCAATGGATTCAGATCTGGACTATCCACGGGACACTGATACGTGAAAATAAAGTCCGGTACATTTTTTTTGAGCCACTCTTGAGCCAATTTAGCCTTATGGGTTGGAGCAGAATCTTGTTGAAAGGTCTACGGCTTGTTTTGGAATAATGTCGTGTTAAGAGGCTTTACAACCAATTCCAAAACATCAGATTCATACACTTTCGCATACACATTTGACTCCTTTTTCACAAAAATGGAGCTTGGTGACCCCATCATACGCGACTCCCTACCAAACCATCACAGAAGATGGTTGGTGACCTCTCTGAACTTTCAGAACGAGTTCTCCTGCATGTCGTGATGACATACACTCTATCATTCTGTTTATTGAACGATTGATCTACGGTGAAAATTTTTTCATCAGTAAACAGAATGTGGTCTGTGGTCATTATCCGCGTACTTGAGAACTAACGCATTCGATTTTCGCTTACGTTGTTCCTTTAACGCTACCGTGAGAAGGTGCCCGGTGTGGTGTGTCTTTTGTATGCTCTGAGCTCCAAGTCATATTTAAGAATGCGAGAGATCGATTACGCCGAGATATTCATCTCCCGCGATAAGATTTTCTGCTTTCGCAGCGGTTTTTGCTTGATTCGAGACTTCACCGCTTTGATGGCTAGTGGTGTTCTTACAACACGTGGACGGCCGCATTTTTGACGGTCTACTATTCCACCAGTATCCTCAAAGAACTTTACAGTACGATATACAAAATTACGAGTGACTCCGAGTGGTCGCAAGATCCAAAAAATATCGCCTCTCTCCATGTCACATTTTTCTGGACCAACTATAACGACACGATTTTCGAGCGTGAAGTATTTCATGATTATAAACAACTGCCTCCGAAAACTTGTTTCGTGTAAAAGAAGCATAAATGCTTAATGTCAACTAGGTGTTAAAACGAAGCGAGTGCGTTCAGTAGTTCACTCACAGTGAGCACGTTCAGTCATGTACCAAAACATATGAGAGCACTAAGTATTTTATTTCTAGGTCTTGTCGAGTAAAACAAGTGTGTGACTTTTTTCAAACAACTCCAAAAGCTTGACTTACGGTTTAAAAACTGGTTTTGCGTACCTTTGTGCACTTATAAACTTATGCTAACACGTTTAAATATGTACTAAAAAGTTAACTTAAGTATAAAGTTTATTAAATTATTCTTTGATGACCGACTCCCTTCCACTTGAACGATCCCCATTTTAAAAACTTGACGATCCCCATTCTATTTTAAGCTCTTAAATTTTTCTTCAAGTTATGAAAAATCATTGTTGATATTTATTTCATTTTCATAGCAAACAATCTGCAATATTTATGCAAATTGCGATATAAATATCTTTTGCATGTTTCATATTATATGTCCTTCATGTGCTTTGCTATTTGGTTTTGGTATACTTGGGTTTTATGGTTTGCAGTTAAGTAAAAATATTTTATCTGACAAAACTTGACCAACGCTGGTGAATATTTTGACAGGCACATACAGAGAGCAACAAAAACTGGAAATAAAAAAACACAAAAATAAATGTATGCTGGAAAAATACTTTGCTTCACAAGGACTTAAAAGGGTTTTATGACACATGCTTTTAGGATTGCATAAAAATTTATGAAAAAAGTACATTAAACGCTTAAGGTTAACATTTAGAGAAAATAACTTTTTTTTGTGGCATTCTGAGACGCAACAAATGGATTTAGTAGAGGGTAACAAATATAAGAATGTAGAAAGGTCGCAAGTTATAAGGAAAGAAATAAGACAAAAATTATTAAACAATTTCCCATATTTCTTAGAGTTTATAGGAGCTTTCTTCTTAAGAATTAATTAAGAATGGTTTCAGAGGTACCAACTACAGAGTGGCTAAAATGTTTCGAAAATTGGTTCAAACGAATGTAAGCGTGTATTGATCATCTTGGAGAATACTTTGAAAAACAATAAAAGCATTTTCACTGATCCGTTATTTCATTGTTAGGCGCTTAACACATGTCTTAAACATTCACATCTTTCTACGGCTTTCTACCACGCTAAGAACATCCTACACATGTTTCACTTGACTGCCTCTTCCTTCCCACAAATTTTTCATACCATTTCGAACCAAGGCAGACTTGACTGAATAGGTAAATACAAAAAAAAAAATAAATAACTGCTCATTTCAGCCCTTAAAAGGTCTTTGACCTAGCTTCTTATGATCATAGGTGAATAGCTTTCACACCTTAAATCATTGGTTTGAAGCAAAACAAAAGTTGCAATCTACGAAATAGAGCCCCAATTGTGCGAAAGAGTGATCGAAGAGTGAATTAAGAAAAAAAGAAATAAAAATTTTGTGCCAATTGTGCTTCTTAAATAATCTTTTTTTGTCTAACTACTTTATAATTCCATGAAAAGTGGAAATACATCTAAGCAACTTTTGGTTTAATTAAAAAAAGAATTGTGCGTCGGTATAGAAGTGAGAGGTTATCTTTACTCTTGTTCTTATTCTTGTCCCAATTCATTCCTTTGTTCCAAAACTTATCCTCATCCTTAATCTAATATTTGCCATGGTCAAATATTTTCCAGGTCACCAAAACTTTCAAAATTTTTGTCATTATAATTATCCTAAACTTAGTCCAAATTCTTGATTTAATTCATTCCCGATTTCCTGACCTTATCTTTGTTCGGATCACTTTTCTAAACCTGGTCACACTTATTTTTCCAATCTTTTTGCTAAATCTTTTCTGTTTTGTGTCCAAAGCCTTGTTGTATTTCTTGTCATATTTCTTGTCCATATCCTTTTCCCTATCTCCTCCAAAATATTGTTTTAGTTTTCTCTTTGTCCTTATCCATGCTCAATCCTTTTTGATGTCCTTTTCCCACCACAAAATGGTAATGAATGACCGTTGACTGAAAGTGCGTGAGATAAAGTGTTGTACACCGCCTATTGACTGAAAATATGGACATAAGAAAGCTCTCCGCAAGATGGGTGCCGCGATAACTTACAATGGAACAAAATCAACGCCGTGAGGATGTTTCAGTCGCGTTTTGGGCGAAGTTTCACAGTAATAAAGCAGAGTTTTTGCGAGGATTTATGACCATGGTTGAAACAAGGGTCTAGGTGTGAAGACCTGTGACGAAGCAACACTCAAAGCAATGGACTGAAGGGGTGAAATCGGCTCCAAAGAAAGCGAAGACAGTTCCATGTGCAGGCAAGCTTCAGAAAGGAAAAACAATCAACTTCAAGTATTATGCGAATCTATTTCAGCGTTTGTGTGATGCAATTAGGAAAATATGGACGCATTTTGCGAAAAATAAAGTTTTTATTTTATCAGGACAATACATCAGTTCTCCACCCATTTTCGCGATGTCCAATACCACCTGTGTGAAGTTAGCCCAATATCTCAATCCCAAATTTTCAACTCAATCCATTAAAGGATAATGCAAATTTCTTTCTGACAGTATCAAACTGGAATCTGTCCATTTTTAAGCACATCAAGCTTTTCAATTTTAGGACATTTTACGGTTCGAATGAAGGTTGATAGCAATTTTGAGAAGAAGGGAAAAAATTAAACTTAGATCATCAGCTAGCATCTCTCAAAAATCTAGGATGGGAGCTTTCCTTTTAGGAAGTTAGTCCAAAATCTTTATCCCAAATTTTCAACTCAGTACTCGTCTTCAATTCACCATAAAGGATAATGCAAATTTTTTTCTGACAGTATGAAAATGTAATCTATCCATTTTGAAGCAAATATGTTTTTAAATTTTTACTTTTACAGCTTTCTTCTCTCATGATAGTTCATGGCCTGACATTTTTATTTCGATACCATTTTACGGCATGAACCACGATTGATAGCAATTTAGGAGAGAAGGGGCAAAATGATCCTTATACCATCAAATATCACCCTCCAAAAATTAAAAATGAAAACTTTTGTTTTGGAACATTTTTCGGGGAGTGTGCAAATCGAACTTTCATACAAAAATCAGATTATTTCGCATTTCGGCTAAAACTTGAGCATAGTTTCATTCGATTGTCCCTATAAAACGATTTTGAGAAAACATCCAGGATGAGAACTTATAATTTTTTACCTCTTTTGACGTTTTCCCCAAAAAACAAAAACTTCAAAATTGCTAGTAGCTGAATTGGTGCAACTTAGCCATAGAAGGGATGATTTTTGCGATCAAAAGGATAATGCAGATTTGTTTCTGACAGTATCAAGCAAATTGCTTTTCCAGTTTTGACTTTTACAATTTTCTCCTCTCATGACATTTTCATTGCCCGATTTTTTTAACTTCTAGACCATTTAACAGTCTGAAGGACGAATTGTTATCACAATTTTTGGATGACGGGACTAATTTTTATTTTAAATTCTGTTCTTTTGTGTAAAATTAATCATCAAAAACCTATTTTGTTTTTCATTGCGGCGAATTCAGCATTAAAAAATTTGTGTGGCAAAAAGTTGGGCTGAAGATTTTGGGCTATCTTAACAGAAATGTAAAATCAATGTGTTAAAGTTCAAATTACTTCCTAACGCAGCCTATTCGCAACGTTTAGCCCTCTCGGATTTTTCTTTTACCATACTTCAAAAAAATACGCTCAGTGGTAAAAGTGCCAACAAAAAAGAGGTGAAATCTGCGTTTGACAGCTATTCGACGGAAGAGCTCGACAGTTCACACTGTCAACAGGATAGTGATCGATGAAAATCGCTGGGAAAAGTGTATCGAGCTAAAAGGAGACTATGTAGAAAAATAGATATTTTTCCCAAAAAGAATTTTTATTTTTTTTTTTTTGTTTGTTTTTAGTTCGGGTACTTCTGGGACTACCCTCGTGAATAATATATTTTTATGTAAAATAATTTATGTGTGCGTTCGAATCCAGTTCCAGTTCTTTAAAAAATTAAATTTAGTGAATATTTAAGAAGTTATTTTTACAACTTTCAATTTTAATTTTTAATTTAAAATCTTAATCTAATCTTAGCACCTTTTTATTTTGTTTTTTGTTTTTTTTTTAATTTAATTGAATTTTTAAGAAGTTATTTTCACAACTTTGAATTAAATTTTTTAAGTTAAGATCTAGAGTTACTTGTTTGCAAAATTTGTTTGACGTAGATTTTAGTCATGTTTCTTAACCACTTTTTAAATGCGACTTTCAGACACATTACCTTAGATTAAAAAAACAAAAAACACTCACTTACAGCATTAAGATGACAGTCAACAACAACAGAAAATACAACTGCCACAAGGATGCACACGATCCAAGTTTTTCTTGGCAATAGACAAGACAACAAAGAGAAACCTAAGAGCACACACAGCATGACACAATCTTGCAACATTACCAAAAACAAATAGTTGGTTACGGCGTCCAAAAATAGTCATCACAACAAAAAAAAAAACAAAAAATATGTAACAAAAGTGAATCATTCGCCAAATGTATGCAAATAAAAGAGTTTTAGCAAAAACTCTGCACGATCTGCTGTGCACACAGTTTGTGGGCAATTTTTATAAAATGATCACTGAATGGTTTTTTGTTGTTGTTGCCATTGTTGTATTGCCTATTTTTCTGTCATTTGTAAAGCGACAAGTCAGCCAACAAGTCAAGCAGTGACGGTCACAGGACTTTTTTCAAAACAAAACTTTCAACGCTCTGGCATGAGGTAACTTTTGCCCAGTTGAATGCTTTTGTACACGCCCTTGCAACGCATGTAATTGTTCGCTTATCATTTCTTTTTGTCTGGTTTTTAAGTCACTAAAGAAAAGCATTTCATGTTTTGCAGCTATTAATGTTTGATTATCTCTGATCTAGATCTTTTGGCGTTGCCTGCAAACATTTAGCCTTTTAATAAAACTGCTTAAGATCAATTGTTGCTGTTGTGCTTGTTTGTTGTAATCATTTTTATTTTAGCCTAAGTAACATATTTAAACAATGGCTTCTATTTTTTATTTTTTCTGGCAAATAATGCACTCTTTGGATGATTCCATAAATCAAAGTTTGAACTCAGATGTAAAAAAAGACATACGAAGTAAAGAGCTGCGAAAGCATATGAAAAAAGAACTGGCTGGCCATCCGGTAAAAATCGGTATGTTAGCTTATCTTACAGAGCTGTAAAAGAATGCATTCATTTGTGATTTAAAATCATTGATTGTGATTTGAAATTTCAAATCACATGTAATGATTTCAAATTTAAAATCATATGTAATGATTTGAAAAAATGAATGCATTCATTTTGAATATAAATCACATGATTTAAAATCACAAATGATTGCATTCTTTTACAGCTCTGCTACCTAACATCGATTTGGAGGTATGGCTCTTTTAAATTTTTTTTTTTTTTTTTTTGTCATGTAGCTATATTGACTGCATCGTGCAAATCCAAGGACAACTGAAGAGAATCACTGCAAATTTCATCATTTTTTGATATCCGTTGCTTTTACTTCATTGTCGCTACATTTCAATATATTTTGGAAAATTTTCCAAACTTCAAAAGCAGAAATATTTAAGGAGAACTGGGTTTTCTAGTTTACACAATTGTTAAATGAAAAGTGGGCTTAGTTTGGTATATTGGCAAGATTATTGGTATAAAAGCTGTCCCAAAAGTTACTGACATTTTTATTTATTAATAAAACGTACTGTTTCGTTGAAACGTCAGTGAGTTTATTGGACTATAAAATAGAGACATGGAGACTATTGATAAAATATAACATCGCTGAAATGGGCGTGTGGCAATTGGGATCATCCTGTTGAAATTCCATGTCCATATCCATATCCATATCTATATCCATATCCATATGCATATCCTTATCCATATCCATATCCTTATCCATATCCATATACAAATCCATATCCATATCCATATCCATATCCATATCCATTTCCATGACCATATCCATACCCATATCCATATCCATATCCATATCCATATACAAATCCATATCCATATCCATATCCATATCCATATCCATATCCATTTCCATGACCATATCCATATCCATATCCATATCCATATCCATATACATATCCATATCCATATCCATATCCATAGCCATATCCATAGCCATATCCTTATCCACACCTATTTTCATATTCGTATCCATATCCATGTACATATCCATATCTGTATCCATATCCATTCCCATATCCATATCCATATCCATATCAATATACAAATCCATATCCATATCCATATCCATATCCATATCCATATCCATATCCATATCCATATCCATATCCATATCCATATCCATATCCATATCCATATCCATATCCATATCCATATCCATATCCATAGCCATATCCTTATCCACACCTATTTCCATATTCGTATCCATATCCATGTACATATCCATATCCGTATCCATATCCATATCCATATCCATATCCATATCCATATCCATATCCATATCCATACCCATATCCATATCCATATCCATATCCATATACAAATCCATATCCATATCCATATCCATATCCATATCCATATCCATATCCATTTCCGTGACCATATCCATATCCATATCCATATCCATATCCATATCCATATACATTTACATAACCATATCCGTATCCATATCCATATCCATATCCATATCCATATCCATATCCATATCCATATCCAAATCCATATCCATATCCATATCCATATCCATATCCATATCCATATCCATATCCATATCCATATCCATATCCATATCCATATCCATATCCATATCCATATCCATATCTATATTCATATCCATATCCATATCTATATTCATATCCATTTCGATATGCAAATCCATATTCATATTCATATCCATATCCATATCCATATCCATATCCATATCCATATCCATATCTATATCCATATCCATAACCATATCCACATCCATATCGATATCCATATCCATATCCATATCCATATCCATATCTATATTCATATCCATATCCATATGCAAATCCATATTCATATCCATATCCATATCCATATCCATATCCATATCCATATCCATTTCCATTTCCATGACCATATCCACATCCATATCGATATCCATATCCATATCCATATCTATATTCATATCCATATCCATATGCAAATCCATATTCATATCCATATCCATATCCATATCCATATCTATATCCATATCCATATCCATATCCATATCTATATCCATATCCAAATCCATATCCATATCCATATCCATATCCATATCCATATCCATATCCATATCCATATTCATATCCATATCCATATCCATATCCATGTCCATATCCATATAAATACCCATATCCATATCTGTATCCGTATCCATATCCATATCCATATCCATATCCATATCCATATCCATATCCATCTCATCAATTAAAACCCAAAAGGAGTTGATGTCGCGATATGAGTCAGTATGTCGCGATATGAGGCAACATTCACAGTAACTGCAGTTCTAGCTGCATTTTCGAAGAAGAATGGCCCGATGAAACCACCAGCGAAAAATTCGCACCAAACAGCGTACCGTTGTGGGTGCATGGGAACCTTTTGGAGCGCTGTTGTATTCTCCGAGCCCAAAATGCGGCAGATCTGCTTGTTAATGTAGCCATTGAGATGAAAATGGGCTTCGTCACTAAAGATGATTTTCTTCGCAAAATCGTGATAAACTTGATGATGTTCCAACACTCAATGTGAGAACATTCGACCCTGCGCATGGTCTGTCGGCTTTAGTTCTTGGGTCAACTGAACCTTGTCAGCGTGAAGATGCTCCTACAGTGAGCTCTTTCTAATGCAAAATTCTCTACCACGATGACAAATCGACGTTGTTGGGTCATCATCAAAGCTGACCGTTGCCATGGCTATGTTTTCGTCCGAACGGACGGAACGGGGACGACAACTCTTTTTAGAGTCCACAATAGAGCCTGGGGACTCAAATTTATTGATTAAATTGACCACTACATTGCGAATCAGTGCGTTGGTTTTTCGAACCATCTCCGTAAAATGTTTACTATTTTTGTAGAGAATTTTCACAGTTTTGTACGCGTTATCAAGAGCAAGCACCGCTCTGGAGGTTATTTTTCTAGATTATTTCTAGATTAGAGTCATGGAATGGTAAGAGCGATGAGTTATGAGGACACATAATTCTCATGATTTTCTTAAAAGGCAAAAATTTACCTTCAATTCGGAATTTCCGATAAAAGTCGGAAGTTCTTCTCTCGAGACAGTTCAATGACTATAATTGTACAAGCTAAGACAAGTAAGTCAATGCAGGCTCGAAGCAAGGGGGGGGGGGGGGGGGGGTTGGTGTCAAACCCCTTCCCCCCATAGGGTAGAAAAGGAAACAAAAACTATATTAAATTATTATATGATATCCTACTATATCTTGAGCCTATCTCCTTTTTAATTTTTTGGAATCCGAGAATTGTCCATAATTAAAAAAGAACGTTCATTACTGAATTTCGAAATAAGCTAAATAATTGAAAACACTCCGCATTCACTTTTGTCACAATTATTTACAGTAGAAATAAATTCGTCTCGTAATAGTGGGTATTAAGGTGAATCGAAAAAAATTGTTTTTTTTGACACTCATATTCTGAAAGCTGGATTCAAATAGTTCTTAAATTAAAAAGGATATTGAAATCGGTGTAACCGTCTTACAGTATCAGATTTTACAAAAATAGCTACACTTAATTCTGTAACTGGGAAACTAATTGAGATGGAGCATTGAAATTTGACACGTAGCTTAGTTTGGGGTAAATGCATCTTTTGTAAAAATATGAACAATCTGGAGGCACTGCCACGCCCACCTAGCATACAAATGACGCATTTGAAAATAGTAAAAATCTCAATAAAATGCATCAACTCAGAGCACTAGACTTGAATTTTGGTATCAAAGCATTTCTTTCTTATATCCATTTTTTACCTGAAAATAAATTAAATCGTATTCAAGCCACGCCTACGTCCTATATAATGAAATGTGAAAAACCGCGATAAAATTCACAAAGAAAAAGTTTTCAATTTGAAATTTGCTACGTGCTTTTTTGTACTCAATACCCATGTTTTAGTAAAGACCTGAATTTCTTTTTCAAGCACTCCGAAATCTGGGGTCACAAAGTAGTGAATAGGAAGATTGTTTGATTTAAGAATTTTTTTAGTGCAAAATTGTTCAGATTTCGATCAAAATTTTGGGTATTTTTCAAAAAATCGCTATAAATTTTTCAGTAGATTTTAGAAACGTTAGTATGTATTTCTAAAAATTGGTCATATTTTCACGGTCATATTTTTTACGGTCATATTTTTCACGGTCATATTTTTCACGCCTGAAACTTATACAACTTCAGGTTTAAATTCACAAGTTTCTACAGCTTTCTGCAACGCTTAGAACAGCCTTATAAAGCTTAAACTTTCTTATCTGGATAGATTTAGTACATGAATTTTTTGTTTAAAATATACCTGTACGTTTTTTATTACAACCACTTTCGGGACTAAACTTGTTTAAAAATTATGTGAAATACAACCAAATGTAAAAATTTTTAATATCACTCAAGAACCTAAAAAAGGCAAAATATTATTTATTGTTTCTCTTTCATACATTTATGGAGGGCACGGCATGACAATTAACTGATTTCTTCTCAAAGCTTAACCTACCTAATGATATAGCATTATTTCATTATTTTTTCAAACAAGCTCAGACATTCAATTAATTCTTGCACTTAAGAATAGATACTTAGTTCCAGTCATTAAATTTTGACGCGTTTCACTTTGATCCCTGTTGCACCATCAATTGAACGTTACTAAAAAACCATTTTCATATTATTATCTGCACGTTTTTGCAATTAATATTTCTGGAACAGCCACTCAAAAATGTCCTTCACTTGTGAGTAGTTATGAGCAAATAAACAAAAAAAAATTAACCCACAGGGTGCTGCGATTAGAATTGCGAGGATTCTGGGTACCAAGAAGTCAAATAGACTTCTTTCCTAGAGTACTATACTTATATGATGAGCAGAGTCCCTGAGTGAAAATGATTGATACCATTTCTCATTCTAAACTTATTCACTCAACATATTTGTCATTTATTGCCATCGAATCACCCTGTCTTGTAGACTTATGGCTTAAACACCACACAACCTCTAGACTGCACATAAACAAAACTGCAACTTAATGAATAAAAATTTATGAGCTGCACGAACGCGATCGCAGCCCGCAGCCGCAAACAACTTTGTGAGCAACAACAAACAAATTTCTGACTGAGGTTCACAGCAACCGAGATCAAATCCCAATGCGATACTGATCAGTTCAGAAAAAATTAAGAAAAAAAAAAAAACTGTCAAAATAAACAATATAGCTACAAATAAGCAAGGCGTAAATTTTAATCAATCAACACTGAAGATCAACGCCGATCAAGCGCTCAACGATGCATGAGTTATGAAGATTTCCCTTTAAAATTGTTTACTCATTGAAAAGCTTTACCAAAAACAGAACAAAACAAATATTTAAAAATACATTAAAAAATTTTTAAAATATTTTAAAAATAGAAAAAAAATCGGAATGTGTTTACCATCATTTCTGCAAAATTTTTAAATTATTAAAGTTGGCGCATGTTTATGTTTTGGCGTAATGTCTGTGTCTACGTTGGGCTGTTTATTTGTATTGTATAAAAATTAAGAGAACAAACTTTTATGACTTCAGAAATATATGGTACGGCAGCGATAGACAGTATGAATTGTGTGAAAAAATGATTTAAAATAAAAGAAAAAAAAAAAAATCATTTTACCACAGAGCTTGAGCTCGTTCAAGCAACATTTCAGTGTTGCAGCAACATGTTTCCACTAAAGCTGCACAGTGAACCAAAAGCGACTTTTTCGAATTCATTGATAAACTTTCCAACAAAGTTACTTTTTTTATCGTTTGTCGCTCAGTGAGTTGATCTATGAGGACAAAGTTGTGAGAACAAAAAATTTAAGGGATTTCAATCAACTTTTTATGACTTGATGCATCACTTAATAGTGATATAATATGTATTGAAAATCAAAAACCTGGTTTATAACTTTTCTGTTATAATTCAAAAAAAATTTTTTTTACTTGAATATGAGAAACAAAATTGTTGAATAAAAAAATTACTTCAAATAACATTTCTGTTTTGAACTGTGATTAAATAATTAGTTTTATGATCTACTAATATAAGCTTTAACCATATAAATCATCAAAAAACAAATTCTGACTGAAAATGTGCCATATTGGATGAAAACTACGCCTACCTTGCATAAAAAGTGACATTATCGAAACGATCAAATCTCTTCAAATTCGACAAAAAATACTTTTATCAGCTTCGATTTTTAATTTAACTCCCCTCTATTTGAAAATAGGCAATATCCGATCAAAACTACGCATTCCTACCATACAAAAAGACGTCATTAAAATAGAAAATTTGCATAAATTTCACAAAATTCAAAGAACTAACTAATGATTTGGCACGTAAACCTTGATTTTTAATGTACTGCTTCAACTTGAATTGTGGCGTCCGTGGCGTAGTTGGTTAAAGTGCTTGGCCGCTATGTCAAAGAACCTTGGAGACCCAGGTTCGAACCCCAGCAGCGACAGAAAATTATTTGAATTAAAATAATTTTTCTGTACGGCCGCCACCTCTCTGCAGACAATGGCAAACCTCAGAGAGTAATCAAAATGCCATGTAAAGCTTCTTGAGAACGAGAACATTCCGTTCATCGCCGTTCGGAGTCGGCGTTAAGCATGTAGGTCCGGTTCTCGGTCAATTGTGTACAAACTTAATAACACGCACAACACAATTGATCATAAGAAGCTAGGTCAAAGTCCTTTTAAGGGCTGAAATGGCCAGTTATTTATTTATTTTTTTATTTATGCTTCAACTTGAATTGGATAAAAATACCCTATCAAACTCCATTGTAAAGTGACGTCATTGGAATAAAGAAACCTTAATTAGATAGTTAAAGAAACCTAAACCGTTATCAACTTAACGGATTTCCAACAAAATCATCCATTTTTCTTCTTCACCTATACATATACAGTTCACAGTTCACTGCTTGCTCACTGTTCAATAGGCTAAAATAGACCCCCTTAAATACGAAGCTTTAAATAATGAAAATTAAAATAAAACTCTAAATGGCAGTGAAATTTTAAGTACACATGAAAAGATAATTCTTAAAATAATAAAAATAATTACAAGCATTCCAACTATACCCAAAAGATAACCTTAAAAAACATACTATATATTAAATAGCTTATTTAACTCATATAATGTCAATATCAAACCCATACATACCTGTTCTGAAACCATACCATACCATACCATACCATACCCTTATAATATACATACTACATTCATACTAAACCCACATCATATCCATAATATAGTCGTACAATACTCATAAAATATTCTTATCATATCCATACCATATCCATACCATATCCATACCATATCCATACCATATCCATACCATATCCATACCATATTCATACCATATCAATACCATATCCATACCATATCCATCCATATCCATACCATATACATACCATATCCATACCATATACATACCATATCCATAACATATCCATACCATATCTATATCCATATCCATACCATAACCATACCATATCCATACCATATCCATACCATATCCATACCATATCCATACCATGTCCATACCATATCCATACCATATCCATACTTTATCCATACCATATCCATACCATATCCATACCATATCCATACCATATCCATACCATATCCATACCATATCCATACCATATCCATACCAAATCCATACTATATCCATATCCATACCATATCCATATCATAATCATACCATTTTCATCCATATCCATACCATATCCATACTTTATCCATACCATATCCATACCATATCCATACCATATCCATACCATATTCATACCATATACATACCATATCCATACCATATCCATACCATATTCATATTCATACCATTTTCATACCATATCCATATCATACCCATACTTTATCCATACCATATCCATACCATATCCATACCATATCCATACCATATCCATACCATATCCATACCATATCCATACCATATCCATACCATATCCACACCATATCCATACCATATCCATACCATATCCATACCATATCCATACCATATCCATACCATATCCATACGATATCCATACCATATCCATACCATATCCATACCATATCCGTACCATATCCATACCATATCCACACCATATCCATACCATATCCATACCATATCCATACCATATCCATACCATATCCATACCATATCCATACCATATCCATACCATATCCATACCATATCCATACCATATCCATACCATATCCATACCATATCCGTACCATATCCATACCATATCCATGCCATATCCATACCATATCCATACCATATCCAACGCCGTAGATATGGGGGGGTTCTGGGGGTTCAAACCACCCCCTTAGCAATCCAGAATATTTTTCTATATTAAATAAAAACGCAAATATTCCAAAATATTTCATTTTGCCATATTATGTGTGAAGTTAAATTGCGAATTGTGTATTTTTAACTGCTTATTTTTGTTAGCAGATATTGAGTTAAATATAATATAATATATAATTTTATTTTGCTTCAGTAAACCCCCTCCTTATGAAGTACCTATCTACGGCGTTGACCATATCCATACCATATCCATATCGACCCATACCTTAACCATATCCATATCGACCCATACCTTAACCAAACCGAAGTCTATACAGATCTGTTACAAACTTTTACTATATTCTAACCAAACCATGCGTAAACTATAGAAGCACCATATCGATATTATACCCATATCATACCCGTACCATGCTCAAACCATACCCAAACCATAGCCACACCCATAGCCATACCCATAACCGAATCATACCTTTATCACATACATAAGAAAACTATACCATGCCAATAGCATACCATACCAAAAATATATGAAAACTGTACCCACACCATACCCATATCCTTAACATGCATACCCATGTCATACCCATATCATACTCATACCATATTCAGTCTTCACAGAGTCTTCTGTTTGAAGACTTGATGCCAAATACAAAAAAAAATTTAATTCGTGTAACTTATTTTTGCAGTATCAGAATTAAACTATTTTTAACCTATAACGCCCTCTTTTGAGAAGTTGGTAGGTTATGAAAATTCATTCTAAATATTCTGTGTTTTAAGTCCATACGATCACATTCAAAACTCAAAAATAAACAGAATTCTTAAATTTCACTGCCAAATTATTGTAGAGACCAATATTCTATTTTTATATCGATTTAAGTAAATCACGCCCATTTTTGAGTCGGAGGATATGTTAAGCATCTAATTATAAACAACTTTTGTTTATAGACTTAGCACAAGTCCTAATTTCTGGAATTAAGAGCATACAGAACTATTATTATATCGTTTTATATATCTTATTCCCTCTTTTGCCTTAGTGGGCGTTACAACCTATGATAATAGAGCTTTTATTATGGCATGTTTTCATTTAATTATCTGCAATTCCCGGTTACGCCAACCTCAAGCAAAATGGTTTTGTACCAAATTTATCGGATTCCGCAGGATTCGGGATCAATGTGTACCGCAGGTTTTTAAAAAAAATTATTTTTCTGAAATTCTCTGCTCACAAAGAAAGGAGGAAAGATTGGTGGGAAATACATTACAGTGCAAATTATATTTTTGAAAATTGTTGTGGAGAAATCCTTACCGATAAACTTTACTTTGTCTTAGTTGGTCTATGGCACCATATATTTGAAATTATTTTTTTTTTGTGACGCTCTTTACACAACAATCGAAAGCCTCATTTATTAAGGGCCTCTGGGAGTTTAAAAAAAAACAGACTATGTTTAAAAAAAAATTTTTTTTTAAAACTGTATTTTATTGTAGACCAACATTTTTTTACATTATTAAAGTATAACTATTTATACCTGACATTTTGGTCCAACAATATTCGTCGATAAGATAAAAAAAGTGCAATAACGCGAAATTCCTTATGTTTGGGGTGAGCCAGATATCTGCAGACTAGTTCATTAGAAAACAAAAATTTGAGCGACCATAAAAGTTCATATTTCGATACCAAAATATATTTTAAACAAATGTCGCAAGTGAACTTGCAAATTTTGTAACAAAACCAAAAGTTATGAATGTATCTTTTTTGGTGAAATCTTGTATTTAAGAGAAAAAAAGAAGAAAATTCCATGTTAGAAAACAAAATTTTTCCACTTTACGCCAAAATTTGCAATATTGCTTGCGGCTAATAAGAGAACTAATAAAGTGCATTGTTGCATAAAAACAAAAACAAAATTATTTTGTTTTAAGTAAGAACTGGACCATTTTGTTTGATCATGCTAACATTTTGCTTTACATCAAAAAGTTCCGCAACATGTTGCCAGTGGCGTCAAAAGACCGCGCAACAAGAAATCCAAAGTCAAAGCAACAGAGATACAAGCCGCAAACATCCACCCACCATTCGTAACGACATCGCAACCAAGCAACCAGCTGAATAAACGACCATATGTTGTTCCATTTCCATAACGTGGCCCATTCGAGTCAAATGTTTTGTTTTGTTGTGTTTTTTTTTTGTTTTTTTTTTTTTGTTTTGTTTACCATTTGTAGACTCTGATCGTGCACGCGATCAGATGTTCTGCGTTGTCTTTTCATTGAGCAACCAGAGGCAGTCAATATGACAGCAACAACAATAATAACTATACTACAACAACAACGACAATTCCAGGCCCAAACAGACCCCAAACAGAAACAAGAAAAAGGAATACTAAAAAAAAGTCGCACTAAACTGAAGTCGAGCGATTTGTAACGTTTCAGTAGTCGACCAACTGTTGATCGTGCAGCATGTTGATCGTTGTTAAACGTGGGTGTGTATTAGAAATTTTTCAAAACATTTTACGTAAAGACATCTTTAATATCTTTCCACTAAACTTCTCTTATGATTTTGTGTGTTTCCTTTTTTTTGTTTTTTGTTTTTTTGCCTCAAGTGAGCTCTTGTCTGAGGAATTTGAGTTATAAATTAAATAATTGCGCGTTTTAGATACATTTTGTGGCTGGCGTTCTCATACTTTTAATTACAAGAAATAAGAAAAAATTTAAAATATGCTTTCTAGCTAATTGAGTGAATTATGCAAAAAGTGTATCAACGGCAACATTGAATGAGTTCATTTTGTAGACCAGCTTGAAAGCTTTCTACGCTTAAGTGGCAGCTAAATTAAAGCATGATCATTGATCACAAATTATTCATAGCAATTCTTAAATGATTTTAAGTGCTTTTTTATTCAATCTTTTTGCAGAACTGCCAGCTTCTAATGTTGTCTTACCTTTGAAACAAGACAGAGATACAACTTCAATGTTCAAATCAAAGATTTGAAGTGTCTTGTTCCGAAACTAAACAATTTATAAAAAAAAAAAACAATTTTTATTCTTGGCGCGTGTTCTTTTTGTGTTAAGTGCTTCTAATTGATTTGCTGCTTCTCAGACAAGTGGAAAAAAGTGGTGTTCTAAACCAGGTCAAGTACCCAGACACGCAAGAGACTCAAGTGCAGAGTAAGAATTGCCTTTTAAGGATCGTTTTTACACTTGCAACATTTTTAAAAGGTTTGTTCAATTTTTGTTTAATTTTTTGTAGAAACTTTGTTTTTGTTTTTGAACTGAGTTACTTATATTGCAAATTAGGTAGGAACCATATTCATGATATGGAAGATATGACCTAGATAATTACATTAAAAAAGTTAATACTTTAAGTTTTATTCATCATGAGTAGATGCAAGTGCAAAGAAGATGAAAGTAGATCAAAGTCTCCTTTTAAAAAATGATGTTTTTATTTTGCATTTAAAAAACAACATTAAGAGGGTCATAAGGGTAGACGTTAGAAGAAACGTTATATTATTGTGAAACTAGCGAGAACTATCATTATATGACGTTTTGTACATTTTTATTATATTACATGCACTTAACCTTACAATTAATACTTTTATGATCATTTATTACTTCAAAGAATAGCACAGTAAGTGAAGATCAGTGTTAAGAGGAATGTGCGAGAAGTCTTTTGAAACGATTAAAAAAAAACAAAATTGAAGTGAACCAAATACGACGAAGAAAATAATTGTATTTAAAGTTCAGTTCAAAAAATATAAAAAACTTCATTTGTTATAATTACATGTTTGGTTTCATAGATTCATTGAAATCTGTGAAACATTTCGAGGGTTGCCTTTTAAGTCTTGCGCCTCTCCAAGATGATCAATACACTTTTGCATTCGTTTGAACCAATTTTCGAAATAGTTTTTCTCCTCCCGAGTTGGTACCTCGGAACTCAAGTTTTTTAAGTCCTCAACAAAACTGTCAAAATTCATCTGGCAATGCTGAGTGTTGCTGATGCGTAAGACTTAAAAGTTGACCTATAAATAAAAATAAATAACTGGCCATTTCAGCCCTTGAAAGGACTTTGACCTAGCTTCTTATGATCAATTGTGTTGTGCGTGTTATTAAGTTTGTACACAATTGACCGAGAACCGGGCCTACAAGTTTAACCCCGACTCCGAACGGCGATGAACGGAATGTTCGTTCTCGTTCTCAAGAAGCTTTACATGGCATTTTGATTACTCTCTGAGGTTGGCCATTGTCTGCAGAGAGGTGGCGGACGTACAGAAAAATTATTTTAATTCAAATAATTTTCTGTCGCTGCTGGGATTAGAACCTGGGTCTCCAGGTTCGTTGACATAGAGGCCACGCACTTTAACCAACTACGCCACGGACGCCACAAAGTTGACCTACGTACTTCTTTATAATCCAGATATATTTCGACTTTTTCATATCGATCAACTTCTAGGCTTGGGCATTTCAGTTCACAACAAAGATCGTTCTTTTTAGTTCAATCGTACGTAATGAACTAGTTCGTTTATTTAAGCTGGAAGTTCATTCATTTGCATTCATTTCAAGCATTTGCATATGCGTCCGTCTACTCGCTGGCACAATTTACGCAAGAAAATTATGGCAGAGTTCAATGATTGCGTTTTACGTTCAGACTAGGCAGGGCTACAAACTTGTAAAATATTTTGTATGTTCTTAATGCGGAATTTTTTAACGTATTTACGCAAAAATACTTAAAATGTCTTCATTTATTATTAAAAAAATCTTAAATCCTGAGTATAAAAAAAGTTCTTTTGAGAAATTAACAATGATAAAATTATAGACATTTTTAATTTTTAAGATTTATTTAAAAGAGCCATCCCTAAAAGTAATGAGTTTCTGACTCGTTTCTTTTATTTCTTCTCCCTGTTCGTTACAAGTAACGAGCTGTCAAAAAACGCAAATTACGCAAGAAAAGTTTAAATATTTTCGACTTTGCTTGCGTAGCAAATGCAGTAAATGAACTTTCATATGTAAGCTTTCACATATTTCTATTGCATTGCGTTCAGCGAGTAGACGGACGCATATGCAAATGCAGTGAATGAACTTCCCGGCTTAGTTCTTTTCGTTCTTTTTATTCGTTGCAAGTTTTTCTTCGTTCGTTCTTTAAGTTCGTTAGTTCTTTTAGTTCGTTCGTTCTTTTAGTTCGTTAGGTCTTTTAGTTCGCTTGAACAAACCGAAGATTCAAACCATAGCTTGGTAAATTTTAGTAGTTTTGCTCTCGTTCGAACTAAAAGAACGAGAAACACTGAACTAGTTCACATCGTTCATGAGTGGGAATCGTTCTATTGAACTAGTTCGTTCATGAACTACCCAAGCCTATCAACTTCGCACATTTGGATTATGAAGAATAAAAGTGTCGCTTAATTCAACCACTATCGAGTTATTGGTGAGGGTTTTTTTTTCTATTGATTGCAAAATTTTTTGAACCCGTTCAATACCCCGTTATGTAAAGCAATTATTAACAGTGGCAGAATTCGTTAAAATTGTGTTATTCGATGCCAATTCGAGACCAGTAGCACGTTTCTGTAACTTTACTCACCGCAGTTCTCACCAGATTTTCTCACTTTGACATCATTCTCACATGCACTGTTTCTGTAATAAAATGAGATAAATCAGTGACTCATCTCGAATATTTCAATTCTATTTTCCTAGGAATGCGACATCCGAAGTGTTTCTGTAACTTAAAATATGCGACTCGAGTCGCTTGAAGTTCTCACTATCTTCTAACGTGGTGAGAACATTTTTGCAACTCGTTTCCAATGATATATCTACGAATATATTATTAGCACAATATTATATGTACCTACTAAAATGAACATATTTTTGAATTTATAACCTGAAATATTTCATATTGAGATTTACTCCATGATAAAATTTGTATCAACCGCATTAAAAGAATAATTGGATCGCGATATGTGGATAAGGTTTGTGTATTTAATATCATGTCAACTTCAGTAAGTAGAATAACGACGTTCAATTTTACACAGAATTCTCTGTAACTTTTTGCAATTTCATATATTCCCTTACGCTTGTGTGTCTTTCTCATAACGGACCACGATTTTCTCACTTATCAGTTACAGAAGCATTAGCTTTCGCAAAAGTGAGTATTTTGGAACGAAACAGTGTGACGTCAGAAAAAGTAACTATTTGTCGCAAAAGTTACAGAAACGAGCTATAGTTACGAACCCCAGCTGAGATAGAAAATTTTATAAATAGTAGGAATGTGTCGAAGCTCAATAAATCTAAATCTGCATCCGTATTCAGACCCTCCTTTTGGACATTTTACTATCATATTTCAACTGTAAAGCTTTTCTAATTTTGCTCTAGTGGTAGCATGTTTGATTACTACCCAGGAGTACCAAGTTCGAATTTCGGTCAGGCCACGGTCTTATCGACTTATCAACCAAAATTGAGAATTCATCAATATTTACAAATTAAAACTTGTTGTGGGTGGTAGAGAAGGATAAAAAAGTTTTAATACTTAAGTATCAAATTAAAAAAAAAAAATCCATGAAGAATGCCTGAGATAAGATCTTTTGAAAATTACCTATTTTTCGAAATTTTTTATTTTTCTCAAACAAATCTTTTAGTTTCTTAATCACTACATACAAAATCGGTTATTTACGTAAATAATATCTTGTGTATTATTTCCGCCTCAGAGGTCGAAAGTATCAATTATTTATTTAACGAAAATCAACTTCAATTAACGATACCAGGTATTCTTTTATCAATTTTTCTTTCAATTAAATGCCACACACCTCCACCTAATGATATTATTATCCAAACAAAAGCGTCATAATTGACAGCTGTCAAATAAAATGTCAACTCAACCCACACACATATGCATACACAAGTATGCTAACCACAAAATAAACTCTATCAAACAATATAAGTTATATGTGAAAGGGTCAAATAAAATGCATCAAGTTATGTAATTATTCAACAATTACTATAAGAAATATACACAAAAGTGAGAAAGGCAATAATAAAAAAAAAAACACGTGACAATGACAATGACAATGAAAAAAATTAAGCAAGAGAGTGGAGCCAATAATACAAAAAAAAAAAAAAAAAATACAATCATGCAACAGCAAAGCGAAAGGAAAAAGTATGATATGACAAAAGTCATAATTGTCAGGATAACAAAGTGTGGCATGCTTTAAAAGGAAACAACAACAAAAAAAAGGTATTGCCTATTAGAATGAAATGAAAAGAAGATACGTTGGGCACAATAAAAAATTCTACCCCGTTTCAAGAATGAAATAAAAATGGGAAAAATCATGCCAATCAGAAGCATAGAATTAAATGCCAAAAACAAAAAAGGAAAAAAACATTATTATATGATATGACGGGATCATAAAAATGCTAATGAAGCGCAAATGCTAGGATAGGCAGGGTCATAAAGATAGCAACAGATATCATACTAGCATAAAGCAACAATAACGACAACAACAACAACAACATCATATTATTGTTAAAGCAACAACAACATAAAAATAAGGGACATGCCTTTGTTGCATTAAATGAGGTTTGTACTCGTAGGTAGCGGTGACATAAGCAGCAGTGTTAAGTAATTTGCAGTCAACACCAGCTGTCATTTTTATCCACAACTATGGCAAATAGAATATTTGCTCCTGCTGTCTTCGTTGTTTTTAACCAGGTTCTTAAGTGCTGCTGTTGTTTTTGTTGCTACACTGAAAAAAAAAATGTTTTAAAATTGACGAGAGTTGTTATTAATTTGACGAATTTTGTGTTTAAAAGACAGCTTGCAACAAATTTCGTCAAATTAAGAGCAAATGTGTTTAAAACTTTTGAAAATTATATGAAAAAAAAGCAAAATACGAACACATTTTTTGAACACATTGTGTTTAATTTTAAGCTAACATTTTTTTTCAGTGTATTGCTACATCGTTTTTTATGTGTTGATGGGTTGATAAATATGTATTTTTTTTTACTGAATTTGGCTGCAGGACACTGCAGTGGAAACGCAATAAATTGAGAACGTCCTGATAAATATCTTGTTGCGCTACCTTTTTTCCTCAAAAACTTGTGGGTTTGAGTTTCTAGGGTTAAGTGTGCTTTACCGTATGCAAAGGTATTGCAGTTGAAGTTACTTTTTTAAAAATGATGCACTTTTTCCCAATTCTTTACAATTTACAACTCATGCTTAGGAAATTTTATGCCAATTGGCTGATGATTGACAAAATATTAAGGTGATCCACGTCAAAAGTATATCTTATGGACATTGAGCTACGAATATATTTAAACTATAAGCAACGGGTTACTCATTAAAATCATGAAATATAGGACATATACTAGCATTTATCTGAAAAATTTTACTAAAAAAGGTTCTTTAGGTCCATGAAGGGGCCTAATAGATCTTAAGGTCGCAGTGCAAATCTCAGAAATAATAATAAAAATAACGGGTTTTCCACTTTCTCCTTCAGAAAGTAAAGTTAAAAAAAAACACACTAAAAATGCAGATGTCGCTGAAGTTTTAATTTTTGTTTTTTTAAATGTTTAGATTTTGTCATTATACGTGAAATACAATATCATTCAAATATCCTCCACGGGAGTTTTTGCAGGACTCAATCCTTTTGAGGTAATTTTCGATGATTTTTGTGCACGCCTCAGGCTGGTTCGACCATGCCTTCACGAAAGTTGATTTATTGTTTGCTCAAGAGTTTGAGGTTTATTCACGTTTATTCACGAGGTTTATTCACGTTTATTCACAAAAACAAAAAAAAAATGTCCATTGGAGTCAAATCTGACGATCTCGGAGGTCAATTGTGCATGAATGTGTTTGAAAAAATTTTTCAACAGTGACCACTAAGGTGGTCCTTAATTTTTTTTTTCGTAGCCCAGTTTTGTGTTAGGTTAGGGTAAAAACAAATTAGATAAAAATAATCGGTTTAAAATAGCCGTGCCAAACGCACACTGAAATTTGAGGGAACGAAATTTGGGCCAAAAGAAAAGAAAAACGTTCGTAATTCTTCAGGGTCTTCAGGGTTCTTCAAGGACATTCAATGTATAAGCAGCACCCATTATTTTCTAATCCTCAACATTTCTCTAGAACATACTTATCCTATATCACCAACCCTTCATGGGGTTCCTATACAAAAAATCTAAATTTTGACGAAAATTTACCAAAATAGAGACAAAATAGAACGCATATTTGTTATGTACTTTAATATTTTTATTTGAATGTATAAGATACTTATTATGACTTATATAAGTTTGCCTTTCTCAAAACTCGGTTGTTTTTTGCGATAATGAACGACTATTTGAATTAGATACTGCTTCTCCTCTTCGTTCCTGCATACAACGTTGTTGTAGTCCGCCATCATTTTCACTCCTCTATCAGCGGTGTCGTTTACAACTTAAATTTTCTCAACAATTTTTAATGCCTGCTGATAATCTTCGAGCTGTTGCCATATTTCTGGCGGGTTTTGTAAAAATGTATTCGGCAAGTTGAAGCGTTTGAAAAAATCTTTGTTTTCGAAGTCACGAAAGCACTCAAGTCTTTCGACAAAAATTGCTCATTAACTTCTGCAAAATTGAGCTCAATTTTTTTCTTGCTACGGATAGCACCTTCATCTCCATCTGTATAACCATCGGAGATATTGTCGTCTTCGTCTTCTTCAGTTCCTTGCTCTCCAGTTTCTTTTTCTCCAGTTCCTTCCTCAGCTTCATCGTTTTTCGTGTCTTCTTCACTTTCTTGTTGCATTCCTTCTTGTGTTTCTTCTCCATCGATTGCACCAATTACAGATAACATTTTTCTTTTTGTCTCACACGAAACATCCGAATCAAAGAAGGCGAGAGCTATGGTCTCCTCCGCCAGATACCACAAATGTCTGATAAACTTTGTTAACATAGTTTTTGACAATTTTACATCCAAGTCTGCATATGCGCGAACTGCTTTCAAAAAGTTGAAGTCCTGATTCGGCGCTTTGACAGCTTCACTACAGCCATACGAGACTTTAACGTAAAACCGAGCAATAAACAGGCAAAAATCTCTAAATCCATCCAACTCTGGTTTTGCCAGTTTAAATTGGTCTCTAAACATAAATATTTTTAAGCAGTAAATTGCCTTGGACATCCATTGAGCCTGGTGGATGGGTATGAACTCTTTGAACTTGTATTCGCCAAAATCACCGCCAAGAAATAAAACAATCAGTTCCAAAAGCTCCTTAAAGTCGTTGCGGGGTTGTCTTTTCTGAATTTGTGCCATGCAAAAACTAATGATGTCGTCTAGCAGTTACTATTTTCGAAGTAACAATCTAATCACTCACTCCAGTTGTGAATGCATTTTGATTTATATTTTCCCATTTTTGCTGGAAACGGTGAAATATAGGTACTTCTGGCGCAGAAGTTTTGCCAATTTTATCTTCGAACACAGCTTTGAGCACCAATTCGTAGATGTGATGTCTACAGGGTAAATACATCAAGTCTCTTTCTAACAACTGTTCAAGTAAAACTGCAGATCCCGCAAATTCACCAGTGTTTGAAGAAGTCGCATCAAAAGATATGGCTTGAACTCGATTCGTTATGTTCCATTCCACAAGTAGTTGGTGAACGGCAGCTGCAATGTTTTTACCTTTACCACAATCTAGTTTTGGAACGCTAGTTTTCGTTGTCCCTGGTAAAAAATATCCGATTTTTCGTCTACAATCGGATTTATATTCACATTTATACTTGATGAAATTTCATTTTTCGCTATTATAGTGAATTTTCGTAAAAATTCAATTTTTTCTTATGGGGACCCCATGAAGGGTTGATGATAGAGGGTAAGTATATTCTAGAGAAATGTTGAGGATTAAAAATAATGGAGACTGCTTATACATTTTGTGTCCCTAGGAGTGAATTCTGAGGAGTTACGAGCGTTTTTCTTTCCATCTGGCTCAAATTTCGTTCCCGCAAATTGCAATGTACGTGCGGCACGGCTATTTTCAAGCAATCGAGCTGATATTTTTATCCAATTTTTTTTTACCCTAACCTAACACAAAACTGGGCTACGATTTTGAGTCAGATGTGTTTTCAATTTTCCCATACATTCAAGGTCCACCTTAGTGAACACTTGTGCAATGAACCGGTTTTAGTTCAAAATGTAAATCACTGCACAGTATAATAAAGCGCTCTCTCAAGAGATTAAGAAAAATTGCGGTATTTGGTTGCTTCTCTTCAAATTGTGTGCATTGTTTACATTTTTCAAGTACTGCGCTCTCAAACCAATCAAAGCGAGCACAGCTGTTAAATACACAAAATAAAAGAATGATAGAAACAAGATTACGCTTTCTGCAGTCCCGTTATCTAATGCTCTCTTTCTCAACTGAGTGCATGACGTCACAAAGAACTTTCGCTTGACAAAAACGTATGCAAATGCGCGATCTCTTAGGTAAATTCTTTCGAAAAACTAAAGTAAAAATATCTACTCTTCTATATAAAAATATGAATATTTTCTTATACGAAAAATATGAATTTTTTAAACTTTCAAGATTTTTATCTCCTAAACTATTCGAGACTGACGAAATTTTATTGTACCAATGGGCTAAGGAGGTCCATATACATATTATTAAAATAAGAAAAAAAAATATTTAGGCGTGGGTGTGGGTGTAAAATTATTCCAAAGTCAGACAATATCGCTTGTGACGTCATGCTCTTTCTCTCTCATGTGCGGAACGCGTAATCTGGTTTCTATCATACTTGCACAAAACACAGTGAGTTCATGAGTAAAATTATTGAAATCAATGAATTTTTTTTTTTTTTTTTGTGATTCCATCTTCTGCCTATGATACAATTATGCAAGGCAGGAGTGATAGTATTTTCGTCAAAAATAGTGTAAAGTAGAGAACGAAAAAAGTAGAAAGTAAAATATACAGACAAATGACAGTCGGTGCAAGACACTCGTGAGAAAATAGCCAGTTGCCACTCCTACCCATGTTACAACTACTAGGTAGGCTCATATTGGAGAGCAAGGTGAACTAATTGTCAAAATCAGCTGTTAATTTTGAGTTTTTCTAATTGTTTTTGTTGCTTTTGTCTTTTGACGTTTGTAGCTCCTACAGCTTTGTTCGTGCAAATTTTTGACATTTGAGCAGCCATCTTAAAATAATCTACCTTGTTTTATCATGACTCCTACCTTGTATAATTGTATCATGCTTCTGCCAAACTACTGTACCGATTTTGAAGATCAAGATCTCTTCAGAAAGAGTTTAAAACGGAGAATGAGATTTGAATACTTAAGTTGTTGTTATAATATTTCAGCAATAACTGTGAATTTAATTTGTTGATGTGCGCAGCTTTTCACAGGATTTAAAAGCAATGGCAATTGTCCTTTTTATTCTAATAAATTACATTTTGATTTAAATATTTTGAATTTTTTTAAATTTGAATATGAATATTAGCAAAATAAACACACTGCAGGTACCCCTAATTAAAGATTGATTTTAAAATTGCCTTCAATATTGCAAAATTTCTAATCCTAGAAACACAGTAACAGTAAGCATTTTATGCGCTTACCTGTATACTTATTGGTTTGGGCTGGTACGGCCGCAAGAACTTTTTGGGGTTAAAACATATTCATAATTTTTCTGGGACAATGTTTATTTTTTTTACCTGTATACATACATAATTTTTCAATAATCAATAATCAATATTCAATATTATATCAATAATCTTTGCACATTATAAGTATATTTCGAATATAACTGAAATTTGAACACTTCTCAGTAATATAATAGATGTTTGGCTATTTTTCGTGGCTTCAATATAAAAATATATGGGCAATTACTAGAAGTGCCACTACTAAAAAAATTATATAAAAAAAACTAAAAAAGAACCCATTTTTATTTTTTGATATGTTATAGGTGAAGGATAAACCTTTCTAAAAAAGTAATACACTGTAAAAAACCCTTGATCTTTTTGGTTTTTTCGTTAGGTAAAATTTTCTTTTTGTTATAAAATTTTTTACAGTGCAATTTTTTTTATTTTTTAAACGTGTCATAAAGCCTGTTAAAATATCTTTTTAATGATACCAAGATCATGGAAATCGGTTCAGCCAATTCTGAGTTATTGCAGTTTAAATGGAGCTCTTTTCGACCATTTTCGCGTTTTTTCGAAAACTTTCCCACTGTGCCACGCCCAAAAAATCGCAAAACAGTCATTTCTAAAAATGAGGGTTTGTTTGTATTAATCAAATTTAGCTATGAACGAAATTTCATCGATATCTGAGGTGGTCGGGTTCAATGCATCTCGATTTTTACATGAAATTCATCCATAGAGCAAATCACACAGCTTGACTATACAGACTGTTTTGTTGACCGCTACACCAACTCACCAGTAGTCTTTGCATGACTTTTCACTGTGATCCACTCAAGCTACTTAGGTTCTACTTATATTGGCAATATTCCGAGAAAGTACCCGGAATTTATTTTTGACAGAGAGAACAATTATATTAGTAACTGAGTTCTAATCTACTTCGATGCACCCTGTGTCAAGGTTAAGCTAGATCGTATCATACTTTTAGGCATAGCCTTGAAGTTGTGTTATTTTGTTGTAAGCTCCTCCCTTTTTCCACACTTCCATTTTTAGGGTTCAGTTAGTTTAACTGATGGTTCCCCTAAGTTGGTGTGGAGACCATTTTGATATGAAAAACTTTTGTGGTTTTTTGTGATAAAAACTCAACTTATCTATTTTGAATTTTATTTTATTTTAATGATTATGGCAATTTATTTCTTTGCATTAATTTAAGAAATTACACATCAATGAATATCATATAAAATTCAATTATTCAAATTAAACTTCTGATAAGAAGCCTAATACCTTAATATGAAAATCAATTCGTTTGCTAGTACATACTAAACTAGTAAGAAATGATCTTCGACTGGGCCGAAGTTAAAATACCCCCACGGCCGAACCAAAGTATATTCAAAGTCTTAAGCAATCAATAAAATGTTTATCTGTAAAAACGTTTTCGTTATATTTTTAACAGAAAATATTCGCTTTTGTTTTTTGATAAAGTCACTTTGTATGGGAGGTGGGCGTGGTTTTCACTCAATTTGGTTGAATTCCATACACATAGTACATGTTATATATCAAAGTTCATATGCAAAATTTCAAGTCCGTACATTAATTTTTGTGGATTTTAGAGAAATTTTACTTTTTTGATAAAGTCACTTTGTATGGGAGGTAGGCGTGGTTTTCATCTGATTTAGTTGAATTTCATACTTAGAGTGTATTTTTGACATCACAACTCATATGCAAAATTGCAAGTCCATATATTCATTTTTGTTGAATTCTAAGAGATTTTACCGTTTTGATAAAGTCACTTTGTATGGGAGGTAGGCGTGGTTTTCATCCGATTTGGCTCATTCACGAACTTGACCTTCATTTTTTAGATAAAAGCTTAAATATTGAATTTCGTGATGATAGCTTTAAAATTACGGCTGTAATCGTGATCACAGACAGACGGACAGACAGACGGACATGGCTAGATCAACTCGGGTGGTGATGCTGATCAAGAATATATACACTTTTCTATACCTACCACGCCTCCTTATGGGCGTTACAAACGGAGTGACAAAATTAATATACCCCCATTTACGTTTTTTAAACGTGGGGGTATAAAAATACTTGGTGCACTTAGTGCATTGAACACTATATTTCATATGCTTGAACTATTTTACGCACCTCTTTCATAGGTACACTGCAACAACGTTTTGTATCAATATTTACTTACGTGTTCTTGTAGGTACTCTCTTTTCTTTTTCACTACACGTTTTTGTTATTAAAACTGAGAACAAGCGACAGTAAGTAAGAGTCTTTTAAAGCAGATTGTGTATTTTGAAACGGGTTTATTATACACCCATGCACATGTCTCATTGACATCGTCAAATCTTGAAATAATGCGTCCTGGAAATTCTGTCGCTACAAATCCCTAATTGATGCTGTTGTGTGGCTTGTGACCCCATTGTGTTGAAACCACATATCGTTCAGATCCATATCTTCAATTTCAGACCAAAAACATTAGTTAATATACGGTCATAACCCTCAGAATTGACTGCAATGGTATCTCCTTGATTGTTTTAAAAAAAAACTACATACCAATGATACCACCAGACCATAATGCACACCAGACAGTCACATTTTGTGGATTCAATGGCTTCTGCACAATCCCACGACCATTTTGTTACACCTATATACATCTTTTGAGAAATGGGCTCAGTACATTAATAGTAGTACAGCTGCGGTCAAAATAATAGTAGTGTACCCATTGCAAAAGGAAAAGTAAACAAAAATACATGTATTTGTTATTGTAGTATTTTCTTTTGTATTATCGAATCAAGTTATTGTCTTAACAATATATTAAGAACAAGATATAATTAAAAACAACCTTTACAAAGCAAATGATATTAATACGAAAAGATACAGTAGTTTCGACTATGTCGTAACACAAGACGTAGAATTATTCAATACGCTTTTGATAACGTCTTTTTTAAAAAATATTTAGCAAAATATTTATTCCATACACCTGAGCATATGACCTTTAAGAGAGTGCCGCAGAGGGTTAATATGTATGACCGACCCCCATTACTTTTGCAAACGGAACATTTTTGCCTTCGACACCTATTTCCTCCGACCACTCCTTAGGAGGCTCCCATACAAATTTTATGGTTTTGTCGATAAAACCGGAAACTGTCGATAAATGGGTAGCGAACTTAAGCAAACAAAAACATCAAATGTTGGCTTTATATTTCATGTAATTGTGTAAAATTTATATAAGTAAGAGAGTTCAAACATGAATTTTCTCCCAGTGAGGATCAAGCAGACCAAAAAGTGCTAACATTAACATTGTACGATTAGTACTTTAGGCATACCAAAGGCTCAAATTGTTACCTAAATACCGACACCTGATCACTATTAACCACCCAACTCACCTCCGAGAATGACGTATTCTACGTCAAAAAATAGTAGTAAGGCTTACTTCAATAAAAAAATATAAAAATGAGCTTATATTTTTCATACATGTAAGATAATAGTGAAAGAAAAAAATATGTTTCAAGAAATTTGAATTTGGATTGTTCGCAGTTACTGAGGCACCGCGTCAATGTATAAAGTTGACCATATTTTAACATCTTTCTATAGGTATTGAATTCCAAGCACGCAGTACTTTCGTCCCAAAGCGTATTGTTATTTGTAGGATGGGATTGAGTCACTGCTGACTTCACATCACACCAAAAATTCTCAAATGGGTTGAGATCTGATGACTTCGGCGCCCATTTCGTAACTTTAACCTCGTTAGTCTGAAACCACTGCTGTGTGACTTTGCTTGTGTGCTTTGGGTCATTGTCCTGCTGGAAGATCCAAAGAAGTGGCATTTCTTCGCTGGCATAAGGGAGCCTAACCTCCTGCATAATTTGCACATACAGGTGGCTATCCATTATTTGTTTGATCTGGTATATTGGTCCAACTTCGTAAAATAAAGAGCACGCCCATATCATGATGCTGGATCCACCATGTGTAATGGTTTTTTTTTTTTGTAAATTTTTGGTTATATTCGGAGTTTGGTGGTTGCCCGACATATTGGCGTGACCCCTCGCCACCATAAAGCACGATCTTCGACTCATTTGACCACAAAATTTTTTCATTCATTTTTCTGCTGGTTTTTTCATTTTCTGCTGGCCAATTGAAGTGTTCCTTTGCAAATTTCAATCTCTTTGCACATGATTTTTTGTTAGTAAGGACACTTTTCTTGGACTACGAGCTGCCGGGTTATGTTCTCGCAAGCGTCTGCGGACTGTTTCGATGATAGCCTCTACATTGAGCTCATCTTTTATTTCAGTAGCAACTGCAAATGGGTGCTTCTTCGAATATCTGACTACTCGCTCAATTAATTTCGGTAATTACGAGACTAATTTGCACCTGCTGTCTCTATGTAACGGGATCTAACAGAGAAGACATAAAAAATAAATCAAATAGACAAAATACAACGGTTCATACTTATTAAATAATATCACAAGTATTATTTTGACCACCACTGTACATACAAGAACCAATGAGCTCGATTGTATTACCTCTTGCGATGCCCTTTTGTATTAGATATAAGCATTATGTTGGTAACTAAGTTCATACCAAAAACTATACGAATAGCATACAAAAACAACACAATTTATATATATGTTTCATCTTATTGTTTTAAATTTATATAAGTTAGAGAGTTCTTACGTGAATTTTCAAACAAAATCAAACAAACCAACAAGTGCTCAAATCAAAATTCTACGATTAGTACTTTAAGCACACCAAAAGCTCAAAGTATAACATACACATTGTTTGCAAATCGCAATCAACCACCCTACTTACCTCCGAGAATGACGTAAGTCTACGTCAAAAACGAAAGAAACTTATATGTATGAAAACATGTTAATTTAACATACATATTAATAACAACAACAATACAAGCAGCTATTGATAAATATTCGTAAAACGATAGGCTTTAACAAATGACACGATGTTGTGTTCGCGACTTCGGCACGAACTGACGCAGCAACGATAACAACAACATGAGTAGCTACGAAAACTTTTTATGCATTAATTTTCATACAAAAATTAGAGATTTTTCTCTTAAGATTTTACCATTTTGTGACTTTATTAATGAAATGACAAAATCCAAAATTCGAAATTCTTTTGTGAAAACGACCCCATATAAACCGCGCTGGAAGACGTAATTCTACGTCAAAATACATTAGTTATTTGACAAAAATAAATGTAGGTCAACAATTTAATGAAACGAATTAATTTTTTTTTTCTGAATTTTAACAATAAATTGTAAATAATATATTGAAATAGCAGGAAAAAATCAAAAATACAAAAATTAATTTTTATAACATACTTTTCAAAATTATTCCGAGTTAATTCATGTGCGCAACCAATCGACTACGCTACTTTAAAAAAGTCGCTTAGCAATTTTTTTTTTATTATTTTTTAATATTTCCGAGAATTTTCTAAAGAGATCTTATTAAAATTGTTTTTAAATATTTGTAAAAATTTGTTTAGCGTCTATATACGCTACGGCAATACTTCGTACTGACCTTATTTTGATCAAAAACCGATCCTTAACGAAGTTTAGAATGTTTGCTACCGCCCGGGCTATTTTAGGGCTGAAATGGTTAATAAAGCTTTTATTCACCTCTTTACATATCCTGAAAATATGTACTTTGCATGCTCACCATACCAACTAAAAAAATTTCGAAGCAATTAATATAAATTAAATTGCTGTAATTTTAATAATCAAAGCTCGAGCAACATTTAAGCACACCCATAAAAGCTTTAAAACAAAGCACTAGCACATTTCCTAGCCACCAAAAATTGCCTTTCTAACATAGTGATAACAATGACAACAACAACAATAACACAAGCACAAAATCATACTAAAATTTAATTAAATGCTTCAATTACGTTATTTTCACACACTTACACACACACATAATAACCGCAGGTAATTTGGCAGCTCCAAATTGCCAAAATATGCCTTCTAATATTATGTCTGTCAAAATAATTTGCACCAAAAATTCATGCATAAAGATTGAAAACATTTTCAATAACCTGCAACACATAGATACCAAACTAAATGATACACACACAAATACACCCACCATACAATGATCAATAATGTGGTAAATAATTTAAGCCAGTATGAAGAGCAGCTAGTTCTCCCTGCACTCCAATAGGCTTTAAGCCAGGAGGTTTTAAGCTATAATAATGCCAAAAACGACAAATAAATTTTCTAGTTTTTCAACTAACTACCTCAAATAGTTGCAGCATCAAATAGTTGCATGTACCGTAAAATTTGGGCAACTGGTTGAACACCATTTCACTGGTTTGGCTCTAGTTGTTGTTATTGGCAGCAGCAACCTGCGGCGGGTGTTGCCGCCAGCTGATGATAACAATTGTTAATTGAATTCGCTTGTTGCCAGCCAGCCTTAACAAGTTGTCATGCACTGCCGGACGCCCAAGGCCTGCAACATCATTACCACCACCCTCTTTACAGCTATGGGAAAATTAATATGGCTTTTTTGAGCTGACTGACTGAATGGCTGCCTGGTTTGCGCAATTATGCGTCATTGAATATCAATGCAGCTGATGTTATTGAAAGTTAAGCTTTAGAGGCAATTTGGGGGCATTTCGGTCTACTGTGGCTTAGTTAACAATTTGATAATTTTCGATTTTATTTGCATGGTTCATAGAATAGGCTGTAAATGTGAGGTACCTACTTTAATATTGATCCACAAAATTATTATTTTATATACATGAACGTTTAACTTAACTACCTGCACCGAATTGCCATGGACAGGTACAATTTCACTACGAAATTTTAAAATTTTTAAAACATATGTAAGTATTGAAAGATTTTTACTTGAATTCCTTTTGCACTCTATAGCCGAGATCAGATTTTACGGATAGACCAATTAGTATCTTTCAAAAAAAAAACTGATTAAGTACTTAAAGTGCTAAATATAATATATATTATAAGGTATTAACGACCTAGAAGCAAATCGAGACTCAACCTAAGGTATAGAACAAGACTTAGATCAAGACCAAGACTAAGACCAAGACCAAGACCAAGACCAAGACCAAGACCAAGACCAAGACCAAGACCAAGACCAAGACCAAGACCAAGACCAAGACCAAGACCAAGACCAAGACCAAGACTAAGACCAAGAGCAAGAGCAAGAGCAAGAGCAAGAGCAAGACCAAGACCAAGAGCAAGAGCAAGACCAAGACCACGACTACGACCAAGACCAAGACCAAGACCCAGACCAAGACCAAGTCCAAGACCAAGACCAAGACCAAGACCAAGACCAAGACCAAGACCAAGACCAAGACCAAGACCAAGACCAAGACCAAGACCAAGACCAAGACCAAGACCAAGACCAAGACCAAGACCAAAACCAAGACCAAGACCAAGACCAAGACTAAGACTAAGACTAAGACCAAGACCAAGACCAAGACCAAGACCAAGACCAAGACCAAGACCAAGACCAAGACCAAGACCAAGACCAAGACCAAGACCAAGACCAAGACCACGACCAAGACCAAGACCAAGACCAAAAACAAAACCAAGACCAATACCACGACCGAATCTAAATAAATCAAAATCGAAATTAAAATGTAAAATTCAAATTAAAAGACCGAAAGAAGCACAAATACATTTCATATTTCAGAGTATTCTATAGATCAAATTTCACAATACGAAATCAAACCTAATAGTCATATATCAGGAAATGAAACAAAAAATTACAAGCTCAAAATTGAAATTGAATTTATACATTTGAAATTTAAAATATGAAATATGAAAATTTAAATTTTAACTTTGACATTTCAACATTGAAATTTAAAATATAAAATTTGAAATTTCAAATTTGAAATCATTAATTTGGAAGTTAAAATTTCAAATATTAAATTTGGAATTTGAAATTTGTAATTTGAAATTTGAATTTTGAATTTTGAATTTTGAATTTTGAGTTTTGAATTTTGAATTTTGAATTTTGAATTTTGAATTTTGAATTTTGAATTTTGAATTTTGAATTTTGAATTTTTAATTTTGAATTTTGAATTTTGAATTTTGAATTTTGAATTTTGAATTTTGAATTTTGAATTTTGAATTTTGAATTTTGAATTTTGAATTTTGAATTTTGAATTTTGAATTTTGAATTTTAAATTTTGAATCTTGAATTTTGAATTTTGAATTTTGAATTTTGAATTTTGAATTTTGAATTTTGTATTTTGAATTTTGAATTTTGAATTTTGAATTTTGAATTTTAAATTTTGAATTTTGAATTTTGAATTTTGAATTTTGAATTTTGAATTTTGAATTTTGAATTTTGAATTTTGAATTTTGAATTTTGAATTTTGAATTTTGAATTTTGAATTTTGAATTATGAATTTTGAATTTTAAATTTTGAATTTTGAATTTTGAATTTTGAATTTTGAATTTTGAATTTTGAATTTTGAATTTTGAATTTTGAATTTTGAATTTTGAATTTTGAATTTTGAATTTTGAATTTTAAATTTTGAATTTTGAATTTTGAATTTTGAATTTGGAATTTTGAATTTTGAATTTTGAATTTTGAATTTGAATTTTGAATTTTGAATTTTGAATTTTGAATTTTGAATTTTGAATTTTGAATTTTGAATTTTGAATTTTGAATTTTGAATTTTGAATTTTGAATTTTGAATTTTTAATTTTGAATTTTGAATTTTGAATTTTGAATTTTGAATTTTGAATTTTGAATTTTGAATTTTGAATTTTGAATTTTGAATTTTGAATTTTGAATTTTGAATTTTGAATTTTGAATTTTGAATTTTGAATTTTGAATTTTGAATTTTGAATTTGGAATTTTTAATTTTGAATTTTGAATTTTGAATTTTAAATTTTGAATTTAGAATTTTGAATTAGGAATTTTGAATTTTGAATTTTGAATTTTGAATTTTGAATTTGTAATTTGAAATTTGAATTTTGAATTTTGAATTTTGAATTTTGAGTTTTGAATTTTGAATTTTGAATTTTGAATTTTGAATTTTGAATTTTGAATTTTGAATTTTGAATTTTGAATTTTGAATTTTGAATTTTGAATTTTGAATTTTGAATTTTAAATTTTGAATCTTGAATTTTGAATTTTGAATTTTGAATTTTGAATTTTGAATTTTGTATTTTGAATTTTGAATTTTGAATTTTGAATTTTGAATTTTGAATTTTAAATTTTGAATTTTGAATTTTGAATTTTGAATTTTGAATTTTGAATTTTGAATTTTGAATTTTGAATTTTGAATTTTGAATTTTGAATTATGAATTTTGAATTTTAAATTTTGAATTTTGAATTATAATTTTGAATTTTGAATTTTGAATTTTGAATTTTGAATTTTGAATTTTGAATTTTGAATTTTGAATTTTGAATTTTGAATTTTGAATTTTGAATTTTGAATTTTGAATTTTGAATTTTGAATTTTGAATTTTGAATTTTAAATTTTGAATTTTGAATTTTGAATTTTGAATTTTGAATTTTGAATTTTGAATTTGGAATTTTGAATTTTGAATTTTGAATTTTGAATTTGAATTTTGAATTTTGAATTTTGAATTTTGAATTTTGAATTTTGAATTTTGAATTTTGAATTTTGAATTTTGAATTTTGAATTTGGAATTTTTAATTTTTAATTTTGAATTTTGAATTTTGAATTTTAAATTTTGAATTTAGAATTTAGAATTTTGAATTAGGAATTTTGAATTTTGAATTTTGAATTTTGAATTTTGAATTTTGAATTTTGAATTTTGAATTTTGAATTTTGAATTTTGAATTTTTAATTTTTAATTGTGAATTTTTAATTTTGAATTTTGAATTTTGAATTTTGAATTATTGAATTTTTGAATTTTGAATTTTGAATTTTGAATTTTGAATTTTGAATTTTGAATTTTGAATTTTGAATTTTAATTTTGAATTTTGAGTTTTTAATTTTGAATTTTGAATTTCAAGTTTGAAATTTGAAATTTTAAATTTTAAAAATTTGAAATTCGAAATTTGGTACTTGAAATTCAAAATTTTTAAATTAAAATATGTAATTTGAAATGTGAAATTTGTAACTTGAAGTTTGAAATTTGAAGCTTGAAAATTGAAATTTTAAAATAAAAATTTTAAAATTGAATTTGAAATTTGAAATTTGATTTTCAAATATGAAATCTGAAATTCTAGATATGACAATTTAAACTTTAGATTTGAGATTAGAATTCTTAGATTTTATATTTTTTGTGTGAAAATTAATTAAAAATTTGTGAAATTTAAATTTGTAGTAAATTTTTATTTTTTTTTTATTTATTTTTATTTAGATTCTTCTTAAATTCTAAAATCGGTGAAAAATGAACACCAACCTTAGTTTCTCGCTTTCAATTTTTATAGCTTGGTTAAAAACTAAAATATTGTGATATTCAGGCTGTTGAACCTTTGAAGCAACAAGATACTGATCAAATTTCCAAATAAATTCTCAAAGTTGGCGTCTAAGTCCGCAGTCAACTTTAAATATCCACTAGCATCACAAAGCCAAAAGCGAACAGATCTGCCAAGCATAGCAATAAATAAACAGGTTTGCGAAAAAGTGGCAGCCGCGCATGAGTCATGAGCTTTTAAAAACAAAAGTAAAAAAAAAAACAAAAAAAAACAAAAAAAGTGCAACAAGCACGCATATAAATGCCGTCAACGTCCAGACATGCGCCAATAAATAAGCCAACATATATCAGTTGCTGTTAACATACATCAACAAGGTCACTGGATGGATGCACCACAAAAAGAGCAATAAAAACAGCAACAACAACAACAACAACAACAGCAAAAACAACAACAACAACAACAACAACAACAAAAACAACAACAACAATATCAAAACAACTCGTTCGTTTTAAGCAACAGCAGACTCCATGACAGCATTTGGCCAAAAACAACGGCTACGCTTAACTTGAATTTTTTTGTTAAAGCATTTAAGTCATTTAACCAATATTCGTTTGTTAGCCGATATATTATTGAAGGTATTTATTCAGAAACAACAACAGAATGTTTTTGTTTATATTTTTTCATTCTTATACATATGTATGACGATTCGTTTGGGCCACACAAAGGGCAGCTTTGAATATTTTTTGAGCCATTCTTTTTTCGCCAGCTTTGTTAACAACTGTTGTGAAAAAATTTTGTGCGGTTTACTTTTAACTGTTCTTTGTGTTCTTTAAGCCAATTGTGTTAATTGCTAGTTCTGTTCGAAGGTGTCGAAGCGGCAAAAGACCGCACAGGGTGTCGAAGAAGGCGTGGTGTTCCGGAAATTGCGGCAAATACGAGTCAATAAATTTGAATCAAGTTAATTCTGCGGTTTCAAAGCAGACAACAGAATCGATTGAATTTAACCAGAATCAATGAAGAATGAATTGAAGGAATTCGCAGCCGTGGGAATGGAAAATTATTAAAGCAGAGGTCAAAGTGCTAGCAAGCCAAGGAGCCTGTTGTGTTTGAGACATGATGAAAGATATGAGGATAATGAAATGAAATAATTATAATAACTAATGTCGCCTGTGGTCGATTCAACCATACCAATATCGATTTTTCTGTTTTTTTATTTTTATTAAAAGATGCTTGGTAAAGTTAAAAAGAAGTTGGCTGTATCATGGACACATCGGTTGGTTTTGAAGTGACAGTGTATCTTTATTCTTATCTTTATTCTTATCCCTATCCCTTCATTAGTTCCAAAACTTGTCTTCATTTATATTCTTATTCTTATATTTATTCTAATAATTGGCCTACTTCCAATCCAAACTCTTGTTTTAATCCATGTCCAAATTCCTGACCTTATCCTTATCCCATTTCCTTTCAAAAGCTTTGTTCTTATTGCATTAATATCTTTGTTCTATTTCTTGTTCATATACTCTTCCCAATCTTGTTCCAAACATTGTTTTAGCTATGTCCCAATCTTTGTCCTTACCCTTGTCTCAGTCCTTGTGGAAGTCATCCTTTTCTAATCCTTGTTATAATCCTTGTTTTAATACTTGTTCTTATTTTAATTTTAATTTAATTTTTATTTTACTTTTTATATTTTTACTTTTTTTTTTTGCTTTTTCATTTGGTGCAATTTCCTAATAAGGACGTAGAACCACTTTTTATTGTTATTAATTATCGTAGCTCTATAATTTTTGTTTTCTTTTACATATATCGTGCCTCATATACACCCCAAATAATAATTCTATGCCACTCCGTTTAATGATTAATGACTTTTGGCTCTCTCCATGGTCTCATGACGGCATGAATATTTTTGTCTATTTTTGTCACGAGGCTATCGAAGAGAGAGAGAAATTAAGAAAACACCAACAATGCTACACAGCTCTGTTAAAGTGTCTGAGTCAATCTCGCGTTCTACTCTTCCTGGTGTACGCTACAGTAACGATGTGTAACAGAGCTGGGTCGTTATGTATTTTGTTGTTGTTTTGCTCTCGAGTAAGAAAGAGCAAAAGATACAGCTGTATTGAGGCCTTTTCTTTCTCTCTTGCCTTCTGCTCAAAATTGTGTGGCATTATTTGTTGTTGTTTTTTTTTATTTGGGGAAAAAAGTGTTTTTAATTTCTAATTTTTACCTATCTTAATGAAAAAACATTTGAATAAAAATTATATTCTGCACTTAGTATAACCCAAACCTTTCAAATGATATAAATTTCATTAAAATGTGTTGTCTATAACTTGAGAAAAAGGGGTTCAAGTTTTGTGTTAGCGTATTAATATATAAGATTATTAAATCTTTATGAAGGAAAGGAAACGAAATTGCAAAGCAAGAGAAAACATTTCAAAGCTATAGGCGATAATGCGGATAAATTGTGAAAATTCCTTTCTAAAATAGTGAGAGTTTTGCGGAAACTATTCGAAAATGTCGTATATTTTTCGATCACCATATCTGATAACTATTCTTATTGGGTGGTCTTATTAATACATATAATTGAGGTGATTGAGTTAATTATAACCGAGAAGAGACCTTTTTTGTGTGCAAATATAAAAATCAAAATAATCCAAGAACAATTTCTGAACTTAAAAACGAGGTTCGATTCGATTTTGATGGAATTGAGCAAACGCAATGCCATAAGTCACGAGATGACTGTTTATCAGATATTGTGTTTTATACAGAATGTCTACATTCGTAGGGCTTCTTCTCGATCATTTGTGTACAAACTTTTTATCACTTGTGTACAACACAATTTGATCATAAGAAGGTCGGTCAAAGCCCTTTTAAGGAAATAGTCAGTTCGTATTATTTAATAACGATAATACTACTTATAACAAAAACTAATTAACTTATTAATTAATAAAACTAACTAAAACTAAATAAATAGTAATAATAATACAGTACACTCTCACAAATTCGAACTGTCCAGAAATTAGAACCGGCCATTTCAATATTGAACGCCCTGGACGTTTTTTTATTTATTAAATTTATAAGTGATCTTTGCTCTATTGATATAAATATAAAAACGGTAATTATAGGAGTTTTATGTTAAAGAAAAACATTAAATATTAATAGATAAAAATTCATTTGTGTTGACATAAATTTCTTTTAGCCAGTTTGATTTTTTCTTTTAAATTTCTGTTAAAAAAAACGTCCACAAATTAGAACATTTCAGAAATTAGAACCACGTGGAACAAAGTGGTTCTAATTTATGAGAGTGTACTGTAATAATAATAATTATACACGCAAAGAAATTTTTCGTTTACCGCAACTGAAAAATTCACCAACTATTTTTCGTTTGCGAGTTGTATTTGGCGTAAACGAATATTCAGTTGTCATCAACTTAAAAATATATCTTATTGAATATATTCTGCAAGCTATTTCGGTCATTATTATTTATTATATTAATTATATTTTTCACTATGTCCGTCCGTCTTCTTATGGATTGCACTCATTGTATCTCTGCTGCTATCTCCGTCCACTTATAAAGTAAATTATCAATTTGCTTATATAGTAACCAAATGTCCAAAAAGTAACTCTGAACTATAAGCGTGGTGTTTATACAACGAAGGGAAAAACAAATGAAATTTTCAGTTGGGAAAAACAACTGGCGATAAACGTTTTTTTTCTTTGCGTGTAGTAATAATAATAATAATAATAATAATAATAATAATAATAATGATAATAATAATAATAATAATAATAATAATAATAATAATAATAATAATAATAATAATAATAATGATAATAATAATAATAAAAATAATATTAATAATAATAATAATAAAAAAAATAATAAAATTATTAATACTGATAATTGCATTGTTGAAATTTATTGCGGGAAAGAGGTTAAAAACGTCTAAATGACGGTCTCCCAATTTCCGTTACAAAAGTACTATGTACAGCTAGCATCCATTTCGCCCTGGGACCGTTTTCGCATTATTTCGAATCGGAGCCACATTGAGAGTATTAATTACGATTGCATCAAAAATTCCCGAAAATTATAAATCCTTTTGTCCATCGTCATAATTGGAGTTTGGATCTTTCTAATTTTCCCATTTTGTAAAGGTAATTTTGTAAAGGTACCTGTTGTCTGACAGAAAGTACACGACAGTCTACTGCGCCATTGTTCCACTTGTCAAGGTTGGAAACTATTCTCAACCTACCTTTTGTGTCGATGTTCCTTCTTCAGTTCCCATATACTTTTGTGATCTTGTGTTAGTAGGTCAATTGGCACGGTTTCACTGATCAGAAAAACTATTGCTTCAGAAACCGAACACTATGCTAAAGCAATCTGTAGAACTGCCTTTCTCAGGAAAGACTGTTTTTGATGCTCAGACATTTACTAAAAAAGTGGTTAAAGTTAGTATCGGTTTTTTTTAGTTAACAATCTTGAACCTTTATCTAACAGACTATGAAAAGATAAAATCTGCTTTTTTTTGTCTTTTTGTATATTTTTTTCCCGCCTATATCCTTCTGACCGAGTTTCGTAAAGATCGGGGAACTTTCGTATGTACATCCCATACAAAAACATGGAAAACTGGATATAGGTTCAAGGGAGGTACCTCTAGAGACAGACCAATTTCAACAATTTTCAGTACAAACCTATTATTCTATTTCACTAGCCTTCTGAATGAGTTTTGTTAAGATCTGTAAATTTTTACAAAATTATGTAAAAAATTAAAGTATGTCCTGTGGAGATATCCCTGGGAACTGACCGATTTCAACCATTTTTGAAATTTTGTTTTTATATGACTATAAAACTTATGGCATAAAAATCTTTCGTTACAAATACTTTAAAATTTCTTCTGATTTAAACTTAAAATCATATCTGAAATCCACATCAGAACATTGATCTTAACAAACCAAAATTCGGAAACCTATATTAAAATTTAAATTGCAATACATTATTGCTGTCAATAACACTTTTATAGAAAACAAGTACAAAATGCAAAAAATATCTGTACAAAACCCTCTTTAATTTCCCATTTTCACTTTTGTATAAGTTAATTATTTCTGTAGAATTGCATGAATATTGTCTGACTCTAATTTAAGATTTTATAAACATTTCCATTAAAAACAAATGAGTCTCTTTGTAATTAGAATTCTTCGTTGGAAGCGTGGACTTTAAAACAATGAAAACATAGCCTTACTCATTGACATACTTACCAAAATAAATTCTTATTATTCGCCAGACACACATAATTTTTCATAATTATTCCTTTCCATGTTATGGCAGAAAATATGTAAAATAAATGAGGTGAGTTAAAGGCAAACAAATTCAAACAATGCCTTAACGCGACTAGGAAGTCATGGCTTGCAAGATGCAAGAGAGAAAAAGGCATGCAAAACCCATTTAAAAATAGCTGTATTAAAAAAAAAAAAATAAAAAATTAAACGATGTCCGAAAGACATTGTAATGAGTTATGGTAGCCAGTCATAAAAGTTCTACTTAGGTACAAACACTGCAATATTGTTGTTATTGTTGTGGTCTTTTATGATTTAAACTGGTAGCAGACTGTGAACAACGGGTGTTGACAGACGCGTCGCACTGGCTGGTGCAAGTAATGGCTTTGGGTACGTTGACTGAAAAAAAGAAAGCCAAGCTAATGTATTCTAAGTTAGAAAGTTGTTGCTTAGATCATTGTTGCAAATATGTAGGCGAAAAAGTGATATAAAAGTAATTTTAACCTAAAAACAAATTGTGCCATTTAAAATATACTCGAAAGAGCTTTAGAAATACTCTGGAATACTGAAGGGCAAAACGACGAAAATGGCGCTTTCAGGGGTGTGTATTCAAAAAAGTCCCTGACTTAGGCAAGCTTTGAAACACCTGTGAGAGATTTTAAAGGTTACCTTCCCATCAGCAGTCTAGACAGTAGAGTGGTAGCGTGGTTGACCACCACCACAGAGGTATCTAGTTCAAAAACCGGCCCTGCACTATCAAGCGCTTAGACTTAGACTTAGACTTAGAATTAGACTTAAACTTAGACTTAGACTTAGACTTAGACTTAGACTTAGACTTAGACTTAGACTTAGACTTAGACTTAGACTTAGACTTAGACTTAGACTTAGACTTAGACTTAGACTTAGACTTAGACTTAGACTTAGACTTAGACTTAGACTTAGAGTTAGACTTAGACTTAGACTTAGACTTAGACTTAGACTTAGATTTAGATTTAGATTTAGATTTAGACTTAGACTTAGACTTAGACTTAGACTTAGACTTAGACTTAGACTTAGACTTAGACTTAGAGTTAGACTTAGACTTAGACTTAGACTTAGACTTAGACTTAGACTTAGACTTAGACTTAGACTTAGACTTAGACTTAGACTTAGACCCTGACTTATACTTAGACTTAGACTTAGACTTAGACTTAGACTTAGACTTAGACTTAGACTTAGACTTAGACTTAGACTTAGACTTAGACTTAGACTTAGACTTAGACTTAGACTTAGACTTAGACTTAGACTTAGACTTAGACTTAGACTTAGACTTAGACTTAGACTTAGACTTAGACTTAGACTTAGACTTAGGCTTAGACTTAGACTTAGACCTAGACTAAGACTTAGACTTAGACTTAGACTTAGACTTAGACTTAGACTTAGAGTTAGACTTAGACTTAGACTTAGACATAGACTTAGACTTAGACTTAGACTTAGACTTAGACTTAGACTTAGACTTAGACTTAGACTTAGACTTAGACTTAGACTTAGACTTAGACTTAGACTTAGACTTAGACTTAGACTTAGACTTAGACTTAGACTTAGACTTAGACTTAGACTTAGACTTAGACTTAGACTTAGACTTAGACTTAGACTTAGACTTAGACTTAGACTTAGACTTAGACTTAGACTTAGACTTAGACTTAGACTTAGACTTAGACTTAGACTTAGACTTAGACTTAGGCTTAGACTTAGACCTAGACTTAGACTTAGACTTAGACTTAGACTTAGACTTAGACTTAGACTTAGACTAAAACTTAGACTAAAACTTAGACTAAAACTTAGACTAAAACTTAGACTTAGGCTTGGACTTAGACTTAGACTTAGACTTAGATTATCACTATTCTAGACTCTTCTGAGACTTAGATCGCCTTTTCACTTTTGTCCTTATTTCTAATAAATTTAAATTAAAATCGAGATGGAAAATGAATAAATTGTTTCTATCTCGGATTTTTTTTTTGTTTGTTTTTTTTTTTGTCATATCAGCTCTACTTTCTCATAATCTTTGAATAGTTGCCACATAATTTATTATAATCATATCTAATATCTTCAACTCGTAGAGGAGGTTTTGCTTCTGACCGCAATTTTGACCACCCAAATTTTGGTTATTGGAATTCACGTTCGAATCAGATCATTCATAATTAAACCAGATAATTAAGGTATGAAATACAAACCAAAAAAAAAAAAAAAAGAAGAAAAAAAAAACAAAAACTAGCCGGCATGTATCTTAAACTGGTAAACAAATTCGGCGTATTTTTACTTTTGTTTTTTTTTTTTTTGTTTTTTGCTGTAGACATTGAGAAGCGTAGCTAATATCGTAGGTTGAGGAACATATAGGAATATCGTAAATTTTGCAGATCGACTTCAAGGTTTTAGTCACACTTGATCTACAATCTTTTGAGAATCTATTATAATGTTTACAGTTACACAAAAGATAATAAAATAAAGATAAAAATAAAATAAATCTCTTATTATTCGAGGGCCGCTTTTGAAATCTTGCGCCTCAGCAGCATTAAGCATTGTCAGATGAACTTTGACAGCTCCATTCGAAAATTTTACATTTTCGAGCATAAACCATGATACAATTAAGCAAGGCAGGAGTGACAACTGGTTTTTTTCTCACCAGTGTCTTGCATAGACTGTCATTTGCCTGTATAGTTTGTTTTCTATTTTCTTTTCTTCTTTTTTCGTTCTCTAATTTATACTATTTTTGACAGTTAGCGCAAGACAAAAAACTGTCACTTTTACCTTGTATTTATAATTGTATCATGGCATAAACGTACTCGAAAAAAATGGCTTGTGTCGACGGTGCGTTTACTTACCGAGTAGTGACTACATGTAACGCGGTTGTATGATTTTTGCTTTTTCGATCTTGTATCGGCGCTATCTGTGGTCTCTTGATATCATAAATTGTGTGTCTATTTTTGTCGTTAAAGCTAGGAATCTACCTTTACTGGCGTCTCATATGGTTAACTGCAGCAATTTTATTCAGGAAGTTATAATTCTATGTAACAAATTTAAAGTTCCGTTGTTTAAGCAGCTCCCTTCATGTCATAATGACGTCATTATTATTTTTAATATTTTAGCCATAAGGTCAAGGAATTGACCTTCACTATCGTACTATAACCTTAATCATAGCACCTTTACACAGCGAGTAAAAATTTGATGCAACGCTATTGCATTTAAAAAATTAGCTTTTTCAATTTTTTTTGGAAATCGTAAAGTTGCCACGTCAAAATTTTGAAATATTTTCAGACTCTTACAGCTAGTTTTAATTGAAAAAACGAAAAAATTACATTATTTTTATTGCTATAATTATTTCTATGCTCTAATAACTGACAGCGGTATGAACAAAAGCCAGAAAATGTGACCAATTATCTATGACACACATACATGACAAACATAACTAAATGAATAAATCAAAATTCTACAATCATTACATACAATTAAACCATTGCAAGAACCGCAGCAAAACGTGACCGCACCATATTTGTAGGTGTTGGCAATATTATGGCCAACGTGCGCGGCTAATGTCTCTGAACTTTTTGACTGACATACTAAAGAGTTTGGCTTCAAACGGAAGCTTTTGGAGAAATATAAATACAAATTAAAAAAAAAATGAAGGTCATTCACAGGCATGCCCCGAGTTAAGTTAAACATTTGAAAAATCTTCAAAATTAAAAATGTTCTACGTTTAAAGCATTTCCGGTTATTCAATAGAGAGCACACATAAAGAAAAAGAGGAAGACTCAGCTCGTGGCATGAAATTGAAATTAATAACAACGACTTACAGAGCGTCACCACTAAAGCTTAACAAGCGAGAACAAACACGGACACACCCATTTGTTGGGAAAAATGGTGGCTATGGCATAAAATGAAAAAAGTGGCTGCCAAGAAGCAGCGGTTTCAGAAGTTGATGCAGATCATTACAATAATGATGAAGATGACGAGAAGGATGAGGATGAGGATGAGGCTGACGAAGAGGATGACGATGATGTGGATGATGATGTTACTGATGGAGTGCTGATAATAAAGATGATGTACCAGCCATAATAAAACGCTTGATTTGTTGCAATTTATCAACGAAAATTGTACAGTATACACCAGGCTACATTTTTTTTTTCATCCACTTTCGAGTGCATCCAAATTGCAAACATTCATTATGAAAAATAATGAGGATATGAGCCAAAATGATTAAATGACAACATTTCAAGTAGCAGCAAAGTGACAGTTGTAGAGATTTATTAAAAATAAAACGAGCCATGAAGAAAAATGCAGCAACAAAAACAAAAAAAAAAAAAAAAACAACAAATAATAAAAAAGGAGCAGCTGAATAACAAATGCACAGCAGTGGCCGCACTTTTTTAATTTAATTAAACACTTGCATTGCCGCACGTTCGCTGGCTGAATAAAGAATAAAGCAACAACAAAAACAACACGCATAATAAAACTGTTAAACAAGTAGAAGAATGGACTTCGCAGTAAAACTCTTGAAGGCGCAGCCATGAAGTGCAATAATTCGCACAGACACCAAAACAAATGAGTTGCATAGCAAATAAGAAAGAATTACAAAGAATTTTCCTTCTTTATCGCAATAATAATTATTTGCTGCTGGTAACTTCAAAGAATTAACTTATTCTTTGAACTTACTTATTTCACCTTTATTTGTAATTATTTGAGGTAAAGTATTTATTCATGTCTAAATATATCTTTGACCAAAATTTGACTCTGAATAATGCAACTAACACATTGACGACTATACACTAAGGGAAATAACGCATATTAGCATTATCCACGCCTGAGTATAAATTTTATTTAAATATTTACGTGGATAAATCAAATGTTTTCCTTACAACTCGTTTTTTTCCCTAATTTGAATTTTATTTATACCACACATACACACATATGTATTCCATACAAGCAAGCAGCAACAGCATCGCACACGTACACACATATTCCGACAAGCAGCAACAGCATCGCACTCTGTTCCTGCATTTTATTTCTTGCAGTTGCAACCTTAGTTCTTATAATTCTCATTTAGTTATTGTTGCAAGGAAAATATAGCCGCATGTTTGGCCAATTTTCTTTGTAAGTGCGATTGATGATCGCAAAGTAAATAGGGTTTGAAAAAATGTCTTGCACCAGTTGTCATTTGCCTGCATATTTTTGGTATTTTATTTTTCAATTTTTGTTTCTCTAGTTTACTGTCAAAATAGTATAAATTAGAGAACAAAAAAAGTAAAAAAGAAACTAAAATATACTAACAAATGCCATTTGATGGACGGATCTCGTGGGAAACATTCTAATATATTTGTTTTTAATTTCAATATTTTTATATAAATTTTCCTTAAATGCGATAGTTTTATTTTCAAATAGTAAATATTGGAAAGATATTTAAATATATTCGTGCATCGTTTTAATATATTTTTTATTAATTTTGTTTTAAATATTTTAATATTTTATTTTATTAAAAAAGTATTTAAATAAATTTTAAATATTTACGTGGTCGATTTAAATAAATGCGTTATTGGTGTAAAAATGAGAGCCCGAACAGAATCAAATATCGTTGCGACCGCCGATCCTCTCTGGTCGTCGATCGCAGAGAACACGTCCAGAATGATGCGATTGCGACTGACGACTCAAAGTTGCTTTTATTTAGTATTTTTTTATTTATTTTTTCTATTTCATTTCAATGTATTGGACTCTTCAATTGTGTGAATACAACACACACAAACAAGAAATGTCAGAAGATAACAAAAAACCAAGCAAATTTCATGAAACACAGCCAATTCTTAGCAAAAATATGGCAACACTAATGGCACTCAGAGAGAGAATCGTCGGTCGCAAGAGAAAAAATAGAATAGATTCTAATTGTGCGATATATCGTTGCGGCTGCTGACCTGCGATTTCATTCTGGACGTTTTCATACATTTGCATGCATTCTATTGCTTTGCGATATCGCAAATCGCAACGATATTTGACTCTGTTCAGGCTCTGACTCGCTTTTTGGATAAATTAAAAAAGTTTTTGGATAAATATAATATTTTTTTCCCTTAGTGTACGACTTTACGAGGCGACGTGAAGAAAGAGTCAACAATCTAGTAATACATACTATTGTTTCATTTATGCATTAACAAACTGTTATATTTACACTGTTGTCGCTCGTCAAATTAGAAAAAATTCCATACCGACATCAGCAACATTGCTATGTCGCTGCGACATTTTAACCACATTCACCTCCATAAGAAAATCATTTAAATAAAATTGACAGATATAATGTTGTTGTCATCATCATAGTGTTCAGTGCATAAGATTTAGAACCAGGGTGTGCAATCGTCCGCTCGCGAGTACTTGTGATCTTATGATGGTCATGAGACAGTACGTGAGCTGTACACTACAAGAATAAATGGAGGGCAGTACAAGGAAAACTTTAGCTGAGTCATTGCAATTTTTCTGATTTGTGTAGGGTTCTTGAACAACCTATGATTTTATGCCAAATATATGCCACTTTAATGATACGAAGGTAATCCCAGAAGAACCCAACCAAAAAAAAAAAAAAAAAAAAAAAATTTTGTTAACTTTTGTGGCTATTTTTGGTATTTGACGTATAGAAAGTACAAAAAATCTATTGTGCCCCTTAATGGACTGAAATAACCTCTTTTAGTCCAATTTCTGAGATATATGTCCAAATATGTCCTATATTTCTTGATTTTAATGAGTTATCTGGTATTATGTGGTAACCAAGATATTTCTGTCGCGTTTATACAAGTGCAGGACACTGTCCAGGGTCGTGCATCGCAGATTCTTCGTCCTACATCCAAAACTTACATGCGTCATCACTAAGAATTCCCACTTTTGTAAGGTGATACAGTTGAATCGTGTAAGCAGTCCTGTCATTATTCTTAGATCATGTTTTGTTACCTTCATACATTCTTTGAATCTCTTTAGGTTGTGTGCCTCTATGAGTAGTTTACAATTCTTTAACCCTGGTAAGTTTATCCAGTATTTGTCTTTTTGTGCTTTTTGACGTGACGAAGTTACGCTTTACCGCGCAGGTTTCCAAAAAAGTTAAAATATGCATTTTTTTAAAACTCATTGGTAGTTGCATTGGATTGTTACTCGCTGAGTAGAAAAGCTATGACTAAAAAAATGGTACCACCGTAAAGGTAAAGGTTAAACAAAAATGCAAAACGTCATCAGGACTCGGTGGGAATTGCTTAAGCAACGCAACTGAAAATTTGTTACATGGAATTATTACTCGCCGAGTCTTAGTGCTAATGTTAAAAATATGATACACCAATAAAGGCCTTTAGTAAGACCTCACAACGAAATTAGACAAAAAATTTCTGACGTCATGGCTACACAGAGAAAGCCTCTCAAAGATCGACAATGCAACATTCGTGCAGCGGCGTTGCATTGAAATTTAACTCGGTAAGTATGTAAGTTACGATAAATAATTAAAAAGGAAAAGGAAAAATTTACACTTGGCATTACGAGAAAAATAAAAAAAAAAATTCTAACGTCACCAGGTCGTGAATATAGCAGCATATGTAACAGAAATGTAATATCGTTGCATAGAATTATATATACCTCACTCAGGAGACGTGCTGCGGTAAATTTTGTTTTACGACATCGAAGATGTGTAATTACGCCTTACAACTAAATTACAAAAAAAATTTTCACTTCAACATCAACACCAACATCAACATCAACATCAACATCAACATCAACATCAACATCAACATCAACATCAACATCAACATCAACATCAACATCAACATCAACATCAACTTCAACATCAACACCAACATCAACATCAACTTCAATATCAACAACAACTTCAACATCAACATCAACACCAACATCAACATCAACATCAACATCAACATCAACATCAACATCAACATCAACATCAACATCAACATCAACATCAACATCAACATCAACATCAGCATCAATTTTATGAAAACATGTGTCAAAGTTCGCATAGATATTTAAAATGAAATTTTTATGTTTCGATAAGATTTTTTAATAACTTAAAAAATAGCTTTGCATCATTCATTCTAAGAAATTTAATTAAAATGTAGTCAAAAAACCAGCAACAATTTGATCTATAATCAAATTAAATTCCTCACACTACTCAAAATTTGTCTGATGCAATATGGCAACTCTATCACACTAGCAATCAACCGCATTCATGCAACATATTAACTTAGGCTAAACCCTACAATTTGTCGCCAAAGTGTGCAACCACAACAGCATGGCGCCCCACAAACATTGAGTGGCGCCCAACAAAGTTTACATGTGCTTTGCTATGACTTGAACTAAAATCCTTGCATAAAAACATTTGTAATGTGCATGTAATGAAAAATAAGCCTTTTATTTATGTGAGTTTTTTCTTTTCTTCTTTATTTGCTTTTGTTGATTACTAGCGTGCGCGCACGCACGCATGCGTGTTGACAAGATACTTAAATTGCATGTTAGTGCAAACGCGCATGCGTGGACGCACAAGCGAAGCAATAACAAAAAAATTTAAACGTTGATTGTGTTTAACATTAAATTATAAATTGTAATTTTAAGATTTATTGCTGACAAACATTTTATGTCGGTGCGAATTGTCTTATGTAAGTTTGTTGTTGCTTAATTTCGGTAATTTTATGGATAAAAATCATTGTATTGGCAACTTTTTTATTAAAAGCAGTTAAAAAAAAAAGAGAAAAAAAATGTTTACGGTGGTTAGTAATATTTTCGTTAGGTAATATAATAGAGCTTAACTCGCCAAGGTAAAGCCATAACACTTGCATCAATTTGAATATGTTGTTACTGCTTCGCTCTATGTAAATATCCTTGGTATTATAAATGCTCTACTTGGTTTTCCCTTTCTATCCCTACTAAAATTTCATCCAATTTTCGAACCAAGACCAAGACACTTGTGAATTAATTGCTTTAAAGCAGTGATCATCAAATCCTATGCCCGCGGGCATTTGAGCTTTTGTGCTTAAAAGCTTTCTGTATACATATTAACCAGCTATGGGCAGAGAGCGCTCTTTGGAGCGCTGAGAGCAAAAATTGAGAGCAAAAGCTTGCGTAGCAACACAAAACTCAACAACAAATCAAAGAAAAAAGACGAATACAGAAACAACACAGAAGCTTTAAGTGTAGTGGTGCCCATACCCGATATTAACTCACGGACGAGCACTGAACTGTATCAGTATCTATTGAAATTTCATGCAGAACAAACCTGCGGCACATGCATGCTTGTTAGATTGTTTTTTTTTTTTGCTGCGCATACGCAACTTATGCTACACTCATAAAAATATAACTTTTTGCTATTTCTATGCAAAATGTCTCTACTTGAATGTGAGTTGCAATTCTTTTTTGCAAAAAATATGTTTTCTGAACCTCAATGTATAGTGTGCTACCGGACTGTTTCTGCTCGTAAAAAATATAGCATTGAACAGCATTATAATGCTTGTCATAGTTTAACATACAAAAGTTTGAGTGAAACTGAGCGTAAAGAACTAGCGATTCATTTAAAAAAAGCAAAATTTTTTTAAAGCATTTCCCCCTCATGCCTCTCTCATAGATTTGTAATACACCAGATGAAAATTTTTTCCGGCGTCACTGATAGGCTGACTTCATAAACGCAAGTTGCAATGCAACATTGCAAAGCATTGCGCAACAAATGCAAAGCAATGTTGCCTTACATCACTACTTTGTCAAATGATGCAGTGCATTTGAAGGCGTTTGTGAACACCACCATGCAATGTTTGTACATTAGCGCCAACTGTTTGTATAAATAAAATAAATAAATAAAAGGGAATATATATTCCATGCTTTTTATATTTTAGCTATTAAATTTTGTGCAACTGGCAGAAAGTACATCTTTGATGCGTTTGTAAGCGACCATTATATTCAAAAATCATCTACTTATTTCGTCCCTTGTGAAAGGAAACGTGCCATTAAATTTCTTTTATCTCCAGCAAAATTTTTCCCAGATTGTTTTCCTTTTCTTTTTGTTGGCGGTAAAGTCACTTTCAAAGCGCAATCTTGTGCTTATTAGCAATAGCTTCCTTTCGTGTGTCCATTTATTATTACTTTAAATAGAATGGTAAATAATTCATGCATTAATAAAATCAAATATTTTATAAATTTCTAATTTAATCAATTTAATAATGTATAAATATACTTGATTTGTTTGTGAGACATCCATGTTGCATCATAAAATGAAATGATGCGCCGAAATGACATCTGATGCGCATCGCAAAGGGTTGCGATGCATTAGTGAACACACTACATTGTCAAAAATAAAGTGTGGATGTTTATGAACATTTGACTTTGCAGTGTTGCATTGCAACTTGCGTTTATGAAGTCAGCCATAATCAAACAAGCGAACCATAGTCTTGCATAAAAGCTGGACTGAGACTCAAGTAGTATTTTTTTCAGTGCAAGGCTTTCAATGAGCTTTTATACATAAACAAAGTATGCTTGTATAGAGTTTGATGACCACTGCTTTAAAGCATTAAATCGAGTGCCCTCGAGATGCTAGGTTAAAATCGGGAAGATCCCTAACATCCTGACTCTTAGAAATTGAGAAGTCCTACATGGCTTTTGCATTGAACCATCCTTTTCATGTTTAAATAATTATAAATTATCAAAGTGTTTTCCTAAAACTTATGCGTACAAGGAAAGAACTAGGATGTGCTGTTCTTATATTTCAGCTGAAGCTATGAGCAGAAGCTACCTCTCTTTCCAAAGTTTATGAACAGTATATCAAAATGTTGTCTAAAGGGATAGGTTCTAAAAAACTACACGACAATTGCTATTTTTATTTCTGGCCTTGACAACAGAAGACCAGCCAATAGACCAAAATATGGTGTCATTTGGTATATTGGTCCATTAAAAATAAAAACCTGATTAGTGCTTAGACTAACTTATGTTCTTAATTTGGTAGCATTTGGAATAGTAGTTTCTGAGGCTAACGGTATCGAACATATGCGCAATCTTTTGACGTGACAACGTTACGTTTTATCACTCAGGTTTCCCAAAAAGTTGGAAAAGGCATTTTTTTTTTTCAAAATGCATCGGAGTTACAATTGTTACTCGCTGAGTATAAGTGCAATTATTAATGGTTCGACCATTAAGGTTAATTGTTTAACTTCATTATAATAAAAACTGCCTAAGCAACGGAACTACAAATTTTTTATATGACATTATTACTCGTTGAATATTGGACTTGCTCCTAGCCCTCACTGCAAAATTAGGCAAAAAATTTCTGACGTCATGGGGACACAGAGAGATCCACTCAAAAATCGAAAATGCAAAAGCGTTACATTGCATTATTATTAACAATTCAAAAACGAAAATAAAGAATTTATACTTGGTCTTACGAAAAAAATAAAAAAAAAAATTTACATCGTAAGGTCGTGAAGATAGCAGCTTATGCAACAGAAATGTTGTATCGTTGCATGAAAATATATTACTCGTTCAGGAGACGTGCTGCGGTAAATTTTATTTTACGATAGCATAGATGTGCTATTAAGCTTCACAACAAAAATATTAAAAAAATTTTTAACCTCATGACTTCAGAGTGCCAACCAATGCTTCGTCAGTCATACTGGTGGATGGACGACCGGAACGAGGCAAATCCTCAACCACAGTACGGCCCGCTTTAAACTCTTTGTACCACTCATAGGCTGTTGTTTTGGACTTTGTCGAGTCCCAATAGGCTACCGTTAACATATTCAACGCTTCCACACATGGAATTTTATTAACAAAGCTATCGCACTCAAACTGCTGACAAATGGGGATCGAGTTAAGCCTTTTTAAAAGTTTCTAGTCATGGTTTTTGATTTCTGATATCCTTATCCCTGTACGAGCCTTGGGTCATATATGACTCACCTCAATTTTATTTTTTACAACTTTAAACTTGTTTTGTTGAAAAAATAGCATTTTATTATGTCTGTCTACTGATTTCTTTTTTATACTTTACCATATCGGCCTTATATGACCCACCTCTACTTCTTCTCAATTAAATCTTAAGCCGATTTTGTTGGAAAAATACTATATAAAAATCGGAACCGGGGCCGAAGTCGGAGTCGGAATCGGAGTAAAAAAAAATATGTGTTCAATTCGATCGAAATAGATCGAAAAGGAAAAACGAAAATAAGCGATAATAAACGAATACTGTCACAGAGTTTATTAATAATCAAAATTATTTTCCGGAGAACTGCGCTTGTGTGTGAGATACGTCAAATCGACTCCGACTTCGGTTCCAATAATTTCGAATCGGAATTATAACGTAGATCAGAACGTATTAATTCGATCGATTCGAAATTATCGGAGCCGAAGTCAGATTTGGAGGTATAAAATCAATCGGAAGTTCCAACCTTTCGGAACCGAATTCGAAGCTCCGTTACATCCCTACTTTAAACCAGAGAACGCAAATGAACGAAACGATATCCGAACCGATCTCTCAGAGTCTGAAACAAAAACGTTATTTTTCATTCGTTTCGTTAGTGAGGGCAAACGAAACCTTTCAGTGGAAGAGAGAGCTAACGTAATTTTTACAATTTTTGCTAACGTGTCAGTATAGAAAACGAAACCAAAGGAAACGGTTAATTAATAATCACTGTGAACATAGAAAAAAAAACATAGAAAAAAAAGATACAGTAGTTTCGACTATGTCGTAACACAAGACTTAGAATTATTCAATTCGCTTTTGATGACATCTTTTTTAAAAAATATTTAGTAAAATATTTATTCCATACACCTGAGCATAAGACCTTTAAGAGAGTGCCGGAGTTGGTTAATATGTATTACCGACCTCCATTATTTTTGCCGTTGACACCTATTCTCTCCGACCACTCCTTAGGGGTGCTCCCATACAAATTTTATGGTTTTTGTTTATTTATTCCATACACCTGAGCATATGACCTTTAAGAGAGTGCCGGAGAGGGTTAATATGTATGACCAACCCCCATTACTTTTGTGAAAGGAACATTTGTGCCTTTAACATCTTTTCCCTTCGACCACTCCTTAGGGGGGCTCCCATACAAATTTTATGGTTTTTGTGCCGGAAAGGGTTAATATGTATCACCGACCCCCATTACTTTTGCAAAAGGAACATTTTTGCCATTGACACCTATTCCCTCCGACCACTCCTCAGGGGGGCTCCCATACAAATTTTATGGTTTTGTCGATAAAACCGAAAACTGTCGATAAATAGGTAGCAAGTTTAAGCAAACAAAAACATCAAATGTTGGCTTTATATTTCATGTAATTGTGTAACATTTATATAAGTTAGAGAGTTCTAACATGAATTTTTGTCGCATTGAGGATAAAGCAGACCAACAAGTGCTAACATCAACATTGTACAATCAGTACTTTAGGCCCACCAAAGGCTCAAAAAGTGTTATAAATACCGACACCTGATCACTATCAACCACCCTACTTACCTCCGAGAATGACGTATTCTACGTCATAACTTGTGAAGAATCTATCAATGAAGATCGTTTCTATACTATTGTCTCCTTTATTTTCGTTTGCTTTGTTTTTTGTGTTACTGCAATGCAATGAAAGAACTGAGCAGCTTCTGAGCATGTTTTTAGACTCTACTTGTAAGTATTAGCACGTTTTCAATTCTTTACCGCGTTTGCAGCTTATCAGCCTGAGCAGAATCAAAAATTGTTGCGGCCGACGATCTTTGTTGTTGGAAAACACATGCAAAATGTAGAAAAAATCGCAGCTCGTTTTCCGCAACGATATGAGTCCGAACAGAACCAACAGGCTGTGGGTTGTTGGGTGGGTTGTTGGGTGCGCTGGTCAACGAAATACATGAAAATCTACGCAACATGAAAAAAACGCTAGAATAGAATCAATTCTATTTTTTTTTCTTGCGTTTTTGCTGTGCGTCTTGCGCTTTTCATGAGTTTTTGCTGTGAGAGCTTTCATAAAGTCCATGATACAATTACAAGGTAGGCTCATATTAGAGAGCAGGGTGCGATAGTTGTCAAAATCAGCTGATAGCTTTTAGTTTTTCTTTGTTGTTGTTGTTGCTTTTGTCGTTTGATGTTTGTGGCTTCTACAGCTTTGTTGTTGCAAAATTTCACAATTGAGCAGCCATTTTAAAATGAGCCTACATTGTAATTGTATCACTGCAGTGTCATTTGCCTGTATATTTTACTTTCTATTTTCTTTTCTCCTTTTTTCGTTCTCTAAATTTTATTATTTTTGACGGTTGATGCAAGACAAAACAACTGTCACTCCTACCTTGTATAATTGTATCATGGAACAAATTACTTCACCACACCAATTGTCAATTGGATTAAAGCTTTATACAATTATAAGGTAGGCTCATATTGGAGAGCAGGATGAGCTAGTACAGTATAAAACATTTGTAGCTTAATCATTAGTTCATTGCGAACGGAAGGACAAAACAACTTCTCCCGTCTTATGTAAGGTGCTTGCATTAGACAACAACAAAATAAACAATGGCAAACCGAAAAACAACAATAATAAGTAAAAAAAAAAATATAATAAAAAAATAACTCACGGATCGAAAAGAGTCGGAAAACAAGTTGATATTTTTTAAACGTAACATAGATGTTTTTAAACAACATAACATAGATGTATTAAGTTAATGAAGAAAAAAGTAGCTGCATATAACAAAATCCTTCGTATATCTAAACATTTTTTTATAAAATTCACAAAAAATGCAATTTTACTTTTAAATAAATACAATAAATATCATCCAAGCCACCTTACATATGTTTTTGCATACTCGCTTAAGTAGAATCCATACACTAAGGGAAATAACGCATATAAAGATTATCCACGCCTGAGTATAAATTTTATTCAAATATTTACTTGGATAAATCAAATGTTTTCCTTACAACTCGTTTTTTTCCGTATTTGAATTTTATTTATACCACACACGTACACACATATTCCATACAAGCAAGCAGCAACAGCATCGCACACGTACATACACACTCCGACAAGCAGCAACAGCATCCCACTCTGTTCCTGCAGTTTATTTCTTGCAATTTCAGTTCTTATAGTTCTCATTTAGTTATTGTTGCAAGGGCACTATAGTATGCATGTTTGGCAAAGAAATTAAATTATGTAGGGTGGAGTGACAACTTGATATTTTCTCTGAAGTGTCTTGCACCGGTTGTCATTTACCTACATATTTTGCTTGTATCTACATCAGTGTTGCCAGAGAGACAAAATGAAATTTACCACTTTTTGGGAAAGAATTTACCACTTTCGGAGAAAATTTACCTTTTTCCAAAATAAAAAAATTAAAAATTTTTTTAAAGGATTAACAACCGTTATAATTTTTTTGTTAGTATACATCAGTGTTGCCAGAACTTTTCTGAGAAAAGCGCGAGATTTAAAAAAAATATCGCCCAAAATCGCCGAATGAAAAAAAAAATCGCCAAAAATCGCCATTTTTTCTAAGAAATTTAATATACTAGAAAAAACAAAACAAATTATATACATTTTTTTTTAAATAATATTGAGATCTGTTAATAGTATTAGATATTCTTATTTTCATATTTTTGAGATCTATACAAAATAATAAAAAAGCTACTTCATTTTATTCGAGAATTTTGATCGTTAAAGAACATTTTTTTAGAGACTATAACTTTTTAGAATTTTTCAATATGCAACTTTAAAAAAAAAGCTTTTTGCAAAAAACGTAGTTCCTTCAGCCAAATTAGACTCTTCCTCCGTTTCGTCAATTCTCGAAGTATTGTTTAGTTCATACATTGATTTAGTTCATACAAGATGAATGCCAACTTACAAATATTGTCAAACATTTTTCCGCCTACGGCTGTCTTAATTTTGTATGCCGATTACCAAAATTCTTCACTTTCAGATGGCACTTTGTTTTTGAAAACATTGCTCCATGGAAATGTCAACAAAGATTCGTATTCGATTTCTACTGTACGTCGCTCTTCAAGAGATAGATAATGAAGAGGGAGTTCACGGAAAGGTCTTATATAGTTTAAACATCTTTCAGGACATAAAAGAAAAGCATTTTCAAACATTTCTAACAGACTAGGTAATCGTTTTAACATTTCCTTGATTAAAACTATAATGACATTCTGGCACTTTGATAGTATGTCTATCATAACAATATCATCACTTAATTTGTGAAGTGTTCTTCGTGGAACTGATAATGAAATGTTAGGTCATTAATTCTTTTATAATTGCTTTTATCCGCTAAAATTTTATTTAAGCTGAATGTAGCTAAATTATCAAAATTGAAATTTTTGACAATGTGTTCTTTTATAATTTTTGAAACAAGTCTTTGAATATATGTTGTGATTTCAACATAAGCTTGAAAAAAATCAACTTTTTCTCGTTGAAAATATGAATTAAGTGAGTTGATGTTTTGAAGACACGGTCTCAAAAAAAATAAGTATTTCGATATAAATAAATTATCGATAAGGGCTTGTGAGCTGTGTTCAGTCACATTGTTAACAGAGTGTTCCAAACACTTAAAACAATTGTTATTTTCTTTAATTGAAATTTTAAACACATTAGATGAGTTTTTGAAAAAAATTTGTTTTTACAAAAATCGCCCAAAAAATCGCCAGGCGATTTCCTAAAAATTTAAGGGCAAAAACTAGAAAAAAAGCGCCCAATTGGCGATAAATCGCCCAATCTGGCAACGGTGGTATACATATATTTATCTCTCATCAACAAGTTGACCGTCAACTCTTGACGTATATAAGCCGGGACTTACCGGCTATTTTGTTTTGCTGTTTTTTAATTTAACTCAATTCTTGCTTTTACCCCTCTTACATTGGTCAAGAGTTGAAAGCTATTTTTTTGACGTACTTTTTTTAACCCAAAAAATTGACGGAATAACACAAGCGTACCGTCAATTTTACTCCTTTCTTCTCAGCCAATTCGCCGCAATTAGCCAACAAACTCGAAAAATTACTGTCAAGTCTTGACCAATGTAAATGCGGCAAAAAGCAAAAAGTCCAATGCAACTTGAGATGGATAATTCAAATTTTTTTCTTTTATTTTGCTACACAGGATGATTCACAAGAATATTAAACTGATTGTGAGTATGTTCAGAGAAGTAACAGTAACAAGTCTAAAAGAATTATTATTTTCCCAAAATTTACCAATTTTGGTCAAAAATTACCTTTTTTACCTCTGCCCAAAAAATGAGTCAAAAATTACCTCAATTAGGGATATTTACCTCAATCTGACAACAGTGATCTACATGTGTTTTTTATATTTATTTTCCCTCTAGTTTATACTATTTTTGACATTTGGTGCATCAGCTGTCAAAAATAGTATAAATTAGAGAACGAAAAAACTAAAAAAAAAAAAAAATTAAATATACAAGGAAATGGTATTTGATGGACGCAGCTCGTGAGAAATATTTAAATATATTTTTTTTTAATTTCAATATTTTTATATAAATTTTCATTATTATATTTATATATGGGGCATTATTTTTGAAGTGATCCACCCAAAATTTCAAAGTACTCCGATTTTGATGAAATTTTCACCATGTATAGTTCTTAAGGTTATACGTTCAAGATGTTAATTTTGTAGGCCCAGAATGACGGAATAACTTTTTACAGGGTGTTTAGTTTTCAAGTTTAGTGTGAGAATGTGAAAGTAAAACGGTCTTTAACTTTTCAACGAATGAACCGATTTGACTAAATGAAACGTCAAACGAAAGAAAATTAATGAACGTTTTAACTCATTTGTAAGAATTTTGGAAAAAAGTTTTTTTCTATAAAATTTTTTTGAAAAATAAAAAAAAAATTATTTTTTCAAAAAGAATACCCCCTACGATTTTTTTCGCAACAATTTTACAAAAATAATACACTTATTTACTTCAAAATGAGATATCATCCAGGAGGGTATCTCTTAGGGTTTTGAAGTTATGAGCATTTATGCATGAAAACTTCCAACTATTTTATTTCATCACACAAAAAAAAAGCTTAAAGTCACCCAGCTAGCATTCCAATTGCGTAAGAAACCTCTGTATGCTAAATCTTAGCTTATATTAACAAAAAAATAGATTTATTGCTTGATTTTTTGAAATCTTTTTATTTATTATAAGAGAAAATCTTGAAATTAGAGTCTAGTGAATACTTTTTTTAATATTATTGACTTATCTTTAGTTGGAATAACACAGTGATATCCTTGAGTCCCAGGTACTATTGTTGCTTGTGAAAACCTTATTTTTAAGATATCACCTGTCGTTCCTTGATCTGCTTTTGAACTGTAAAACACTTCTGTTTTATTCAAATTTATTTTTGCCCAATCATACAATGCTTTGGGTGTTAAAATGTGGTTTTTTGATGAGGCTTGTAAACTAGCTCGTGCTGCAAGGCGTTTTAGATTTTCCCGACCATCTTTTAATTTTTTCAGAAAAGAAGTCTGTGTGTTGGCGATGCGACGGAATAGGCGGAAATCTAAAACGCCTTGCAGCACGAGCTAGTTTACAAGCCTCATCAAAAAACCACATTTTAACACCCAAAGCATTGTATGATTGGGCAAAAATAAATTTGAATAAAACAGAAGTGTTTTACAGTTCAAAAGCAGATCAAGGAACGACAGGTGATATCTTAAAAATAAGGTTTTCACAAGCAACAATAGTACCTGGGACTCAAGGATATCACTGTGTTATTCCAACTAAAGATAAGTCAATAATATTAAAAAAAGTATTCACTAGACTCTAATTTCAAGATTTTCTCTTATAATAAATAAAAAGATTTCAAAAAATCAAGCAATAAATCTATTTTTTTGTTAATATAAGCTAAGATTTAGCATACAGAGGTTTCTTACGCAATTGGAATGCTAGCTGGGTGACTTTAAGCTTTTTTTTTGTGTGATGAAATAAAATAGTTGGAAGTTTTCATGCATAAATGCTCATAACTTCAAAACCCTAAGAGATACCCTCCTGGATGATATCTCATTTTGAAGTAAATAAGTTTATTATTTTTGTAAAATTGTTGCGAAAAAAATCGTAGGGGGTATTCTTTTTGAAAAAATAATTTTTTTTTTATTTTTCAAAAAAATTTTATAGAAAAAAACTTTTTTCCAAAATTCTTACAAATGAGTTAAAACGTTTATTAATTTTCTTTCGTTTGACGTTTCATTTAGTCAAATCGGTTCATTCGTTGAAAAGTTAAAGACCGTTTTACTTTCACATTCTCACACTAAACTTGAAAATTAAACACCCTGTAAAAAGTTATTCCGTCATTCTGGGCCTACAAAATTAACGTCTTGAACGTATAACCTTAAGAACTATACATGGTGAAAATTTCATCAAAATCGGAGTACTTTGAAATTTTGGGTGGATCACTTCAAAAATAATGCCCCATATTTGAAAATAAAGCTATCCCATGCTTTATTTTCAAATAGTAAATATTTGAAAGACATTTTAAAAAAATGCATGCATAATTTTAATATATTTTTTATTAATTCTGTTTTAATATTTAAATATTTCATTTAATTAAAAAAACATTCAAATAAATTTTAAATATTTACGTAGTCGATTTATGCAAATGCGTTACTGGTGCAAAAATGACTCGCTTTTTTGATAAATTAAAAAAGTTTTTGGATAAATTTAATATTTTTTTCCCTTAGTGTATATAAAAGTTTTCGCCCTTTATTCTTACATTATTTAACAAATAAAAATTTTTTTTTTTTCTTTTTTAAATCGGTATTTGATAAAATAGAATTTTAGTCGCTTAAATTGATCAAATACCCCTTAGTGCGTGTCAGCACTGTTTTTGTAGGCCTTTGTAATCATTAACTTCAATTTATATCACAAACATATTTTAGAGAGTGAATGCATTACAAATTCAATTTTAATTTTCCAATTTATTCCATTTACTTATTCATAAATCAAAATTTTTAATGTAAAATTTTAAGCTGGCTAAAATTTATGACTTAAGCTATAATTTTAGCTTAATTTAAGCCATGTTTCAGCTACTGCCGGACAACTTAATGACCGTATTCATTGAGCCAAACAGCATTTAATTTAATCAATCAACGATAATGTGTAAAAGCTAAGGCGTTATCTCTGATATGGCTTAGATAAAAATAACATACAACAGTTGGAAAGACAAAATAAGAAAAAAAAATAACTTGAGCTTCTGTGACAAATGTAGCGTTTGTTCATTGATTATGCTCACTAATTGACAAAAAGCCGACAGGGTGTGACAGTAAAAGTAACTATTTAAACAGCTTTAAACATAAACACTGCCCTACAAAATAAACTGGCCTTAAATGGTTTTGGCGCGTAAATTAACGCTACATTAGAGACAACGTGGGGCTTTAAGCCGCAAATTGGGACAAGCGTGAATAAAAAAGCTATTATGAAATATGTTGGGGCTTTACAACTGCGTTGAAGCGTGTCTAAGCTAAACATAGTTTCTTAACTTGTTATAACTTTGGTTAACATGAGGTTTTTAAATTCTAGCTAAAAATTTTGAGGCGCAAGAGTTTGGCAGCAGTTTATTCTTTAATTTAAGGAAGACAATTTTTTGAAAATTTTTTTCATCCAAAGATATCCTACATTCAAGTAGTTACACTACAAGAAAATCTCCCTAGCCTTTGATTTATAAGTCAGCCAATTAATAAACATTTACGAAAGCCAACGCATTGTTTTTTTGCTAAACATTGGCACCCAACATGGTAAACATGCGTTAGAATGCTCCATAAGCCGTAACTTGCACAACATTTACACACACTGCAATCACGCACACACACTGACACACATAAGCAATCACGCACACTCACCTACACACAAGGTATTTCCGCTGTTCTGAAGAAAATGTTGGCGGCAGCATTTTCTACACCCACACGAAAATCATCTGTAAACATTCGTACTCACTCTGACGAAATTGTTACAATGTTTTGCAATAATAAGTATTTAAATGTTTATTTGTTGTTGTTTATTTTTATTGCTGTTTTCTAAGAAAATTCAATGAGTCGTTTTAAGTGGAGGACCTATAAGCGTAGTGGGGCTATGATATTGGGGTGTAGCAATGAATAATGACGCACTGAGTATGACGCAAAGTGTGACCGAATGTGAACGCTTGTTTTTGTTTCTTCTACACATTCGAACATTGCGTTAATTGGATTTTTGACAATTTATAAGGTGTGTTGAGTGTTGCATAAAGGTATAAACTACAATAAGAACAACAAAACAACTAAAACAACAACAAAACAAAGACAAACAACAGCCGAATTGTGTGCCTACCAAAGAAATTTTTGTATTTATGTTACAAGCTTACTTTTGTAATAATCTGCTATCTTGCGGGATTATTGTACTCTAAGATAATGTTTGCAACACAGTTTTCTTCTTAGTTTTTCGCTAGGAACTTCCAAACTACTTGTTTCCATATCTGTAACTTGAAACCTACACTAAGAGAAAAAAATATTAAATTTATCCAAAAACTTTTTTAATTTATCCAAAAAGCGAGTAAATTTTGCACCAATAACGCATTTGCAGAAATCGACTACGTAATTATTTAAAATTTATTTAAATACTTTTTTAATTAAATAAATTATTTAAATATTTAAACAGAATTAATAAAAAAATATATTTGAATTATGCATGCATTTTTTTAAAATATCTTTCAAATATTTAATATTTGAAAATAAAACTATCGTATTTAAAGAAAATTTATAAAAAATATTGAATTTAAATTCAATAAGAATTAGCACTTACAAGAAGAAAAATGTGCAGGTAAATGACAACCGGTGCAAGACATCCGCCAGAAAATATCGAGCTGTCACTCTACCCTACATCATTTCATTAAGCGACCACCCATCGCACTCACAAATCATCTTGGCCAAACATCCAGGCTATATTACCCTTGCAACAAAAACTAAACGAGAACTATAAGAAACCTGCAACTGCAAGAAATTAACTGTAGGAACAGAGTGCGATGCTGTTGCTGCTTGTCGGCTACTTCTGCTGTATGGAATATGTGCGTAGGTGTGTGGTATAAATAAAATTCAAATACGGGAAAAAAACGAGTTGTAAGGAAAATGTTTGATTTATCCACGTAAACATTTAAATAAAATGTATACTCAGGCGTGTATAATGTTAATATGCGTTATTTCCCTTAGTGTACACACAATTCAAAAGTCATTAATTGGTAAACAATAGGTTAATTATTATGATAATTTAATAATTTAACCCATTTCTGCCTAATAGGTATTTAAATAGAAATCCCAATAAATAGAAACACCAAGAAAGAGTTGAGACGTTAAAAACTCTAGCGCGGGCTATATAAGAAATACTCGCATAAAAACAAAAAAATGGATCAGTCTAATTTTCCACGGTTTACCTTTATTTTTTTTTTTGCAGGTGAAAATCTAAATCGAATTTAATGACGTTCTATTGACAAGCTTTAATGGGCTTGATTCTTATTAATTCAAGCAGTCATTAACCAAAAGTACTCGTAGTGTTATGTAGTACTTCCCTTAAGTACATTCCTCCTTATCTATCCGCTGTAGTGAAGTGTTCGCCTAGAACATCCTACACATGTTACACATGATTGCCCTTTCCTTCCCACTAATCTATTGAACCCTTTTTTACAATCAAGCCAGACTTTTCTACATAGGTATTACACTCGAAATCCTTGGTTCAAAGCTAAAAAAATTTTTGTTTTGTTTTATCAGAATGTATGTATTGTACATTAAAGTGGGTCACAAATGAAATAAAAAAAAATTATCAAAAGACCGTCTCTCATTTGAAAGCTTATGTTAACGGGGTTTTAGTAGCATAGACATTTTTTTTTAGGTGCACCCAAAATCTGCCCCAAATGGTCTTTTTTGTATAACTTCATTAGTTCTTAACCGACCGTAAAAATCCAAATATCTCGTTGGATAGATCTTAATAAGGACAACAATTCATCTTAACTATATTTTTACCTCCGATTCTATCTTTGACTAGATATTTCAACTTTTCGTCTTATTTCCTCAGTGACCCCAAAACTTTCATTTTTGTTTTTAAAAAAATAAAAGATCGTAAAAAATCATTAAACTTTTGTGAAGAAACTTTTGATTTCATTTGTAGAAAAAAAAGTTACAGCGAATTTAATTTTCGGTCTCGTTTGCCATCGTTCATCTCCGTGTTTGTTCGTTAGTCTTCAGTTCAGCTTCGTTTGGTTTCGTTTTTTACACAGAATTTCTTTGAAAAATCGGTCCAGTCGATCAGGTGTTATCGAGCCATATACATGTTTATTACTGAAAGCGCCCTCTATTGAAAGTTTTTAAAACTTCTGATAGCCTATCTTTTAATCTTAAGCCAGGGGAATCTTTATACTAAATGTCAACAAAATTGCTCCAGCTTTTTTTTACGATCTGTGATGAAGTTTTGGGGCAGAAGATGAAGATGGATAAAAAAGACCATTTGGGACAGATTTTGGGTCCACCTAAAAAAAAATTTTGTGTTACTAAAACCCCCTTTCAAATGAGGAGCGGTCTTTTAAATATATATTTTTTTTTTCATTATGGGATGACCCACCTTAATGTACATGCCCGACCATAGAAAAATTTATGGTACAGAAGGGACAGCGACTCATTAGGCTGGACTCTTTTTTTTACTGTTCGACTGTAGTAAAGGTAATATATTGACTTTTACTACTTTACCATAGCTGGTCGTAGATAAAGATAACTACCAATCTGTGACCTACAAGAAACATGTGATAGATGGAGTAAGAAAAATATAACCTACATAAAAGAGAGGCAGAACTTGAGAGTTGCTATCAAGACCCCGGGTTCATAGACCCCTTTTACATTGGTCAAGACTTGAATTCAAGTCTGTGAGTTTGTAGGCAATTCGCCGCACATCGGAAGCGATGAAAGGGTAAGAGAACATTGACGCTGTACCGTCAATTTTTTGGCAATTTTTTGTATTCCTTTTGTGATTTTCGCTGTTTTGTCGAAGTGCTTCACATTATTTTTCGTTTGCTTGCGTGCGTTTGGTGTTTTGTAGCTGAAAATTGTAAGGCTGCGAACATAGTGTATGTGTATGAGCAGAGCAAACATATTAAAGCAATAAAGAACGCATCTCTTTTGCTCCAGAATTCAAGTCTTGACCAATGTAAAAGGGCTCATACCATCATTCATCTTGGGATACTGATGCATTACAATGCAAGCTAAAAATAATTTCTTTCTTCATTTTTACCCCTGTTGTTAGATTTATCCGTAACCTTTTCCTTTTCCTTGTCCCTAAACTTATACTCATCCTTATCTTTATTTTTAAATTTTACTTCATCCTTATTCGTACCTTAACCTTCTTCTTGTCTTAATCCTTTTTTTATTTTAATATTAATTTTTTTTATTTTTTATAATATAATTATAATTTAAAATTTTATTATTTTTATGTTAATTTTTTTGTATTTAAATTCATCTTTATCCTTATTCAGTTTTAACGCTTTCCTTTCATAAATCATTTTCAGCTTAAATTTTTATATACATATATTGTAATTTCTATTTGTTAATTTTGTTTTTTTTTTTAAATTTAGTTTTATTAATTTTGTTTTAAATTTTATTGCAGGTATTTTCATATTATTTATTTTTATTTCTTATACTAAGGTTTATGTTTTTATTTTTGCTTTAATATTAATATTGTTTTTTATTTTCCATTTAATATTTATTTGTATTTTTATTTTCATGTTTATTGTTAATAATTTTAAAAAAATTATTTTTATGTAATATCACATCAAATTTTTATTAAAATTTTATTTTATTATGTTTACTTATTTAAATTTTGGTATTTTATTCATCTGGAATCACTAGTATTAAATCGAACCGGTCAATGTTGCAACCCATAAATTTTTTATTTTTTTTTTTTATATGAAAAGTTATTTTAGTTATGTTCTGTTTTTAGTTTTGCTTTTATATAAATTTTATTTTTATATTTATTTTAAATGATTTTATTTATTTTATTTCAATTTAATTATAAATATTATTTTAAATATTGTTTTTATCAAGTTTTATTTTGTGTATATATGTACTAATTTTAATTTTGTTTTTATTTTCATTCTATTTACTTTCTTTTTTTTTTTTGCTTTAATATTAATTTTATTTTTATTTTCATTTTCATTTTTATTTTATTTTTATTTTTATTTTTATTTTTATTTTAATTTTTACTAATATTTTTATTTTTATTTTAATTTCTATTTTTATTTTTATTTTTATTTTTTTTTAATTTTTATTTTAATTTTAATTTTAATTTTTATTTTTATTTTTATTTTTTGGTTAATTTTTAGTTTTAGTTTTAGTTTTAGTTTTAGTTTTAGTTTTAGTTTTAGTTTTAGTTTCAGTTTTTGTTTTTGTTTTAGTTTTAGTTTTAGTTTTAGTTTTAGTTTTAGTTTTAGTTTTAGTTTTAGTTTTAGTTTTAGTTTTAGTTTTAGTTTTAGTTTTAGTTTTAGTTTTAGTTTTAGTTTTAGTTTTAGTTTTAGTTTTAGTTTTAGTTTTAGTTTTAGTTTTAGTTTTAGTTTTAGTTTTAGTTTTAGTTTTAGTTTTAGTTTTAGTTTAAGTTTTTGTTTAAGTTTTAGTTTTAGTTTTAGTTTTAGTTTTGGTTGTAGTTTTAGTTTTAGTTTTATTTTTATTTTTATCTTTATTTTTATTTTTACTTCAATTTTTAATAATTTTATTAAATTTATTTTATTTTAATTTCACATCTAATTTTTTTCAAAGTTTTATTTTATTATATTGACTTTTATCATTTTTAATTTTATTTTATTTTTACTTTTTTTAAATTTTAATAAAATGTTTGTTTGTATTTGTATTTTTATTTTTAATTTTTATTTTTAAATTTTATATTTCTATTTTTGTTATTATTTTTATTTTTATTTTATTTTGTGTAAATTTTTATCTCTATTTTCGTTGTTATTTTCAAATTTGTTGATATGAATTTTATTTCTAATTTGATTTCCATTTTTAATTTTTATTTTGTTTTTATTCAATTTTATTTTATTTCTATACCAATTTCCAATTTTTCCCCCTATTGGTTAATGCGTGAGGGTTATAAATTTTGATATGTAAACCCATTTTAAGAAAAGGAAGATCAGACTTGAAGTGAGCCAAATCGAATAAAAAGCACGCCATTAAAGCAAGCATTTAAAAAGAAGGGACATCAGGTTTGACAAAAAATTCCACAAAAATTTATCTTTAACCTTGAACTTTTTGCACTTAAGCTCTGATTCCAAATACAAACTGTGTGTTTGAAATTTGTTAAAATCAATTGAAAACCACGCATACTTCCCTTACTTAATGACGTCATCGAAATAGTAAAACCTTAATAAAATCCACAAAATTGATTGTATAAACTTGAAATTTTACACATAAATTCTGATGTCTAAAACGTTCAAGAACAATTTTTTATATAATGCAAACGTTTACATTTGGATAAATTTAACTAAATTCACACCTTTCCCTATAGAAGATGACGTCATCAAAATAATTAAACCTTAATAACTTCGGATATTATATTCTAAACAATATAACAATATAAATGTGGATAAAAATGTGGATAAAAAAGTCGAAGAAAACGTAATCCTTATCAGTTTTTTATATTTTTGACATGAGATTAAAGATTAACCTTTACATATCATTTGATTTTTACACTTGCTCGTATACTCAAGGAGTTACAATTCTATGCAACGTCGATGAACGCTTGACTGCCGTCTCAAGAGCCCCGGGTTCGAATCTCGTCCAGGCCATGTTCCTAAGCTTTAACCTTTCTATATTTCTTCATTTAAAAATAAGTCTCATTTATAATTTCATTTCTAATCAATTGTAATTGGAAATTCATTGATATAATTTACGACTTAAAAAGTTGTAGTTAGTGGTAGAGAAGTTTGTGGATGGAATTGCCTTAAAAATTTAATTTACTGAGGTAAAAGCATAAATAACACTTGCCTCAGATTCTAATTCACAAGTTCCAATGGCTTCCTTCGAATTGCCTTAAACATCTTCCCACTTATTCATCAACCTGTTTCAAACCGAGGCAGACTTGATTGAACGGATATAATACTTGGTTCAATGCTAAAAAAATATTGGAAAATGGGATTGTGAATAATGGAAGTAGGGGAAATAAATTCTAAAAAATTTAGAATTATTAAACGAAAAAATTGAATGTTAAATATTTTCCTCTTGCCATAGTTTATTCTATATCTCTATCTTTCTAAATTTCTATATTTCAATCATTCTACCTTTCTATAGTCCTATCTTACTTCTATCTTTTTGGCTTTTTATCTTTTAATCTTTTTATCTTTTTATCTTTTTATCTTTTTATCTTTTTATCTTTTTATCTTTTTATCTTTTTATCTTTTTATCTTTTTATCTTTTTATCTTTTTATCTTTTTATCTTTTTATCTTTTTATCTTTTTATCTTTTAATCTTTTTATCTTTTAATCTTTTTATCTTTATATCTATATCTCTTTATCTTTTTATCTTTTTATTTTTTTATCTTTTTACATTTTTATCTTTTTATCTTTTTATCTTTTTATCTTTTTATCTTTTTATCTTTCTAATTTTTTATTTTTTTAGCTTTATATCTTTTTATCTTTCGGTCTTTCTATTTTTCTATCTTTTTATATTTCTATTTTTCTATCTTTCTGTCTTTCCCGCTACATCTGTAATATACTGTCGCTCTTATTAATACAATTTACTTCGCCTGCTGTCAACATGACAGTTGCATTAATTATAATCTCTTCTACCCTAATTATTGTTGTTGTTGGTGTTGTATCACAACTTATGTTGTGGCTTATTAAAAATGTTGTCAACTATTCAATAAAGTTGACATGGTGTGTTGTCTTTTTTCAAGCACAAAAACAATAATAAACTCTTGACAAACAAACGTCAGTTATGGAGTGACTGACTGTCTGTCTACTGGCGGTGGATCAGTTGATTTCCACTGACAGGTGTTAATAGGCAATTTTTATTTTTATTTTTTTTCGTTTTCTCCAAATTTCCAACATTTATTGACATTTAAGCTATTTATTTATGTAGATGCCTTAAGTATTGTTGTTGCTGCTTTTGAGTAGAAGTGCCAAATAAACAAATAAATTCAGGTGTTCAAAGCGAAATTCTTATAATTGTTGTTGAAATGAAGCCGAAGATAGACAAAAACGTAAATGACGAATTCGTTACATGCCGTTATTTTTGAAGACTCTCATCGTTTTGTCGTTTTTTTTCTGTTTATATTTATTTAAACAGCTGTTAAATTGTGTGAATTTGTTTTTATTATAATTTTGCCTAAAATAACAGATTATTTTATGGTAAAAGGAAGTTGATTAAAGGCTAATAGAGTGTGACATTTTGTGAATGCAAATGAATGACAGCTGTTTACAGAGAACTTGAGAAAATGAGCTCAAAGAGTGTCATTCAATTTTCAAACTTCGCCTTTGTTCTTGAGGAAACTTAGAATTATATTTGGAATGTTAAGAATTAGGCGGTTGAGTGAAAGAACTAAAAGTTCTGAAGAACGTGCTTGGACGGCTACTTTCTCTTTAAGTAAAAGGAAAAATATTTCAGCATTATTTAATTCGGCTTAGTTTACAGAAATTAACATTTTTATGTTGTCATTAGTGGAAACTTTTATAACTATTTTCATGAGCTTTTTTATAGGTTAACAATTATGTTTTATTGAAAATGGAGGTCGGGCATTTTGACTTTGCCTTATTCGGTCTGTCAAATCGTCTTTCAACTCTTTTCACTCAATCCTTCTCTATACACTTAACTCCCTCCTATTAGCTCTTGCTAACTCACCTACTTTCAATTCCCTTGATTCTTGAGCTGAATTATTTTGATTTTATTGCACTCTTCATTTACTGTCATTTGTTACTGTTACATTTTGCTGTTAATGTCAGCAACTTCTTTTTCTTCATTCTCTTCCATTTTATTTTCTTTTTACTGCCCGTTGCACTCTAAGGAAATGTTTGCAAGTTCTTCAGCATTTATTCATATCTATTCCTCGCTCGCTTATATCCTGACGCGCGCATCCTTGCAAAATTTTATAGCGTATTCAGCAACTGTCAACGTGCAAAAATGACTTTGACACTTTAACTTAAGCTGTCACTGCATGCGTATGGCTGAAAACGTCCTAGAGCGGTTTTTTTTTTGCACTCATCTAGAGTGAAATTGTTTGCTCTATACTTTTAATCAACTTATTTTCAATTTTGTTTTTTTATCATATTTTTTATTATTTATTGTGGGAGCAGCGCCGCCATCTTGCTGCAAGTGTCAGATTGATTGAAATTTATTGCATGCACATGTTTAACTTTTATTGTTGCATGTTGCAACATAACGTAACACGTTGCAACTGTCTTCGAAGCTTGTCTTAGCTGTTGTGCTTCCACCAAGTTTTTCTTTTTGTTGTTTTATAAAGAGTATTTTTTGAAGATTTAAGATTTAAGATTCAAGATTTAAGATTTAAGATTTAAGATTTAAGATTTAAGATTTAAGATTTAAGATTTAAGATTTAAGATTTAAGATTTAAGATTTAAGAATTTAAGATTTAAGATTTAAGATTTAAGATTTAAGATTAAAGATTTAAGATTTAAGATTTAAGATTTAAGATTTAAGATTTAAGATTTACGATTTAAGATTTAAGATTTAAGATTTAAGATTTAAGATTTAAGATTTAAGATTTAAGATTTAAGATTTAAGATTTAAGATTTAAGATTTAAGATTTAAGATTTAAGATTTAAGATTTAAGATTTAAGATTTAAGATTTAAGATTTAAGATTTAAGATTTAAGATTTAAGATTTAAGATTTAAGATTTAAGATTTAAGATTTAAGATTTAAGATTTAAGATTTAAGATTTAAGATTTAAGATTTAAGATTTAAGATTTAAGATTTAAGATTTTAGATTTAAGATTTAAGATTTTAGATTTAAGATTTAAGATTTAAGATTTAAGATTTAAGATTTAAGATTTAAGATTTAAGATTTAAGATTTAAGATTTAAGATTTAAGATTTAAGATTTAAGACTTAAGATTTAAGATTTAAGACTTAAGATTTAAGATTTAAGATTTAAGATTTCAGCTGTAAGATTTTAGATTTAAGATTTAAGATTTAAGATTTAAGATTTAAGATTTAAGATTTAAGATTTAAGATTTAAGATTTAAGATTTAAGATTTAAGATTTAAGATTTAAGATTTAAGATTTAAGATTTAAGATTTAAGATTTAAGATTTAAGATTTAAGATTTAAGATTTAAGATTTAAGATTTAAGATTTAAGATTTAAGATTTAAGATTTAAGATTTAAGATTTAAGATTTAAGATTTAAGATTTAAGATTTAAGATTTAAGATTTAAGATTTAAGATTTAAGATTTAAGATTTAAGATTTAAGATTTAAGATTTAAGATTTAAGATTTAAGATTTAAGATTTAAGATTTAAGATTTAAGATTTAAGATTTAAGATTTAAGATTTAAGATTTAAGATTTAAGATTTAAGATTTAAGATTTAAGATTTAAGATTTAAGATTTAAGATTTAAGATTTAAGATTTAAGATTTAAGATTTAAGATTTAAGATTTAAGATTTAAGATTTAAGATTTAAGATTTAAGATTTAAGATTTAAGATTTAAGATTTAAGATTTAAGATTTAAGATTTAAGATTTAAGATTTAAGATTTAAGATTTAAGATTTAAGATTTAAGATTTAAGATTGAGGATTTAAGATTTAAGATTTAAGATTTAAGATTTAAGATTTAAGATTTAAGATTTAAGATTTAAGATTTAAGATTTAAGATTTAAGATTTAAGATTTAAGATTTAAGATTTAAGATTTAAGATTTAAGATTTAAGATTTAAGATTTAAGATTTAAGATTTAAGATTTAAGATTTAAGATTTAAGATTTAAGATTGAGGATTTAAGATTTAAGATTTAAGATTTAAGATTTAAGATTTAAGATTTAAGATTTAAGATTTAAGATTTAAGATTTAAGATTTAAGATTTAAGATTTAAGATTTAAGATTTAAGATTTAAGATTTAAGATTTAAGATTTAAGATTTAAGATTTAAGATTTAAGATTTAAGATTTAAGATTTAAGATTTAAGATTTAAGATTTATGATTCAATATTTAAGATTTAAGATTTAAGATTTAAGATTTAAGATTTAAGATTTAAGATTTAAGATTTAAGATTTAAGACTTAAGATTTAAGATTTAAGACTTAAGATTTAAGATTTAAGATTTAAGATTTAAGATTTCAGCTGTAAGATTTTAGATTTAAGATTTAAGATTTAAGATTTAAGATTTAAGATTTAAGATTTAAGATTTAAGATTTAAGATTTAAGATTTAAGATTTAAGATTTAAGATTTAAGATTTAAGATTTAAGATTTAAGATTTAAGATTTAAGATTTAAGATTTAAGATTTAAGATTTAAGATTTAAGATTTAAGATTTAAGATTTAAGATTTAAGATTTAAGATTTAAGATTTAAGATTTAAGATTTAAGATTTCAGATTTAAGATTTAAGATTTAAGATTTAAGATTTAAGATTTAAGATTTAAGATTTAAGATTTAAGATTTAAGATTTAAGATTTAAGATTTAAGATTTAAGATTTAAGATTTAAGATTTAAGATTTAAGATTTAAGATTTAAGATTTAAGATTTAAGATTTAAGATTTAAGATTTAAGATTTTAGATTTAAGATTTAAGATTTAAGATTTAAGATTTAAGATTTAAGATTTAAGATTTAAGATTTAAGATTTAAGATTTAAGTTTTAAGATTTAAGATTTAAGTTTTAAGATTTAAGATTTAAGATTTAAGATTTAAGATTTAAGATTTAAGATTTAAGATTTAAGATTTAAGATTTAAGATTTAAGATTTAAGATTTAAGATTTAAGATTTAAGATTTAAGATTTAAGATTTAAGATTTAAGATTTAAGATTTAAGATTTAAGATTTAAGATTTAAGATTTAAGATTTAAGATTTAAGATTTAAGATTTAAGATTTAAGATTTAAGATTTAAGATTTAAGATTTAAGATTTAAGATTTAAGATTTAAGATTTAAGATTTAAGATTTAAGTTTTAAGATTTAAGATTTAAGATTTAAGATTTAAGATTTAAGATTTAAGATTTAAGATTTAAGATTTAAGATTTAAGATTTAAGATTTAAGATTTAAGATTTAAGATTTAAGATTTAAGATTTAAGATTTAAGATTTAAGATTTAAGATTTAAGATTTAAGATTTAAGATTTAAGATTTAAGATTTAAGATTTAAGATTTAAGATTTAAGATTTAAGATTTAAGATTTAAGATTTAAGATTTAAGATTTAAGATTTAAGATTTAAGATTTAAGATTTAAGATCTAAGATTTAAGATTTTAGATTTAAGATTTTAGATTTAAGCTTTAAGATTTGAAAATTAAATCAAAATTAAATCTTTGAATTGATTTCCAAAATTTTATTTTTATTATCAAAATAAAAATTTAACTGTAGAAAAAATATGGTGGAGAGTTTATTTTAATGCATACTAAATAAAATTAAAATTCATTGAATTCTTATTATTGTTATTTAAAAAAAAAAAAAGAATCAAAACCAATGAAAAATATCAACAGCATTAAACAAAAATGTGATGTGTGAGGCGAACTCTGCAATATCATTAACATAATTTTTTTTTTTTTGTTTTTTTTTAATACTTCGTGCATAATTAAGTTAATCACGCTTTAATCTGTTCATTTTTATTATTTTTTTTATTTTTTTGATTACATGGTTGAGGGTCATCAACCACAACTTCATAAAAGTATCAGATACAGAGTAAATAGATAATTGCTCTGTTTTCGATGTACTATTGGGACTGTCACAAATATCACAGAAAAACGATTACGTTTTGTTTATCTCTTCAATAGTCATTATTGTCAATTGCTTTTTAAATATCTATTTTTTAGATAAAGTTTAAAAAAATTTTATCATTAAAAGGTTTAACTAATTGTTCATATTTTGAAGTGGAAAATTTAAGTTTATTTTTTAATTCTAAAGACTAAAGTACAATTTCACTTTGGAAAAATTTGTAGTCATTACGAGTCTTTTTATGGCATTTTTTATCCCGACAGCATCATAAAATATCAACAAACATTTCATAGATGCGTTAACAAATAGTTTTTGTTGTTATTAATAAGTTTTTTTTTTGTTTTATTCTGACAGCTTAATTATTAAAATTAACAACTTGTGAAAAACTATTGCCTGCCTGTTGAAAATTAACACAAAATATTAATGATTTATTAGCTCTGACTGGTCAATGACTTTTTAATATAGTTGTGTTGGTTTTTCCACTCTGAATGTCTGAATTTAATATCAAAAAAAAACTTGAAACTAATTAAGTGCGAAATTTAAAAAATAAGTAATACAAGTAAATTTCATTAAATTTTATTAAATTATCACAAAAGGTTTTATTGGAATATCATTAAAAAATACATGGAATTTAAATATATTTTTATATATTTCGTGTAAATACTTAAATTTCAAAAAGCGATTTACAACTCTTTTCCAGAGCCGTCTTTACCTATTTTGCAGCTGTGAGCCCGACGGAAAATGCTGCCCCAACAAAAAATTTAAACGAACAAGTAAGGAAAGGTTATAGTCAGCTTGGACCGACCAAGAAATATCCTACACCTCCGAATACCCATGCTTGAAAAGTGGAAGGACCACTCCCATTTTTAGTTTATAACTTTATATCGATCCCATATCATTATGTTCCAATTTGAATTTTTCAAGTCACATACGAGGAAAGTTCCAGAAATATATATATCCTAACCAAGAAAACGCAAAAATTTGTGAAAAAATCTTTATTCCTTTACGTAACCTTCTTTTAGCTCGCTACAATTTTCCCAACAATGTTCAATAGCTTCGATACTCTTTTAATAGTGAGAACCATCAAGTTTCTCAAAATAGCTTCGTCTTCATTGTTGGCAAATATTTTACCACCAAGCCATTTTTCAAGTTTGGAAGCAGGAAATAATCCGTAAGGGCTACAACTGGCGAAACGGGTGCGTGAGGAAGCAATTCACACTTTACCTCATTGGTTTTGGCCATTGCAAAAAACGGAGGTGTGAACTGGTGCATTGTCTTGATGAAGCAAAACTTTCTTTTTCTCCAAATGCCGGCCGATTTTTCTTGCCTTCATCATTCAAATGCTTCAATAAGTTTGCATAATATTCGCCATTGATTGTTTTTCGTTTCTGAAGATAGTCGATGAAAATAACCCCACGTGCATCCCAAAGAACATTACCTTGCCTGCAGATGGAACTTTCTACGCCTTTTAGTCCATTTACCATGTTAATGAATCGAAACTTTTCCAAACACTCTTTGCGAATCGCACACGCAAAGAAATTTTTCGTTTACCCCAACTAAAAAATTCACCCTCTACATTTCGTTTGCGAGTTGTATCTGCCGCAAACGAATATTCAGTTGTCATCAATTTAAAAATATATCTTATATATATACCGCAAGCCATTTTTATACCATTTGGTCATTATTATTTATTATATTAATTATTTTTCTCCCTATGTCCGAACGTCTTCTTATGGATTGCACTCATCGCAACTCTGTTGCTATATCCGTCCGCGTATTTGTCCAAAAAGTAACTCTGAACTATAAGCGTTGTGTTTATACAACGAAGGGAAGTTGGGGGAAAAAAATTGTTCAATTGCTGCAATTTAAAAATCACTCGCGTTTATGACAAACGAAATTTATTTCCTGCAACTAAATGACGCGTTTCTCGCAACTGACTATTATTATGACAACTGTTGAAACGTTTGCAAATAACGAGTTCAAGCACGACAAACGAAGTTTGTTTGTGGCAAACTGGCGATAAACGTCTTTTTTCTTTGCGTGCAGCATCGCGGTATATTTTCAGTTAATATACGATCTACCGCACTTTTTGAAATGCATATCATGTCTGCTATTTCGCACACTTTCAGTCGACGGTTATGCAGTATCATTTTGTGGATTTTCTTCATTTCTGGCGAGGTCTCCTCATTTGGTTTGCAGACCCTGGAACTTTTAGGTTTCAACGTCCATCTCAAAACTGATTCCTGTCAAGAATATACTAATTTCTCTGCTAGTTTCAATGATGTTTCAAATTTCAGAAAGAGTGTTGAGATCTGAGTGGAGCTGCTGAGTAGTACTGAGCTAAGAGCTTGTGATCTAAATAAGTGATACATATCTCGGAGAGCCAAGGATTCATACCAATCTTTTCAATTTAGAGCGGTGATATTCACCTACAAAAATGATATAAATATGACGTCACGCAGCGTTTCGGCATAACAAAATGAATAAAACTTTGCGATCACTTAGTCAAATTGACGAAATTGAAGATAAATTCTTGCGGGAAAATTAAGCAAATAGAACTACTCTCCTGTAAAAAAATTTGTATACGAAAAAATTTACTTTTTTCAAATTTTTACGATTTTTATCTCCTAAATCATTCCAGATCGACAAAATTTTATTGCACCAACCTCCTAAGGTCAATGTACATATTTTAAAATTAAGAAAAAAAATATTTATTTATATTTATTTATTTATATTTATTAATATTTTATTTAGGGTCCAAGCCCTAAAGTAAAATTAAAATGCATGCAGTTAATGTTAACAAAAGCGTGTCTATCAATCTTGGTTCACCCGTGGTATAATAATACAAGGTAGCATTGACAACTGCTTATTTTCCTTTCTACAAGAATCATCTCCTATAAACAACAGCTGTTTGTGAAAATGCATTCGGTGCTGAAGTTTTTGTTTTTTTTTTTCACCTCAACGTTTACATTGTTTGAGTTTTCAATGGCCGATTGTGAGCGCTCTTTTTTTGAGTATATTTTTTGACAGGAGATGGTTTTCTAAGCAACTGTCAATGCTACGTTGTAATTATTATACCATGAGTTCACCTCAAGAATGATAAAAACAAGATTACGCGTTCCGCAGTCCCGTTATCTAATGCTCTCTTTCTCAATTGAGTTCATGACGTCACACAGCACTTCTGCTTGACAAAAACGTATGCAAATGTGCGATCGCTTAAGCAATTTCACGAAATTGAAAATAAATTTTTCCGGAAAGTAATGTAAAAATGTCTACTCCTCTGCAAAAATATGAATATTTTCGAATAAGAAAAAATATGAATTTTTTTAAATTTTCAAGATTTTTATCTTCTAAACCATTCGAGACCGACAAAAGTTTATTGCACCAATAGGTTAAGGAGGTCCTATTGCACGAATAGGTTAAGGAGGAGGTACATAGTATAAAAATAAGAAAAACAAAAAATATTTAGGCATGGGCCCCAAAGTAAAATTATTCCAAAGTCTGGCAATATCGCTTATGACGTCATGCTCTCTCTCTCTCTCTCTCATTTGTGGAACGCGTAATCTTGTTTCTATCATTCTTGGGTTCACCTAATACCAGTTTTGCCAACAAATCCAAGCCACAATGCACCAACTTGAAAAGAAAAATGCGTTATTTTAAGTAAAAAGTACTAAAAACAAACCTACAAGTAGAAAAAATGAGTTACTTCTTATAATAAACACGAAAACCTTATGTAAAGATTTCTGAGTATCGAGTATATGATAAAAAAGTGTGTTCTTTTTACTAACACAATTTTTTTTTTTTTTTTTTTTTATTCAGCTAAAAACTTTCATGAAACTTTCTTGTTTTTTTTCAATGCGCGGCATTTTGTCAATTTTCAATATTTTTGAGATTTTTTCAAAATCTCTAGAACAGTATCGGTCTGACGTAATTACCAAAAAAATGCCGCCTTTCGCGTCTCTATCCGACGTCTGGTTTCCGAGAACACTTATCACCCATTTACCTTCTCATTTTTAAGTAGCCATCTTGCGAGCGCTATAAAAAGGTGGAGGGGGACATAAAGAGACAAACATGTACGGAAAAATGTGAAGAATTACGTCTACTTTTACGTCTCTCACATAAAAAGAATTTAAATTGATAATTTGAAAAATGTTAAAATCTTTTTTTTTTGTGCTCGAGCCTTCATGCCCAAAACAATCACAACATATAGTTTTTAATAATACACCATATTTCGGAAATATGCTTTCGAAATTCATATTAATTTCTAAATTCAGGGCTGCAAGAAAATATTCCTAGGTTAACAATCAAAATGCATTAAGAGCACTAAGCTCAAAATGGAAATGCACTAATGTTGGTCTTCACTTAGTGCTTTTAAAAATAAACAACGCGTATTGGAACATCAAAAAGAACTAGATCTAGTGCTTAAAGCACTTAATTGGCAACACTGCCTAATACCACGCGTGGTGAGAATCGACGGCTTTATTCGAGAATCGAAACAAGAAATAAAACGAGAAATGAAACTTCAAACAAGAAGGTTCGCGCCGCTTGGTCGTGTGTTTTGCACTGCACAAAAAGTTTAAGGTACAGTAGAGACTCAAAAAAGTTAAGACTCACAAAAGTTAAAATATACGGAAAAGTTAACTAGGCTTCTATCACCACAGGAAACTGTAAAAAGTTAACTTTTGTGTCAACTGTATCACCCTTTTGTTTGTTTTTATATACGGATAATAAGCTGTACAAACTGTCCAATTAGTAGCTCTAAAAGCGAAGCCGAAAGATATCTTTACAGAAATCTACCCAAATAAATAGCGAATGATTTTATGACAAGTTACGGTTGGTTTTTGAAATTCAAGTACCGGTCTTAAGGCATGTGGAGAGATTATATTTAACAAGAATTCAGCATATAATATGTTTTAAGATATACCGCTTTTTTCATATATCATGTATATTTATTCATATACACTAAGGGAAAAAAATATTAAATTTATCCAAAAACTTTTTTAATTTATCCAAAAAGCGAGTCATTTTTGCAACAATAAACGCATTTATTTAAATCGACTGCGTAAATATTTAAAATTTATTTAAATACTTTTTTAATTAAATAAAATATTAAAATATTTAAACAGAATTAATAAAAAATATATTAAAATTATGCACGAATATATATAAATATCTTTCAAATATTTACTATTTGAAAATAAAACTATCGCATTTAAGGAAAATTTATAGAAAAATATTGAAATTGAAAAACAATTTATTTGAATATTTCCCACGAGCTGCGTCCATATCAAATCCATTTAGTGGTATATTTTATTTTCTTATTGTGAAAATATGATTTGTGAGTCCGGTGGTGAGTGCGATGCATGACGAAATCATGTAGAGTGGAGTGACATTCTTGAGAAAATACCGAGTTTCACTCCACCTTACATGAATTCATCATGCATCGCACTCACCACCGCACTCACAAATCATATTTGCCAAATATCCATGATATATTACCTTTGCAACATTAACTAAATGAGAACTATAAGAAACCTGCAACTGCTGGTGCGAAGAAACTGCTTGACGGCTGCTTGGCAGCTGTATGGAATATGTGTGTCAGTGTGTGGCATAAATAAAATTTAAATACGGAAAAAAAAACGAGTTGTAAGGAAAATATTTGATTTATCCACGTAAATATTTAAATGAAATATATACTCAGGTGTGGATGTTAATATGCGTTATTTCCCTTAGTGTACATATAATTTCTATTCACTATTGTCCTTAAAAAGTTAATAATTCACAAAAATTAGGCCCAAAAACAAACGGGTTAACTTTTGTGAGTCTCTACTGTATATGAAATTGAGTTTTTGTGAAGTTATGAATGCAGAAAAAATTAATAAAAATAATGATAATGATAATGAGAGTGATAATGATAATGATAAAGATAATGACTTGCCATTGAACGCAAAATAAACTCTTGAGTTCTCCAGTAAAATTTTGCAGGATGAAACTCAACTAAACTCAACTTTCTTTCTGTGTTTATCAAAACTCAGTTTGAGAAATTTCTAAAAGTATGCTAATGTTCTTTTAAAAAGGCATATACAGATGCAACTTTTTATTTTTGTAGTGAGAAATGTTAAAAACAGCTGTTCTAAAATTGTGCAATTTAATTTGCAAAAAACTGAACAAAAAAAAAAGCGAAGAAAAGAACTTGGACAAGTGTAGAAGACGAGTTCTTCATATCAGTATGGGCCGATAAAAATTCCGATTTGAGTAGCGCAAGGAAGAACGTATCATGTGTACGCAGAGACAGCTGCAGCCTTGTCCTCAAGTGAAATTGATGTCACGGTGGTGGATGTGCCGAAAAAATATGAGAACACGAAAGTAAAGAAAGAAATTTCACGCTAAACATAATTCTGCCGACGCAGCACTGTGTGAACAGCTATGGTTAAACTCAAACTAAACTCAAATAAACTCAAATTAAACTCTCTGTGTAGACATGGCATAAGATTGAAATAAGTATGTTTTTTAAATATAAATCGCCAGTCCCCACCCCATCCTTTTCATTTGGTGTACTATTGAACCTGCTCTTTTTCTCAGATATACATAGGTCGATATAAAATATTCTTTCCAAAAGTCGTTGACTTGCGCTTTTTGAGATATAGGGCATATTTTTTGGTGTTTAGTTTTTACCTCAAACTAAAAATTAAATATTTTTTTAATATTTTCTCATCTGCGCCTCGATGGTCATGTCTTAGACTGTGTAATTACAAATTCTCTAAACGTTTTGCAAGTAGTAAACAAATTGTGGGTTCCAAGTACAAATGTTGTTGTTTCTTTTTTACGCTCATAGTTAAATTTTTACTCCCTTTCTATGGCTTTTTTGAGCTCTTAAAATTTTGCCAAATAATCAAGTCATAAAAATGTGTTGCTCACAAAAAGAGCATCCACTGAAAAGCTGCTCCCTGCTTTGGAAACGTGCAGAATTATGTGCGGTTTCATTTTTTTTTTTCGTACGTAACTCAAAAATCTAATTTATGCGAGGCGTGTTTGAAATTTTAAGTAATTAAAATTTAATTTAAATGAATGAGCTATGAAAATAATAAGACATTTTTTTGAGTTAACTACTTAACAAAGCTCTACATGTGCAGTAATTAAGTATGCAAGTTAGTGTTTGTGGAGTGGGCGCAACATGGGAGAGTGAGGTGCGATAATTGTGAGTAGATATGAATGAAGTTTCATACTTGAGTGGATTATGAATTTTTTATACAAAATTTAAAAAAATTGTACAATTTAATATGAATCAAAAGCATTTCAATTAAAATTCATGAATGCGTTTGTGCCTAAAAGTATGCAGCAATTTTATTTTCTAGCGTTGATAAAGAATTCAGATCCACTTTATGAGTTTATCAAAAATATTGCACAATAATATTTGAAGCAAAAAGTACACAAAAAGTTAAATAAAGCAACGATGTCATATATTTCATTTGGCTTTGTTTAAAAGTTTGAATATTTCAAAGCTTTTAAAGTGACTAGCTTTGAGATCATTGATAAATGCAGTAAAATCACTTTTTGCAGCTTTTTAATATTTTTATCAATTATTATTTTATGCATTTAAACTAATAAATTTTTTTTCTCTGTTTTATTGCAGGTATGTGTAAAATGACGTTAATAAAAGCTGTAATGAAAAAGCTGAGTATAATAATTATGTTGTCTTGAATAATTTAATAAAAATGTTAATCAATTTAAATTAAAATAACTCTTGTTCTTACGTTGTTGACAGCATTTTACGATCACGTCAACAACTTCAATGAATTAATAGCTCATGAAGTGAATTTGAATTTATTGGAAATTGCGCCATTGCATGTTCAACCATGAATATGAGATATTATATTTGAAATTTTGTACATGTCTGAAATTGAACCACAATTGCCACTAAAATCCACACTTCCAAAGCACGATGCAAATATTTTCCAATTGCTTTCAATTGCTATGAAATTGAAAGATATTTCCCATAAATACCACACGACCGTATCCAGTTTGTATATCCGTCCGTCCGTCTTTTTATCTCTTTGACGCTAACGCTCTATGCCAAGTGCATAACGTGTCTGCAACGAAGCGTGAAAAATGTTTCCATTCTTGGCCAAGTGCTGGCTGATCAAGGTGAATTGGCACAATTTAAAATATATGCACAATAAAAACAAAAGAGTAAAAGAAAGAAAACTAATAATAATGAAAATTTTTGCTTAAAATGCATACTAAGAATATAAATGAGATAAAAAAATAAGATGAAAAACAATTTTGACATTGTGAATTTTTCATAGAAGAGACTGACAATTTTAAAAAGAAAAGCAAAAATTTAATACAAATAGCACCATAATCAATATCATTATCACTTCACTATCACTACCACTATCACTATCACTATCACTATCACTATCACTATCACTATCACTATCACTATCAATATCACTATCAATATCACTATCACTATCACTATCACTATCACTATCACTATCACTATCACTATCATTATCACTATCACTATCACTATCACTATCACTATCACTATCACTATCACTATCACTATCACTATCACTATCACTATCACTATTACTATCACTATCGCTATCACTATCACTATCACTATCACTATCACTATCACTATCACTATCACTATCACTACAACTATCACTATCACTATCATTATCACTATCACTATCACTATCACTATCACTATCATTATCACTATCACTATCACTATCACTATCACTATCACTACCACTATCACTATCACTATCACTATCACTACCAATATCACTATCACTATCACTATCACTATCACTATCACTATTACTATCACTATCACTATCACTATCACTATCACTATCACTTTCACAATCACTATCACTATCACTATCACTATCACTATCACTATCACTATCACTATCACAATCACAATCACTATCACTATCACTATTACTATCACTGTCACTTTCACAATCACTATCACTACCACTATCACTATCACTATCACTATCACTTTTTATCTTCTTATGAGTTATTGAGTTTTTTGCATCTTTTCGTAATGATGATTGAAGAAAAGGATGAGTGAAGAAAACCACCACGCTAGAAAGAAAAGGTTCTTTCCCACTTATCTATCACCTCATTTCAAGTCAAGTCGAACTGTATTGATAATCCCTGAATTCCTTGGTTCTTAGCTAAAAAATAAACATGAAAAAAAAAAATTTAACATAATTCAGAAAATATCACACTCCACTAAGAAAAACTTACGAAGAACTTTATTAAGAAAAAAATATCATCGCTCCTTCATCATAAGCAACATAAATGCGGTCAACCCAAAAACAATTGTTACAAAATTTTGTAGAGACTGCTTTAAGCGAATGTCAAGTCAACCGAATTCCGGCTGATGATGAGAATGTTGGTGCTAAGAACTAAAGCTTTAAGGCAGCCACCAAGAGTGGCAACGATTTTCAATTAAACTGATACGATTGTTCAGCGGTCAGTTAGCAGAGTCGTCGATAAGAAAGTCAAGCGATAATAAGAAAGCACAACGTCTTTTGCCAGCATGAATGAAGTTAGCCACTGCAACTGGAATGCAATTGAAAAAACTTTTCTCTTTTTCAAGATTAGAAAATTAAATTTATCGTCACTGGTGGAAAGAAATTCTTTGGTCAAGAATTTCACATACTTTTGCAGCTATTGAAATGTTTTTCTTTTTGCTAGCGGCAACCACTGCTTTTGTCATTTAAAGAGTTTCACTTGTTGTAATTCTGGAGTAGAAAGGAAGGCAGCAGATGCAGGACATGATACCACATGTTATCTGGCATTGTTTTGGTGTTGCAGTCAATATAATTTTCAACGCTTGAAGCTCAAGTGTTAGAGCAGGATAAGCAGTTAGGATTGGGTAATAGTGAGGAAATACTGAGTTTCGCATCTGACATTGTTGTCAAATATATTTGACGAAATTGTTAAGAAATTGAGGAATTCGATTTTGTTTTATAAACATCAAATCAAGGATTTGATTTGATTTGTTACTAGACCGAATAATGACAAAGGTCTGATTAAATTTGTTTTAATTTGTTTTGAGAAATCGCATAGTTTTAAAACATTGTTTAAACTTCGAAATCAATTTTTGAACATATAATTACATGTAATACGTGTGTTTTTAATCTGGTATAATGAAAAAGCCTGAGATCAAAGGCCTGTAATTTTTCGAAATTTTACCGGTTTGATTTAGTTTGTATGGATTGACCGATTTGGTTCTTTTTCGAACTTAACCTTATATTTCAAAAATAACCTAAAAATTACGGCCTTAATCATGACATGACCTGAAAGAAGGACAGACGGACGAACATGGCTTAATCGATTCAGATAATGATGCCGATCAAGAATATGGGGTAACTTTTCCATACATACCTCACCTTCTTTAAGGGCGTTACTAACGAAATAACGACATGTTATGCCTTTCTTAACGACATGTTTTTTGTTCCTCGCTGGATATCTTGCTTTTAAAATTAACAATTTCAAGACAGTAACATATTTTCAGTTCAAAATTGATAAAATAAATAAACCAACATCTGTTAATTGTTCTTCAATATTTGTTCGATCACCTTCATAATAATCGCCATCGGAAAAGATACACATATGCCAATGTTCTTTCCATTCTTGAAAGCATTTTTGTTTGGACGATTTCGGAATGGCCTTTAACTTCCTCTGCGAATTCTCTTTGATGATTTCAATCGTCTCAAAATGTTTTCCACGAAGCTTGTTGAACGATATTGACATTGTTTTTGGTTTATATCGCGTACAATGCGTGATGTGGGGGCTGATGTATTATAGTGGTGCAAAAACAATGAATTGTTCATCCATAACTCTGGCCTCTTTCGCCGAATATTCTAGCGCAAATGCTTTAAAACACTTAAATAATATTGAGAGTTTTTGAATTCAAACCAGAGAGATATGGGTTGAAATTTTGGCAAAATGTTGATTCACGCACGTGTTACGTATGTAAATACAGTTATACTTGGGAAAACGCGTGCCAGGAACTCCTGAAAGGAATAAAGGAGAACGAGTTGCTCTAGATTTAGTTGACTACTTTTTTTCGTCTCAAGGCATTGGCCAAAAACTATTACAAAAGAATATTGCAATGGTTAGAACTATGCGGAAAAATAAAAGGTCTATTCCCCCAAAGCTATTGAATTGCAAAAAAATTCCACGATATGAATCCACTTTTGCTTTTACACCTGAAACCAGCCTCGTTTCGTACAGCAGTCATAAAAACAAATATGCAATTGTCTTGAGTACAATGCATCACGCACTTAATATTGCAAGTGACCCGAAAAAGTTACCCGAAATAATCTCTTTTTATAACTAAACGAAGGCAGGCGTAGGCACGTTTCAGATGCAAATGTAAAAATAATCGTAGTACTATGGCGGTATTTTCCAACATAATCGATATTTCCGCTTTGAATTCTTATCTATATCTATATCTATATTTATACTCTATACTATTATATAAAAGTAAAGTGAAAATTTTTTGTGTCCGCAAAACTCCAAAAGTACTGGTCAGATTTTTTTGAAATAAGTTTCAAAGTATCACATTTGTGCTACAAAAGGTTCATTGGTTACTTTCTTTACGAAATTTCAATGATAAGTAGCTTTAATTAAAGTGTTAAGTTTATTAAAAAATCATCCAGAATGCCATGCGTTGCTTGATCGTTAGCTTTTCATGCGTTTGTGCTGCGAGAGCCTCAATAAACTGCATGTTGCTCTCTACTATACTCTTTTTGTTCTCAGCAAGCACAAAACAACAAAACAAACAAACAAACACATATTATACATACATACTTTGCTGCGCTTAAAGCTAATTGGATCGAAGTACATTCTAATATGTTGAAAGTAGTTTTTATGTGGAGAATTAATCTAACACAGTTTTGTTAAAAGCGGATTCACTGACCACCTTTAGCATGTTGAGGATTTTTTTTATGAGATTCAATCCGATTTGATGTATGTATGTATGTACGTTTATTTGTTTCGCTGCATGCAACTTTTCTACACATGTTTTGACGGTGGTTTTCCTGTAATTTATAAATGAACAAAAGGAACAAACGGCTGACTTTTTACTTTATAGAATTGACATTGTGTGATTCAATAAGTTTTTTTATAAATAAACAAGACAACTGGGCCGGGCATAAGAAAAGGGGTTATGGCTTGGACCACACAAGTCAAATTTTTGATATTGAATAGCTTTGGAACTAAACGTCGCATGACAATAAAACTCAGTATGAAGTTACCAATTGCCAAAGTCTTTCTACTGGAAAACTGGTATGTGCATTGGAAAAAGGTGTGTGGCCCGATTCTCTATACAGAATAGCTATGGAAGCTAAAATCAAGGACATTGAAACTCATAATGTAATTGTCACCTGGGAGTGATGTTCTGCTACTGGGAAACTGTAACAGGCAGTGGAACATGAGCGTGGTGTCAAACTAAGGGACTAATAAAAGTTTTGAATCTACTTACTATTTCCAATATACTTACCGGGTGCAGCAAAGCGCGCCGGGTATCGCTAGTATTTTATACAACGAAATCGATCCTGCAAATCGAAATCGTTTCCTGCATTTCCTGAGTTAGCAATTTCATTGACAAAGCCCTATATGGAAAAACGGAAAAAAGGCTTAAGAAACGAATTATATTTTGCGTTGCTTTCGAAACTCTCAACCCCGAATATCCCCGATACTAATGATAATGATAAGTAATAAGTCTGCGAAAAAAAATCGGACAAGGTCGGACACTTAAACATATAATCATTTAAACAATATTTCAACAGTTCTCATAATAATAGTCAGTTGCGAGAAACGCGTCATTTAGTTGCAGGAAATTAATTTCATTTGTCATAAGCGTGAGTGATTTTTAAATTCCAGCAATTGAAAAATTTGTTTTTACCAACTGAAAAATTCGTTTGTTTTTCACTTCGTTGTATAAAGACAACGCTTATAGTTCAGAGTTACTTTTTGGACAAATTGTTACATATAAGCAAATTGGTAATTTGCTTAATACGCGGACGGAGATAGCAACAGAGGTGCGATGAATGCAATCCATAATAGTATGTATCAGAGAACTGCAATGAGTATTCGATAGAAATCGGATACTCGAATCATACTCGAGTTACTTGTTGTTCTCTACCCTATCCGTACTCAGTATATTTTGAGTGTACTCTGAGTACTGCTTTTTCTCTGCCAACGTTTCTAAGCTACAATAAGTAAAAGCTATCACTTGTATATTTTGTTTGAGTTTTTTACTGCAAATTTGTTGTTGGTATTTTATTGTTGTATTTTCGAAAGAAAGGAAAAGAAAAGAACAACAACGCTTTCGACTTTTTTTTTTTTGTTACAACACATAGCTTTGCATAAACAAAACGAAAAAACAACACAAGACGAACACGTGTTTTTCTGTTTCTAACTAAGTGCTCAGGAAAAAAAAGCGCAAATGCTTTATATCAGTGGCAGAATGACCCGAGTGATTTTAGTATTTGCGTCGATCATGAGCGGGTATGGGCAAGACTACATTTAAAGCTTCTGTGTTGTTTCTTTTTTTTTTTTTTTTTTTAGCTTTGAACCAAGGATTTCAGGTGGAATACCTATTCAGTCAAGTCTGCCTTGGTTCGAAATAGGGTGATAGTTTAGTGGGAAGGAAAGGGCAATCAAGTGAAACATGTGTAGAATGTTCTAAGCGTGGTGGAAAGCCAAAGAAACATGTGAATTTGAATCAGAGGTAAGTGTTATGCCTTTACCTCAGTCAATTCAAGTTATAAGGCAATCTCATCCACAAACTTCTCTACCATCAACTACAACTTCAAGTCGTAAATATTGATGAATTTTAAATTTCAGTTGATTAGAAATGAGGAGAGAAAATTTAGAAAGGTTTTTAAAGCGAAGGACCATGGCCTGGCCGGGAATCGAACCCGGTACCTCTGGGGTGGCAGTCGAGCACGCTAACAACTCGACTACCGAGGCGCCATAGCTGATCATGAGTGTTTGTCCATAGCTGATCATGAGTGTTTGGGTAAGTAGAATAAGTATCAACAAGACGACAACAACCATAAGTATTAATGAACCGAAAAACCCGAATTTTACCCGATCCGACTCATGATTTAGGATACTCATATTCATTTGAGCCGCCGCATTGCACCTTCGTAGAAGTCAAGAATGATAGAAACAAGATTACGCGTTCCGCAGTGCCGTTATCTAATGCTCTCTTTCTCAACTGAGTGCATGACGTCACACAGTACTTTTGCTTGACAAAAAGTATGCAAATGTGCGATCTCTTAGGCAAATTGACGAAATTGAAAATAAATTCTTTCGAAAAAGTAAAGTAAAAATATCTATTCTTGAATTCGTACGACAAACGAAGTTCATTTGGGGTATACTGGCGATAAACATCTTTTTTCTTTGCGTGTAGGAAAAATTATTTATTACAAAATGTTCCTTTAAAGTTTCAATGTATTTATTTTTATTGATAAATTTCATCCAAATATCTTTTAAATGATTATATGTTGAAGTATCCGACCTTGACCGATTTGTTTTCGGAGACCTATCAGGTTTTTGTTTTTTTTATGGGTCAGCATAGTTTTCATTAGTATTGGGGATATTCTGGGTTGAGAGTTTCGAAAGCAACGCAACAGATAATTCGTTTCTTGGGCCATTTTTCCGTTTTTTCATTTAGGGCTTTGCCAACGAAATTGCTAACTCATGCAGGAAGCATTTACGTTTTGTGTGCTTTTGAGCTTGCTTCTAATTGGGGTCGATTTCGTTGTATAAAATATAAGAACTCAAAGCGGAAATATCGATTATGTTGGAAAATACCGCCATAGTACTACGATTATTTTTACATTTGCATCTGAAGCAACTCAGCATTTTGTCAATCGTGCCTACGCCTGCCTTTGTTGAGTTATAAAAAAAATTATTTCGGGCAACTTTTTCGGGTCACTTGCAATATTAGGTGCGTGATGCATTGTACTCAAGACAATTGCATATTTGTTTTTATGACTGATGTACGAAACGAGGCTGGTTTCAGGTGTAAAAGCAAACGTGGATTCATTTCGTGGAATTTTTTTGCAATTCAATAGCTTTGGGGGAATAGACCTTTTATTTTTCCGCATAGTTCCAACCATTGCAATATTCTTTTGTAATAGTTTTTGGCCAATGCCGTGAGAAGGAGAAAGTTGTCCATGGTGACATTATTATCCTTTTAATCCATCAACTAAATCTAGAGCAAATCGTTCTCCTTTATTCCTCTCAGGATTTCCTGTCACTAAAACACACCGGCCAGTAATAATACGGCTAAGTAAGAATGAAATAATTATCATTATTATTTTTTGATCTGGTTGGACCCATGTAATACTCTCGTAGTTGTTAGAGTTATTAATTACAATTTTACGATGGAAAAAGTAGATGGAATGAATCCCGAATGTTGTTAATCCGGCTTGATACAAATCTTGTTACACCTAAAAACCAGTTATCTTAATTCTGCGACACTTCAGTAAACAGTTATTACCAACCTGGGCGCAAATTGAGAACATTTTCTCTCCCCAATCGACCAGTGGCGTAAGGTTCGCTACGCCAAGTAGTGCCATCTTTTGCAACATACAATCGATCATCATCTGAACTACTGCCCTTAATGTCATTCAGTTCAGACAAACAGCTTTCGGACGAACGGCTTTCTATTTCAGTTTCAGGATCGGAAACATCTTCATCCTCTTCACTCTCATCCAGTACTTCATTCACTAGTTCCTCAAAGGTCAAAAACCGTGGATTTGCCATCTTTTCGAATATAAAACAATGAAATACAATGAAAAAAATAATAATTAATCTATTCAGGCAAGGTTGCCTATGTTCGAAAATAGGGTGATAGATAGTTGTGAAAGAAGGGGCGATAAAGTACAACTTCTTTAGGATGTTCTAAACGTGGCAGAAAGTCGTAGAAACCTTTAAATTTGACTCCGAAGCTAGCGTTATGCCTTTGCCTCAGTCAATAGTAATGTATAAGGAAATCCTATCCAAAAGCTTTTATAGAACCAATTTAAGTCGTAAATATGGATGAGTTTTCAACTTCGAGTGATTAGAAATGAGTAAAAAATGCAGATAGGTTGAAGCTTAGAACCATGGCCTGGTCATGATTCAAATCTGGGACCACAGAGGAAGTAGTAGTCAATAACGCTAAAACTTGACTACTGAGACCGCCTTACTTCGACACCGACTTCAAGCCAACAAGGTATACCAGGGTGAACCAATTTTTTTGTACAAGGTATACATGGTTTTTTTCTTTATACATAGTTTTTAACGTCAAAATTTTCTTTTAATTGTTCTAAAGTTTGTTTCTACTTACGTTTATGTATGTTTTCTTCGGTTATAGTTTTCTTCATATTTTTCTATTGTTTTTCGATTGAGAAATTGAAGTAGTAGAGTAAATTTTACCATAGCATGCATTTCTGGTCAAAAAATTTTCCGTTTTAGTTTTCGAAGAGAAGTGTTTTTTTTTTTCTCTAATATTTGGGTTCTACGAGGTAAAGCATGTTTCTCTAAACTTCTTCGAATCAAGAAATCTTTAATTTTGATCTCTCTATTATTCTATAATGGTGTAAGGCCCCGGCAAGCTTGTCTATTTCCTTTCATATTTTTTAACCATCTCTCTATTCCTGATATTGTCCATATAGTTGTGGTCTTTGCAAAAAAGAAATCTTGCCAAATAGTCCAACACAGCCCGCGAAATATCAAAATTCCCGTTACTTTTGGAACACACCTCGTATCCGTTTCAATCTTTGCTGTTCTTGTGATTTCTCTTTAGATCTCTGACGTTTTTTTTTGCACAGATTTTTTCAACAAAAACCTAAATGTTTTTTTCAGAGGTCTATCTAGTTTTCTTGTTTAGTGAAGCAATAAAGACCTTTGGGTTTCGTTGTTTATATTATTAAAAGATTCTCTTTAGACTGCCTCTAACTATGTTGTTGTTACAAACTTGCGGTTTGTTTGGTTTGGCTCAGACAGGCTAGCAAAAAATTTGTTTATATGATACAGTTGCCTGATTCTGAAAAAGTGTATCATATATTTGCCTCAGTAATTAATATCAGACAGATGTGGAGAAACTTGTTGACTTAAGCAACTAATGGCTTTTTGATGTTAAGCAAAAAATTTTATTGCCCCACTTAGTGGTGTAATAATATTAATTTCCCGACATGGCATCACTTAAATTTCGACATATTTATGTTGGAATAATATTTAAACAACTAAAATTGAGCACATTTGAAAATCTAAGGAGGTTTTTTTATGTGTCCAATTAAAATTCAAAACTCATTTTAGTCAATAAACACATCATATTAATTATGACGTTTTTTTCGTTAAACAAATATTCGGTATAACTGAAAATTTTCAAAATTTCTATATGTTTCCAATTAACATTCTAAATTGCTAATTAAAATTCTGCTCAGTTCCTTGCACGTATTACCTTGAACTTTAAAGCATGGCCGATAGAAATGTATTTCATACAATATTTTTATTAATTCATTTCAATAGCTTTTTCTCCATTTTTGTTTTTCAACATCAGTTCAAAAAATATGCTAAATATTTTCGTTTGTTGTTTTGTGTTCCCGTCATTCACAAAAGAGTTTCATATTCTACCCAGGGCATCCCAGTCATTCACTCATTCAATCGCTGGCTCCAACACATATTAATTTAATACCGAAAAAAAAGAAACATTCTAACCACGGAAAGTGTTGCTTAACCACAGCCGCAGGTGTGACCAGATTTAAATATTTTTAAAAGTATTTTTGTGGCTAAAAGCTAAAAGCAATACGATAAAAATATGAAAACACATAAAAAATTAATTCAAGAGTGCAAATATGCAATTTAAATTTATTTAAATTATCTCTATTAAAAATATTTTCTGAAAATGTACGCATTAATATCTAGTGAAATACATCGGAAAATAAAACAATCGATTATTTCAAATTTGATTTTATAGACACTAAAGCTTAAAAAACCGCTTAACTCAGCCAAATAAAATTAAATAAAATTTTAATTAATTTTTAACTACTGCCTGGAATAGACGTGTAGAACCCAAAGCTTTTCCACAAGCAAACTAAAGCTCAAAAGCTACACGTTGCCAATTAATTTTATAAAATAACTGTGTCTAATTTAATTTTCACATTAAATGCATGATTTGTGTATGTTACTGTTTAAAATTTAGCCTATTCGATTATAAGCCATGAGTGGAAAATATTTTAAGGGTTTGGAGAGTGTGATGTGTAGGGTAAAGTCATTTTAAGTAAAATATTAGCGTACACAGAAAAAAAAGAGTAGAATTTTTACCTAAAAATGTAGTCAATTCAGCTAAAGTAATCCGGTGATTTTCAGTCAACGAATTTGATTAGGTGCGCTACCAATTTCTAAATGTTAATTATATGCAATTATATTGGGTAGTTTAACTGCGAGAGTAGCTAAAAAAACCTAAATATTTAGGTGTACCTTCAACCATAAAATAGATAAGACACATAATTTATTAGAAGAATTAGCTAATTTTTTTTAAACTATGACCACTTCAGATTAGGCAAGCCACCTACTAAGTGTAGAAAAATCATCTAATTATTTAGATAGCATTCCCACTTAAGAGTGGGAATGCCGTGCAAAAAATATGCAAAAAATATGTTTTTTGTTTTGCAATTTCTATTTTGAAGTGAAACTTCCGCTCCTTAGGTGACTTTACTTCATTTCGTCACATGATAGAGAAGAAAGATTTGTTTTATAGTAGATGGAATGAGAGAGATATATACATTGTATAAATGACTGAAAAATTTCTTTGCCACCGCTGAGATTCGAACCTGTGATCTCAAGATTTCAACAACCAACGCCTTATCTATTGAGCTAAATTTCCAATGCAGGAATTTACGCTACATACCAATTAATCAAATTGCTGTAGATGCCCATAATTTCAGAGTTGTGGACCTCATAGTTTTATATACATTTTGTTCACAAATTATCAAACGGCGTAACAGCACAGCGGTAAAGCGTTTGACTATAACGCCAGCGGCCCGAGTTCAAATCTCGCAATGAGGGTTTACTTTTTGTAAAATTTTCTCACTTTGTTTTTATTTATGTTTTTTATAGGAGAGCGCTGTGCTCTCCTTGGGCTGCACAGAAATAAAAAATTCAAATACGGGAAAAAAACAAGTTGTAAGGAAAGCATTTGATTTATCCACGTAAATATTTATATAAAATTTATACTGAGGCGTGGATAATGCTAATATGCGTTATTTCCCTAGTGTACGAACAAATCGACAACTTGCATTAGGTAAAATAACTAGAAGAATTAGATGATTTAATAAGCAAAATTTTAGTTGAATTAACTAATTTGAATTAGGTGAATTACCTAATGCATGATTGTTAAATTAACTGTGTAAGTAGAAAAGTTGTTGAAAAGATTAGGTGAAATAGAAACTTTCACATTAGCTAAACTAGTTTAGGTAATAAATCAATTCTTTTATTTTCTGTGTAAGAGGATGAAAAATAAGTTAAAACATATGAGATATATGTAATCTGAGCTTTGAATAAATTAGTAAGCTTTTAGAAAACCAAATGAGGCAATTGAATATAATGGAAAATTAATAGAAAAGAGTTAGAGTTAGAGTAAGAGTTAGAGTAAGAGTTAGAGTTAGAGTTAGAGTTAGAGTTAGAGTTAGAGTTAGAGTTAGAGTTAGAGTTAGAGTTAGAGTTAGAGTTAGAGTTAGAGTTAGAGTTAGAGTTAGAGTTAGAGTTAGAGTTAGAGTTAGAGTTAGAGTTAGAGTTAGAGTTAGAGTTAGAGTTAGAGTTAGAGTTAGAGTTAGAGTTAGAGTTAGAGTTAGAGTTAGAGTTAGAGTTAGAGTTAGAGTTAGAGTTAGAGTTAGAGTTAGAGTTAGAGTTAGAATTAGGATTAGAGTTAGAGTTAGAGTTAGAGTTAGAGTTAGAGTTAGAGTTAGAGTTAGAGTTAGAGTTAGAGTTAGAGTTAGAGTTAGCTTTAGAGTTAAGCCTAATTTTGAGTTCTAGTTTCTTAATATTCAAACGTTCACAATGTTTAGCAAGCACGTTTTTTAGAAGGGACTAGTTTACGAAAGTTTTAAGTTTTTGAGTAAAGTTGTTAGAATTTATATGGTGGCTGGTTTAAATGTTGTATATTATTGCCTCTTGAAAGTTTGTAACAAAAAATCTATAGACATGTGTACGCATATTAAAAGTCTCATCTAGACGGCACAAAAATAAAAAAACAGAAAGTTATTGAATATAACGTGGACAAAACTGTAGAGCATAACTATAAAGAAGAGTAGAATTTTTCTTCTTTCCATTTTGCGCCTCCAACAGCCACTTGAGAGGCTGCTTTAAATATTATGCCATTCTGTCATCTAGTTTATAATAAGAGTGCTCGTTGATATTTTTGTTGTCAGTTCACAATACCAATTACAACAATTGCTAGTTGCCAGATTCCATGCCGTCTTTCTGTGCAAATACTACTTCCTGTGCTATTGATAGCGCGCAAAAAATTGAATCTATGAATCCAGACTTTTTATGAATAGTCAATCGCTTTCATCTCGATGGAGTATGAATATCAATTGTACTTTCAAGTTCAGAAAAAAATATTTTCTATCTGTCTAAGTAGCACACTATGGTCAAGAGAAAAGAGACGAAGAATTTTTTTCTGTGCGATTGTAAATCATGTTTAATAGGAGACTTATGAAGAGGGAACACAAACGCAGGGAGTCTTTGGAGAATTAAATGCTGGAGCAGCAATATTGAATTGTTTGATAACAGTGTTTAGTAAAATTTATAAATCTATAGAAAGTTAGATTAATTTTATATAACAAAAGGACCAAATACAAAACCGATCCAAGCGGGGATATTCAGCAAAAGCTCTACAAACATTCCGGAAAGTAGCTTAAAATTCATATACACATCTATTTAGTAGGTGTGTAACAAAGTGCTAAGAGGTGTGTGTTAATAATTGCAAAAGTTTTTCATGCTCATATGAGCCAATTTTATTATCGATAGAGTCCTTTAAAATGTGAAGACATTTTTATACCACTGTGCGATACACCTCTTTGATAAAAGCTTATGTTTAATACTGATTAAACTCATTTAACTTACTATTTAATAAGCTTAACTGTAAGTCTACACACACTATCACAGCTTAGATGAGTCTAATTAAACAGCCCCAAGACTTTGAAATTTATGGGTCTACATGACACAATACTTTTTCTCTATTTTTGATATCTAAACCGTCTAAGTTTAATCTTTAAACTAATTCCAAATACAAATATAAACAAAAATTTCCTTGGAAATTTATTCACTCAACACTGTTAGTTCATGTTGTCAAAATCTTCAAACCACTCTGTTAACCACCTACGCTTCGAAGTTGAGAAAAAATGTCGATCAAAGCAATATTTGCGCTTTCGCAGATGTCTGTCGTCTTTTGTCTAAACTTTTGTTCTAAACTGATCCAGTACAATGCGGAATCCCAAGTTAAGCTCTTGGAATGAAATGTGAAACACGTAAAGCGTAATAAAGCAATAACGACCAAATGAAAAACAAAAAAAACCAAAGGAATGCCAATAATCATGACCACTAGCCGCGTGGACCTAAAAAAAGGCATAAAATTCTACAACTGGTCAATAGAACTGGTCAAGTGACCAAGAAAAAAAAAAAAAAACAAAAAACTGGCAAAAAATATATTAAAAACGACAGAGAATCAAAAACAAAGAAAAACTAGGAAGAAAATTAAATAAAAACGCGCGAGATGAGTGCTGCTGGAGCCTGAAACGATGTTGGTGTTGCTGAAGTGGCTGAAGTTGTTGCTATACCATTCACTGCCAACAACAACAACAGCAACGACTTCGAGTCTCAATGACCGGAATGCTGCGGTTTTGGTGACAATAAATGTCACTACAAACGTGCTACATGGATGGCTTGGCTCTCGTTGGTGTCTTCATTTTCAGTGTGTGGTGTTATTTTTGTTGTTGCTGCTGCAGCGTGTGAACAATTTTTAAGGATATCCTTTGAAGTCTTCGGCACTGCAACTGCGTGTGGGATCGATAGTAGAAATATTGCATTTGGCTTAAACGAACGCCAATAACATAAACACATGTATACACACACACACACACATACACATACACCCATGTACACCAATACAAACGTACAATCCTATTAAATACTGCTTTTGAGCATATTTCTTACGACTTCATTTCGAATCCAAATTATTTGCCTTTTCCAATCAATTCTGCGGCTTTGAGCAGCAGTTTCTGGCCCTGCCATTTGTGCAGCAGAGACTTTTTGTCTTGCGAAAATGAAGTCGTAGAATTTTCAGCATGTGTGGTAACGTTTTTATTACACATAAAATAAGTTTCGATTTTGTTAAATCACTTAACTGCTGGCAGCGAATGCTTGCTGATAATTTATAGGGTTTCAACTATTTAAAGAGCTGGACAAAAATTGAAGACACAATTTTATAAAAATTTTATTAATATCTTACTCTTATTAAAACTCATACATTAACTCTAACTCAAACTCGAACTATAATTCTAACTCTAACTCTAACTTTAACTCTTACTCTAACTCTAACTCTAACTCTAACTCTAACTCTAACTCTAACTCTAACTCTAACTCTAACTCTAACTCTAACTCTTACTCTAACTCTAACTCTAACTCTAACTCTAACTCTAACTCTAACTCTAACTCTGACTCTAACTCTAACTCTAACTCTAACTCTAACTCTTACTCTAACTCTAACTATAACTCTAACTCTTACTCTAACTCTAACTATAACTCTAACTCTAACTCTAACTCTAACTCTAACTCTAACTCTAACTCTAACTCTAACTCTAACTCTAACTCTAACTCTAACTCTAACTCTAACTCTAACTCTAACTCTAACTCTAACTCTAACTCTAACTCTAACTCTAACTCTAACTCTCACTCAAACTCTAACTCTAACTCTAACTCTAACTCCATCTCTAACTCTAACTCTAACTCTAACTCTAACTCTAAATCTAACTCTAACTCTAACTCTAACTCTAACTCTTACTCTAACTCTAACTCTTACTCTAACTCTAACTCTAACTCTAACTCTAACTCTAACTCTAACTCTAACTCTAACTCTAACTCTAACTCTAACTCTAACTCTATCTCTAACTCTAACTCTAACTCTAACTCTAACTCTAAATCTCACTCTAACTCTAACTCTAACTCTTACTCTAACTCTAACTATAACTCTAACTCTAACTCTAACTCTAACTCTAACTCTAACTCTAACTCTAACTCTAACTCTAACTCTAACTCTAACTCTAACTCTAACTCTAACTCTAACTCTAACTCTAACTCTAACTCTAACTCTAACTCTAACTCTAACTCTAACTCTAACTCTAACTCTAACTCTAACTCTAACTCTAACTCTAACTCTAACTCTAACTCTAACTCTAACTCTAACTCTAACTCTAACTCTAACTCTAACTCTAACTCTAACTCTAACTCTAACTCTAACTCTAACTCTAACTCTAACTCTAACTCTAACTCTAACTCTAACTCTAACTCTAACTCTAACTCTAACTCTAACTCTAACTCTTACTCTAATTCTAACTCTAACTCTAACTCTAACTCTAACTCTAACTCTAACTCTAACTCTAACTCTAACTCTAACTCTAACTCTAACTCTAACTCTAACTCTAACTCTAACTCTAACTCTAACTCTAACTCTAACTCTAACTCTTACTCTAACTCTAACTCTAACTCTAACTCTAACTCTAACTCTAACTCTAACTCTAACTCTAACTCTAACTCTAACTCTAACTCTAACTCTAACTCTAACTCTAACTCTAACTCTAACTCTAACTCTAACTCTAACTCTAACTCTAACTCTAACTCTAACTCTAACTCTAACTCTAACTCTAACTCTAACTCTAACTCTAACTCTAACTCTAACTCTAACTCTAACTCTAACTCTAACTCTAACTCAAGCTCTATCTCTAAATCTAACTCTAACTCTAACTCTAACTCTAACTCTAATTCTAACTCTAACTCTAACTCTAACTCTAACTCTAACTCTAACTCTAACTCTAACTCTAACTCTAGTTCTAACTCTAACTCTAACTCTAACTCTAACTCTAACTCTAACTCTAACTCTAACTCTAACTCTAACTCTAACTCTATTTGTAACTCTTACTCTAAATCGAACTCTAACTGTTCATTTCACATTCATTTCATACTCCTTTCATATAAACTTTATATTAATCTCATATTCTTTTCATATTAATTTCATATTAATTTTATATTCATTTCATATTCATTTTATATTAATTTCATATTCATTTCATATTCATTTGATATTCATTTCATATTCATTTCATATTCATTTCATATTCATTTCATATTCATTTCATATTAATTTCATATTCATTTCATATTCATTTCATATTCATTTCATATTCATTTCATATTCTTTTCATATTAATTTCATATTAATTTCATATTCATTTCATACTCATTTTATATTAATTTCATATTCATTTCATATTAATTTCATTTTATATTCATTCATACTCATTTCATACTCATTTCATATGCATTTCATATTCATTTTATATTTATTTCAAATGAAAAAAAAACAAAATAAACGGGCCATTTCAGCTCTTCAAAGGATTTTGACCGAGCTTCTTATGATCAAATTGTGTTGTACGTGTTATTAAATGTTTGTACACAAATGATCGAGAACGGGACCTACCGGGGTCTCCAGGTTCGTTGGCATATAGCTCACGCACTTTAACCAACTACTCCACGGACGCCACGAAGAATTAAAATACTCAAGAAGCTTTACATGGCATTATTTACTCTCTGAGGTTTGCCATTGTATGCCGAGAGGTGACGACCGACCAGAAAAAATTAATTTCAATTGAAAAAAACTTTTTGTTGTTTCAGCTGGGATTCGAACCTGTTCTCGCATTGGCATCGAGTCGTCCACACAATGTTTTACACACTGCACTCGACCACGGCCGCTACTTTCAAATGTTTTTTTTTTTGTATTTAAGAATTCTTTTTTTTTTATTTTTCCGTAAAATCCCATTAAATTGCTCATTTTTTCTTGCATTACTTTTAAAGTTATGAGTTTAACGTTTTTGGTGAAATCAATAACAGCCACACAACCATTAGACGATGATTCACAACTTAAGAATGCTTGCTATAAAATTCCTCAAAACAGCAACAACAATAGTAACCACTTAACAGTCATAATGCTGCTCTGACTTAACATTTGCTGTGATGCATGGATTACCAGCAGCATGTTGCCACCTTGTATTTTATTTTCAGTCATCATCACTTTTCTTATCGCTAATCGGCCACTTACGAGCCATTAACCATCAGTCGTGATTTTTACAAGATGACAAAATTTGTCATCAATTAAAGACGACTGCTTGTCAGAAGGAATGTTAGGCAACCGCTTAAGAAATTCTAGAGAATAGTCATGCATGCGATTTTTATGTCTCAATTTAAGTGCCATCAAGTAAAGAAATTGAGATAAACCGCTTTTGAACTACTCAAGAGAGGCAGTATCTATGTAAGGCACGAAGCAATAAAAAATAGAAAAAAATTATTAAGAATAAAATTCTTATTTCCAATTTTCTATAAGCCATAAATTTTCCCAAGCAATCAACAGTAGAATTTTTTCTCTGGCTTGAGTATAAAAATGTTTCTAAATTTGACATGACAGCGAGACGCCATCAATATGCGACGTTTATATCAGTTGTTGTTAGATTGTTGTTGTTGTTGTAGTTGTATGTTTTTTGTGCATTGTTTTTATGCGACAATTTAAAAGTCAAACTTGTTGACATGTGACAGCAGACAAATGACGTTTCTCGACAATGACATTTCGTATGCAAACAGCTGATTAGACTTGCTAGAATTTATGGAGTTTTTTTTATAGCAAAAAATAAAGACTTCAAAATTTAAAGTGCTTTTATGGCTTTAGGTTTATGTGGTTGTGAGAAAAAAAAGTGACGATTGTTAATTTGCAAGAAGACAATTTGACAGGTGGAACTTTTTGTTGACAATTTTTATGGTCTTTAGTCAGTATAGGTATGAAGTGCTTACTTAATTTTTCTAGATTTTTTTAAGTCATGTCAAATTGGTGACAAAGTTCAAGTTAAAAATTTAATAAAATAGCAAATGACCATATAAAACAATAATATACAAAATAATAATATACAAAACTCATGATACACAAAAATCGCAACAGCTTTGGATGCCAGACCAGTTTTAATTAATTGAGAGAGAACAATTTTTATGAAGATTGGTTTTATCAAAGAGAAATTTTGTTTTTAAATATCTTAGATCTCAATTTTGGAACTATCTTCCCATATTACATAATTACATGAATTGTTATAAATATCATTATTAACAATTTAATATGTTGTACTATTATTTGTCTGTTGCTATTAGATTGAATTTCAAAAACATTATTGCGAAGAAAAGGTCTACATAGACTTTCTCCTATCCCACCCACTGCCAATATATATAGATCCATGGTCCATATGTCTCTAATATAGTGAAATTGAACTATGATATTAAATTAAAAAAAAAATAAAAAAATAAATAACTGGCCATTTCAGCCCTTGAAAGGACTTTGACCTAGCTTCTTATGATCAATTGTGTTGTGCGTGTTATTAAGTTTGTACACAATTGACCGAAAACCGGACCTGCAGGCTTAACGCCGACTCCGAACGGCGATGAACAGAATGTTCTCGTTCTCAAGAAGCTTTACATGGCATTTTGATTACTCTCTGAGGTTTGCCATTGTCTGCAGAGAGGTGGCGGCCGTACAGAAAAATTATTTTGATTCAAATAATTTTCTGTCGCTGCTGGGATTCGAACCTGGGTCTCCAAAGTTCGTTGACATAGCGGCCACGCACTTTAACCAACTACGCCACGGACGCCACAATGATATTAAATTAAAACTATAAAAATTAATATTGCACTATAGTAATTATAAAAAAAGTCGGTATTTGAGGGTTCTGGTCTGAACTAATCCAAAAAATAGGCTCGATTTTAATTCTATTGTTTTTGTCAGAATTTGAAAAAAAATACTGAAAAATCATGTTCATACGTAAGCACAAGGGCTACGGATAATTTATATGGTGTGACCAGGACAAAAGCATTTAGAATTTTAAATCGCACCCCTATCTTTAATCGAAATTTTTAAACCGCCCAAAAATTACTACAACGCTTTAAGTTCTAACACCCGCTTGCATCAAATTTTGGGAAACATTTTTAAGAAAATCAATCTAAAGTGTTACTACATTAGCATGTACCATGCAATTTTCAAAAAAATACGTTTAAATTCTTATAAGATTATGACCACTCTTAACTGCTCAAGGATTTCTTGGCCCAAACCACGTTCAGTGTTTTCATTTTGGATTTTTAGATCGCAAAGGAAAGCATCAAAAGTTTTAAAAATTATATCAAAGGAGGACAATTCAATTTAAACGTATAGGAGGAGTTTTTTGGTATATAACCAGCTATGGACAGAGAGCGCTGAGAGCAAGAATTGAGAGCAAAGGCTTATGTAGCAACACAAAACGCAACAACAAATCATAAACAAACACAGAAACAATACAGAAGCTTTAAATGTAGTGGTGCCCATACCCGTATATGACTAATACTCCCTATCTCACTCTTTGGGTCTCTTTTTACTCTAATTTTTTGAGCATTTACTCGTTATCGTAAGCTTATAACGGTACTTATATTTTCTAGTTAGAAATATGTCGCTCATCGAGATGAATCTCAAGGCCTGAGTATTATTTTAAAACGAAAGCTCTTGGTATGTGAGCAAGTTCTCAAAGCTGTATGCATAATCATCAGATCAATCTCGCATATCTGAGAACTCTCTCGGTAAATATTGGGTTTCCTCTCAAGTGATCTCTTAAGTGATTTCTTGCAACTGAGATGGCAGAAAATCTTTCGCGTTTATAGTCCCACAAAAATTAATAAGTTGCGTAGAGATCTTGAAGAATCTAACATTACGAGTAGATTTATGTATCGTTTATATAAAGAAAACACCGATTGGTTGGCACCGCATTTCCCAGGGCTACACTCGGAATCGCAAGGTGTCTGGAAAAAATGAGAGTATATTTCAGATATTTGGCTGATCTTAGATTTCAAAATGGAATTGGTGAGAACATTGGAGTTCATCAGGTAACCATATTTAGAATAGTTCAAGTCCATGATACAATTACAAGGTAGGCTCATATTGGAGAGCAGGGTGCGCTAGTTGTCAAAATCAGCTGGTAATTTTGAGTTTTTCTAATTGTTGTTGTTGTTTTTGTCGTTTGACGTTTGTAGCTCTTACAGGTTTTTTGTTGCAAAATTTCATAATTGAGGAGCCATTTTGAAATGAGCATACCTTGTAATTGTATCATGTTCAAGGCCTTCCAAGTGTTATTTAAAGTAAAGCACATTATTGGAAAAGGCTTTCAGCAACTGCAGAAGATTTTGAAACTCCTAAAGCCAATTGAAGAAATAAATATAAGTTCCCATTTGTCTTTGTGGCTTCCTTATATAGAATTTCGCTATGGCTCATGACCCCTTTCAAATGCGGAGAAAACCTACAACGACGTTTTAACATCCAAAAGATGTATACTGCAGTCCTAAGAAAGAGTGCGGCATCTAGCATGAAAATCAAAATCAGTTTTATTGCTTTTTCTTAAACATATTACTTTCATCTTCAAGAAAAAAAATAAAAATTACGAATTTTTTGCTCAATTGCTAAACAGTTTAACCTGAAGTGTCATATCTTCACAAAAAAAAACTGGATATTACTATGCTGAAGAACCAAATATTTATAACCATACAAACCCTAGTCAGTGAATTTTTGATAAATTACTGTAAGTCGTTTATGTCAGAATATTGAAATATGTAGATGCCGCACTCTTCCTTATGACGGCAGTATAATTAGTAGTTATATCAGCTGTCAGTTTCCAATTTAGTATTGCATTCGTGTAGTAAATAAAAACTATGGGTTTTAAATGTTGCATATTCGAATAATGGAGAAGTGTATCCTTGTATATTTTGTTAGTATCGAGTAAAAATATACTCTACCATTTTACAAATGCTATGGTGCAAGACCATTTGCACAAGATTGTGAATTGCCCATATATATCAATATATTTACACGATGAATCCACCTTTACTCAAAATATTCCTCCTGAACAAAATGTATTATCTGACATATTAGAAGATAGTGGATATCTTCGAATTCTAGAAGCTGGAAAACTTAAGCTGGAAAGAGATGCAATTGCTCGCATGTTGATTTTTGAAAATAACTAGTTTTTTAATTTAGGATTGTTTCAGATAAATTCAGATAAAACTTTTGAATTGAATTACCATAGGATTTTTTAATCTTGGACTTCTTGTTTCTGAGACTAAGTGTGCGCCATATAACTGTTTTTTTTAGAGTCTATTTCACTGGCCTCTAGCCGCACCAATAAATAATTTAATAAATATATTTTTCCATAACTATTTTATAAAAAAATTTTGAGAAAATAGTAGGAAGTGCATTTTTTGTAGAAGGATCCTCTCCTTCCTCCACCTCATCGACAGACAAATGTTTGCTTGCATTGTCAGCACTAGACTACACGCAAAGAAAAAAAACGTTTATCGCCAGTTTGCCGCAAAAGAACTTCGTTTGTCGTGCTTGAAATCGTTATTTGCAAACGTTTCAACAGTTGTCAAAATAACAGTTCAGTTGCGAGAAACGCGTCATATAGTTGCAGGAAATTAATTTCGTTTGTCATAAACGCAAGTGATTTTTAAATTGCAGCAATTGAAAACTTCGTTTTTCTCAACTGAAAATTTTGTTTATTTTTCCCTTCGTTGTATAAACATAACGCTTATAGTTTAGAGTTACTTTTTGGACAAATTGTTACTATATAAGGATTGGTAGTTTGCTTAATATGCGGACGGAGATAGCAACGGAGGTGCAATCCATAAGAAGGCGGACGAACATAAAGAGAAAGATTATTAATTTAATAAATAATAATGACCGAAGTAGCTTGCGGTATATATATATAAGATATATATTTAAGTTGTGACAACTGAATATTCGTTTGCGGCAAATAAAGCTCGCAAGCGAAGTATAGTTGGTGAATTTTTCAGTTGTGGTAAACGAAAAATTTCTTTGCGTGTAGCATTGTCAGATTTGACTGAATAGGCATTATACCTAAAATCCTTGGTTCAATGCTAAAAACAAAATTAAAAGAGTAAAAACTCAAAAATTGTACTAAAGTTCTAACTAAAGTTAAAATTGTAAATATAAACTCTAAGTATAAGATTTGTTAGAATCTAGTGAAAACTCCGCCTAAGCTTACCATACAAAGTGACGTCATCAAAATAGCAAATTCCTTAATAAATGCCACAAAAATCAATGTTTGGACATAAATTCCCATTCCCATTCCATTATATTCCTCATACAAACTGACGCCGTCAAAGAATTAAAAGTTTTTAAAGTAATTTAAAATGTTCATAAATTCGGATATAAATATTTATTAAGCACGAGTGTGGTGTTATATAACTTTGGCCAAACCGAAGATAGTAAATTCTTCAAAGTTTTTTTTTTATAATTCTTTCTGAGGTATCAAAGGACAAACACATTTCTTGCCAAAAAATTGATAAAATCAACATTTATCAACGAATTTCGGATTGAAAAATTATTGAAACTACTACTAAATTTCTTAAATTTTATATATTAACTAAAATTTTGAATAACGAATTAGTAAATCTTTGCGAAAAGTTTTATTCTATAACAATAAATATAGCTTCATATAACTAAATATAGCTTTGACTTTATTATAACTCATTAATTCGTTTTTATATGTTAAGGTCTGCAAAAACTTTATAAGAATATTTATGATTTATTATTTCCAAAAAAAAATTTTATAAATGGATTACCAAATAAAAGTAATCAAAATGGGTAAAATTGTTAAATAGGTTAATTAATACTGTCAGCATTTTGACAGCTATGCTAATAATTTTGAAATGTCAACATATGCATGTTAATATTTGTGTGTATGTCCAATATATGTATGTCTTGTCAAAAATATGATCAATCATCAGCACAGACACCCTAACTAGTAAGCCAACCAATAGACGTGACGGGAGAATGTCGAATATTTCCAGCAACTTATAATCAATGATAAAATCATTAGAACTATTTCCGTAATCGTTTCAAGAAAAGATCGAGTAAAATTCGAGCAATACAGAGAAATTTGATAATCTGTCAAAATGAGAAAATTTGCCAAAAAGTACGGAAACGACTTCAAGTAAATTTAAAAACTATTAAACTCTCAATAATACTACATAATAAACCATTTATTTATCGAACAATAAAAACTATTAAATACTTGTTGAAACTTTTTACGAAATCTTTTTTATTTTTAAAATCTTTTATGTAAATCTTTTATAATAATACTAAATACGTAAATTATTCCAATCTTCGCCACGGCTTTTAACTAAGTAGTAAATACATTTTCCATTTTCATTTCCTCTATCTTGCAGTACGACAACGTCAATTCCTGTCTGAGTGTGTTGCGTACACAAGCGGTTGGTGGCCTCGATAACATCACCACCAACGACATCTGTTCCGGTCGCCTCAAAGCAGTACTCGCTCTATTCTTCGCTTTGAGTCGCTACAAACAGCAATCGAAACAACCGAAAAGTTTGAGTGTTGGTGGAACATCGATAAAGGCAGAAATTCACCAGCCACCCAATGGTGTGGTGGACAAGCAAGTAACGACAACAACCTCGAATGCAAATGTTGTTGTCTCAACTATAGCTGGTGGTGTTGGTGGCATAAATCAACAACAGCAACAACAACAACAACAACTAGCAGCACAATCGGTACAAAACGGCAATGAAACTATGGTGAATAGGTGAGTGTGCTGAAATTTATTGTTTATATATGGGGAATTTATTTAAGTCCTGAACCAAATTGGTCATCGGTTATTGGTTATCGGTTGTGCCAAATGATGAATTTATTTGCTTGTGTACGTGATAAGTAAGAATTAGAAGATAAACTTAATAATTGGGAACAGTTGGGAATAACTTGGAAACAGCTGAATCAGATATCTTGGTTGTTTTGATAAAATAAATTTATATATGTTTAGTTTAGTTTAATTTATTTATTTGTTGATTTATTTATTTGGTTAAGCTTAATACAAGCAATTTAAATATTTAAACTAAAAACTTATGATTAACAGTGAGTATCATTTGCAACGGTTTTAATATAATACCATATCATAGTTGTAAGAAGACATTAGAGAGGGGGAATAAGTGGCGTTGGAGGTAAGAAGGGTATTTCAGAGTCGAGATCTGCTCAGATGAAAATCGAATTCGCTGATCAAATTATTGGTTACACGAAGCATCCTGGTTATTGGTTCATACACAGTCGGTGCGATGAAAGTTAAGGTAGAAGAGAGGTATAGATCTAAGTTTGCGTGGGTTGGTATTAAATGATGTTAAGTGGAGCTGTGCTGGGCAGTCAATGGTTCCGCATACTAGTTGTGAATGAAGAGTATATACACCGGAAACTTCCCTTCGTTTTTCAAGAGTTTGCATGTTAATCAACTTCAGACGGTCGGCATAAGGAGGTAACTTGAAACTGTCAAAACCGGAAAGACCACGAAGTGCGAAACGAATAAATCTTCGTTGAATGGGTTCGATTCGTATTGAATGGGTGTTGTAGATGGGAGACCAAACTGGACTGTCATATTCGTATGGATGGGTCTAACAAAGGTAAGATAGAGAGATTTTGTGACTTAGGGATTGGAGAACTCTCTAGACCTGTGTTTCACGAAACCAAGTGCAGAGTTGGCTCTACTAATGATATTATTAATGTGAGACCTAAAGTTAAGTTCTTTGTCGCAAATAACACCTAAGTCCCGCAAATAGCTTATAAAGGGAACTGGCTTGCCATTGGAGTCGCTTACTAGAATATGTAATTGCTTAAAATTTACTGACGTTGAGTTCCAGAAGATTTTTTTGGCTCCAAGTGGAAAAGCTGACAAGATCGTCTTGAAGATTTTGAGAATCGGTGCTGGTTTGTATGCGCCGATATATTTTCATAGCATCAGCGTACACAGAAAAAATTGGATTCTTTGATGATACCGTCAACATTAAAAATTATTTACACGAATAGCAAAGAACCAAGGTGGCTGCCCTGTATAACACCAGAGGTAGCTGTAAAAGATTCTGAATTGGAAAATTTAAAAATGACATTATAATGGCGTTCTTCGAGATACGATTTATATAGATTGATGATCTATTCCATCATGATTTAAATAGAGATGGAAAACCGAAGGCTTTCCCACAGAAGAATGCTAGTGTACGTAATTTTATCAAACGCTTTACTGAAATCGATAGAAACAGCATCAACTTCATAACCGCTTTCCAACGAACATAAAGTGTTTGAAAAAATTCTGTGAGGTTATGGTAGTCGCTCTACCCTTGAGGAAGACATGTTGACTAAGAGGAAAAATAGATTTGCAATGAAAAAAGAGAGTGTCTTAAATAATACTTTCAAATATACAGGGAGTACATGACAGTTTTGCAATAGGTCTGTAATTAGAAATTTCATATCTAGGTCCTTTTTTATGCAAAGGTATTATGTACGAATTCTTCCATAACTTTGGAAAAACTGACTTAGAAATAGAAAGTTGAAAATAGATCCCCAAGAGGATGAGCCAGCAAGTTCGCGAATTTTTTTTATGACAATATCAGGTAAGCCATCAGGTCCAGGAGAATAATCATCTTTGAGATTACATAAGAATATCTTTCCTCAGACATCACCTAGTGTAATATCAACAGAAGTCAGCGAGATTTGAACACAGTTCCTTAACGAAGAAAAGTATTCATAATCAAGTTCATCGTTATGACTTGTAAATGACTGACTGAATAAATACGCAAATAGGTTTGCAATTACTTCCGGATTGTCTGAGGAGATATTTAAAAAAGTAGGGGTAGATGGGTAGTTGTCAGACTTTCTTCTGATATTGATGAACTTGTATTTAAAATTCTTTGGAATTCAGATTCTTACAGACTAAATCATCATTTATTTGAGGGTTCTCTTCAGCTTCTGCGCAGATGATACTAAGTATTTGGGACCACTACTAAATGTCTACGACCGACGCATTTAACTATTTTCCCTTGTAGTGCATCTCCATAGGCATGACAATTTGGTGAAACCTCTCCACGTGCTCGTCGGATTCTAATGCCAATATTTTTTTTTTATAAGAATTTTTTAAATACTTCAAATGTTTATGGAGAAAATGTATTCTAAGAGACATTGATACTCCTATTTATTTAAAAGATGTAAGCATTTTGCCCTCCAGCTTTGAGTACCTAAATGCTAGGAGAAAACTTAAGCTGATTTTATCTGTAAACTCTAGATTTTTCTTTATTTATTGCTTCTATTGGATGAGGAGTTACTTAAGGAGGAAGGTTTCAATGTTTCTTTTTTTTATTATGATGTTCTGCCAAGTTATAGATACGTAAGATGATGAAAATTTTGTTTGTGGAAGTAATGGAAATGACATCGCCCAGAGTTTTCAGAATATACTATTGTTTTTAATTGAAGGGGGTTTTTGGCCCTCCCAATGGGAATACCAGGGACAATAATTTTTACCAATTTTAAATAACATTCAATTTGCAAGAATTTTACTGAAGATCTTTTTACTGAAGATTAGATTTGACTGAAGAATCCAAATTTTAAATTAACTAAGTCATCTATACTATTATGTGTATAAAAGGCTTATCACGTATCTTCGTGTACGCTAAACTAAAAAATTACTGAACCGATTTTAATAATTCTTTAACTAATTCAAAGCGTCATTCTTGACTTAAGGTATTGCATATTTTAATTTTTAAAACCTACTCTAAAAAGTTATTAAAATTTGAGATTAAATACCATCTAAAAAACTTCATAGAAAATTATTCATAAACGATGCATTAAGCAGTACAAAGCTTTTCTTTCTTTTCTATTGTGTGTTTAAAAGCTCTTTTTGATTACGCCTTACTTATAAGCATGATCGAAAAAATGAGCTTATAAAGCAAAAACAATGTTAATTGTAATATAGACAGAATCCATTTCTTTTTTAATGAAATTCCCTACAATAAAATGCAAAAAATAATTTAATATGTAAACATAAGCATATGTAAAGAAATATAATTCAGTGTCTATGATGTAGTACTCTCGCAAAAGAAGCTATACTTCGTCTTTATACGAAAACACGCACGAGGAAATGAGACAAATGCTGTTGCGTTTTCGACTCAGTGCTGCCAAACAGTAGCAGCGGTGCTGCCATCTCTTATCAAGTAACTTATAAAAAGTTTTTATTAGCAGTGTTGCTAAGCTCACATTACAAAGGTTGAAATTTTGATAAAACACTTATCAAGATCCATTTCTGTGCCTCTTTTTTATGTTTGATGGTACCACAGCCACGACAAAATAATGGTTATGTTAATTTGATGAAAGTAATTAATCCATATTAGCTAACCAGGAATAGCAGAATACCTTATATTGTTTATAGCTGGAAAAGTATGTGCGCATTAGTTTATAGTTGTAAATATGAAATCTATTTATATAAAAAGTAGTGTACATTTTTATGTCACCACTTACTGCGGAAACGGGTCGACCGATTTCAACAAAAATTTCAGGATACGTTGAGAAAGTTTGGACGAAATTGGCCCATTGGTTCCGGATATATGGCATTTTAAAGATTTTTCCCATATCAATATACATATATATAAAAAAAGTCGTGATTTGTGTTTGTAATTCCATAACTCAAAAACGGAGCGTCCGATTTGCTTGAGGTTTTCTTTGTAGTGTTCTTATTGGCCGTACCATGGTTTGTATGTGAATATCTTTTCGTCACACCCCCTTTTACCGCCCACAAGCTACTGAAAGTTTTATATTTCAGGCGGTGTGGGTCTTATCAGACTATTTAGAACTTTAGTTTATATGGTCACTGTTGGCAACAGTACTACAAATGGAGGGAGAGCGTTATAAATATACTGGGTGCTTCCTTCTCTTATATATGTATATCTATCTATATTATTATCTATCTTGGTTTGTTCGGTTGCTTAAAACTTCAAAACGACTGGACCAAATTGGATACTTCCTTCTGCGAATATGTGATATCGAATATTTTTGGAATCATAGGTCACACAGCATCGAAATTTGATATTCGAATGAAATTTTCACGTGCCGTTCCACTGGTAAAAATTTATGGGCATTAAACGAGGGGTGTGGCACTTTTTCAGCAGCCCAAATTTAAGGTACAACTCTCGAACTATAAGTCACATATCAATTTAACTCGGTAAAAACGTACTATTTAGTTGTGTGCTTTGACTGGCAAAATTGAGTGACCATTTGACAAGTGGGCGTGGCACTGCCGATACAATTCAAATTTAGGTATCGAATATCTTTGGAAGTAGAAGTCATTTAACATTGAAACTGAGAATGAAGAATGCATTTCTACAAGAGAACTGGGACGGGCATAAGAAAAGGGGTTATGGCTTCGACCACACAAGTCAAATTTTTGATATTGAATAGCTTTGGAACTAAACGTCGCATGACAATAAAACTCAGTATGGAGTTACTAATTGCCAAAGTCTTTCTATTGTAAAACTGGAACGTGCATTGGAAAAGGGGGTGTGGCCCGATTTTTTATACAGAATAGCTATGGTAGTTAATATTACAGGACTTTGAAACTCATAATGGAATTGCCACCTGGGAGTGATGTTCTGCTACTGGGAAACTGTAATGGGCAGTGGAACATAAGCGTTGTGTCAGACTAAGGGACTAATTAAAGTTTTGAATTTGCTTATTATTTCCAATATACTTGCCGGGTACAGCAACGCGCGCCGGGTATCGCTAGTCATAGTTTAAAATGTGACCTTGAAAAAATCGGTTATTTGAGCTAACTCAGAATAATTTCTTGGACGATATGTTCTATGGACCAATGGCTATTAGAAATTATTGGAATTTTTGCAGTTATTTCAAATGACCCTTAAATTGTCGCACAGTGTAATATAAAAGCTCTTTTTACGTATTTTTTCGTGCAAAACCAAATTCAAAGGCAATACTTATGTAGCTACCCGAGCTTTTCAATTATTATCATCTCGGATATAAAATTTCCCTTAAATCCTTTGAAGTTTTTAATTATTATGTTTCATCCCCGTAATGCGTCTAATTGTGATATAAAATAACCTTCAGAATTTTATGTCGTATATTTTTTTAGTTGGTCTATAATGTTGCCAAAGCAACATGTCACAGCAGCTGCAGCAGGAATTGAGTTGCCACCTTGCTATACAAGTAGAAGACTTGTATCATCTTCTTTGCCTACTTGTACACAATTTTGGGCTTAAACCCCTTTTGTGACCTAAAAGGGAGTGCTTGTCTAAGGGACAGGGGTTCAAATTTCCCCTTTTTTCTACAAATAGTAGTTAGCAGCTGTTGCTGGTTTCTGCTGTTCATGGTTTTGAATTTAAATGTTGCAACAAACATTTTGGAATTTTGTACACTATGTGACAAAAAAAAAAAAAAAAAAATAAACAATTCGAGTCACAAAAAGGGGGGTTGTTTTTTATATTTTTTTTTTTTTTTGTTTTTTTGTTCGGCTGCTAGTAGGCATCACTGGTGTGTTCAAACTGTTGAAAATGTTTGAGCATTGTGGGGGTTGGAGTTGTTGTTGTTGTTGTTATTGTTGTTATGTTATTTGGGGGCACGAGTCAAGCCGCAGACGTTATAAACAACAAGCAAGGCACACAAGTTGGAAACATTTGAACATTTTATGCAAGTGAAAGTTTTTTGGGCGCCGTTTAAGTTTTGAGAGATTTAATGGTTGGCAACCAGAAGGTCGTTTTAATGTTTGGCTGTTGAAGTCAGCCCAATTAAAAGAAAATTTGAATAGAAAATTTTTTGTTGAAATATTTTATTAAAAGTTTTTATTGTCAACATTTTCTAAAAAAACTGATCAAGAGAGGATATTTCAAACTGTTGATGATCTTTTTACTTCTGTCTCCTCTTCACTTGCTCTCATTTCGAATTTTTTATTGCATAATGTTTTTCTCTCTTCTCAGCAACCTTTTTTCTCTTCAACTCCAACCTTCTCTAATCGTTTTCTTGTTATTTTCTTTAACTTAAACCTTCTTTTATTTAACCCTAGCTTACCTCACCTTCTTTCAAAATGTATAAATTTTTTCTCTTTCATTATTAAAAAAAAAACACAATGCTTTATAACCCCATTTTACAGCACCCCAAAAGTGCAAAAAGAAAACACACCCCAAAACATACCCCAAAAATACCCCTTCACATAATATAACATAACAGTAGCAATAAATTCCATGCCTCAGCAAATCAAATGCACATTTATTCTAGGAATTACCAAAAAAATACTTCATACGTTAATCAAAACTTAAATCTTCAACCTACCTACCTACCTACCTACCTACTCAACCCCAAAAACCATTCTAGGATGTACCATAAAAATGCGCATTTTTTAGTTGTTTCTTTGTGAATACGTTCGTTCCCCTCATCATGCCTAAACAAGGAAAATATATGATTTATAAGAACTTTTATGGAAATGGTTTGACTTTTTTTTTTATATAATTTTTTTCTTCTCGCATTTGCCTCCACCTCAGCCCATTATTATTGCAAATCTTGTTGTTCTGCATTTAACTGAAAATTCTGCAAACAAATCTTCGTTACTTACTTCGCTCGAATTTTCTTGAAGAACAAATTCTTCTTCACTAAATTTCCGTGCTTTGCAAAATTTTGCATGAAAAAAGAAATATTTTAGAAATGTTCAAGAGCTTCCGTTTTCTTACCCAAACACAACTTGAACTGAAAATATATGGCAGTCTGGCTGACAGACAGCAGCAATACAAAAGTTTATTCAAAAGAAGGAAAAAAAAAGCAAATGCACAAAGTTGTAAAACGCAGAAGAAAACAAGCCAACCCGCAAACAAGCAACCCTCAGCGTCAGGAAGTAGCGGGATATTCCTGTGTATCACCGGAAGTTTGACTGACTGTTTGTTGTTGTTATGACTGTGATGGTGTTGTTGATGGTGTGAGTGTCGAAGCCATTAAAAACAAACGAAAACGTTTAAACTTTCGCTTTGATTGTGTGCGTAGCGAATGTTGTTGAAAGCTGTTGACTAACTGGCATGACTTTCACTGTTACAATGGTTGTCGTTGGTGGGGCCTAGTTTGGAAATGGGGTCTTTTTTTTTTTCTTCTGAAGAAAAAATGCAATCTACAGAACATAATAATTTTGTGCTTGATGTGCCGTTTTTGGATTTTGTTTTAATTGTGACTACTAAAAGCTTCTTTGCTTTATGAATGAAGCTTAAAAGCTTAGCTTAACATCAACTGTACTCGTAAAATACAGCAAAATATTGTTTTTGGCATAAAAGGCATGAAAAAAAATGTTTTTCTCAAACTTCACTACCTATTTTTTATATTCAATATTTAACAAAGGGGTATTCACAATGTGGTTCAATCTTTTATTATGTATTTGTGATATAAGGTGAATTTCATAATCCTAAGACACTTTAAGATTTTAACTTTAATTATAAATTAAGAACAATGATAACTTTGTGGACAAGTTTTTTTTTCTTTTTTTTTCTCCATAAATATAATTTATATGCATATATAATATTTAATAGAACTATTTTCTATTTTATTTGTCGATAGCTATTTAGCTGCACTTTTCGCTGTTTCATAATTTTTTTGGTATAGCTTTGAACTAAGGATTTCAGGTGAAATACCTATTCAGGCAAGTCTGCCTTGGTTCGGAAATGGGTTGAAAGATTAGTGGGAAGGAAGGAGCAATCAAGTGAAACATGTATAGGATGTTCTAAGCATGGTGAGCAGCCGTAGAAACATATGGGATTTGAATCTGAGGCAAGTGTTATGCCTTTACCTCAATCAATTCAAGTTAAAAGGCAATCTCATGCACAAACGTCTCTACCACCAACTATGACTTCCGGTCGTAAATATTGATGGTTTTCAATTTCGGTTGATTAGGAATAAGGATGGAAAATTGCAAATGCAAAAGGTAACGTTAGACCGTAGCCTGGCGAGGAATAGAACCCGGTACATCTGGGGTGGCAGTCGAGCACTCTACCTACTCGACTACCGAGGTCGCCAAACGAGGTCGAAATAGAGTTTCTTGTGAGGCTACAAGTGATTATCAGGGTTTTTTTTCAAAATTATTTGAAATTAAAATCATTTTCTAATTAAATGCCGACCAATATTATCGAATGAAGAGCTTGGGAAAATGTTGGCATAAATCAAGTTTGGACAATAATACTTCAAACTTAAAAACTAGTTCGAAATTTTTTTCAGAAATTAGAAATATTTAACTATTTAATATTACTATTTAATACTATTTTATACTATTTAATATACTATTTAATATTTTGAAGTCATTTCAAATGAGATAAAACGTTTTTTGATTTTCTATTATATTTTTTATGTTCGAAATGCCAGAAAAAGGCACTTTAGGGTTTTTTTAATAGGGGCCTCAGATGCTACGACTTTTCATACTACCTAGTAGTATGACTGAGTCGTCCGTTCACATCATACGTTGCGACTTTTTCATACTACTTTTCATCAGAGTTCAGTCTGCGTACAGTTTTTACCTCAAAAAATTCTATATCCTTTGATTATTCTTCTTACATGCTTTAGAAAATGCGAATCACCAATGAAAACAAGCATGAAGTCGTATGATTTGCGCTCACACGCTCAGACTTTTTCTTTAACTGGAGAAAAATCAAACTATTTTGATTTTCATACGACCTGGGCGTACGACTTGAGTTTCTTATACGACTTGTCCTCACACGCTACGACTTTTTATACGACTTGGCTAAGTCGGATGAAAAGTCGTAGCGTCTGAGGCTTCTATAAAAACAACTATTACGTTTTTATCCGAATTTTTATTTTTGTAATTATTTGTACAAAATTACTAAGAGACATGTCATAGCTATCCGTGATATTTTTTATGAGAATTTATTCTAAAAAAAATCGAAAATAGAATAGATTCTTTTGCTTACATTTTAGAGAGTTTCAAAGAATATATAAATTTAAAGCAAAACCTATGGAATCTATCAACCAAAAGTTTACTGATTCGTTTTTATTCGATTCAGAATCGATTACGACCTATATAATAATTTCTACTAAAGAAAATGTATTTAGATCCTTACTTGCTCTTTTGGTAATTGAAAAACGAATTGATTATAAAAAAGTGATGTTCATGTAGTACTACGAGTGGTGAGACTCGAAAGCTTTATTCGAGAATCGAAACACGTACACGATAGAATGCACGAAGTTCTCTCAATAGGCCAAAGCATATAGGAGGCATGCATGCTTCAAGCATCTGACATTTGTGATTGAATATACATACATATGCTTATGAAGTAGCCCACATTAAAAGCATGCACGTATGCATGATGTTTGAAGCATGCCTGAAGTTGGCGAACTTTTAACTTTTTGCAGGCATCAAAGCATTGACAGAAGACATGTGCGATGCATGCTTTCTATGTGCTTTAACCAAGCATGCCCAATTTATTGGTTAAATATTTCTATATGCCTAATCAGTTGGCGCTGAAACTTCAAGTAAGCTTGTGCCTCTTGATCGTGTGTTTTGCATTGCACGAAATTTTTGAGGCATATGAAAATGCGTTATTTGGAGAATAATAATAACTAGTATCGCCTGTGACCGAAATTCGACCATCTGTTTCTATAAGGTAACGAAACTCAAGTTGTTTTTCACATAATGAATTGTTATTAATTTGCATGTAAATTCTTAATACTTACCTTGACGCTATGAAGAAAATAGTGGTAAAGGACAAAAAAGGAAGCATATGCGTCAGTAACAAAAATTTATTCAACATATAATATTCATTTAAAGTAAATAAATAAATTAAAAGTAAAGTAAGTAAATAAACGGTAGAAAAGTATAACAAATAAATCAAGATAAAAGTTAATTCTCAAGATAATAGGAGCAGCAGTTAAACTGTTTTTTAACGCTGAGAGAAATTAAGAGAAAGCAACAACCACAACAACAACAACAACAACAATAATGCTACTCCGCTCTTTTTAAATGTTTGCGTCACTCCCGCATTCTAATCTTGCTTTTGTAAGCTACAGCAGCGATGTTCAACAGAGCTTTGTCGCTTTGCAGTTTCTCATTGTCCCATTGGTAAAAAAAGCGTTTTACATTTGCTCAGTTTTACCTATCTTAATGACAACATATTCGGATAAAACTTATATTGTGCAAATCTACTCAAAAATACCTATTCATCGATATAAGTATTATGTGAATATGTTGAAGGTAACACAGAAAAAAAGGGAACACAAACTTTTTTGTTTGCGTATTAATATATAGATAATAATGATAATGATAGTGGCAATGATAATGATAGTGACAATGATTATGATAGTGATAACGATAATGATACTGATAATGATGATAGCAATGATAATTATAACACAATTCTTGCTTAATACCTGCAAAACAATGTTTGTCAGTGCAGAGAGCAAGATAGCTACAAGCACAAAAGTCGAAAATTGTAGAATATGCGTGTGAACACCACTGTTATAAAACAAATAATGCTATAAGCGAGAAAATAATCAATATGTTTTGATTTCTTTTCTTATTTCGAAGAATTAAAACATTTTTATTTAAAAGAATCCTTTTAAAAAGTGAATAAATGAATCGATTTCAACAGCGATTCAAGTGGAAAGCAAGAAAAGAATGTACTACTTTTTGTAGGACAACAGCATGTTAAAAATAATCAATTCTAGAATCTATATTGGAAAAGAGAATTGATTCTTTTTTCATATATAATTGCTTCTTTTTTCCCGGTGGGTTCTAATAAAAAATTTCATAACGACTAAGTTATTTGATGTTTGATTTGATTTGTGTTGTTGCCGAAAATACTTCAACAACATTTCGTTTGACTTTTTCAAATTTGGTTTTTATGATTTTTTTCTTTTTACGAAAAATATGTAAAAAATATTAGATGCGCCATTTTGAATTTTATAAATGTAATGCTAAAATCATAATCAGTGACCTCAAAAACCCCAAGAAGCATATTTAGTTTGTTTTAGTTTGGCCCTCAATTGTCGCCATATTCCACATCCACCATTTTTAATTTAGTACTTGTCGTGCCAGAGTTGTAATCAATGAACCCAAAAGTTAAAATAACCTCTATGAATTTCAAAATTTGTCCAGTAGAAAAAAATTGTCCCATCAAATGCTCCATTAGTGGTATAGTGTTGGTGGTCAATTTCTCGGTCAGGGACCTCTCATTACTTTCATCACCTTTCATTACGTTAACAAAAAACTCAAAAGGAGCGATATAGGTGTATAAAGGCTCGTTCATAAATTACGTTGCCAATTATACTGTATTTTATACCCCCCCCCTCCCTCCGTTACTCTTTCGTAGAACATTTCAAGCCTCTCCGTTGCTTATCGTAGTACTTTTCAAAACTCTTCCGCCCCCCCCCCCCCCCTAAATTGGTAATGTAATTTATGAACAAGCCCTAAGGTGCATCAACAAAAGTTGAAGAGTTGCAAAGGCTGATTTATTTTACAGCTGGTAGCTACACAGTTTTAAAAGATTTTGCAATATACCCATAATTTTTTGATGTATTTACTTTACAATTTAACAAAAATTAAAAAGAAATTCTAAGAAATGTTTGTTCTATTCAAAAAATAAATCCTATACCTCTTGTTGATACCAAAGTATCACCTGTATCATCAAGCGATTAGGAGAGATAGAAAAGCTCTAACTCTTCCATGATAATAACGTAAAAAAGTGAAAGCAGTTATTTATTAAACTAAAAATTTCACATTAAATCATAATCATCACTATAAATCTGATATTTTTTACGAATTTTGTAAAAAAATTGTAACTCTACTGTCTATCTTATTAAACTTCCCCCACATTTATAAGTTTTTTTTTTTTTATTTTAACTCAGCTTATGACAGGCTTGTTGCGAAAAGCAGAACCCAAATTAATGGCGTCATGCTTACCAACATAACTGTACCACCATTTGTTATTATATAAAGTTGTCATTATCACTTGCCCGTCACTAATGATGTGAGTCCAGTTTGCCAACATGTTTTCGCAACCCTTTCATCTACACCGAAGCACTTCGTTCCCCTACTTTTTACTCAAATCTACTTTGATTTTTTTGCAAGAACTCTATCTTTACATCTTCAAATTAACTACAGTTAGTAGCTGAGAAAATAAGGTAGCACTTTTCATTTTATAAGCTCATGGCTTAATAACTGTCATCTCTTCATGACTTCCCACACATGACAGCATGACAGTAACGCCCTTATTTTGTGCGTTTTATTTTTTATTTTTTTTTTATCATGCAGCATGAAACAATTAAATTCCCGGCCACTTGCTGCAGCAGCCGGACTATAAGTCCTTCGCTTGAATATGCTACGTTTTTTGTTGAATGAGCTCATCAACGCATCATTGTTTAGCTGCATTGGCATAGGCTGTTATTGTATAGGAAGAAGCGGTGATAGACGCACCACCATCAAGCCGCCATTGATAAATTTAGTTACGTGGTAGGCTAGCCGTTATTGTTTCGTAGTATCCTTTGTTGCTGCGTCTGACTTGGTGATTTTTTTTTTTTATTTTTTGTTTTTTGCTTAATGCAATGACAGGATAATGAAGTACTTGAAGGTCCGTCCCTTCGGTGTAGATTTGCATAATACAGCGATTTTGTTTTGAAATTAATAATTTTTTGGACGAGTCAAGGAAAAAAACAAACGGAAGTATAAGAACAATATCATCTTCATTGTCATCTTAAGCGTAATTTTTGTTCAAGTTTGGGTTCTATAGAAAGTTATTTTTTTTTTGGGGATTCAGGGATTAAGAAAATCTTTATGGTTTTTGAGATCTAATTTTAAATTTTAATTAAAGTGTTCAAATAAAGTGTCTTCATTAAGTAAGGATAAGTTCAGTATATCACAAGATCTATAGGGTGTAGAAATTACAGGTGTACAGCTATAAATTTAAATACCAGGGTGGTAAAGTCTTGTGCCTAACAATGAAAAAACAGTGCTTAGACAGTGAAAATGCTTTTATTGCTTTTCAAAGTGTGCTCCAATATTATCAATACACTTTTGCACTCGAACCAATTTTCGAAACAGTTTTGCCACTCTGAAGCTTGTAACTCTGAAACCAGTTTTTTAACGGCATAAACGGCCGGTTCGGGCGTAGAAAAACGCTCGCCACGCGTTTTTTCTTGATGTGGTGAAACACGAAGGGTGGCAAGGGTGTCACTGGGTACTAAGTCGGAACTGTAAGACAGATAACCCATCAATTCCAAGCTTTGAGTGCTAAAAACTGTTTTCCTGATGTGTGGGAACTCGCATTATTGTGATGGAGGATGATCCTCCTTCAGTGGTTGGTTTTCCTTAATTCCGGGATACACATGCTTATGTACATAAGCATAATAAACAGCATAAACAGTTCCCCGCTTCTCAAGAGGAACATTTGACATGACCGGTTTCCTGAAAAGAAAAACTGTAAATCATTTGCTTAGGTATGCTCCGTTCGCGGATAACTATTGTCGGATTTTGCTCTCTTTGAAAGACCCAAACAGTGCATTGCGGCTTTGCTTTAGGATCATAACTTGCTTTCTTTTTGGGATCAGACTTGTTTTGAATCACCTCTGCTGAACGTTTTCAGCATTTCCTGTCACCATTTTCCCAAAACGAGCCTTTTTTTTAGCAACCGTCAAATTATGGGATATCCAACTAGAACAAATCTTCCTTACGCCTAAACGTCCATGTAAATCGAATGTATGCTAGTGCCACCAATGCCCAATGAAGACTCCATCTGGCGGTTTGTCGCATACCGGTCTGTTTCCAACAGTTCACTTACTTACTTACTTATCTGGTGCTTCCAACCGTTGTTCGGTTTTGGCCTCGTATAAGAAATTGCGCCAGCCATTTCTGTTTTCCGCTTTCTGGCGCCAATTGGAAACACCAAGCATGGTCAGGTTATCCATCACCTGATGCTTCCAACTAATATGTGAGTGACCTCTTCTGCGTTGACCCCCACCGGGCACCAAATCAAATATTTTTTTCACTGTAGCGTCGTTTTCCATTCGCTCAACATGACCTAACCAGCGGAGCCGCTCGATTTCAATGCGTTTAACTATGTCGATGTCAGCGTACAGCTCATACAGTTCGTGGGTTCATCGAATTCCATCGTACTCGCTATTGACGCAGATTGGACCGACGATCTTACGAAGGATCTTTCTCTCGAAGGCTCCCAAAGTCTTTTCATCAGAACTGCTCAACGTCCAGATTTGTGCTGCATATAATAGGACGGACATGATTAGTGATTTATAGAGCATGAGTTTTGTTCGTCGAGAGAGGGCTATGCTTCTCAATTGTCTACTCAGCCCAAAGTAACACCTGTTGGCAAGAGTTATCCTTCATTTTATCTCAATACTGACATCGTTGAAAGAGTTTATGCTGGATTCCAGGTAAACGAATTCCTTAACTACCTCGAAGGTGATGTTGTCAACAGTGACGTGGTTTTCAAGATACTGGGAGTGTTTATTTGTTGACACTAGGTATTTCGTCTTATCTGCATTCACTGCAAGACCCATTTGACTCGAATCTTTCGCTAATCGCGTACTATTAGTTCGCTAATCGCGTACTATGGCCAATGATATCGATATCATCAGCTGTAACTTCTGTAGAATATCGTGCCAGTGCGTCTCAATTCAGCAGCTCGGATGATCTTCTCCATTATTAGGTTGAAAAAGTTGCACGATAAGGAATCACCTTGTCTGAAAGCTCTTTTGGTATCGAATGGAGGAGGAGGAGTACACTGTACAGTTCACGTACAGCATCAATATTTTCTGCGACAAAAGCGCCGTTCTTGGGTGATCTCCACGAAATAAGTAATGGAGAGAACGACGACCACTCTCAAACTCAATGATTGAACCAGCATTTTATAGTCGCTGAGTGTGGTGCTTCATCACCAAAAGTTGAACTAAGTTCAACTCATTTCACGTCGAAAATCGTATGAAATTATCAGCCGAATTTTTTTTGTTGAAATACCATATCCAAACCACTATAAACTACACAATAATCAAAATAATCCAAGAAAATAATCCAAAGACATTTAATCCCACGGCTATATTGGTGGCCAATTGGCTGGTCTATTTCGAGAAATAACGCGTTCGACAATTGTTTATTCCATTTGTTTGTTGTTCTCCCAGTGTTGTCTTTCAAGACGTCCATAATTGCTGGTTTGTTCACATAGACCAATGACTTCACATAGCCTAAGAGTAAGTTATCTAAAGGTACGATGTTGGGGGCCAATTGACTGGTTCATTTCGAAAAATAACCCGTTCGACAAATGTTTCCAACAGTAAGTCCATTTGACGCGATGTATACGAGGACAATTTGATAAGTCAGTGACATTTTGAATAAAAGTACATTGCTTTGACTGTGCCCTAGTGGCTGGTGTGTTGTGATATATGCATGTTTTGTCTATAGTTATGAAACGGTGCAAAATTTTCTTCGGATTTCGGTTGAACATCACCAAACACTCTTTTTAAGTGGTCAGACGGTTGCGTATGGTCGAGTATGAGCAATCGTGGCATACATCGCACGGAGAGCTTTTTAATTTCCAAATATTTATGTAAAATGTGATGTACCCGCTAAATTTATAAGCCTACAGCCTCAGGCGCCTCACGTTCTTTCATCCTCCGTTCTTCCAATATCATTCCCTGGACTTTACAGATGATTTATGGCCTGATGGCCTCTTTTGGGCGACCTGAAACGTCACTTGTGCTGGCAAGATCACAACGGAATTCAGTAAGCTACTTATTAACTATTGAAATCAATGGTGCAGAGTCCTCATAGTATTTATCAAGCCTTTCATTGGTTCCGGTGCTGGTTTCTTTACGCAAAAAGTAAGACTTGATGAGTTTACGAAATTCTCTTTTTTCCATTTTCGTCAGAATTGACTAGGTTTTCTGCTTCAATGACAACCGAACACAAACTAAATGATGCACTTTACTCAAAATTTGACAGTTGTCCATTAACACATGGTAGTAGACAGGACCAGTGTTGCATTTAAAGTAAATATGTGGAAAATTAAAATGCCACTGACTTCAAACATAGAAGCACTTAATTGTTAAAGGATAAAAAATAACAATTTTCGAAAAAAATTTTGGAGAAAATATCTACCAAATGTTTATTTTCTTTAAGAAAAAATCGAATTCTAAAATTCAAAATTTATATATTATGTTTAACAAATAGAGCTTCGAAATCATATATTTTTATAAGGGAGAATATTATTTCACTGTAAATATATTACTTTGTGAATTACTTACAACTCTCAATCAACGCTCAATTGTTGTTAACTTCCAAAGACACGCCTATTCGAACCCACAAACCATAGGTAAACTTTTAGAAATAAACAGACAATCGCTTGTTTATTACGAGTCATCAAAAATTTTGTGACCAACTTCAGTTGATTGATGTTAGCAACTCCCAATGCACGGCACGGCTTCTGACTAGACTGTAATCTTTAGACTGAAATTTTATTTTTTTACCCCAACTCCCGAGAGGATGCTCAAAAGTTGTTGTTTCATTAACGCTATAAAAATATAAGCAAAATTGAGTTTTGTCTATGTAGCATAAAGCAAAAGGTGTAGCATATTTTTTGGAAGAGCAAAAAGTATGCCATGCCAACCCTTAATATTTGCGGTGACTGCAAAAACTTCACACACCAAATAAACATTACAAATTGTGTCTTAGTTCAACTCAAAAAAGTAATTAAAGTTTTAAAAGCTCCGAGATAAATCCCCCAAAGACGTCTAACGACATTGTTTAAAGATGAGCCTAAAATTATGCAACACTGCATTAATATTTAATAACTTTATTTCAATGCAAATGAAGCCAGCCTGGCAGCTTCTCATTCCTCTTCTGGTAATTTTAAGCTTTAGGCCATAGGGTAATTCTCAAGCAAGTGACAATTTTTGTCAAAAATTAGCTTTCATATTTTCAAAAAAAAAAAATCTGGCTGAAGCAATAAAAGCAAAGTATTTTTCTTAAATTGGAATTTTTTTTTTATATATTTTTTTCAATATAAGATATATTTTTCATAACGCAAGCTCAACTCTAGCGGTCATATATAATTTTTTGCCATCTTCACATCCTTCCGGAAGCCCTCCATCCCGTTCGCGAGTACATATTTACGCGGTGAGAGTTTTGCTCATTTATTTTTAATATGAAAAAAAAAGATAAAATCCTTATAAAAGCAAATAAAAATATTAGCACAGACACAATGAAATGGAAAATAAACAATTATACTGTCTATCTGTGATAGTAGGGTTGGTAGGAAAAAGCAGAAGAGTACAAATAATAAAAGCAATAAAATGCACACTTTCTGTATGAACGACTGTGGCTGCACTGCAGCTCTGTACCGAAGAAAAGGGTTTGATTTAAAAAGAGCAAATTTTAAATGGATATAAAATATTTGTTCAGAGAAACATATACAGGGTTCTCCAACAGGTACTTGACAACTCTGAATTAAATTTCTGAACACCCTTTCACTAATCATTGAACTGTCAATGTCAATTTATTGAGTAAGCTCAAAATTTTCATCATAGTAAAGTACACGAACGAACAACGTCTGCAAATTATAAAAATTTACTACCGAAATTCGGAGTTGTTGATCGCAACTTTAATAACGTTAAAGTTGGGTTCGTCAGTAGGCAAAATATGCGTTATTGGTCGGGTGAAAATCCGCATGTGCTTCATGAATCACCACTTCATCCAAAAAAATTAATGTTTGGTGCGGTTTGCATGCCGGCGGAGTCATTGGACCATATTTTTTCGTCGACGATAACGATCGTTATGTTACTGTGAATGGCCATCGGTATCGCGCCATGATTACCGATCATTTGAAGCTACATTCATGCCATTATGTATGGAATATCACATCACTATAATTAACGCCTCAATTTCGCTGGCAGGACTTCAAGCGGCCGAAACAATGTTTCCAATTGTGCGACGTTCCGACAATAGGGTCCCGAATGTTGGGCTTGAGCTTTTCCAAAGTGGTTGGCTTGGAGGAGGAGAGTGGAGAAAGTAAAAAGAAAATAACAGGTGTCAAGTCGCATGATTGCGGAACCCAATTGATGCACGCTCACCGAGAGATGAACCCAGTCGCCAAATTTCTCCTTCAACTCTTCGAGCGTTTGCTTGCATGGCATCTAGCTTGGACTTGTTGAAACCACAGTCCGTATATATCGATGTTGTCGAAGTCTGCCGACAGTCGAAAGTCGGTTAACATCAGTCTATTCGGAGGACCATTGACGGAACGTTGTCTCTTTCCTAATTTCGAAAGAAGTAAAGTCTGATGATACCGCCATGCCATAAACAGCACCAAATAGTTGATCTTTGTGGATGCATTGATGTTTGGTAGAACGCTTGTGTATTGTGGTCTCCCCAATAATGGCAATTTTGCTTGTATTATAGCCGTTGAGCCAAAAATAGGACTCGTCCGAGAAGACGATTTTTTGGCCTAATTCGAAGCTCCGGCCAACATTTCCAGTGCCAAATTAGCGAACTCACGCCTGCTCGAATTGCTTTCCTAATAGGCTTGGGTAGTTCATGAACGAACTAGTTTAATTGAACGATTCCCACTCATGGACTATGTGAACTAGTTCAGTGTTTCTCGTTCTTTTAGTTCAATTGATTTTGCAGCAAGTACGAACTAAACAAACGAGAGCAAAAATAATTAAATTTACCAAGCTATGGTTTGAGTCTTTGGTTTGTCCAAACGAACTAAAAGAACGAACAAACGAACCAAAAAACCTAACGAACTAAAAGAACTCACAAACTAAAAGAACGAACGAAGTAAAGCTGGAAATTCATTTACTGCATTTGCATATGCGTCCGTCTACTCGCTGGCGTAAAATTATGGCAGAGTTTAAAGCCGGGAGTAGAATGATTGCGTATGCGTTTTTCATCCGTTTACTCGCTAGAGCAATTTACGCAAGAAAATGATGGTAGAGTTCAATGATTGCGTTTTACGTTCAGATTAAGCAGGGCTACAAAATTATAAAACATTTGGTATGTTCTTAATGTTGAGTTTTTATTGTATTTACACAAAAATACTTAAATTGTCTTCATTTATAAGTAAAAAAATCTTAAATCCTGAGTATAAAAAAGTTCTTTTGAGAAATTAATAATGAAAAAATTATAGACATTCTTAATTCTTAAAATTTATTCACAAGAGCCATCCCTAAAAGTAATGAGTTTCTGACTCGTTTCTTTTATTTCTTCTATCTGTTCGTTATAAGTAACGAGCTGTCAAAAAACGCTAGTTACGCTAGAAAAGTTGAAGTATTTTCAATTTTCTTGCGTAACTAACGTTTTGCCAGCGTAACGTTCACAACCATTGAACTCGCTCCCATAAGCTTTCACATACTTCTATTTTATAACGCCAGCGAGTAAACGGATGAAAAACGCATACGCAATCATTCTACTCCCGGCTTAATGGTTGCGTTTTACGTTCATAGTTAGCAGGGCTACAAAATTATAAAATATTTGGTATGTTCTTAATGTTGAGTTTCTATTGCATTTACACAAAAAAACTTAAAATGTCTTAATTTATAATTAAAAACATCCTTAATCTTGAGTATAAAAAAGTTATTTTGAGAAATTAACAATCAAACAATTTTAGACATTTTTAATATTTAAGATTTATTTAAAAGAGCCATCCCTAAAAGTAATGAGTTTCTGACTCGTTTCTTTTATTTATTCTCTCTGTTCGTTATAAGTAACGAGCTGTCAAAAAACGCAAGAAAACTTGAAGAATTTTCGACTTTGCTTGCGTAGTAAGTAAACGGACGCATATGTAAATGCAGTAAATGAACTTTCATCTGTAAGCTTTCACATATTTCTATTGCATTGCGTTCAGCGAGTAGACGGACGCTTATGCAAATGCAGTGAATGAACTTCCCGCTTAAAAAATGTCCAAGCCTATTTCCTAATACTTTTCCCAATCTTTGTCCTAAATCTTGTCCTTAGTGTGTCGAAATACTTGTTGTGCTTTGTCCGATTTCTTGTCTTTTTACCAATCTTGTCCTAAATATTGTCTTAGATCTGTCTTAAATCGTAAACTTTGTCCAAATCCATGCTCTAACCTTTGTCCAAAGCATTGTCGTACTCCTTATCTTATTCCTAGTCTTAATCTTTTTCCAAATATGTACGTGTCCTCATCCTTTTTTTTATTCTTTTCCTAGTCCTTATCCAAAATCTTGTCCTAATACTTGTCCTTATATAGATTTTAATTTAATTTTTCTATTTTTGCTTTTGCATTTGCATTTGGTGCATTTATGTTACTTTTGGATATTCCTTGAGAGGCCACATGACCACATGTCCACATTAAGGTATTTTTATTTTTGTCATGAGGCTGAAAACCTCAGCTTTTCTGTCGTTCAATAAAATTAACCGCAGCGTCAATTGTGACGGAGTTATAATTGCATGCAACGTTTTTTCATTGATGTTGCATATTCACTGCATTAAGCGGCTGCCTTGTGTTCTCCAAAAATTATTATTTCATTTTCTTTATGAGGTCGAAGAACCATTTTTTACTATCGTAAAATAAAATTTTGCGTAACACTCACCGATTAATAATTTAATGCAACAACATCGCGTTTTTGTTGCATAAGCTACTACTTTTGTTAAGGCCAAGTATAAATTCTTCATTTGTGAATTGTAACATTTCCCGTGGCGCATATACACACCGAATAATAATTGCATGCAACGCCCTTGCATGATTGATGCATTTCCGATCTTTTAGCGGCTCTCTCCGCGGCCTCATGTCATCATTAACTTTTTGGCTGTTCTTATCATGAGAGCTAAAAACTGGCTATTACTGGAGTGCAATATTTTTTACCGTAGTATTAAAGTTCTTATCTGCTCTGAATTAAAAATACTTTAGAAATTTACCTACCACACTAATAGTGATTTAGCTAACTCAAAAATTAATAAATTATGTATATAAAAAAAATGCATATGTCTCAAAGAATATTATACTGGATATTTCAATTCTTACCCCAATTTTTAAAGATTAACAATAACTTGGTCTCGGATTAAAATCTCAGTTAAAAAAATTATTAATAATTTCATTACATCTTCATTATCCACAACAAATCCATGAGCCAATTCCATTTAAGCCAAAATGCATTTAAATAAATTAATACCAAAACGCACAGTGAAAACTCGTTCAACCTTGTTGGGTTGTTTTGACACCCCGGGGCACACAATGTTAAGCCACTATGGAGCCGAGTTAAACCACAAAGCATACAGAAACAACAACACAATTTGAAGGAAGGTACAGTAAATGTTCAAAAAGTGGCTACATTTCCGCTTGGACACACACAAACGGTACTTTGGGGAAAATAACGTGCATGCAGTGTATCCTTTTCTGACATATTCTTGTACGCCTTACTGCATTTAAATTATAAACACGTCTGTCAACGAGAAATTGCTAGCTGCTGCCGCTGTCGAATGGAAGCAGTATAGGAAGGGAGGTTTTAAGCAGCACATCATGAAGGGGAGCATAAAAGTTATAATGTGCGTTATGCGTTGGAATTCGGTACACGATGATGACGACGGTGGAGTTTGGGTTGGTTTGGCTAGATAGTTGTTGCTATTGTTGTAAATGCCAGACAGCAATGTCAATTATGTATTTTTGCATTTGGCATCTTTGAAGGATCAAGGACACAGCAACATGAGGGTCATAGTGCCGGCAGATACAAATGGGCTCCACGCATAGCCAGATTTAGATGCAGTTCGAATTGTTGCAAATAAATAACTTAAGTACATTAGGGGCACATATTGTATGGATTGAGCTGCAAAACAGCAAGATTTGGGGATGCTTAAAATTTGTCTTAGGGTGGAAGACCAGGCAGTAAAAGCAAGAAAGCTATTTCGAATTGCGTCTGACAGATGTGATCGCTATAAATTGTTGTCATCACTTTACTTTAATAGGTGGCATAATCGTTAAAATTATTCTTGGTTTTCATTCCAAACTCGAAACTAATAATTCTTAACTTTAATATTTATACAAAAGTCTACAATCTTAAATCATGCTTCTCAATTTTCGTTTCTAAGCTCTGTACTCTTAAACCTTAACTCTTAATACTTAAATCTTAACTATTAGTTCTCAATTCCTAACTCTTAATTCTTAACTCTTAACTCTTAACTCTTAACTCTTAACTCTTAACTCTTATCTCTTAACTCTTAACTCTTAATTCTTAACTCTTAACTCTTAACTCTTAACTCTTAACTCTTAACTCTTAACTCTTAACTCTTAACTCTTAACTCTTAACTCTTAACTCTTAACTCTTAACTCTTAACTCTTAACTCTTAACTCTTAACTCTTAACCCTTAACTCTTAACTCTCAACTCTTAACTCTTAACTGTTAACTCTTGACTCTGAACTAATTCGTTTATCTTAAGTCTTAACTCTTAGCTTTTAACTCTATACACATAAAGCTTAACTCACTACTTATTGATCTTAATTTATTCTTAATTCTTAACTATTAACAACATTAAACAATTAAAACTCCTAAGTCTCTGCTGAGGAAATCTTAAATCTTTTCACATAAATCTGAAATTTAAAATCCAAAATCAAAAATCCAAAAATCAAAATTCTTGAATCTTTAATCTTATGTCTTAATTCTTTAACCTTAAGGGGACATATAGGTTACAAATTTTTTTAAAAAACGTTTTTTCAGGAATTTTTTTTCATAGAAGGAAAAAAGATATCGTTTTCAAATTTTGCACATATATTTATTAACATTTAAAGAATACAAAAATATAAGCGCTTTTGCCGTTGTTTGATTTTTTTTTTAAGAAAGTGTCAAAAAATTGACGGTGTGCAGGATATCACCAGTCTGGAACATCTGAGGAAAAAATAAAATAAAAACAAATTAATTCATGTCTAAGTGGCCACCGCCTGAACTAGGATAATTTTTATCCGCCGAAGAAAAACAAAATGGCGACCGATTTTGTAACCTCGAAAATCGATTATTTTTCAAATGGCCGCCATTTTGTATTTTTTTTCGGCTGATAAAAATTATCCTAGTTCAGGCGGTGGCCACTTAAACAAGGATTAATTTGTTTTTTTATTTTTTCCTCAGATGTTACAGACTGGTGATATCCTGCACACCGTCAATTTTTTGGCATTTTTTAAAAAATCAAATAACGTCAAAAACCGCTTCAAAAATTCTGAAAAAAATTTTTTGTATTTTTTAAATGTTAGTAAATATATGTGCAAAATTTGAAAACGATCCTTCTATGAAAAAAAATTCCCGAAAAAAAAAATTTTTTTAAATTTGTAACCTACAGCCGTGGACACATAAATAGCACAAAAATACATGTACGGTGCTCCACATGAATTGAAATAAAATACATAGACGAAAATAAGAATTTATTTCATGGTATTTGAGTTTGAACATTAAAAACTTAAAATCAGTAGTAAATTTGTAATTACGAATCAAAAATTAGAAAATTTATCAAAAATTTGAAATTGCTCGTTAGCTGAGGTGGACATATAAATAGCACAATTTGGATTCTGAAAAAAAGACACAGTAATTTATTTTTATTTTACAATGAGCTTACGAATATGCTTACTATTACTTGGTACTGTATCCCGAATTGTCCAAAACAGACATCTTCGTTCCATACTCTCCACAAGCTTCCTGACCTCATCCTTCGGAATAGAGTACCAAGCCTTCTCAATTCCACTCCATAACTCATCTAAATTTCGAAAATTTTGGTTACTTATGCTGACCTTCACATCATTCCATAAATTTTCTATGGGATTGAGGTCTGGGCTTTGAGCCGGCCAATTCAAAATATTTATTTTTTCCTTTTTTAGCCAATCAATCACAACCTTTGTCGTGCATTTTGGATAATTATCATGGATAAAAGTCCACTTAATAGGAATGTTCTCAAATGTAAATGGTTCCATCTGCTTATTAAGAATATCTAAATACATATTTTTGTCCATTATTCCTGATATAAGAAAAATGGGCCCAACGCCGTGCCAGGAAAAAGCTCCCCAAGCCATTAAATTTCCTATCCATGCTTTAATGATTTTTTTTTGTATACTTAGGATTCAACTCTTGGCGTTTGGTGCGCCGAACAAAAGTTTTTCCATCTGGTCCAACCCTATTAAATTTAGTTTCGTCAGTCCAGATCACGTTCTTACAAAATTGGTCTTCTTTATTCACATGGGCCCTTGCAAACGCTAAATGATCCTTTAAATTTTTTTTAGTTAAGAGCAGCTTTCTTCGGCTAATGCGTCCATAAAGATTAGCTTCATGTAGTCTCCTAGATACTAGTTTTCTTGAAACATTAAGGTTATTTTCTTCATTTATTTCCCTCATAATTTGCTTCGCTGACTTGAATGGATCAGCCTTACTTTTGCGAACTATAAGTCTATCAGTCGAAGCGGTGGTTTTACGCGGTCTAGGATTGCGCGGCTTATTCTCGAAATTATTTGAAACATTTGATTGAACCAGCTTGAGTGCATTATATACCATTTTTCGCGAAATTTTCAATATATCCGCGATTTCAGATGGTTTTTTGCCTTTTCGACTTAGTTCGTGAATTATAGACCTTTTTTCCGGAGTGCAATGTTTGCCACGACCCATTTTATTTAGAATAGGCGAAATTAACTGAATACAACTCTAAAATTTTTACAAACACCCGATCTTGTTAACTTTTATTCACCAACTAATATGTGCTATTTATATAACCACACCAGATCGTACATGGCTATAAAGAAAGAGATGGCCTGAGCAAATAAAAGTAAGTAACGGTACACCTCTCTCGAAGTTTTAAACAACGTCACACTGGAGTCTCAAAAAACTATAACTACAGTTAATGAATGCATTATTAGATTCAAACGAAACGTTTAAAAAATAAGTTAACATTTGTGCTATTTATGTGTCCATGGCTGTATATGTCCCCTTTAATCTTAAATCTGAAATCTTAAATCTTAAATCTTGAATTTTAAATCTTAAATCTTAAATCTAAAATCTTAAATCTTAAATCTTAAATCTTAAATCTTAAATCTTAAATCTTAAATCTTAAATCTTAAATCTTAAATCTTAAATCTTAAATTTTACATCTAAAATCTAAAATCTCAAATCTAAAATCTTAAATCTAAAATCTAAAATTTGAAATCCAAAATCTAAAATCTCAAATCAAAAATCCAAAAATCTAAAAATATAAAATCAAAAATCTTAAATCTTTCATCTTAAATCTTAAATCTTAAATATTAAATCTTAAATCTTAAATCTTAAGTCTTAAATCTTAAATCTTGAATCTTAAATCTTAGATCTTAAATCTTAAATCTTAAATCTTAAATCTTAAATCTTAAATCTTAAATCTTAAATCTTAAATCTTAAATCTTAAATCTTAAATCTTAAATCTTAAATCTTAAATCTTAAATCTTAAATCTTAAATCTTAAATCTTAAATCTAAAATCAAAAATCTATAATCTAAAATCTTAAATCTAAAATCTAAAATCTAAAATTTGAAATCCAAATCTAAAATCAAAAATCCAAAAATCTAAAATCAAAAATCTAAATCTTAAATTTTCTGCTCAAATCCAAATTTCAGTTGCTCTGTATTCAATTCATTACGAGTAAAAATTGTGTCTCAATTTGTCTAAACATGTCTTAATTTGACCGACTTTATTAAGTGGTATTTATATAGACTGGTGACATTTCTTCTCACGATCCACTCAGACAAGACCAGCTGTCAAATTAATGCAAGTAAGTTATAAAAGTCATTACATCCACTTTTACTTACAATTTATAACATTAAATTGTTAAATTGATGAAACTAGAAAAACCACCATGCGACGTTGGTACCACACCACTTGACGGATCTGGCAGACTTTATCCAATCACATGGTTGAACAAATAAATAGCTTTTCAATTGATCTTCAACCAGTTTCTTTACGATCACTGCTAAGAAATAGCAGGAAAAAAATCAACTAAAGTTCAATAAATCAAGCCAATTTTTTTTTTGCACTAATCATGCTGTGATCCATCGATGATCGTTTGAGGCTAAGTATCGGCAGCAAGATCAGAGACACTCGTTCAAGTTTTGCTGGTGTCCAAGTTGTTCATGGCTATTTGCCTCTGCTGCAATACGATTCGCTTTGGTATTTCATGGTACTTTATTAGAGAAAGATCCGTGGACAAGATCACTTGCCTAACTTCGCTTTTAAGCACGCAATTGCAAGTGTTGCAGATGAAACCAGTTTGTGTGCCAAGTTGATGGCGTTACGTTGAAGACTTGTAATTTATTTGTTGTAATGGGCTGGGTTTTTGCAGTCAGGCTCTTAATTTGGTCTTACGTGGAGAAGTTGCATATTATTCGAATAACTTTGCTAAAATTACTTGACTTAAATAACTCGGTTTGCAATACTGTGAAAATAAACTTTAATTGAGAGTTTATTATTAAATGAATGAAGTTCTACAGGTTTTTTATCCAAGAGAAAATGCATACACTTATCCATTTTTAACTGTCTATATAGTAGTTATTGAAAAATGTTTGAATTTTAGATTATTTTAAAATATGTCGGGTGTATCTATAATAATAAAAAGTGACTACACCAAAATCATTTATCGATTAAAATTACGAGATGTGTACAAATTTGTTAAACTTCGCCAATTTAGAAAAATTTAGGATAGGTTTTGGAAAATTCGAGCCAAGATTTGCCGTGAAATGGTTTCTAGGGTTTGTTTAGTTCGTATGATAATGGTTTTTAGAATTCAACTGAAGCCATTAAAAAAACTGCTACTTTAATCAAGGGAACCCCTCAAAGCAGATACACGCGTTGCATTTCTCTCATGCATAAAAAAAAAAATACGCGTGAAGTTCGAAACGAGCGCTTTTGCATTGCTGCAAACTTCATACAAAACTGGTCCACACAAATGAAGACCGGTATTTGTTGAACATAGCTACAACATGCAACATTGTCTCTTGATAGAGTTGCCACCAGCACACGATAAGCAGATAGCAAAACGAAAACTTTGCAGAGACATTGTCATCCACTTTTACTCAATAGAGTAAGTGTGTAATATTGCAACAATAATACGCCGAAATAAAACCATAGTTAAATTACAAAAGCTGGCTTTTGTAAAAATAAAATTCTTATTTGTAGAACTTATATGCTATGACCACTTTTTGTAACAGTTATTGTCAATACTTCAATCCCAAAAAGGCGTTAAAATTATAAAAGCAAAAAAAAAAAGACGATATTCAGCAAAGTTTTGTATAAAGTATACAAAAGCTTAAAGATTATACAAGTTATTTGTACATATAACGAATTTATAATTCACACAAAATGCACAGGCTCAAGAACTAAAACTTTGCTGTCATGTCCTAAAACTTGACAGGTTTCCACTCCGATTGAATGAGAGTATCTAGATCGTAATTGACTGCCAAGGTAAAAATAAGAGAAATAGGTGACAATATTTCCTCAAAGTCAATTCCGTTATCATTTTCCTCAATTCATCATTTTGATTGTTTAAAATCTGTTGAATTTTCTTACTATTTTATTTTACCTTTTTTTCATTTTGAATGTCATTTGTTGGCTTAAACGCATAAAGTTTTACAATAGTCACCTACCGTGTAGGCTTAATATCACGTGCCCCTTGGTTAAAAGTCTAGGCTTCAAGGAATTAAAGGAATTGGCTCCAAACAGATACATCTTTCGGACGTTATACGTAATACCAAGGCAATCATATGCTAACATCATCCGATTATCTCCTTGGCTTCACTTTCGTGACTCCAGACGAGGCCAGTGCCCTAGTTATTAAAGTTATTTCAATACCAAATGTATACCACACCTACATAAGTACATTAAATTTAATAAATATACTGTATGGATAGTTATCAGCATTGGAATGCAACAGTTCTAATTTATGGATTGAATTAGTTGATTACAATCCACATATATTGGCAGAAATCGAGACAATCTTTAATCTCTGACAATATATGGTCATTATCTCCGATTGTACCACTGCGAATCTCCACGCCGTTTAATGTGCTGGCGGCGTTGAGCTATTACATCCAGTAAGATACTACTCGAAGGGTCAGCCATGTTATAGTCTCACGGGCAAAAGGGTTGTGCCATAACACAGCATTTATTATAAACAATTTCCTCCAATTTCATTCTGAACCAATAAACAACATCAAACAGCCCCATCATTATTGAAGTCTAGCAATCACCGTCCAGTTAACCGTACCTAAGCATAGCCGTACTATAGTAAACTGCACTTCTCCGAATCAGAGCGTCATTCATCATGACTGCCATGATAATGGGGGCAATCATCATGACTGCCGTGACGACGGGAAAATCTTCGCTACAACAGCCATTTATTTACGAAATTGGGCCGTCAAACATCATCTAGTAGCTCACCATGTACTACTCTCAAGTTATCCCACTGTTTTTGTAATAAAACTTCGTCACCCATTTTTAAAACAATAATTTAAGCTACAAATCCCCTTGTTAACGTGCAAGGGGATTGTATTCGAGTAAGTCAAGATAAAGACTATCACCGTGCTAATAAATTTTTCTCGCACCATTTTCATGCAACTGCTTTGCAGGCATAAGGCTACCGTTGTATTTCGACGGTTCCACCTGCTTCCCAAATTGGGTGACCAACTCAAGGATCTGGGAAGAAAAGGTATTATTCTTTATTGAGGATAGGGCGAACTCTTTACCTGAGACCATCCTACTTTATCCTGGCTTTGGAGAGGCTAATAAATTGAATTACCAGGCCGAGTAACCATTTGCTGACTATAGCTTTTGCACAGGTCGTATATGTTAAAAAAGCAACTGACATTTCTGATCCATAGCCTTAACTCAGCTTATGGACTTTTAAAGCTGATTGAAAGCATATTATAGTTATTCGGACTTCAAGACTTCAATCCAACATTAATGGGAAGTGCATGGTATGTGTTAACATAACTTTATATTTATATAACTTTTATTTGAATTTTGAAATATCCAAAAAACAATAATGGAGGTGTCAACTTGTAAAAAGTAGTCTTTACAGCTCCTAAAATGAGCAAACATGTAAATTTCTTTTATTATCTTCATGAAACATATCTTTGCGATGCAAGTACAACAATTTTCACTCCCATGCTAAATCCCATGACTGTAGTGAGGAATTATTTTGCTGTAAGGGATGGCAACTCTAGCATGTGCTTATTGTTTATTTTCTCCCTCTCTCTCTCTCTCTCACTCTCTATTTTCCACACACTGCAACCGGCGTTTCCAACCGGTTGCGTTGCGTTTTCACTCTTCGATTTTGTTTTGTTTTTCCTCTGTTTCTGCTACTTCTTTTGCGCAATTTTCTTGGTTATAAACAACTTTTGTTTGTTTTTAAAACTGGCTGCTGCTGCTGCTGCAGCTTCTTGTTTTTCGAGACCGACACTCAGTGAAACTGTTTGCGCCATGGTGGTGTTCAGTTCACAAACGGTCGTTGATGGTGTAAAATGTGTTCGGTAAATAACGCTTGTATAGCGTTCGGTTGTAGAGATTGTTTGTTTACGTTATGTTGCGGGAGGACCGTGAAAATAATATTTACATCAATTTTGTTGTGATTTTTCAAAAAACAAAATTCTTAAACTAAAGAATTTTATCATTACTTTGTGATCAAGTGATAAAAAGTTAAAATAATGGTTTCATAAATAATAAAACAGAACGGTTTCATTTACTAAATGTTCTGATAAATGTGCTTCATAGCGAATATATTAAAAAAAATATTAAAAAAGTGCTGCAAAATTAATATATTTAAGAAAAAGTTTTAAAATAACCAAGAAAAGTGTTGAATGGATCTCTTATAATATAAAAAAATAGTGAATATCAAAAAGTTATGTACAAAAATGGTGAATTAAATAAGAATTTTAAGGCGATTTAAAGTGGATTTAAGAAACAAAATTTGATGGTTTTATTATCAAACTTAATGGAGAATATTATAAAAAGTCCATTTCATTATGTGTAAATAATCATATTTTAAGGCATGTTGGTTTAGATTTATACTAAAAACCGCGGCAAAAACAAACTTTTAAAAACAAAAAGAAAAAAAAAAAAAATATATGAAGGACTTGAGTTAAGTCAAGAAATATGCCATTGCATTTCTAAATTTAATCTGATAATGGTAAATTAAGTTTAGAGTTGTCAAAATTAATTCAGAAATGATTCTTCACAGTCAAGTTCGAACCTTATTGAATTGATTTTGACTATCGTGTATACTATTTGACGTTTTCTAAATGACTGAATATAATAACCCCTTCCGAGTATAATTTGCCCTATTCTGAATCTAATATAGAAATTATGTTCTGAAGACTAATCTCAATTTTTTTGAAAACAAATCGTCGGAAAGTTAATAAATCTAAATCACTATTTAAGTGAAGTAGTTGTTTCCTTTTTGAATTAAATTAATGTTGACAGTATAATAATTAAGCTCTAGTAAAATACATACTGTTAGCGTCAAAACTAGGTATACACTTTTTTTGTAGACGACTTATAACACATATAAGTCTTCAATACTGTGATTAGTCCCAAAACTTATTATGTTTTGAATTCTTATTAAAGTCTCTCTTAATATAAATATAAAGCCTTGCAAATAATTTTCCACAACAACAAAATATTTAATAAAGCCAAAAATAGTCCATACTTATCGCGCCAAAACAAAGTGTACACCTGCATAGTAAGCTTAGCAATTTCAAATATTTTAAACAAATGTAACGATCTCTCCCTCAAATTGGATAATTATGATGTTAGTTAATGTTTCTGCATCATTCGCTATTGGTAAAGTAAGGAAGTAAGTTGAGTAAGAAAACTTTTGTTAAAATGCGTAGTTAAACTTCTATTGATTTTTGGGAATTAGTCATAAAATTCCATAAAGCAGGAAAATCACTTCGCGAAACAGCTTTAATTTTTGATGGAGATCATAATAGATCAAGAAAATCATTGACAAATACAAAAAATTTGGAGCACTAAAAAATCGACCATGTGCTGGCAGACCAAAACAACTCTGTGAAACCGCAATACGATCAGTATTCAGAATAATGTGAAAATATCCAACTACAAAAACGCAGTGAAAAAAGCGGATGATCTTTTCGCATCATCAGGAACCAACGTTAGTGCCAGTACAATAAGACCTGCATTAAATGCAAATGGTCTATTTCGAGGAGTCCCTCGAAAAAAGCTATTTATATCAAAAAAAAATGAAAGGCTACGCATGGACTTTGCTAAAAAGTATAAAAATCATGAAATTGTATTTTGGAAAAACATAGTTTTCAGTGACGAAAGCATATTCGAAATTTTTGGAAAGAAAAAATTTACAACGAATATGGAGAAGCAAAACTAAGGAGTTCAAGGAGCAAAATATTACTTTTACAATAAAGCATGGTGGTGTCTCGGTGATGGTGTGCGAGTATATGATGGCAAACGGAGTAGGAAATCAAACGTTTATTGACAGTACAATGAATAAATCGATTACTTTAATATTTTAAAAGAACATTTGCCGACCAGTGTTAACAAATTAGGACTGGCTTGCTTGTAGATGTTTCAGCAGGAAAACGATCCGAAACATACAGCCAAGGTAGTGAAGAAATGGTTTCTGTGCAAAACTCCAAAACAGCTGGATCACCCCTCACAATCACCAAACCTCAACCCGATAGAATATTAGTAGGAACATCTGGATAGACAAATAAGAAAGAGGACGATATCTAGCAAGGACTCTGAAAGCCGTTAAACTTGAAAAATGGCACAAAATTTCATCAATCGCAAAAACGAAATTTGTGAAATCAATGTCAAGACGGTTAAAAGCTGTCATTTCAGCACGAAGAAAACAAAAAAAATATTAATAGTTGGACTGAAGTTATTTTTCTTATTTACAACTTTAAGTATACACTTTGTTTTGTCTCGAAGAAAATGGAGTATTTTTTGTTTTTGAATTATGTGAAAATTTGTTGTAAAATAATTTATTTTTAGTTAGTATATAATAAGAGCATAAATTAATAATTCCAAAAATACTAAAATTTTTTTATAAATTTGCTTTTTAAAATATTGAAATAAAGTAAAAAGTATCCAAAAATATGGTGTACATCTTTGTTTTGACGATACCTGTAAGTACAAACCATATCCATAACTTTGTAAAAAACTATCTTAGCTTACTTGCCTACTTTTCTGGCGTTTACAACAGTTGATCTGTTTTGGCCTCGTCTAAGAATTTGCTTCAGCCGTTTGTCTTGTGCTTGCTAACGTCAGTTGGATACACGAAGTGTCGTCAGGTTGTCCAAAACTTGATCATTCCAACGAAGATGTGGGCATCTTCTTCTGAGTTGACCAACACCGTGCATTCATCCGCTCAACATGCTCGATTTTAATGCGCTCAACTATGTCGATGTGAGTGTAGAGCTCATACAGCTCGTAGTTCCATCGAATTTTGTACTTACCATTGACGCATATTACACCGAAAATCTTACGATGGATCTTTCTCCCGAAGGCTCCCAAAGTCTTTTCATCAGAACTGCTCACCGTCCAGGTTTGTTTCTGCATATGAAGTAAGGGCATGATAGGTGACTTATAGAGCGCGAGTTTTGTTCGTCGAGAGAGGGATATACATTTTAATTGCTTACTCAGCCCAAACATCTGTCCGTAATTTATCCTTCGTTTCATCTCAATGCTGACATCGTTGGAGGAGTTAACGCTGAATCTCAGAAAGACGAAGTCGTTAAGATGTGCTAAGGAGATGTTGTCAACAGTGACGAGGTTTCCAAGACGCTGGGAGTGTTTATTTTTTGACACTAGGTATTTCGTCTTATCTGCGTTCACTGCAAGACCCATTCGACTCGACTCTTTCTCTAATCTTATGGCCAATGATGTCGATATCATCAGCATACGCCAGCAGCATAATACTCTTAAAGAATATCGTGTCGCTACGTCTCAGTTGATCGGATCGGATGATCTTCTCCATCATTAGGTTCAAAAAGCCGTACGAAAGGGAATCGCCTTGTCTGAAACATTGTTAAATGACCCTCTTTAGCACGTTCACAAACTTGTGCTCTTTTAACGGCATTCTGCATGACATTTTGTAAAATTTCAACGGGCATCATCTTTATTTCCAGGAAAAGGTTGTTTTTTTAGTTATAGGATTTGTGGCTTGTTCCAGTACACTTTTTCTTTGAAGTATGTCCAGAAAAAGTAATCAGGCTGGTCAAATATGGCGATCTACCTTGGTGGCCATTGCAAATCGCCATTATTGGAAATAAACCTGTTCAGAAAATGTTCTGTTAATAGTTCAATCGTGGCTCGAGTAGTATGGGCTGTAGCCCTATTTTGCTGGAACCATACTACCTGAGCATCAACTAATCTGGGCATAAAACAACTCTGGAATATTTGACTATAGCGATTTTCGTGAACAGTCATAGCTCTTCCTGTGATATTCTCAAAAATATATGGACCGATGATGCGATTTAGCAAATATTACGCACCGAACGGTAACCCTCGTTAGGTGTAAAACCTTTTGGTGAAGTCTTTGAGAGTAAGCCTTGCCGCCAATGTAAAAATTTGCTTCACCGGAATGAGGTGAAAATGTGCTTCATCAGCCATCCACAAATTTTTTGATGAAAATTAGGTCAGAATCCCAGAGCGTTCCATGCACCTGCAGAGGTGCATTGTTTGGTTTGGATTTTGGGCTGGCGGTGTCATCGGGCCATCGGGCCACTTCGAAAATGCAGCTGAAATCGCGATTTTGTGAATTGTGCCTGATATAGCGACATGCTGATCAACTTCTTTTGACCTGAAAGTACTGATATGGATCTTGATGATATGTGGTTTTAACAGGACAGTGCCACTTGCCACACAACCAACGACGCAATGCGCTTATTGCAATCGAAATATGAAGGGAAGACTAGCTATTGTGATGTAATGTCAATTGGCCACCGAAATCATGCGATTTGACGCCGTTGGACTTCTACCTTTGGGGTTGTCTCAAAGGAACGGTCTATGTGAATTAATCCCGAATGATTCCGGAGCTGAGACAGGAAATCCAACTAGCCTCTGCAGCAATTGATCGAGAATTATTCCAGAATGTTCCAGATCCAGAAGGAAGTAAGGTCGAGGCTGCCATTAGAGTGATATTATCTTGCATCAATAACCTCAATATCTCTTCTTTATAATTAAATTAAAACTGACAGATGAAAAACTACTCTTTATCAAAAAATTAAAATGTCAGTGACTTTTGGGACACCCTTTATTTTATAACACGCATCCATGGATATAAAATGGTCTGGTTTTTAAAATGAATACCATCCGTTAAAACAGCCTCTTCAAAATTACCCAAAATTTTAAACCTTCATCTCCTCTAAGTGACAAAAAACTCATTTGCCAAAACTTATTCCAACAATGAAAGGTATCCACCACAATCTCTATTACAATCTGCGACAAATTTGCCATAAATTAACCGTAAAACTTTTAACGCCTAAAAGCAGCTTACATGCGCAGCATAAACGCAACATTTTGCAATTTTGAGCAAATAAATTAGATCATATCGCAAACAGTAGAAACCACGACGTTAAAAGGATTTAAGCCGCCGCATACCTGCACATGTTGGCCATAATAATGGGCAAGATAATGATAATAAAACCAACCCGACCAACACCTACTGGCTGCCCTAATAAAGCACATTTAAACTTAATGTATGCGGCCGTAAACAGTGGCGATAAGCTTTTGTTTATTAGCTTTATAAAATTTTCAGCCAATCGCATTTAATATGTACTTACTCTTAGACGCAAAATTGAAGTAAACGAAGAGTTGCTAGCTCAAGAAATTATTTTGTCTCTGGTAATCAGAAAAAAAACAAGAGTTTTCCCAATCAAACAATAACTAATTAGCAACTGCGTCTTATTAAGGTATTTCTTAAATCTCACCTTCCCAGTCCATCCCATCTCTTAACTCTAAAACCTTCTTAACGTGCTGTATATATTCCGAGTTAATCTTTTATTGTCATCGCTGCTGGGTGGTTCTTCGAACACTTGATGCTTGCCTCTTGATAATGTCTGACACAGCAGAAGCGTGTCTCTAATTAATCATTTTGCTATACTATGTTGTTTTGTTGTTGTTGTTGTTGTTGTTGTTGTTGTTGTTGTTGTTTTTGTTGTTGTTGTTGTTGTTGTTGTTGTTGTTGTTGTTGTTGTTGTTGTTGTTGTTGTTGTTGTCTTTGTTGTTGTTTTTGCTTTAAATGCTTTCCTTTATGTTGTTAAACCCTTTTTAGCTTGCTTATTAAATCGTTCACAGCCAAAGGTTTTAACTTAATTATCAGCCTACAAAAGCTTCAATTTATTTGAAGAGTGCCTCTTGAAAAAAAAAAAGTTAAAACTCATCCTCCTCATCAGTTTTCAGTTGAGGATTAAATTTATAAAACACTTTGTGAGAGAGAAAAACTTTTTTAATAAACTTTTTTGTTATGCTGTAAGACGATGAAAACCACGCACATACATTGTTAACCATCATTTATGCTGGTAAGCTTTTTAAGCTCTGCACCAGAGAACAGCTTGAGTGTGTCAGGGAACAACTTGATTGCATTCAAATGGTGTTTCAAATGTGTCCTCAATATACGAGCACCGAATGTGCCTTTTGCATTAAAATAAATGCGAGAATACATGCACCAATCGTTGAGGATACGAATAACATAGAGTACGAGTGGTCGCGATTTCGAATGCCTGCGAGTCAAGAACGAACCCAACGAAGCGAGACATGAGTAACATTCGCCAAAAGCAAGGAAAATTCATGCTTTCATGTCCATTCGCACTAAGGAAAAAATGTTAACCGCAGTCTGCAGTGTTGATTTTTTTTGTATACGAAAAAATCTCATGTAAAAAATAAACGATTTTTTCCGTACACGCATGGCTATGGGATGACAAGCACTGTTGTAAACAATAGAAAAAAATATATTTTGGAGTTACCGCAAGCCTTTTGCAATGTTTTTTAGATTAAGCAGTACAACAGCAAACAAAAAAATGCCCATCTCTTCTAACACTCATTCTCAAAGTAACGGGAGAATAAAAAAAAAAAATTCCTGCAGCAACAGACACTCGAGTGTTTAGCGAAGCATCCGAATGTCTGCATTGTCTGGATGGTGCCTTTGTACGTATTCGCAATCGTTACAAACTGTGCTTAGCACCAATCGTTGTTTACGAACTCGAGCTGTATGCGTGCATTAATTTTTGTGTACGATTGTGGCTGACGACGATTGTTATTCGAGTGGCAAAAAATGACGATTGGGCTTGTGCAAATCTCTGGAGTGCATTCATATGACGCTTCGAGTGTCCCGTCAATATACGAGCGACAAATGTGCCTTCTGCATTAAAATTAATGCGCGAAGAGAACGGTAGAGAAGTTTGAAAACAAATTAAATTCATCGAGCAACTCGAGTTTTAAGCGAATCATTCGAAAGTCTTCATTGTTTGCTCTCTCGAGTTTTAAGCGAATCATTTGAAAGTCTTCATTGTTTGCTCGATTCGCAATCGTGACAAACTGCTTTGCAGCAATCGTTGTTAACGAACTCGCGCAGTATGCAGGCATTCGTATGGGTACCTATGATTGTGGCTAACGACGAATGTAATTCGAATGGCATAAAATAACGAAAGGTCTCATGTAAATCTCTGCTTTGCACTTTCTGTTAATGCCACTTTTAAATATTTGATATGTGTCGACGACACGTTGTAGTAAGTTTTTTTGCTACTTATTTTATCTAAATATATTGGACGCGACAGCAATATAACAACTTGTCGTGCTTTGAAAAATGCAGTCACTTGGTAGACAAATTAATTTTTTTGAACGCAACAGTGACGAGAAAAAATGCTTCTACCACGTGAAAAACATCTCTGTAAATGCGGCAACTTCAAGTTTGTTTCCTTTTAAATTAGAAAAAGACTTAAATTGATGACAAAAACATGAAGTATCATTACTTCCACGTCGTTATTACAAACCCACAAAAACTCCATAAAAAAAAAAATATTAAAGTCTGTTCAGATTGACAGCAACATTACGAAAAGTCGTAAAGAGAGAAAAAAAGTTATTCGAATGGCTACTTGATTATTTTGAACGCAACAGCTATTTGAGAAAATGTTATTACAACATTAATAAACCCTAAGGAAATTAATCAATTTCTTGTATTTCGCCCTTAAAATCAGAAAATGATTAAAATACGTGGTCATCACAATACTTCAATTCATTGTAATTTGGTTGGCTACTTATTTTTTTTTAACGCAATACCGAGAGATATATTTCAAATGGTGACAGAAAAATTGTCGCAATGAAGCCATGGCGTTACTACAATACTACAAAATTCTATAGTATGTCGTTAAGTTGGTGTTGCGTCCAATGTGCTAAAGCCTGATCCAATTGGATTGCTGTCGCATTCATTACGATTACAGCGACGAGAGAAATACCTTTAAAGCGTAAATAAACTCGGATGAATATAGTCGATTTTAATTTTTTCGCCCTTCAAATTATAGAACGATTGAAATTGGCGACAGAGAAATTGTTGCCAGTTAATACCACAAACCTCTTCTGTTTATAAGAAATGCATGCAAATAAATTTTGACAAATGTCGTTATGTTGCTGTCGCTTCCTATTTCATATAGTCTATTCAGAGTGAACACGAAGTGCTATAACCGGATCAGGTTGAACGCGACAGCAACATTACGACACATCGTATCAAGAGAAATGCATTCACTTGGAGTCGCCCTTCAAAAATTGGCAACAGCAACATTGCTGCAATGAAGCCATGTCGCTACTACAATAATCCAAATACTCCAAGATTCTTCTCCATAAGAAATCAATGTTAATAAATTTTGACAGATGTTGTTATGCTGCTGTTGAGTTCAAATTGTAATAGCCTGCTCAGATTGTAGATAAGAGCAGCATTACGACACTTTTTAAACAGATATATGAAGCCCTATCGTTTATCTTAAACACAAAGCGACGGGTGAAAAATGCTACAAAACGTAAAAAAAAACCATGACGTCAATTTCGTGTTTGCCCTTTGCCTTTTAAATAAGAGAAACATTTAAATTCGTGAGAGCAACATTTTTTCAATGAAGCCTTGTCGTTACTACAAAACAGTAAAATGCTTCTTCTCATGACATGCTATGTATAAAAATTAATTATTAAAGTTATCGTTATTTTACTTTCGCTTCCAAGTATTTTTTTTTTAGCTTTGATTCGAGGATTTCAGGTGTTACATCTATTCATTCAAGTCTGCCTTGGTTTGAAAATGGAGTGATAGAATGGTGGGAAGAAAAGGGACAATCAAGTGAAACATGTGTGCGGCTGGTAAAAAAGTTCTGAAAGCGACACCTAGAAGTAGAAAAATTCAAATTAATACTCCATTTTAATATTTCATCTCTCAATTTAACACATAAAAAAAAAATTTAATTTCGATCTCTCTATTCATTCTTTGTTTACTAGTCATTTGAAGTTTACATGTCAGAATATTTCTTTGCAATGGAAAAAGCCGAATATCGTGCAGTGATAAAATTCTTTGTTTTGGAAGGTTTATCAGCGACGGAAATTCATACAAAATTTGTGAAAGTGTTAAAGGAATCTGCTCCTTCATTTCCAACTGTGCACCGATGGGTTTTAGAGTTTAAACGTGGTCGTACAAGCGTTGAAGATGAACCACATAGTGGACATCCAAAAAGTGCAACAACACCAAAAATCATTGAGAAAGTGTATGCAATTGTTTGTGAAGATCCAAGTTTGACTAATAGCCTATCCACATTGAGCGCGGCAAGCGACGAACGGCATGTCTGCACACTGTCGTTGTAGAGAAATGTTGAGCGACTTGCTTATAACAAACGCGACAACAGCAACTGCAGCAGCAAGCATTGTATACAAAAAGCAATGGCTGCTTTCAGCCGACTCAACAGTTGCCGTTTAGAATAACAACACAGAGCTGTAAAAGAAACGAAATAAGATAATAACGAAATAAGAATCCATTCAATGAATATAAAACTCATTCATAAATAAAAATTGTATTACACATTCAAATTTAAAAAATTTATTAAGTATTCGTTTCATTTATATCAATTAATGAATAAAAATTCAATATTAAATAAGAAATTAGTAATGAATAACAAATGAATAATGAATAACAAATACATAATGAATAAAAAAATTAATAATGAATAAAATAATATAAAAATAATTGAAAATTCTTTGTCAATTGCATTCCTTGTGTCAAGTTGTCATATGAATAAAAAATTTAAAAATTGACAACAAAAATGATTAATTGAAATAAATAATTAATCAAATTTTTAAAATTAAATGTGAATTGAAATTTTGTGAATTGAAAAATCAATTTTGCATTCATTTATGGATTTTTATGTCGTTATTCAGTTGTACTTAAAATTCTGAATATGAATGCAGATTTTACAGCTCTGAATACAGTCCAAGCAAAACATCCCTCACTAAGGTATCGCTGCCATAAATTTCATAACAGTTCAGTTTGCTGAATGTGACCAGTAATAACAAACGTTAGCAATGGCAGAAACTTGTTCTTGCTGCCTGTCAAATTAGAATTAAATTGAAGCTGACGACAACGACATTTTGATGTTGCCCAAAAATGTCGTCGTGAAGTCTCCAAAAACTCGTCCCATAAGAAATACATGTAAATTAAAAGTGACTATTGGCGTTCGTCACTTGCCGCGCTCAATGTGGATAGGCTATAAGCGTGAAATTGCTGAAACTCGAGTACTCCATAATGAACGAGTACTATATATTTTACACGAAGAATTGCATATGAAAAAGCTCTTCGGGAAGTTAGTGCCGCATTCGTTAACAATTCAACGAGAACTGAATCGAAAGCAAACTTGTCAGGATAATTTGCAATCTTCTAAGCAGAATAAAACTGATTTTGTGCGTCGTTTTATAACTAGGGATGAGACTTGAGACTACCACCATGATCCTAAACTGAAACAAGAACGTTTACTGTGGACAAAAGCTGATTTTTCAGCTCCAGAACAGGTGAAGTCAGAAAGATTAGCAAAAAAGGTTATGGCATCAGTTTTTTGAGATGCAAAAGGTATTTCGTTGATTGATTATATCGAAAAAGAACAAACAATTAACTCCGAATATTATTGTAATCTTTTGGATCAGCTGAATGAAAAAATTCGTGAGAAAAGACCAGCCTTACTGAAGAAAAAAATAACGTTTCATCAAGACAATGCACGTGTTCACACAAGTGTTTTGCCGATGACTAAATTAAACGAATTAAAGTACAGCTTGCTTCAACACCCTGATTTGGCTCCCAGCGATTAATATCTCTTCCGCAACTTGAAACAATTCCTTCGTGGTAAGTGTTTTTCGTCGAATGAAAAAGCTATTGCCGCCGTGGAAAAATATTTTGCAGAGCTTCCGGAAAACCATTTCAGAGATGGTATAAAATTATTGGAGGATCATTGGAATAAGTGTATTGAAGTCGAGGGAGAATATATTGAATAAAAAAATAATATCCTTTAAAAATTCATATTAATTCATTTTTGATTTCAATACTTTTCAACCAACCGTACTTCATCTCGACAAAATTTCCCCACCACCAACTACAAGTGTCATAAATTCTGATCAATTTATAATTTCTGTTGCTTAGAAATGAGGAAGGAAAATGAAAAAGGCTAAAGTGTAGCCTGTCCGCAGCTAGAAACCAGGACCATTACGGTAATCTCGGGATCATTCACGCAGTAAAGTGAGGAAATAAGTCGATTTCTTATTATTCGGCCTTCCAATGGAGATGGCAATGTAGTCATGTCGTTACTACTGTACCACAAAACTCTATTCCACAAGAAAGGCATGTAAATATATTTTGTCAGCCGTCGTTATTTTTCTGTCGCCTCGAATGTGTTTTAGGTCTGATTGGATTGGATTGGATTAGATTGGACTTTAGACTTTTTTGAAGAGTCTTAAACGCAATTCATAGTTCATAGGAAATTGTTTGAAATTATTTTTGATTGCTTATGAATACCAGGAAATTTAACAATAAGTAATAATGATCAGGCAATGGAGGAAATACGAAATTCTTATTAACAGCGTGCATAAGTGCTCCTTTCTATAGACAATAAATATGACAAATAAGCTCTATTGCTTGTTTCCACCGGTTTAACACATCCGTTTGACATTTGCTGGTGGATATTTGAATAGTGATCACAAGTGTTGCACAACGGTGCCCTTCTTTAAGCTTCCGTCATACAGCCACAACTAAAGAACTGTCACAACATTTTACAAAATCCGCTGCTGATATTTGCGGCCAAGAACAACGCATTGACAAATGCCAGCTTAAGTTTGACACATTACCATTTCTGTGTAACCACAATGGAACATGCACACATATTTCGGCCAGTATTTTTTTTTTATTTGGTTTCTTGACTCTATCTCTAGAGAGTTGGAACAAATTTGGAATGACAAAGGAATTGAGTTGAAGAAGCAAACGGTAGCGAAATACATCAGTTGGAGATCGTGACTGATTCTTCTTATTGACTGTTTTTGAGTTAAAACATGAAGACGAAGAAGAACAAAAGAAAAGAAAAGCACGTGCTTTTCAAGGTATTGTCTTAAGACGGAAATATTTCTTGACTGCTAAGAACGGGTACCATTGGTTTTTTTGTTGTTATTATTGTGTTTGTTATGCGATGGCGTGCTATTTTTGAAAAATATCACATAAGACCAAAAGCCATAAATTTTCTTGTAGCTTTACTTTTTGTTTTTTTTTTTTTTGTAAATTTATTTTTAATTGCCATAAAGAGTGACATTTGAACGTCAAAATCCAAATGAGTACAAACAAACATTGCCTATATATGTAGCTCAGAGTAACAATATTCTGGGAATTAGTTTAAGAAGCACATTAAAATTCGTAACGAGTTTAAGTGCTACATTAAAGGAATTTTATGAGAATTTTTGCGTTTTGCGGTTTCTTTTTGTTTCCCCAAAAAAAAGGGTAAAGTTTCACTTTCAAGCGAAAGAATTGACGTGAAACGTGTTTTAGACAAATTTTTCAAAGACATGTGATGAATTTTGACTTTGAGTGAAGTTAGGAAAAATTAAAATTAATATATAAGTAAAATATGCCAAAAAAACTTTTAAGCTTATTTCCTGACAGCTTTATTAAAGCGCCAGAGAAACACACTCACACTCCTTGCTTCGTTTCTAGAGAACACACACTGCTCAGTGCTGTCAGCTGTCATTAATTTTCTAATTTCTACGCCGTTTATCAAATGTCAAACCAAAAACGCCCATATATTTCTCAACTCCCCCCTCTTGCTTTACACTATAGAATGAAAATAAAAATGTAACTGGAAAATTCAAAAATATTTCACACAAACTCTAGAGATATATGAAAAATCACGTAGCAGACAGGGATTTTTCGGATGCCATGTCATGATATACAACCAGCCAACCACTCCTCTTTGTCAGTTCTCCCCAAACACACACAAATCAGCCCAATATTGTCAGTCAGCTCTTACCATGCTGTGACATTCTACCACCGCATAGATTAATTGACAAATTTTCGATGAGATTAAAATGAGACGAAATAAAGATTAGCAGCCGACATCAGAAGAACAACAACAACAAAAAACATCTAGTGTCGTGCTGTAGTGGGTGACGGAAGTAGAAACAAGCTTCCGGCAACTAAGAACTCTTTTCAAATATAATAATAAAAGTGTCTTAAATGCATTGCAAGCGAATCAACGTTTAGTCACGTACGCGATAAGCAGCAAGACGAGTTTTTAATGCGTTGCAGCAGGATAAAATTTTGCGCAAAAGGACACAAGTTTGAAAAGTAGTCAGTAGAGAGTCTGTCATGGGTCTGGCTATAAAAATGAGCATTATGCATAATTTGTTTGAGCTCAGGCTTAAAATTCAAAATTAATAAATATGATATTTTAATAGGGAGTACAACGGAAAAAAAAATGAAAACTGAAACAGGATATGCAACGCAAACTAAGCTGCAGGAAAGGGAAACAATTATGCAGCACATGCAGAAGTTTAGTGAATGAAAGTGCCCTGAAAGAATGATAAAGAAACAGTGAGGAACTGTAGGCAAAAATACAACTTTATTGTTTTGACAGGAAAAAAATTAAAAAAAAGACTAATAATAACACTATCCAACAGAATTTTTTCCATGTTCTTTGTTTTAAAGATAACGTTTTTTAGATAATTTTTCGTCGAATAAAGATATCATCACGTCTGAGTTATGTTTTATAGACGACATCTTTAAGATATATAGGTACAATGGATATTCTCTTGTACTTAAAATTTCATGTTGGACTGCGTAATTATGTAATAGGATAGAAGTGAAACTTATACTCGATAAAGGAAACCCCTATGAGCGGTTCAATAGTTCAATCTTTAATAGAGTTTGACGTTTTAAAATTCCTATTTCATAATTGATCAGAAAGTTAAAATATATGCTTAAAACAATTTTGAAAAAATTTAAATTTTGTTAAAACATAGAGAGGTGGAAAAGCGTATTACTTGTACAATGTACATGGTCGCTTGTCAGTTTTGAAAAATTTTGTATTCCATAATCAAAATACATAATCACCATAAATCTTCTTTAAAATCAAGTTTCATTCAAAAAACAATTTGTACACATCTTCTTTAGTAGTTTAAGTTAATTAAGTATGACAATCACAGTATAATTTCTTTTTAAGAAATCAGATCTGCAAATTGATCAAAGCATTTCCATTATACCATACGTACAACACCATATTCATCATACGATATCCATCAAATCAAATACTTATCTATACGATACACATCACAACATTCGCAGCATTTTACTCATTACAAAATCCATCATACCATATCCATCATAGAAACCTATCATGCTATACATATACAATTTTTCATATTTTACCATGAAACTGCATCCATCATTCCATCGAAATCACACCGAATTTGTCACATCAATCGGAAAATTTTCATTACGCCGTATCCATTCTACCATACTCATGAATAGTAACCATTATAACATACTTATCATACAATACCAATTCACTCATGCACAATACTCATCACACTATGTCTATCATAGTGTGTATACCTACTACACTAATACCATCCAATATCCGTAGGATACCATCTAATCTTACCAATAATTTTACTGCTCATCCATCATACCATAATACTCATCATACAATAACTATCGTTATATAAAACAAATACAACATAAAAACATACATGTATTGTGTTATATACAACATACCCATAATCACAATAACATACCCATCATACAATGACCATCATACAATAACCATCATAACAAACCCATCAAAACTATACCCATCATTTAAAGCCAACGACATACCCATCATAATAGATGTATTGACGATACCATACCAATCTCACCATACTCATCAGCAATAGCCATCATAACATACCCATCATACAATACCCATTACACAATACGCATTATGCATTACACACCATACTATGTCCATAATTTCAAACCCATCCTACAATAGTTACGTATCAGGTAGTACCTACCATGGGTATACCCATTATACAGTATGGATTATACCTCACCAATTAAGTTGTATCCAACATACCAAACACATCCTCCCATACTCACCATACCACACCTTTCAAATACAAAAATTTTTCCTTTGATAAATGGCGCAAAAACAAAATTATATTGTTTTGAATATAAAACACCCACTTTTGTAAGAGCAGGCGTGCCATAGTTTGATCAGCTACTTTGTTTTAAAGATTTAAGGGGGATTATATACCCAGAACTTTTTTTTTCATTTTTTTTTTTGCATTTTCTTAAAGCTTCAAGTCTCAAGAATATATGGTTAAAATTTCAAGTCGGTATCTCAAAAAATAACAAAGTTGTAGCCTAGTGAGTGAACCGTCTTCGAGAGCGCGATATGCTGGCCCTTATTTTCAAACGCGGTTTTCAAAGTCGGTGACCAAGAATTCTTGAAACCCCATGAACCGATTCTTTTGATTTTGTTGCAGGCTTATTTGACTCAAAATGAACTGGTACTTGTCACAGAATTTTTTTCGTAGGCAAAATAATGACGAATTTTTGGTCAAAAATCGTTAATTTACGTTCGGAAGTCCGCCATTTTGTGAAAAATCAATATTTTCAAAATCGGCTAGGACAAGTTTGAGCTTTTAGTTTTAAGTTTAATATTTATCATTTTTTTGTTTCAGATACATTTAGGCGCTCCGTAAAAACTGCTGTATCTACCTTAATATTAATTTTTTTTTTTTAAAAATCTAAACATACTCTTGAATGTGTATATTTTTATATGTGAGGTGTGTATATTTTACCTCATTTAAAAATATTCCTTAAAAACATTCACAAACATTACCTTTTTATAGGCCTCTGGATATATAATCCCCCATAAAGCCAAGAAGTAAATGCAATCCAACTAGGTTTTACGGTATTTTTGAAATTTAATTTAAATCAAAATTTAAATTTCCTGGTTCTCAATTTAAATTGGAAATTTTGTATTTTGAATTTCGAATTATGAATTTTGAATTTTGAATTTTGAATTTTGAATTTTGAATTTTGAATTTTTAATTATGAATTATGAATTTTGAATTTTGAATTTTGAATTCTGAATTATGAATTTTCAATTTTCAATTTGGAGTTTTGAGTTTTGAGTTTTGAATTTTTAATTTTAAATTTTAAATTTTGAATTTTTAATTTTTAATTTTTAATTTTTAATTTTGAATTTTTAATTTAAATTTTTAATTTTTTAATTTAAAAATTTTTAATTTTTAATTTTGAATTTTGAATTTTTGATTTTTAATTTTTAATAAGAACTATGAGTTATGAATTATGAATTATGAGTTATGAATAATGAATTATGAATTATGAATTATGAATTATGAATTATGAATTATGAATTATGAATTATGAATTATGAATTATGAATTATGAATTATGAATTATGAATTATGAATTTTAAATTCTGTATTTTGAATTTTGGACTTTGAATTTTGAATTTTGAATTTTGAATTTTGAACTTTGAATTTTGAATTTTGAATTTTGAATTTTGAATTTTGAATTTTGAATTTTGAATTATGAATTATGAATTTTGAATTTTTTATTTTGAATTTTGCATTTTGAATTTTGCATTTTGACTTTTGGATTTGGAGTTTATAATTTGGAGTTTTGATTTTTGAGTTTTGAATTTTGTGTTTTTAATTTTCAATTTTGAATTATGAATTTTTATTTTTTAATTTTGAATTTTGAATTTTGAATTTTGAATTTTGAATTTTGATTTTTAATTTTGAATTTTGAATTTTGAATTTTGAATTTGAAATTTTGAATTTTGAATTGTGAGTTTTCAATTTTGAATTTGGAGTTTTGAGTTTTAAATTTTTAATTTTGAATTTCGAATTTTGAATTTTGAATTTTGAATTTTGAATTTTGAATTTTGAATTTTAAATTTTGAATTTTGAATTTTAAATTTTGAATTTTGAATTTTGAATTTTGAATTTTGAATTTTGAATTTTGAATTTTGAATTTTGAATTTTTTATTTTGAATTTTCCATTTTGAATTTTGGATTTTGAATTTATAATTTTGAGTTTTGATTTTTGAGTTTTGAATTTTGAGTTTTTAATTTTCAATTTTGAATTATGAATTTTTATATTTTAATTTGGAATTTTGAATTTTGTATTTGTATTTTGATTTGAATTTTGAATTTTGAATTTTAAATTTTGAATTTTGAATTTTGAATTTTGAATTTTGAATTTTGAATTTTGAATTTTGAATTTTGAATTTTGAATTTTGAATTTTGAATTTTGAATTTTGAATTTTGAATTTTGAATTTTGAATTTTGAATTTTGAATTTTGAATTTTGAATTTTGAATTTTGAATTTTGAATTTTGAATTTTGAATTTTGAAATTTGAATTTTGAATTTTTAATTTTTAATTTGAATTTGGAGTTTTGAGTTTTAAATTTAGAATTTTGAATTTCGAATTTTTAATTCTTAATTTTTTATTTTGAGTTTTGAATTTTTAATGCACATTTAAAAACTCAAATTTTTAAATTTCACAATTTTTAACTCATAAACATACAAAATCTGTAAAACATTAAAAGGTCAAAACTTAAAAAACGATATAAATGCCTGTATTTAATAACATCGGAACGTGCTCTCTGTCAGCAAATTTCAAGCAGCCACTCGTTAAATATTTTTGTTTGGTTTTGCATTTTACGGTTGGTAGCTGTCAAAATTTCAACGCATCAAAATAGAAAATCTGCGAACTCAAAAGAACTATAAAAGTCAAGTGGAAGTCACTTTTATGCATTTACCAAAGAACTAGAAGATTATTAACTGTCATTCTGTTATTACGATGGGTTTGGTCACAGATGGCAGCAGAAGCATGCTGAAAAATTTATGACCGCATCAACACTGTGTTGAACATAAATACATAAAAATTATAATAATAATAATTTAAGCAAATTGCAGAGATAACTTTACAATGCTTGGCTGCTGTGAAAAATTGACAGCAACTGTTTGTCATGGCTGCTAATATGTCATGCCCTGGGTGGTTATTTGTCTTTTTAATTTGGGACATTCGTAGAAAAAGGCGAAGAAATATTCTATTTAAAAAAAAAATTGTTAGTGAAGAAAATTTATACAATTTATTGAAAAAATTCTTTAATCACCTTTTTGCCTAATTAAAATCTAGCTCCGAACTGTCAAATGTCAGATGTTGTCGAATTAAATATAGAAATGGCTTTATTATCAGCTTCAAAAATGATATTGGAGTTAATGTGTTCAGTTAATGAGTTAGTTCAATTAACTCAATAAATGTTAGTGAACTGTGGTAATTGAACCCTTTGAACTAAATGTGCTTTATGAATACATAGTAAGAGTATAGAAAATTGACAGCTGTCATAATTTTCAAACTATTCATTTATTCCTTATTGGAAATAGTAAACATAAAGAATTAACATCTGCCCCGCTTGACTGACTAATGTCAACAATCCTTTTTCTGTCCTCTGATTATAGATTACGTATTACTTTATAGCTCTTTCTCCCTCGTTCTGACTTTAAATAATATTCTCTACTCACCTCACAAGATTTAATCCGCTATCCTTATCATTACATCTCTTCAAACCTCTAATTTGTATGCATTATTAAAAATTCTCGCTTCCTTTGAGGTGCTGTGTTGACCCCCTACAAATGCTTATCAAACATCATGAGCACACTTCATAAACATAAATATAACTCAAAAGTGTATCATTAAATCTATCTAACAGTTAATGTGCCGTAACCATAATTTATGCGCTTCCGTCCTTCCTTCCTATATTTGGTTCCTTACACATAAAATGGACTATCCTTATATTGAGTGTTTTTTTATTCCTTCCCAAACACATGAGAGCAGCTGTTTCTGTTTTTGACATCAGAAATTATGACATTTTGTTATTGCTTAAGAGAATTTAAAAAAAAAAAAAAACTTCGATTTCAAATTGAAAATAAGTTTGAATATGTATCTGTAGAGAGTGCCTTTTTGGTCTTTGGCTTTGATTGACAGCCTGATATCGAATGACTGTCGCCAACAAAAACAACAACATACGAATTAAGCGTAAAGGAAATCCGATTGATTTTTGGCAATATTCCCTTTTTAAGGCGGGGTGTGTTTCTGTTGGCAGAGTTCACTGACATTATTTAGGCAACAGCTTAAAGTGAGTATGGGAAGAAAAAAGAATGAGTCTGAGGATAGAGTCGGACAAAGTCGGAGGATTGCTTTTGAGGCTGTGAGTGACAGTTTGTTCTTTTTTGGCTATTGTTGGAAATACAAATTTTGACTTATGATAACAGTAGAATACTGAAAAGGAAAATTTTTCATAGGTTTAAATTAAAAGGAATTATTACTGGGGAAAAATTAAAGCCAGTTCTTGTTTGAAAGCAAATTCAAAATTACAAATTTAAAATTCAAAGTTCAAATTCAAAACTCAAAATTTAAAACTCTGAATATTCAAAAGTCAAAATTCAAAATTATGAATTCAAAATTCAGAAATCAAAATTCAAACTCATAACTCATAATTTATAATTCATATTTCATAATTAATAATTCATAATTCTTAATCTATAATTCATAATTCATAATTCATAATTCATAATTCATAATTCATTATTCATAATTCATAATTCATAATTCATAATTCATAATTCATAATTCATAATTCATAATTCATAATTCATAATTCATAATTCATAATTCATAATTCATAATACATAGTTAAAAATTCAAAATTAAAAATTCAAAATTCAAAATTCAAAACTCAAAATTAAAAATTAAAAATTAAAAATTAAAAATTAAAAATTAAAAATTAAAAATTAAAAATTAAAAATTAAACATTAAAAATTAAAAATTAAAAATTTAAAATTAAAAATTAAGAATTAAAAATTAAAAATTAAAAATTAAAAATTAAAAATTAAAAATTAAAAATTAAAAATTAAAAATTAAAAATTAAAAATTAAAAATTAAAAATTAAAAATTAAAAATTAAAAATTAAAAATTAAAAATTAAAAATTAAAAATTAAAAATTAAAAATTAAAAATTAAAAATTAAAAATTAAAAATTAAAAATTAAAAATTAAAAATTAAAAATTAAAAATTAAAAATTAAAAATTAAAAATTAAAAATTAAAAATTAAAAATTAAAAATTAAAAATTAAAACTTAAAAATTAAAAATTAAAAATTAAAAATTAAAAATTAAAAATTAAAAATTAAAAATTAAAAATTAAAAATTAAAAATTAAAAATTAAAAATTAAAAAGTAAAAATTAAGAATTAAAAATTAAAAATTAAAAATTAAAAATTAAAAATTTAAAATTAAAAAGTAAAAATTAAAAATTAAAAATTAAAAATTAAAAATTAAAAATTAAAAATTAAAAATTAAAATTTAAAAATTAAAAATTAAAAATTAAAAATTAAAAATTAAAAACTAAAAATTAAAAATTAAAAATTAAAAATTAAAAAATTAAAAATTAAAAATTAAAAATTAAAAATTTAAAATTTAAAATTTAAAATTTAAAATTAAAAATTAAAAATTAAAAATTTTAAAAATTAAAAATTAAAAATTAAAAATTAAAAATTAAAAATTATAAAGTAAAAATTAAAAATTAAAAATTAAAAATTTCAAATTAAAATTTAAAAATTAAAAATTAAAAATTAAAAATTAAAAATTAAAAATTAAAAATTAAAAATTAAAAATTACAAATTAAAAATTAAAAATTAAAAATTAAAAATTAAAAATTAAAAATTACAAATTACAAATTAAAAATTAAAAATTAAAAATTAAAAATTAAAAATTAAAAATAAAAATAAAAATAAAAATAAAAATTAAAAATTAAAAATTAAAAATTAAAAATTAAAATTAAAAATTAAAAATTAAAAATTAAAAATTAAAAATTAAAAATTAAAAATAAAAAATTCAAAACTCAAAATTTATATTTCATAATTTATAATTCATAACTTATAATTCATAATTCATAATTCATAATTCATTATTCATAATTCATAATTCATAATTCATTATTCATTATTCATAATTCATAGTTCATAATTCATAATTCATAATTCATAATTCATAATTCATAATTTATAAATAATTTTAATTTTTCACAATTCATTTCTAATTTTTCATAATTCATTTTTAACTTTTCACAATTCATAATTCCTAATTTATAATTCATAATTCATATACTATTAATAGATCGTAATTCATAATTCACAATTCATAGTTCAAAATTCATAATTCAGAATTCATAATTCATAATTTATAATTCATAATCCATAATTCATAATTCATAATAACAAAAATTTCACAATTAACATCAGGTTCTGTTTAAAAATAGCTTGATAATTAAAACATTGAAAATTAATTGGTTTAAAAAAACGAAGATTTATTCAACTTTTTAATTGATCCATACCCAAAAATTGCATGTCCCCGCATGCCTTTCAAAGCACATGCAACACTGTCAATTTCACGAAAAGATGCTGTATGCCGCTCGCAGCCAAGAACACGGAAAAAATAAACCCCAAACAAGCTTAAATAAATTTAAAATAATTTTTCAAATGTGCTTAAACGTAAGCAACAAACTTGAAAGCCAAGTTCAGGCACGCCAAGAAATGAACGACATGACATCAAGCCATAAAAGTCGTCATCTTGACGCCTTGAAGGCTTTAAGCCAAGCAAGACTGAAAATAATGTTGAACTCAGAGTAGTGAAAGAGGGGCCAGAGGGATAAAACTACAACAAGAATTTAAATACCTAAGAACAACAAATTAAATGCAGTAACAGATAGACATTAAAAGGTAGATAGACATACGTATAGAGAGCTACAAATGCAGTCAAGTAAAAATAAAGAACTATATAATTATCCTCAGGCCAAAGTGGAAAATCAAATAGTTAATGCTTAAGTGCAATTTTTCTGTCATTCAATGACACAAACAACTTCAACTACATGACATTTCAAGGTTATGTTTGGCAGTTAAGAATGATCTGTAGAGCTTGCCTTACATTAGCTCAGTTTTAAGAATAGATTGTTAAAATACTTTAAATAAGCTTGAATTGAATCAATTTTCTATACGATTTTGAATGATGCAATCGTTTAGATGAATTTTACCTTTGTCGACCATTTTGAAAACAAACATTCGAAAACGTAAAATATCCAACAAATTCGATCTGAAAACAGCATCGGTTGAGGAATGGGCCAAATTACTCCGGAAGTAACCCAAAAGCTGGTCGAATTGTTATAGCTGCTTAAAGTTTTTACTAGCTGCTGTCTGAAATAAGCTCGGAGCCACTGTGCTCGGAGCCAATTTATTACTTAGTGGCTAGAACTACTACAAGCAAACAAACAAAACAAATAATGATATGACACTTACCAACAGGTCCTCTCTTTATGTCACAATTTATTGATAGATTCAGCAAAATTGAGTGTGTGGTGAAAAATTCACTAGCACCATATTAATTACATCATGGGCCTTAGAGTGTCCCTTATTTTGCGATTTTTGGAAATGTCAAGGGGCTGAAAGGTTTTTTTATGCGTTTTTATATTCTAAGAACGAAACTAAAAAAAATTTTTTTTTACGACAACGTTTACCCGTGCCAATCGGGCCCGAAAGTTTCGAAAAAATGCCCATATTAGACCATATTTGCACAAATTAAAAAAAAAATCTTTTCTCTGCTTTTTATAAATCTTTTACATTTTTTGGAACACATACATAAGAAATATGATATCCACAAAGTTTTTTTATGGTGGGCGTGGTTACCGCCCCTGCTGCGTCGAAATTTCTCCCGCAGCCTTTTCCCACTTTTTCATGAAATTAGTGCAATTAAGGTATTAATATCAACAATAAATAAATACATTTTTATTATGCTAAAAGTATGATTACATTTCATTAAATTCACATTATCTACTTACAAAAATTAACAATAAATTAAAAAACTAGTATTTTAACCTGCGGCGGGCGCGCAACAAGCTAATACCTACAAGCAGTCTTATTGCGGCTTTTCAACCGAAATCATAGTTTTTTTTTTATAAATAAAAGATATCAAAAACCAATAATGTATGCCCCCTGGAGGGTTAAATTATAATAAGAAATACAAATTAATTAAAAAAGACAGAGCCTTATTTGGAGCTTTTATGCTATTCATTATTATCGGAATCCGTCAAGTCTGTATTTTTGTAGTTCTACTATACATCAAAGTCTAGTTTGAAGCTACTAATAGCATAAAAGCTCCAAATCAGGATCTGTCTTTTTTAAAACATTTGGTCGCATACAAGACAATTAACAAAAAATATCCATTGCTGCAAGTCAAAAATTTGGTCGGCATCTTTGGTACCTTGGCGAAGAACTTGTAGCACTCGCTTTTTTCGATGATGCAGTTTCTATTGAGAGAAAACGCAGTATGGTGACAGCATTGCAAGCTCAGAAGTTTCCATGTAATCATCCAATCGCAAACCCAAATTCTTTAAATGAATGGACAAAAAAGATTTAGATTGTTTTGCATCTTGTCGAACAACAAATCTATTTCGTAGGTTTAGTTTGACATGCAATTTTTTAAAATATGATTCTGACGAATGGGAAAAAGATGAAGAATACCAGAGAGTAAAAACTTATTTTAAAGATCTTTGTATTGTAAATGATGTTGCGGATCGTGGAGTACAACTTGCTCAAGAATTTCTCGAGCTTACAAAATCAGAAGCGCAGCTACAAAACCTACTTTTGTGGCCCAAAATACTCAAAAATATACTCGAACTGTCAAAAAAAAAAAACAAAAAAAAAAAAATACATGCTCTTAAAAAAAACTTATAATTAATTTGTATTTCTTATTAAAATTTAACCCTTCAGGGAGCATATATTTTTGGTTTTTAATATTTTTTATTTATAAAAAAAACTATGATTTCGGTTGAAAAGCCGCAATAAGACTGCTTGTAGGTATTAGCTTGTTGCGCGCCCGCCACAGGTTAAAATACTAGTTTTTTAATTTATTGTTAATTTTTGTAAGAACATAATGTGAATTTAATGAAATGTAATCATACTTTTAGCATAATAAAAATGTATTTTTTTATTGTTGATATTAATACCTTAATTGCACTAATTTCATGGAAAAGTGGGAAAAGGCTGCGGGAGAAATTTCGACGCAGCAGGGGCGGTAACCACGCCCACCATAAAAAACTTTGTAGATATCATATTTCTTATGTTTTTTTTCCAAAAAAATGTAAAACATTGAAAAAAAGGAGAGAATAGATTTTTTTTTAATTTGTGCAAATATGGTCTAATATGGGCATTTTTTCGAAACTTTCGGGCCCGATTGGCACGGGTAAACGTTGTCGTAAAAAAAAATTTTTTTTAGTTTCGTTCTTAGAATATAAAAACGCATAAAAAAACCTTTCAGCCCCTTGACATTTCCAAAAATCGCAAAATAAGGGACACTCTAATGGGCCTATGTTACACGGTGCTCGTTTGCTCGGCGTGCAATGAACAATTTTATTCTCTTTTCTCAATTTGCACGTTTTAAGGTCACACGACAGAAATATGCACGCCGAGCTAATTTGACATTTCATTCAGTTCCTTGCTTTTTCTCCTACACGTTATTCCAACAAGGGTTTCCTACAACTATTAACTTCCTACTGTTATAGTACAATAGTAGCACTTTTCTTCAAAAATGTACTTTTCAGCTACTTAAACGCCCAAATCTTTAATTTCACCACACAGCAACACTGTTGCACGGTGCTCGCTGCCATGTACACCGAGCAAAAATAAACATATTTTGCTCGGTCTACAAAGTGTTCATCCTCTCACAGTCTCACTGATTTTTGACAGTTTTGCATTGGAAACAACAACAAAATTATTTGCACGCCGAGCAAACGAGCACCGTGTAACATGAGCCATGATCGGGTATGGGCAAAGAGCGCTCTTAGAGCGCTGAGAGCAAGAATTGAGAGCAAAGGCTCTCTGTAGCAATACAAAACCCAACAACAAATCAAAGACAAAAGCCAAACACAGAAACAACACAGAAGCTTTAACTGTAGTGGTGCCCATACCCGGCCATGATGGTTCAATCGTATGTGATGAACTAGTTCATATTACTTCGTTTGTTCTCTTAGTTCGTTAGTTCTTCTAGTTCATTCGTTCTTTTAGTTCGTTAGGTCTTTTAGTTCGATAGGTCTTTTAGTTCGTTTCGTTTACTCTTTCATTTTCAGGTATATAAAATGAAACAAACTTGGTCTGAGCATGGTAGAATTATAAGGTAGGGCCGAGTTGATCAGTGCCCTCACGCGTCAACGAAGAGTGGAGAATAAAAAAGTAGGCTAATTGTCAAAATGGAGAAGTTCGTAGAAACCTCAAATAAAATTAAAATATTATGTTTTCAATTTGTAAATAGTGCGGACACGTGTGTTAAGTTTGTGTTAATTTGAGTGGAAATATTGTAAAAACATTGTAAATAAATCTATAAAATGCCGCGGAAGTGTTAAATTTGAAAAAAATGCTTGTAAAAAGTTTAACCTAAAATCAACTGCGAAATATGAACATAAAGAAACTCGAGATGAACAGCTGATTTTGACAACTAGAACGCTTTTCTCTGCTTTTCTCTGCTTTCAACTCCATTCTTCTCCAAGTCGGCCCTACCTTATAATTCTACCATGGGTCTGAGTATGTGATATCTCCAACTCACACGGTGATTGCCAATCAAACAATCTAGTCGTTTTGTTGTTGCTTTCAATGTGAAACTGTCAAAATCTCTGAGAGCCAGAGTGGATGAACACAGATTGCAGCAATCTAAATTTGTTCATTTTGAGATTGCTGTACATGTCGACAATCAGCAATCTGAATAGTGTTGCTCGGTTACGAAAAAAAAATTTCAAAGAAATGTAAAATTATGTTTGGCGTGTCGTGTGAGCTACCAAATAGCCATCAAATGCCACCATTTCTATTAGTGCAGACACAAAACGTGTCTCAAACCAAGGACTCAAACCATAACTTGGTAAATTTAGTTATTTTTGTTCTCGTTCGTTTTGTTCCTACTCGCTGCAATATCAATTGAACTAAAATGAACGAAAAGAACTAAAAGAACGAGAAACACTGAACTAGTTCACATAGTTCATGAGTGGGAAACGTTCATAAACTACCCAAGCCTATTGGCTATGTTGTCGAAGTGAAAAGGAGTGGTCGTCCCCGTTTAACCCATTCGGATGGTCAGCATTGATGATGACCCAACAACGTCGATTAGTCAACGTGGTTCGGAATTGGCCATTAGCAGCAGATTAGCAAAGATCTGCATCCGAAGTTCAGTTGAACCAAGAACTAAAGCCAGTAAACTATGCGCAACGTCGAACGTTCTCAGATTGGGAGTTGGAACATTATCAAGTTCATTACGATTTTGTGAAAAAAATCATCTTCATTGACGAAACCCATGTTCATCTCTATAGCTAAGTCAACAAGCTGAAATGCCTCATTTGGGGCATGGACAATCCACTGTTTGGTGTAGATTTTGGGTCGGCGTTGGTATCAGGCTATTCTTCTTCTTCAATGAAATTGCAACGGCAGTTACCGCACTGACCGATTCCTTTTGGACTGAAATTAACTCTTGATATAACTCTTGACGACATGTCGTTTCAACAGGATGGTGCCACTTGCCACACAACCAATGACACAATGCACTTATTGCAAACGAAATTCGAAGGGAAGATTATTTTGCGGCTTCACGAAATAACACCTAAATGAAATAAATAAAAAAAAAAATTAAATACAGTTAGTCACAAAACTGATCGGACAAGCTATTTCAATGAAAGAAATAAAAAAAATCACTAAGAAAATAAATTTTAATATTAAAACAACTTTTATCAATATTTAATTGTACATTTTTAAAGAACAAAAAACTTAATACATACTTCAATAAAACGAAATTGTGGTGATAAAACTTATTAAGTACAAATTTGTTTGTAAAAAAGAGTCACGGGAACTCATCGGACAAGAGTATTGAATACAAAAAATTTAATGTTGAAAAATTTAGTATCTTGTAGGATTTCCTTTGGCCTTAATGACTTCTTTTAAGTGGTTTCTCATGTTTTTTACCAATTTTTTGGTAGTAGATGGCTCAGTTTGGACCCATTTTTCTCGAAGCCTTCTTTTCAACTCTTTTGAGGTTATATTGCATTTTCGAATTCGGCGCTCTAACTTATCCCACAAATGTTCGATAGGATTTAGGTCAGATGATTGTGGGGGGTGCTAATGACTTTAGGACAGTTATAAAGAAGCCATCACTTTACAATCCCAGCCTTATGCTTCGGGTCGTTCTCTTGGTAAAATTTAAAAGTTTCTTCTATTCTAAATTTCGCAGCACTTTGCTTTAGTTTGTTTTTTAATATGCCTAGGTTAATAAATGTATCCATAGTTACGTCAATAAAAACCAATTCACCGACTCCTGCGCCTGCCATGCACTCCCACACCATCACCGAACCTCCTCTGTGCTTCACAGTTGGGCAAAGGTTTTCTTTCCTCATTTCTTCATTGGGCTTCCGCCACACCATGACCCGACCCATGGTATAATAATACAAGGTGGCATTGACAGTTGCTTGGCAAACCATCTCCTGTCAAAAAATATACTCAAAAAAAGAGCGCTGACAATCCGCCATTGAAAACACAACACAAACAATCTTGAAAACGTTGAAGTGAAAAAAAATCAACAACCACAGCAGTTGCAGATGTATTTCCACAAAAAGCTGTTTTTGACAGGAGATGTTTTCTTGTAGAAGAGAAAATAAGCAGTTGTCAATGCTACCTTGTATTATTATACCATGGACCCGACCATCCGATCCAAAAACGTTATATTTGCTTTTGTCCACAAATATTACATCATCCCAGTAGCTATCGTCATGTTAGATCATTTTCTTGGCATACCTAAGGCGTATTTTTCGATTTTTTTCCTTAACAAAAAACTTTCGTCGTGCAACTCTTCCGTTGAATCCAGCTTCACGTATAGTTCTACGTATCGTTTCTGGATGAACTGAAACTTTTAATTTAATTTCCGTTTCCCTTACAATAGCCGGCTTGTCTTTAAGTGTCAGAAAAGGTGGTACGGTGTTACGGTGTTCTACGTTGAACCTTTTAATGATATCGTGCACTATCGATCGACTCTTTTGAACAACTTCCCTTATTTGGCGGACTGTTAAACCGCCAAATCTTTAAAATGTTTAATTATTAATTCACGAATCTCAATAGAACTTTCTTTGCGTGATTTGCTCATTCTGAAAAAAACCTTTATATTGAAGAGTTTTGAAAAAAAAAATGAAATAACGCCAAAAATTTGCAATTCAGCGTATTTTAGTCTATTACACAAGTGTCTTCTCGCAATTACAAATACGAACTAATAAAGCTTTCAGCATTTGAGCTCTTTGTTCGATGACTTTTGTGAGATCAATGCCATGCACCAAGAATGATAGAAACCAGATGAGGCGTTCCGCAAATGAGAGAGAGAGAGCATGACGTCACAAGCGATATTGTCAGACTTTGGAATAATTTTACTCCCAGACCCACGCCTAAATATTTTTTTTCTTATTTTCATAATATTTACATGGACCTCCTTAACCCATTGGTACAATAAAATTTTGTCAGTCTCGAATAGTTTAGGAGATAAAAATCTTGAAAGTTTAAAAAAATTCAAATTTTTCGTATACGAAAATATTCATATTTTTATACAGAAGAGTAGATATTTTTACTTTACTTTTTCGAAAGAATTTATTTTCAATTTCGTCAATTTGCCTAAGAGATCGCACATTTGCATACGTTTTTGTCAAGCAAAAGTACTGTGTGAAGTCATGCACTCAGTTGAAAAAGAGAGCATTAGATAACGGGACGCGGAACGCATAATCTTGTTTCTATCATTCTTGTGCCATGCATAAGTTTAATTCAAAGCTTTTGTTCCTGTTATAATAATTTCTTAAGAGAAAAAGTGTCGTTTTAGAGAGAGCCTACTATTTAGAATAATATTTGTGCAGATTTTTTTTTTGGTTTATGGTGGTAAGCAAAAATTATGTACTTTCCCAATTTGTTTGTCTTCCCCGAATTTTCTTTCTCAAACTCTTGACAATAATTTACTTCTTATCCGGACTTTCTCTATCCTCACTTAACCTAACTGCTCTCATCCTCAATTTACGAGAATATTGCTGCTAACAAGTATTTCATTTGTTTTCTCCGTTTCCTATGTTCGCTACCAACTGTCCAGCGGCTGTTTTTGACAGTTAATTAGAATTAGATTAGAAACGCACAAAAGTATGCATCGAAAAATTTTCGAAGCAACAGATTTTCTAACAAATTGCAAACATTGTTGTTCACCCCAAATATAAATTGTGTTTAAAAGGTTCTGCAAATAGAGGAACGAAAAGTAAGCGCTTGTTTACACAGTTAGAAATCAAAACGAACGCATTAAAGTGAGAACCATAGCAGTGGAGAAATCGAGCAAACAACATCAATAATAAAATTATTTGAACATGTAAGTCATTTCCGCTTGACAAATACGGACATATACGAACAAAATGGACACTCATTTCTACATGCATTTATATGTGTTAAGCTTTTCAATGTTTGACATTTGATTAGCTTACAAACGAACAATATGGCGACAGCTATATCGTCAATATCCGTTAAGGCGGATGGCGAACAACTCATTTCTTCGTCAATTAAGAATTTAATTAGCTGAAAATGGGGCAGAAGTTCGAATAAGGATGTTTAAAAATTAGCAAAATTAAAATAAAAAACAAAAATCAAAACATGAGGTACAATTAAAGCACCGTCCTCTTTTATAGGGTTAAGGCAGTCTTTAAAAAAAGCTTATAAGGGGGTCCAATATAAGACTTTGCTGCCGGTCATGCCTTTTTAAACTCATCAAAGCTGTCACACAGAGCCTGTCAAATTCAATCGAAGTGAGGCACTTGTCAAAATTTTAACCGGCGCCTGCCAATGTCAACTCAGTGAAATTTTAAATGTATTTGACATTGAAAAAAGGGTGCTTTTGGTGCATATTTTTGATATAACCATGAAAGAGATACAAAAAAATTTTCAATTTATCACCGTTACAAAAATAAGGAAAAAAAAATTCGAGCTGTCAAAAAGGGAGTTTTAATTCTCGTGATAAGTGGTTGCAGTACATCATGTGCGTACGTATATGTATATGTGTGTGCGTTCTTGGGCTTTAAGAGGGTGAGCCCTGGTGTCACTTAACAAATTGCATAATAAATGCGTATGAAATCAATAACTTAAATTATAATAAAAAAAAAAAAAACAATTTGCTTTACCCTCAAAAATTGCGGCTATAAATTAACACACAATTTTTGAAAAATTTATACAGAAATATAAGAACGCACGCACACACGCAAATATACACTAGACGACACGTGAGCGACTGCTGTTATTCATTTCAAAAGGAGGCTGCAACATGGCCAAAAAAAAAAGCGAAAAGAGAAGGGAAGAGACATTGAAATAATTTTTTAGAAAAAACCTACTTTTTTTTAAAAGAACACTTTTGTCAGAATTTCTTACTGTGAATCATATCTAATCAGAATTTAAGAGGAAAAGTTCCAAGGAAAGAGTGCGGGAGAGTAGTTCTTGTCAATTTTATTGCTCTTGAAGACCAGGTTCAAAACAAAGTTATAAAAAATACAATCATGAAATCAAAAACTTGCCCCGATTGCAAAGATAAAATTATTTTCAATACTTCAATCGTTTTGCTTTAATGATTTCAAGTTTTAGCTTCAGCAATATTTTTGAAGTCATGATTGAAATCAATTAATATTGATTTCTTTTGACTCCCATGACTAAAGTTACGCCCTCTTGAGCCGTTAATTGCATTCATTTCTAAGCATTTGAAGTCAAAGAAATCATATGAAGTCAGTTGAAATCATGTTTGAAGATAGTAAGAAGAAAGAGTGCAAGAGGCTGGTTATTCGCTTAAGCCTAAGTCCAAGAGACTTTGTAAAAGATTGCAATCATGCAATAAAGAACTTTGCATCGATTGCAGCGCTTAAATAATTTCTAAAAGATTGCAATCATGCAATAAAGAACTTTGCATTGATTGCAGGGCCTAAGTAATTTCAGTCTTTTAATTATTTTTTAATTTTATGATTTCAAATTTTGGCATCAACAAAATGTTTGAAGTCATGATTTTGAAACCAAATGGTGCAATTTTCTTTTGAAGTCTTTTGATTCCTCCATAATGAATGAAGTCGCGCTAATTTGGAGCCGTTAATTGCATTCATTTGTAATCACTTGATGTTAAAGTCATCAGTTTAATTCAGTTGAAATTATGTTTGAAGAAAGTAAGAAGTGAGAGTGAGTACTGCAGAGTGGTTATTGTTGGTAAGGCCGTTGTTATGCAGACGCTCATATGATCCCCGATCACGTCCTTTTTTACGCTCTTTTTTCGTTTGATGAGCTCTGTGATGAAAGTATGTTATAAAGACGGTCATTTGATCCCTGAACACTAGTACACTTTTTGCTACTTTCAATCCTTTATGCAAAAAAGGCTTACGACTATGAGTATGGTGAGTGTTGGTATTAATCAGGTTTTATTACAGCTTTCATGCATTTCTTACTAAAAGTGTACTATTTTCATGCAAAAACGCAAATGTTGTGAATAATTGCACAGCGCAACACTGTTTTGATCTTGTGATTCCATATTATTTTCGAATAATTTGGTGACCATTCTGGGCAAAATAAACTCCCTCTCTCACTCTCTCAAATTTTCCTATTACATTGAGAACAACAACAAAGCGTGACCGTGATGAGCCTGTGAGCGTCTGCATAACAACGGCCTAAGGGTTTTTTATTGCTATTTCTCTAAGGCCGAAGGGATTTAAAGTGTAGTTGTAAAAGATTGCAATCATGCATTCAAAAACTTGCACTGAGGTTGCGAGTTATCTATTGCAAAGATAAATTTATTGCATTCTTTTCAAAATTTCTAAATTTAATTTTAAATATTTGCATCAGCAACCTTTTTTAAGATTATGACTAAAATACTTAAGGCATTTGGTGAAATTTTCTTTTGAAGTCTTTCGATTACTTCACAATGTCTGGAGCCGCGTTCTTTGAGATTTTGATTTCAGTCCTTTGTAAGCATTTGATTCGATGAAATCATTTAAAGTGTTGTTGAAAACATGAAATTGAAATTGAGAAACCACTTGAAGTCAATTTGAAATCTTTGAGTTATTCAAGACTATTTGAAATCATTTTGTATCCGGAATGAATTTTGTATGCTTAATCAAGTAAAAAATTTGAAATGTCCCAGCAAACATAATGACTCTTAAAAGACTCTTTTAAGACTCATAAATGAATGAGATAATTGAGTTTTCATCGTCATAATGCGCTCAAAAAGACTCTTTTATCAGTACATTTTCGTAGATTGTGGACTTTAAAATATGATTCATAATAATGACTGCTTTATGTCTCATTTTTGACTTAAAACTAAGACTCTTTTTAGACTCATAGTAAAGACTCTTTGAAGACTCATTATAAAGACTCTTTTAGACTCTTTTGCCGTTCATCGTACTCATAAAACACGCATAAAAAATTCTCTTTTTAGAGTCTTATTTCTGAGCAATCATTTTAGAATCATATCAAACACTCCTTTAGGGTTCTTTTTATTGCATACTCATAAAACACGCATAAGAAATACTCCTTTTAGAGTCTTATTCCTGAAGAATCATTTTACAATCATACCAAAGACTCCTTAAGGAGTCTTTTTATTGCGTACTCATAAAGCATGGATAAGAAATACTCTTTTTAGAGTAATTTTTTTTTTAACACTCAGAAAATATTTGCAGGGGTTTTTATATATTACCATATATATTTTTGTTTTTGGCCTTTTTTACGATCTTACGGTAGATTTTTGTCAATTTGGTTTTACACTCATGACTGCGATTTCAGTTTTCACTGAAATCGAAAATGACTTCAATTAAATTGAAGTGCTTTTGTAATTTTACTGATATGAACTGACTTCAAATGATTTCATTGAATGATAAACGTAATAATTGATTTATTAATCAATTGGCTTCAAGGACTTGAAATTAACTTCAAAGACTTCAACAATTATTTATATGATTACAATCTTTTGATATTATTAAAAATTTGCCTTCAATTGGGTTTTGAAATAAAGACTGCGATTTCTATTTTCAGTGAAATCCATAAATTTTAGGAAATTCAAATAATTACCATTATTTTAATCTTTTGGCTTTAAGGAATCCAAATTGACTTCAGAAAATGTTTATAGAATATTTAAATGATTGCAATTAATTTAATGAATAATTAAATGATTGAAATTAATCAAAGATTGCTATGAGTTCTGCTGTGAAATCATGACAGCGATTTCAATTTTCAGTGTAATTAAAAATAACTTCTATTAACCTCAAGTGATTTTAAAACTACTATTATATCAAACGACTTCAACCAATTTCAGCGTATTCTAGTAATAACATTAAATATTAATTTATTAGTTTCAAGGATTTCAAATTAACTTCAAAGATTTCAACAATTATTTAAGTGATTACAGTCTTTTAAAAATTTGTAAATACAAAAAACTGCAATACGACTAGCACAGTTCAACAATTTAGTAGTTTTTGAATGCAGAGTACTATGGGAAAAAAGCAACGTATATTTCCGAAAGAGAACATCATGCTGATCTTTTTTTCTGAATAAAGTTATAGTCCATTATGTCTGCATTTTTTTTGACGTAGAATACGTCATTCTCGGAGGTTAGTAGAGCGGTTGATAGTGATCAGGCGGCGGTTGGTAGCGTTTTTAGGTCACACTTTGAGTATTTGGTGTGCCTAAAGTACTGCTCTTAAAATGTTAATGTAAGCACTTGTTGGTCTGCTTGATCCTCACTGAGAGAAAAATTCATGTTTGAACTCTCTAACTTATATAAATTTTACACAATTACATGAAATATAAAGCCAACATTTGATGTTTTTGTTTGCTGTGCGCATGGTTCTTGTTTAAGATTGCTACCTATTTATCGACGGTTTCCGGTTTTTCCGACGATGAAGACAGCGCGTAGCGTAGCGAAGACATAAATCTTATGATACATATAATATATGTATAGATAAAATATATGTAGCATACTTTTAAGGGCATGTTGTTTTTAACAGAATAAAAAAAAGTATTGCGTAATTTTGAGGGCATGCTTTTTTAACAGAATCGAGCACTACCGATTTCCGTTTAGAAAAAGCGTCAGCGGATTCGCGGCTGCGGCATGGTTTTATAATTGTTATTCTAAATGCAAGGTAATAGTTGTAAGCCATTCAATGCGAAATATACCACATAAAACCACCCAACAAAACAAGTTGAAGAAATTGTACCATCTTTTTCTATGTTTTACTATCAATAAGAAGTATATATATAACTTGATTTTTTCTAATTTAAGTATTATATAATTCTACGTCTTGTGTTACGACATAGTCGAAACTGCTGTATCTTTTTTTTTATTGTTTTTGCACCAAAATTTAACATGGGGCGTTATGATCCTTTTTACTAAAGTCATAACCCAAAAAAATTGTATTGGAAAAGATGTTCTTACACTAAGAGCAAAAATATTAAATTAATCCAAAAGCTTTTTTAACTTATCCAAAAAGCGAGTCATGTTTGCACCAATAACGCATTTGCATAAATCGACTACGTAAATATTTAAACAGAATTAATATAAAATATATTAAGATTGTGCACGAATTTTTTACATATCTTTCAAATATTTACTATTTGAAAATAAAACTATTGCATTTAAATTCAATATGTTATTAATGGTTTTATAGTTCTCGTTTGGTTTTTTTAATGAAGATTATATAGCCTAGATGTTTAGCTAAGATGCTTCGGGAGTGCGGTGGGTGAGATTTTGTGGGAACCGAGCTCCGCCCACCCATGATATAATTATACAAGATTGGAGTGATAGCTTTTCATATTGCACCAACCATGATACAATTATTACAAGTTAGCCTTGACAACTGGTTATTTTCTCACGAGCTGCGTCCATCAAATGCCATTTGCCTGTATATTTTATTAGAACTGCTCAATTAATCTGACAAACATATGACATCTCACGTTCTTTTTCTTATAATTCAGAGTCTTGTGCAAATTTTATTCTTATAACCACATCTTGTTTTTTACTTTTGCCTTTTCTCTTATAATTGTGTTAAATGCAACCCTGCCAAATTGACGCTGAGTGCACGCGTGCTGATGCTGGTTAATCAATTTGTCGTAAATATTAATGAGTTGTATTGGTTTCTAGTTCAAAGTTAACGCCGAATCCATACATCAAATTAAGGGTTGTGATGGTTGGTGGTGGTAGACTTTGAAGATTTATGTTACTTTTGGGAAAACTTCACTTGTGAAGCTTAAGATTATCTCGTGCACACGTGTGTACTGAAGGATAAAAACTTGTAACTCGAGTGCTTAGTTTGAAGTTATGGCACCCAGTTGAAAGTCAAGATTTTTGTTGGTATACGTTTTGTTTCCAAGCAGTGATATATGCATGTTTATATATATGTATATATCACTGTATATATGTTTATTTTCCAAAAGCTTATTTATATGTCAATTTGTTAATTATTTTCAATTCAGCTTTATAGAATTGAAAACATACTCCTTAAAATATGCAACACGACATTTTAAACAGAGTTAAAAAATAAAACTAAAAACGTATGAATTTCATTAAAAAATAGCAGTGTTTTGTGATATATTGTAATGTGCCAAAAAGTATGCAATTAATTTAAGACCTTTAATCAAAAGACCTGAAATATTTTAAGTTTGAAAATTAAAAGTAAGTCAAAGTTTTCATTAAAATTACTTGAAATAAAAAAACACAACTAATTAAATAGAATACCAAAGACTATCAAAAATAAGCTTCCTCTGAAATGATTGTGCCACAAAGTAGGCAATAGCCGAGAAAAAAACAGTGTTATTTATGAGAGAAGGAAATGTCTGCTTATAAAAAAGTGTGTCTCTTGCCTGCTAAAATTATTAACAAATGAAAAATGTTGCTTTGAAGCAACATTTCTGGTTAAGTTTTGGAAAACATGGGCAACTCTTCGTCTTCAGCGCATGGCAGTAAAATCAGTCGAAAATGTCGCAGTCTACCAAATTCACCGGATGTCAGAAGGTAAATTATTTTCCTATAGATTTGTAATGAATAACATTAAAGACTGTGAATAAATTAAAGCAAGAAAATCATTTTTATAATGAAAAAAGACAACATAAAATATTACATGTCGAAAAATTAAAAAAAAATTGATTGTATGTACATCACAGTTAATTTTGCCCAAACAACTTAATCAATTATTGTTCTAATGTCCTAAAACTATGCAATGAAAGTTAGCATTAATCAAAAATTCTGACAGTTGCGTCCTTATTTCAATAAACAGCAGCTCTATGCTGAACAACCCTAAATAAAATGTTTTTTTTTTCGGTCTGACATGCTTTTTAATATGCAACCACCATAACGTTGGAAATTTAATAGAATACTCTATGTTCCATGGCGGTATTAGAACACCCGTTAGATATTGACAATAAATAAACAAAGCATCAAATTTCTGACATAAAAAAAAGAAAGAAAAACAAAGCACACAAACAAACAAACAATCTGTATATTTTATTCCTAAAGACACGCAGTCACAGCCACATGACACGCCACGCATGCGCACATCCCGCGGCTCAACCACCACCAATTGGCTTTGCTGGCTGCTAAAGGTGTTGCCACGCTTACTGCTCGGGCATCGTGTGCTACCAAACGTAGCGTCCGTTGTCTGTCGTTCGAAAATGCATTTAAGTGTCATTTAGTTTTTATCTTTATCTCTGCGTTGCATTCAATTGTGTTGGCATAAATTTTTCTCTCTTGCTTTGGTTTGTTTATTTTTCTGCGTTTGTCATAAAATATGACAAAACGGTGCATGCCGCACATGCGTCGCTTGTTTGACGCAAAATAAATACCCATCCATTCATTTATGGTTATTTAATATTGATGCAAAACTCAAGTTTATAGAAATTTAAGTAAGCGTTTCAGATATTGCGTGTATGCATTGCTTACCGATGTTTTTATTTGTTTATGCATGGATTTCATGCCATTGAACGAAGTGGTTTGTTAAGTAAAACAAGAGTTCTTGGATCTTTTTACAGATATTTAGGAGTTGTATAGAGCAATAACTTTAAATTTAAATATATGAAATCTATAGTTAAAACTAGCTTTTTCCCGGCGCATGTTACTGCACCCTGCAACTATATGGGAACATCTGTCACCACTATATGGGACACCACTGTAATTTTTCACTAAAAATATAACATTTTATTGATTTGTGGGCAGTAAAAGGGGGTGTGGTAACAAATTTTCTACATAGTGTTATTCCTTGGGCCATCAAGCTCAAAATTGTAAAAATCGAACGACCCGTTCTCGAGTTATGTGCGCACACACGGACGTCAGTCTCTTTTATAAATATATAATAAGAAAGAAAATTGTTTTGTTGACTTTACTGTCGAAATTATGTGCATAGAGTAAGATCTGCAAGTTTTTATTGATCCTTATTTGATCGTAATTTATATCCTTATCAGGATGTCCCTGACCTCAGATAGTTCTCTCTCCGTCACAAACAAAGAAGATTTGAATCTTCTTGTACTTGATTTCACCAAAAATGTTCGGGCGCCCTTAACAAAGCGTGTACAGAAAAGTCATATAAAAAATCCCGTAAACCAGTATAGTGGTCTCGGGAGATTGAAATCCTCAGAAAGGACTGTTGCAGAGACTTCAACTACGTAAGGCGTAGCAATAGTGATGACTCAGGGAAAACTTATAAGTCCAGACTAGGTAGTTACTAAACAAAGTCAGGAAACCAAAGAGATCCTCTTGGTCTTCCTTCTGTTCAGAAATAGAAAGCACTTCCGAGGCCTCAAGGCTTCAAAATCCCCAACAGCACCAAGCTTTCTTCAAAAGGAAGATAGTACCTGGACAGACTCACGCATCGAAACCTTAGAAACACTTATGGACATACATTTTCCTGGTAGTGTGTACACTGACAACTCCAGATTTCAAACTTCCTCCTATGACTTTACATCTCAACAGATTAAGCAGTTAAGAAGAGGGACCAGCAAGTAGAAGTTAAGAAGAGGGATTTACTCGTTCCAACCTTATAAATCTCCGGGTTCCGATGCTGTGGCAGTACAATATTTTCGACGATATGCATGTTGAGTTAACGAAGGACTCTTTTCAATGTCAATCAGCTGATAAATGTCAAAGTTATACACTGACCGTGTGCTATTCGGAAACGTTTCACTCGTGGTAGGAAATAATTTACTGAGTTGGATACAATTTCTCTTTGTTGAAATAAAATTGTAATTTTTGCTGTGTCAAAAAGACGATGAAATTTTCACAACTAGAAATTTTGACGTTTTAGATTTCGGTAGTGTATAAGCGCAAGAATTCAATTTTGTGTGCAAAATATTTACTCAAAATGGTTGCTATACTGTCGGAAGTACAAAATTTTGAACTTCTTTACAACTCACGAGCTCACAAGTGTTTTTTAATTTCTATTTTTGCTTGTGTCAAAAATTCTCTTGACGATTGTTAAAATTTTTGACAGACATATTCACCTCACAAGTGCCAAATATTCTCATTCAAACTGTCAAAATTTCATCATCCGAGTGAAAGGTTTCCGAATAGCACACGGTCACGATGTTAACAAAATGATATAAAATAAAGTGCATCCTGTATATCTATTCTATATTTATATTTATACTTTATACTTTATACTTTATACTTTATACTTTATACTTTATACTTTATACTTTATACTTTATACTTTATACTTTATACTTTATACTTTATACTTTATACTTTATACTTTATACTTTATACTTTATACTTTATACTTTATACTTTATACTTTATACTTTATACTTTATACTTTATACTTTATACTTTATACTTTATACTTTATACTTTATACCTTATACTTTATACTTTATACTTTATACTTTATATTTTATACTTTATACTTTATACTTTATACTTTATACTTTATACTTTATACTTTATACTTTATACTTTATACTTTATACTTTATACTTTATACTTTATACTTTATACTTTATACTTTATACTTTATACTTTATACTTTATACTTTATACTTTATACTATATACTTTATACTTTATACTTTATACTTTATACTTTATACTTTATACTTTATACTTTATACTTTATACTTTATACTTTATACTTTATACTTTATACTTTATACTTTATACTTTATACTTTATACTTTATACTTTATACTTTATACTTTATACTTTATACTTTATACTTTATACTTTATACTTTATACTTTATACTTTATACTTTATACTTTATACTTTATACTTTATACTTTATACTTTATACTTTATACTTTATACTTTATACTTTATACTTTATACTTTATACTTTATACTTTATACTTTATACTTTATACTTTATGCATACTTTATAAGTACTTTATTATTATTATATTTTATTATATTATATTATACTATTATATAAAATGAAAGTGAACATTTTTTGTTGCCGCTAAACTCCAAAAATACTGGTTCGATTTTTATGAAATAAGTTTTAAAATATCACATTTGTGCTACAAAAGGGTATAGGGGTATTTTCTTTACGAAATTTTAATGATAAGTATCCATATTTAAAGTGTAAAGTTTTTTTAAAAATCATCACAATGCCATGCATTTCTTGACCGTAAGCTTTTCATGCATTTGCGCTGCGAGAGCTTCAATGAACTCCATGTTGCTCTCTACTCCACTCTCTTCTTTCACAGCAAGCACAACACAAAAAAATTAACATACAAATACACATACATACATAATTTGCTGCGCTAAAAACCAGTTGAATCGAAGTAAATATATATGTTGGAATTAGTTTTTATATTGTGAATTAATCCAACATAGTTTTCTTAAAAGGGGATTCCCTGACCACATTCAGCATGTTCAGGATTTTGTTTTTTGTATGGAGTTTTTCCGGTCTATCTCTCTAAGCTTTCAATGAGACTCAATTCGATTTTTTGTATACAGGGTGGGCCATCTAGTATATATACATATATATACATAAGCTTTGAACATAGAATTTCATGTGCGCTACCACTCGACTACCGAGGTCGCCCCTTACTTAACAAATTAATAATGTCCCACTTAAATGTAAGATTTATCTTCACAAGTATTCACTTCGAAGGTAGTTTTATCCAGGGAGAACACTTCGAAACTTACGATTCACAAGTTAAAAATCTTAAAAGTAAAACCTTTTCGATGTTAAATTTTTAGTTGACTTAACTTGAAAAATTTTTCCTTAGATACTTTCATAAAAAAACTCTTGACTTGACTCGACTTCGAAAAAATTTATGAGTTAGTTTAGTGCGTGTGCTCCTGTTGCTTTAAATAGCAAATTTATTGATTTCTTTTATTTCTAAAAATAGTGCTAGCGTATCTTTCAAAAGAATCTTATAGCTTTAGATTTTTAAAGATTTAATTACTCACTTCACTATAAAATTTTTCACTCCCTCATGGGAGCTTCAAGTTCGTTTAGTCTAAACAAACTTGATATTTCCACAAGTTTAACCCATTTATAAACGACGCAATAAAATTTCACTCGAACTAATTCGTCCAAAAAAAAAACTTATTTTATCTCTTCCTGAACTTCCATCAATTGGCAAGCAGCCAAGAAATACTTATTTTTTTTATGAACTCAAATGTGCGCGAAAACATGAAGTTCTCCATAAAACTGACGACCTCGCCGCCTCTAAACACATCAGCCAACATAAAGTCAACAAGATGCGAGCATGTTCATCATCATCTTCAATATAATGAACCTCTAAATGGTCATCATTGTAATGAGAATTTATTTCAACAACATGCTCATCATCATAGTCTTCATCATTTGTTGCGCGTTGTTCTGCCTTATTGTGCATTAAGGCCTAAAAATAGGCGTTAACACTTCGCATGAAATTCTGTTTTTGGCAAAGAAATCAAACATAAAATATTCATTGCACTGAAGTTACTACAACAAACATGTTGTTACTTCTAAAAATTATTAATATTATTTTGGGTGATTTTACTTTTCATACAGGTAGCACTTGGCTGTTTGTCTAATGTTATTTCAGTTGTTCAACACTTTGAGCCAATAGCAATTTTTTCTTTTCCATGTTTAGTTTATGGTAAGCCAACACTGGGTAGTTTTTGTATGCCAAAAATAAACCACTTTTCAGAGCTTGTCTAAATTTATGTCTTTTTTTCCAACACTCACAGTTCAATGGAGTTCACATTTAAATATTTTTTTTTTGTTTTTGCTGTGCTTTGCTTTTTAAGGTAAAAATAGTCTGAGTTTGTGTCACTTCTTTTTACCTAAAAATAGGCTTACATTTTCTCCAGAGTTGACTCATTAGGTTGTAATTCTCAATTTGCTGCTGATTTATTTCTTCATCATCTGTTACGCATTTGAAATATTTGGCCCTTCTGTACATTAATGAGCAACAGCAAAGAGCATATATTGTAAAGAGGTTTCATGAACTTAACAGAGCACTGTTAATGTTAATTATAAGCGCCAGAGTTTAAGACCTATCGAAAGCATCACCGTGAATGACATTTTTTCACTCTCCCACGAGCGCATCAAAATTGTTTGAGAGTGGCAGCTAGAACTTGAGACGAATGCATGAATGAAACTTCCACTACTTTTACCGTTTTTCATTTGTATGTATGGATGTGTGTCTGCCTCGTAGCTGACACAAAATACATAAAATAAATTTGCGATATCTGACCTTTTTCCGATCTTATTTGTTAGGCATGATTTTTGTTGATTTTAGCTTAACTTTGTGCTGTTGTTTTGAGCATTGCTTTGTGTTGTTGGTATCCTTTGCACTGAGTGTGTTGTTCGTGTGATGATCTCAAAACAGATTCATTACTTAGATCAAACATTAAAGAAATTTTGCGGAAATCGTTTAAAGGTCATTTTGAAGCTACATATTTATGAGTGAAACCATTTTGAATAATGTGGTTACAAACCGAAATACATATGGAATATATTTTGATGAAAAATCATTTATGACCATCTAAACTTTTTTAATTTTTTTTTATTTTTTATTTTTTAAAATATGCATCTGATAATTTTTGGACATATGTACTTGTTCAAGTTCGAAAAGAAAACAAATTTAACAAAAGAGAAATATGCACCTCAAATGTTGGTATTCTTATAAGCATATCCTATATTATTTTAAAAATTACAAAATATTATTTGAATAAAATTAACAAAAACATAATACGAAATTATCTTGTTAATTATGATATATTAATAAATAATTATTTATTTATTTCATGTATATAAAATCAAAGCCAATATGATTACAAGTATTAGCTTAACAAGTAAACCAAAATTTATATTTATACCCACACGTTTTTTGGCCGTTTGTAATGCCCATAAGGAGGCGTGGTTGATATAGAAAAGTATATATATGTATTCTTGATCAGCATCACCACCCGAGTCGATTGTTCTGTTTGTGTTGTTCCGCCATGTCCGTTTGTGTGTCCGTCTGCCTGTGATCACGATTATGGCGCCGTAAAGTTGTGGAAATAACCTTAAATTTAAATTCCCTAATTACTTAATTTTTCACAAGATAACCCCTAGAACAGATCAAAAGAAATTACAATATTAAATTGAAAAATATTTACTTACTTTCACAAATACCGCTATTAATTTATTAAAGTTTTTATCTAGGTATTGACCAGGGACCGCAAATAACGATTATCGCTATCAATCAATCATTTTACAACAATTATTTTTTGGTCGTTATTTTTTCGATCAGAAATAATCGTTTTTTTTTTCAATCAGAAAAAAATGTTATTTTTTGGTTGTTATTTTTTCGATCGGAAATAAAAATAATTTTGTGATCGTTATTTTTTCGATCAAAAATAAAAATCATTTTGTGATCGTTATTTTTTTCTATCAGAAATAAAAGTTATTTTTTATCGTTATTTTTTTTCGATCAGAAATAAAAAATCATTTTGTTACTATTATTTTTTCGATCAGAAAAAAATTTATTTTTGATCGTTATTTTTTCGACCAGATATAAAAATCATTTTGTGATCGTTATTTTTTCGATCAGAAATATAAATTACATTTGATCGTTATTTTTTTTCGATCAGAAATAAAAATCATTTTGTGATCGTTATTTTTTCGATCAGAAATAAAAGTTATTTTCTTATCGATATTTTTTCAAGCAGAAATAAAAATCATGTTTGATCGTTATTTTTTCGATCAGAAATAAAAATCATTTTGTGATCGTTATTTTTTCGATCAGAAATATAAATGAATCATTGATCTATATTTTTCCGATCAGAAATAAAAATTACTTTTGACCGATATTATTTAGACCAGAAATAAAAATCAATCATTGATCGCTATTTTTTCGATCAGATTAAAAAAATTATTTTTTGATCTATATTAAATCGATAAAAAAAGTAAAATGCATATTAAGATATCAATTATAAAAAAATTAAAACTTAAAAAAGCGCTATAACTCGAAAACAAAGGAAGAATGGAAAAAATAAAAGTGGTTTTGGCTTTTCTAAAGAGGGTGGGTGGCATTGAGCTCTCGATTCACAGGTAGAGGGGTTGGTCGATATGATAACCTTGAAAATTAGAAAAAAGGCTATATCTTGAAAACGAAACAAGATGGCACACTACTTATATTTTGTACTTCTATTTCCTACTTATATTTTCTTTAGTGTTCTACTACTATTTTCCATCAATATTTTCTACTCCTATTTTTTACAACCATTTCATGCTAGTTTGTCTACTTATCCTACTAACATTTTCTTGTCTAAGTTCTTATTCAAATTCTTGTCTTGGTCCTTATTCTAATCCTTGTCCTAATCCTTGACCAAATCTTTTCCTAACCAAGCACTAATCCAAATTCTTTTCCAAATCCATGTCTAAGATCGTGTACTTATCTTCGTCAAAATCGTTGTTCAAATCCTTGTACAAAACGACTAGATAACTTTGTAACGTGGGTTCGAAGCAATAACTTCTTTATTTTAACTCAAAACAGTTTTATTTGTAAATATTGATTTGATTGAAATTTCAATCGATATTATTTCAATCAAGAAATAATTTTTATTTCTGGTTAGAAAAATATAGATCATTGATTCATTTCTATTTCTGATCGAAAAAATAACGATCAGTAATAATTTTTATTGCTGATTGGAAAAAATTCCATTAAAAAATAACTTTTATTTCAGTTTGAAAAAAATATCGATCAAGAAATTATTTTTATTTCTGATCGAAAAAATAACGATCAAAAATGATTTTTATTTCTGCTTGAAAAAATATCGATAAAAAATAACTTTTATTTCTGGTCGAAAAAATAACAATCACAAAATGATTTTTATTTCTGTTCGAAAAAAATAACGATCAAATGTATTTTATATTTCTGATGGAAAAAATAACGATCAAATAAATAATTTTTATTTCTGATCGAAAAAATAAGGATCAAAACTAATTTTAATATATGATCGAAAAAAGAATCGATCACAAATAATTGAATGCAGATGATTTCTATCTTACAAATCATGAAAAAATAAATCATGCCAAAAACGGATTCTGACTCACTAGCTTCATATTGCTACATTTAAAATTATTTTATAACATCTTTTTATATATGATCTTTTGATGTAAAAATTAAAAAATAACCGTTATTTTCTATTCCTGGTATTGACAAAATATATTGCAATATAATAAAAAAAAAGTTTTCATACTTCATTTATTATTTATTTAAATAAGTTTTTAAGTAATTACATGTTAATAAAAATAATTTTCTTTGATAAATGATCCGTGAAAATTTTTTTGAAGATAAATATCTCTCGGAATATATAAAATTTCTTAAAAATAAATATGTAATAATAAAAAAAGTTTATTAATAATTAATTAATTAAAAAGAAATTATCAATTATTAAGTGTTTATTACCATTAATAATAATAATAATAGATAAGAAGAGTATACATAACCATTAATTAAAATTTAATCCATTTAAAAACTATAAAAATTAAAAATGTTCATAAAATTTCATCAGAACCCTAAATTTACAAATAATTTTTCGAAAAAGATGACACGAATCTAAAGACGTGGATTATAAAATATTGCATAGCTTTCTCAAATACTTTAAAATCTGGGTGATTGGGTGAGACTGGCAACTATTATGACAAGTTATATATACTTGATCACCTCAATACAGTTTTAATCCGGGAAAACTCGAGATGGTTTAAAGATAAATTTAATCCTGAGGAAGGAAAGATAAAATCTTTCGAAAAGCAGCGTAAAGTCAGTGTAAAAATGCAAAGGCTTTCTAATACATACAACACTGTTTGTCCGTTCGAATATCTGTCTGATCGTCGTTAAAGATATTGTTATATGTATCTTTATGGAATTATTATAGAAATTTATATATAGAAAATTTCATATAATTGCTAAATGCAAGTAAATATTTTTTTTATTAAATGTAAGTAAATATTATTTTTCTTAAATTGCAATATTAAAAATACCTACATAAAATCTTTAATACATTTATATCAGTATGTTATATACTCATGTTTACTTATGAAAATAAATAAACATTATTCAATTTAATATTATAATTTCTTTTGATCTGTTCTAGGGGTTATCTTGTGAAAAATTTAGTTATTTTAGTAATTACGGAATTTAAATTTAAGGTTATTTCCACAACATTATTTGCATTAAAGTAGAAAGTCAAACTTAATAATAAAAAACTTTAACTTAAATTATTGTAAACATTATTAATATAAAATATGAATTTAGATTTATGTACATACTTGTAATCATATTGGCATAAATTGGCTTTGATTTTATATACATGAAATAAATAAATAATTATTTATTAATATATCATAATTAACAAGATAATTTCGTATTATGTTTTTGTTAATTTTATTCAAATAATGTTTTGTAATATTTTAAATAATATAGAATATGCTTATAAGAATACCAACATTTGAAGTGCATATTTCTTTTTTGTTAAAGTTGTTTTCTTTTCGAACTTGCACAAGTATGTCCAAAAATTATCAGATACATATGTTAAAAAATAAAAAATAAAAAAAAATTAAAAAAGTTTAGATGGTAATAAATGATTTTTCATCAAAATATATTCCATATGTATTTCGGTTTGTAACCACATTATTCAAAATGGTTTCACTCATAAATATGTAGCTTCAAAATGACCTTTAAACGATTTCCGCAATGTTTGCCGCAAAATTTCTTTAATGTTTGATCTTAGTAATGAATCTGTTTTGAGATCATCACACGAACAACACACTCAGTGCAAAGGATACCAACAACACAAAGCAATGCTCAAAACAACAACACAAAGTTAAGCTAAAATCAACAAAAATCATGCCTAACAAATAAGATTGGAAAAAGGTCAGATATCGCAAATTTATTTTATGTATTTTGTGTCAGCTACGAGGCAGACACACATCCATACATACAAATGAAAAACGGTAAAAGTAGTGGAAGTTTCATTCATGCATTCGTCTCAAGTTCTAGCTGCCACTCTCAAACAATTTTGATGCGCTCGTGGGAGAGTGAAAAAATGTCATTCACGGTGATGCTTTCGATAGGTCTTAAACTCTGGCGCTTATAATTAACATTAACAGTGCTCTGTTAAGTTCATGAAACCTCTTTACAATATATGCTCTTTGGCAACAGTTTCATCAAAATATTTGCGACAAGTAAGACGTTATTGGTGGTGAGGATTTATTAACATTTTTGTATGCTGTAAGCACGTCATAGGTATATCACATGAAACATAAGTAAGTTTTAAAGTACAATTGCTTAGAGGAAAATTAAAAAATAAAAAAATATTAAGTTGTAAAAGTAAAATACGTTTTCTGGAAATATCGGTACACCCTACAATGAAAAATTTTACCAAAAAAACTTGTTCTAACGTGAAACATTGCTATTAGAAAAAAATTGGTTTGAAAACATTAAGAAACTTTTTCGAAAAGCCATGATTCAAAAATAGGAAAACCATCTTTTTAATTGTTCTAAAGATTTTACAATTATTATAAGTTTGACTGGGTTCGTGCTATACACAATTTATTTCAGAATCAAAATTTTGTTTTCAAATGCAATAACTGAAATGAATACAAAACAGAACTTCAAGAAAACTATTTTTTTTATTCCTATAACTATTGGTATGGAACTATCGGTACGCTCTAAAGTGAAAAATTTGACGAAAACACGTACTGATAAGTTAAGCATTGATTTAAAAAAAAAAGTTGTTTAAAACATTAAGAAACATTTCAACATTTACGTTACACTCCTTACTATTCCCTATAGAATGCACCTCACGTTTTTATGAGAACTAAAAGCGCCACTCTAGCAGAAATTATTTTATACTTTATAGTTCGTTTTAAGAACGTATTAAATATAAAAATTTTTTTTTTACTTAAATTATTATTTTTTATGTTTTTATCAGTACGAAAATTGTTTTAAAAACCGAAATGGTTCCATAAATATTAAACAACAAAAAAAAAACTCAAGAAATTCATCGACATTGCCGAGGCTCGCAAAGCAATCGCCGCGCGCTCTGAGCTACAGAATCCATTTAAAGATACCATTTTAATAGCAATAAATCAAACAAACACCTTCTGTGGTGAATTTTTGAAAATTTGAATTTGTTTAAAGAAAAAAAAATTTGTTAACATTGTCGAGGCTCGAACTCACTGCCTAGAGTTTATAAAGCGATCACTGTACACTCTGAGCTTATAGCTCATACGAAAGTATTTTCTAAATGAGGTAATATATTAATTTCAGTTCTGAATTTTTGAAATTTAAACATTTAATTTCAAACAATTAATTTAATTTTAAACAAATTAATTTCAAGATTTGTACGGGACAGACAAATAAAACGAAGCTTTTAAAAACGTTTCTAAAAAAAAACTAAAGAAATTCATTTCCATTGTCGAGGCTCGAACTCTCAACCTCACGATTATAAAGCAATCGCCGTACGCTCGGAGCTACAGAACCCATTTAAAGACATCATCTAAATAGCAATAAATCAAACAAACTACACTGAAAAAAAAATGTTTTAAAATTGACGACAATTGTTATCAATTTGACGATATTTGTGTTTAAAAAATAGCTTGCAAAAAATTTCGTCAAAGTAAGAGCAAATGTATTTAAAAATTTTGAAAAACATATGAAAAATAAAATCAAATTAACAACACATTTTGTGAACACATTGTGTTTAATTTTAAGCTAACTTTTTTTTTTCAGTGTACTTTTTACAGTTTTTTTTTTCTACATTCTGTGGTGAGTTTTTGAAAATTTGAATTTGTTTAAAAAAAAAAAAAACAAAACAGCCTCGTAAGCATTGTCGAGGCTCGAACTCACTGCCTAGCGTTTATAAAACAGTGATGTTCACGCAGTACCATGCGTGGTGAGACTCGAAAGCTTTATTTGAGAATCGAAACACAATCAGTCAATCAATCAGTTGGCGCTGAAACTACAAGCAAGAAGGTTTGTGCCTCTTGGTCGTTATTTAGTTATTTGCAGAATAATAATAATAATAATAATGATAATGATAGTGATAATGAAAATGAAAGTGATAATTCTAATGATACTGATAATGATGATAACAATGATAATTATAACACAATTCTTGCTTAATACCTGCACAAAAATTTTTGTCAGTGCAGAGACCAAGAGAGCTACAAAACAAGCACAAAAGTCGAAAATTGTAGTGGTATGGGTGTGAACACCACTGTTATAAAGCGATCGCCTTACGGTCTGAGCTTCAAAACTCACACGAAAATACTTTCTAAATGAGGTAATAAATTCACTTCAGTTGTAAGAAAACAAAATAGTGCATGCAAAATATTTTAATTACATAATGCTTTTAATATTTTTGTAGCCTAAAGTGAGATATTTTTAAATGTAAATATCTTACAATTACCAAAAAATAAAAAATAAAAATAGTAGTCTTAAGTTTGAAATATTTAACCTTTTGCTTACGTAAATTATATCAAAAGCATAAAAAAAACTTTAAAGTAGGTTTTTCAGAAATATGGGTAGACCCTAAGTTCAAATATTTTTCAAATAAATGTGCTTGTGCTATAAGCATTGCATTACAAAAAGAATTTCCTATCAAACACTAAATAGTAACTTGCAAACACCATCGTAGTTAGCTACGAAAGACTATAACGACTTATGTATATCTGTAAAACTATCGAAAATCTGAAAATATCTTCAGGTTTGTTATTGATCACACTAAATTCTTGCACTTAAAGTTAGATTTAAGAGTTAAACTAAGACTTTGACTTAGACTTAAAGTAAAAGTTAAAAATTTCAATTTAGCTTTAAAAAGAATATCATCATGACGTTGTGCTATGAAAACAAAAATTGCGGTAACAAAAAAAAAAAAAAAAAATACATGCTTGTATTTGCTTTAATATTTCAAACTATTATGTTGATCAGTGAAGCACTCATGTGGAACTCCGTCCGGCTCACTATACAATGGTCGCTTTACGCAATGCTTAGTGCACATGTCGATTTATTACGTGTTGTTGTTAACTTCGTTGTTGATTGTTGCTAATTCTTATGCCCATTATTGTGACCTACAAATTAATAAATTACAGCGCATTAATTATTTTAATGAATGTAACAACAAACCGTTAATTTTTTTATTTTAATAATATCCTCTAATTTTTCTATAAAGTGTCAACATTTTCATGTGAACACCTTCGCAATGTCTTTGACCTTTTGTCAATCCATCGAATGTGCTGCAGCAACTGTTGTTCTTTCAAAGTTGCTGCACCGAAGTAACTCTCATAATGCCAACGACAACAACAACAACCACACCAACAACAATAAAAACAACAACAACAAGAAAAAGTATTTGCATACCATACAAGTCGAGAAATCATTTAGAAGCGCGTTTCAACTTCAAGATAGTCTTTCAATTTTGCATTTGTATAAATACGAGCGTGTATAAAAATTCATTTGTTCTTCTACCAACATCTCTCACCCCCCTCCCCCCCACAACTTTTTGCCTTTATGACTTGTTTACATCTCCTTTTTTTAATATTTTTTTTTTTAAACATTGTTGCATCGTTATTATGGCACTTGAGCCTGTTTGAAGGCAAGCCACTGCCATGCAACCGCCAAGAACTGCAAAGAACTGTGAAACCTGATGTACGCGGCGCGTTGTACCGTCAACCAGACGCTTATGTTTCTCTTTGCCGAGTGCAGCTGGTGAGATTTTATGCGGAACTTTTTTCACGCATTCGTGTATGAAATGCATATATTTTGAAGTTCACTTGAATGGAACTTAAATAGTACTGCTTATGTCTAGGTTGGCTCTTTGCCACTCTTACAGTGAGTCTAGCAAAAATCATGGTGTAACTCTTGCATATTTAAGGTTCGGTTTTTTTTCCAATTATGTACTTGGTCTTATGATTCTCTTTAATTCATTTTTAAACCAACAGCGAACTTAAAATGCATAAAATTTTTATAGTCAACAAATGTTATCAAAAGACACTTTTATTTAAATATTCAAAATATCTATATTTTATGGCCAACACCTATTGGTACGACAATTACAATATTATAATTTAATTTAGGTCTATTCAAATCGAAAATTCTAATATTTAAAAATTTCTACTTCTCGAATATTTGATAAATTGATCTTCGTTACGTTGAAAAAAAAGTAGATTCATGTTTTATTTCATGCAATGAACTTGCCATCACGACGCATCGGGGCTGGACTACTGGAGGGTTAAGTTCTATCGCATACTTTGTTTCTGGTATTTAGCAAAGACCTTCTGTCGTTTCAATGACCCAATTCATTCGTTTCCGGGTGACAACAGCATTTGTCATTAAAATTCTTTCAAAAAACGCCCGAACTCTTTGCAGAAAGAGACATTAATGACTCAATTCTTAATGACTTGAAAATACCCAATGTTGCCTCTTAACTCTCAAGAGAATGAATTGTACCTTGGCTTCGCTCAATATGGATGGTGTAGAGAATCTATCTTTATTTTTAACGTAGTCACCTACCGTGTTGGTTTAATACTACGTACTCCATGATGAACTCCGCCTGTTCTCACGAGCAGCCTGTCCAAAGCTAGGATAAAGGCGGATGGTCGCAGGCAACGGGTTCGCCCTATCCTGTCTAAATGTTCAGGGACTACCCAGATCCTGGAGTTGGTCGCCCAATCTGGGGAGTAGGTGGACCGTTGACTTGATCAACGGTAGCGTATGCCTACGAGGGAATAGCAATGATCTTTAAAATTTGTTAGCACTGGGATAGTCGTTACGCTCGACAGACGTACTGTCACAGTCTCCACTGAAGATATCGCATTGATTCTACGGATAGTCTTATAAGTCTTGTAAGTCTTTTAAGGCTGAAGGGGAAGGGTCGCAGGCAACGGGTTCGCCCTATCCTGTTTAAATGTAGAGGGACTACCCAGATCCTGGAGTTGGTCGCCCAATCTGGGGAGTAGGTGGACCGTTGACTTGATCAACGGTAGCGTATGCCTACGAGGGAATAACGATGATCCTTAAAATTTGTTAGCACGGGGATAGTCGTTACGCTCGACAGACGTACTGTCACAGTCTCCCCCGAACATATCGCATTGATTCTACGGATAGTCTTATAAGTCTTGTAAGTCTTATAAGGCTGGTTAAAACGATGATAATCAATAAGTGTCATATTGGTACTCCGAGTGTGAAAAGTTTATGTTAGTAGCCTCAGAGTACTAGATTGATAAGATGTATAATCAAGGAGGGTTGATAAGGTGTATCAATGAGTGTCATATTGGGTACTCCGAGTGTGAAAAGATTATCTGAGTAGCCTCGGAGTACCAGATTGATAAGGTGTATAATCAAGATGGGTTGATAAGGTGTATCAAGGAGTGTCATATTGGGTACTCCGAGTGTGAAAAGTTTATCTGAGTAGCCTCGGAGTACTAGATTGATAAGGTGTATAATCAAGAAGTGTCATATTGGGTCCTCCAATTGACTAAGTGTTTATCGTAGTAGCCTTGGAGTACCAGTATTGAAATGGAGCAAATAGTGGTAACCTTGTGTCACACACAGTCAAATGCGATGTGGTCTCTGTAGCACGTCCAAATAGTGGTGACTTTTTCCTTCAAGAGTCAAGAGTGATGAATGCGGATGTGTTGGTCTTGTGATAAGTGCGTGTCGAGGTAAATCCCTTTTGCCCGGGGAGACTATCGCAGGGCTGGCCCTTCGGGGAGTATAGTGCTGGCTGTGGTAGTTGAATGTCGCGAACAGGTCTATGATCGGCGTGGAGTTGCGCCAAGCAACCGGGTGGCAATGCCCTACATTGTCAGAGATGTTGATGGGTCTCGGTTTCCACCAATAAATGTGGATGGTGACCCAACTAATCATCCACAATTGGTAATGTTGCGTTCCAGCATTGGTTGCTATCCAAACAGTATATTTATTAATTTAAATATACACTTAAGTATGGTGTGCGACCGGTGTTGAAACAGGGCGTTGGTCGCGTCTGGAGTCATGGAAGTGACGCCTAGGAGAGGTATGACGGACATCGTATATACATTAGCATGGCAGTGATGTCCTGAAGATTTATCTCCTAGGCATCAATTCCTTGAACCGCGACCCCACTGCCATGGGGCAATGTAGAATTAAGCCACACGGCAGGTGTCTGCGTTATATAAAATGGAATTTCCTTCTGCACCCCATGACGAGGAGTTGAAGGTTCAAGGTATTGCCATCGATAAAATAAGTTTTCAGGTTGTTATCGCCACATATAACTTCCTTCAAACTGTAATCAGGATGTTGGTTACTCAAGTAATTCATATTTCCTTCAAATCATTTCGTGGATGTCCCTTCCTTGATTCCAGGTGTGACCGCCACCCTATTTTATGAATCACAATACTGAGTACGTACATCCCAGATATTAAATAAATTAATATTTAATATAGCGACATAACAGAATTTAAACTCATAGTACCAATTTGGTTGTAGACGGTTAGTCTTATCACCATCCAAATTTAACGGTAGAAATCACGATAAACCTAAAATCTCTGACAATTTATGGGCATCGCCATTCGTTTGTTAACAAGCGCAATTCCACTCCGGCCACCATAGGCCATTCTCGTGACATTGATGTACCAGAGCCAGCACGATACTCCTCGAAGGGCCAGCCCACAATAGTCACCTTGGTAAAAGATTCCACAAAATATACTACATCAATGCCACCGAACATCAATCAAATATTCTGGACGAATGTTTGTTTTCGACTGGGACTTTTTATCACTAAGTTATTTATGGCTACACGCAAGGAAATTTTTCGTTTACCGCAACTGAAAAATTTACCAACTTCACTTCGTTGGCGAGTTGTATTTACCGCAAACGAATATTCAGTTGTCTTAAACTTGAAAATATATCTTTTACTGCAAGCTATTTCTGTCATTATTATTTATTATATTAATTATCTTTCTCCCTATCTCCGTCCTTCTTCTTATGGATTGCACTCATCGCACCTCTGTTGCTATCTCCGTCCGCGCATTAAGCAAATTACCAATTTGTCCAAACAATTTGTCCAAAAAGTTACTCTGAACTATAAGCGTTGTGTTTATACAGCGAAGGAAAAAACAAACGAAGTTTTCAGTTGAGAAAAAAAATTATTCAATTGCTGCAATTTAAAAATCACTCGCGTTTATAAAAAACGAAACTAATTTCCTGCAACTAAATGACGTGTTTCGCGCAACTGACTATTATTATGACAACTGTTGAAACGTTTGCAAATAATGATTTAAAGCACGACAAACGAAGTTTGTTTATGGCAATCTGGCGATAAACGTTTTTTTTTCTTTGCAAGTAGGCAAAATAAACATTCACATGTTTAGCTCTGTTCCTCTGTAACGTATCTTCATTAACAGAGTTTCTTGTGAAAACTAGGATGCGTATCCATGAGGGTATCCTTCTGGTGTCCCACAGTTTCTGAAACAAATGCAAATTCAAAGAATATTTCTTTCTTTCATTTTTCCCCCAATTATCCGGAGATATTGACATTTTACGTCCTCTTTTTCACTATGGCTGATGTCAATGATATTAAGCAGTTCATCTAAGCTGATGACTATACTCATGCTACCAAATTGTATTGTTGATTTTGCAACTGGTTTCGTTTGCATACTTCTGTTCAAAATTTAACCGGACTGCGCGAATGAAACAAGAACAGTTGTTATAGATTTATTTTTATTTTGAAGGCTGTTAACACTTATAGATTTGGGCGTGAATTTTTAGCGCGATCTTTCATGTAGTTTTTTTCTTATTGCTTTATAAACAAGGCCTCTCGTGTGACTTTTCCTATTCTCCAAACTCAAATTTTCGCTTCGTGGAAATCATTTTGAGACAATTGAAGTCATCAAAGAGAATTCGCAGAGGGAGCTTAAGGCCATTTCAAAATTGGCCTACCAAAAATGCTTTCAATAATGAATATAACGTCGGCATATGTGTATTACCTTCAATCATGATTATTTTTAAGGTGATAAAATACAGGGTGGGCCAAATAAGACCTACTAATTGTAAATACGTATAACTCTTGTAATAATATTTTGTTTTTATTAATTGTTTTTTATATATTAAATACATTTCATGAAAATTTAGGTGGACCATGTATGAAATATGACATCAGACAAATGTCCTCCATTTTGCTCGATACAAACAGCAAACAGGCTCTTTTAAGCGAGCTTTCCATAACACGACGTAATATTTCTGGTTGCAGGCTCAGTATTTCGTCTCGAATATTCTGCTTTAGCTGTCTAATTGCCTCTGGCTTATTGACATACACTTTGTCTTTTAAATATCCCCATAAAAAAAAGTCGGGCGCAGTTAAATCTGGCGAACGAGATGGCCACGGGAAATCAGAATTTTTTGAAATCAAACGTTCGCCAAAAATTTCTCGCAACAAATCCATAGTTTGCCTTGCAGTGTGCGCAGTCGCTCCATTTTGTTGGAACCACAAATTAGGATGCTGCTCCACAATTCGTCGCAAAAAGTTGGTCAATCATTGTTCTGTAAGAAGCCTCGGAAACCGTTTCTGGTGTTCCATCCTCATTCTCGAAAAAATATGGACCGATAACTTTATCACACACCACACTTTATCATAACACTACACTAAGCAATGAATCTGGATGGATGTAACTGATGCCCTTAGATTTTCAGAGCCCCACAATCTACAGTTTTGCTTATTGACATAATCGTTTAGATGGAAATGCGCTTCATCCGACATCAAAAGATTATTTCAAAAATCATTTTGTGTTGTTAATTCTGTAAAACAAATACCGTATTGTAGTCATTGTTGGTGATCCTGCGTAAGCAGATCTTACACAATTTGAATTTTGTATGGATGCATCTTAAGATTTAACTTCAAAATTCTCCGTAATGTTGTTCGGGAAATGCCCAACTGGCTGGAACGACGACGAGTTGAGACAGATGGATCATTTGCAACACTTTGCCGCACAATTTCAACATTGTCTTTAGTACGAATATATCGATGGCGACCTCTTCCAGGACAGTCAACAACTGAAACCCGTTCCTCAAAACGGCTCATCAAATTCCGTATCATGAAGGCTGTGGAAGCTAATGTTGAATTAAAATGTTGACGATACTTTCGCTGCGTCATAACTATTGATTTTTGACAAGAATAAAAAATTCCATAATTTTAACACGTTGTTGTGTACTGTATGTATCCTTTATAAATTTCCAAGAAGTCAATTATAACCTGCAAAGAAAAAAAAAACACAATTATATTAGAAAACAAAAAAGTTATTTGGGTTTAACATTGGTAGGTCTTATTTGGCCCACCCTGTGTATATTGGCGAATAGTTAACAGTTGATGTTTTATTTGCACAGTCCGGTTCAATTTTGGTTTACAATAGTCCCATCTACTTCAAGTTTTAGCTAGACACACAAGGCTCAAGCTGGGCGTCTTAAGCTTTTTTACACAGGTTTAGGGTGTTGGGACTTCCTCGATACCTGCAAGTATTCTTACTTTTTCCTGGCTTTGACAAAATTTATTACCAGGTGGAGTTAGAGATCTTATAGAGTCAAACGCTCTCGATGTTCTGGGTATATTTAAACGGAGCAAGAAGTACTCACTCCTACTGATTTTCACATGATCTTTATCTAATATATAAAGCCGATTACGGAGTACAATTTGTACATAAACGCAGAGGCTTCAATATTTTATTTGTAGCTTCTGGACCTAGGTTGAATTCTAGGACATCCGATATATCTGATAGGGGATCAAAATATTTCATCATCCCTCAACTCTCTTAGACATCGCGCAATGTTGGTTGCCTAAGTCTTCTGTATAGGTACTACCATGGGAAGTGTTCAAGGGAAATACATTACTTGACGCCATCTACTCGTGTGTTTCCTTGGTCTACTGGGGGGATCACCAAGCCCATTTCCATACCATTAACTTGATGCCTAATATAAGCTTGCATTACCGGGATAGTTCGTTCTTTGGTCGTACAGAAAATTGTGGAAAAATCTCTCTGCGAGCGTATGTCCCCCGACAGTTTTGAGCAGTCTAAATTTAAAACAAATCTTCCCCGACACTCTATCTTTCCACCCTCCAACTAACTATCATCCGTTTTCCAAATCAATACAATGCTTTCGTATTCTTAGGGGTCATCCTCTGAGCGTTGGTTTATTCTAAAACAAAGAAAATAAAAAATAAATTTTTAAAGTATTAAAATTTTAAATTTTTTATGAATCTTTTTTGGATAAAGCCCATTTTTAACTATGAAAAAATAAATATTTTCATATTTTAAAATTTAAAGTAATTGAATTTCGATTCCGATATATTTCTTCCTATTTTAAATGTAGAAAAAAGCACAATTCTCCTTTAAATCAAAAACATCACTACAACCATTTAAGTCCTAAAACCATAAAGCTCATATGTACCCACATTTAATTGACTGCATAGAGCAGATAAAGTTGGCGATTCTAATGCTCACCAGTCCAAACAAACTAACATTGAAAGCATAGTTAAGGCAAAAGGCGCCTTCGTGACGCGGCACATGAATTACACGATCACTTAAATGAAGATCGTCGTGTTTGTTGCTATGTTATGTGGAGCGTGGTACCATTTAGCCCAGGGTTAAACATTTTTGAGTAGGTGTTGAATGGCTGATAATAAACGTTATTACAAGGCAAAGCAACGCAAAGGTTTGGCCAACTCAATTGCCAAAGGAGGGGAAAGTCTTTGGGATAGTGCAGAGTATGAGTTGTTAATGGTATGCATAGCAAGAATTGTGATGATCACACAGGCAGACAAGGTGCTGAGTAAATGATAGCCTGTTTGGCTGGAAAGTTTGCTAACAAGTGAGCAATTATGTAATTTTGCAAATTAATGCAGAAAAATGGCAGCGACATTTAAATGGGTCGCTGCTCGCTAGATCGCTGATTGAAAAATCATGATGGGCGATGGGGGAATTACGGATAATTGACTGATCAATAAGCGAAGGCAAGGTTGGTAATATGAAATGATCCGAAAAGAGTAAAGTTGAACTAGAGAAAGAGATTGAATTGAAAACTAAAATAATGAAAGAAGCACAAAAAATTTTCTAGAAATAGTTAGAAAGAAATACTTAAAGAAAAAAAAAACAAAAGGTAAAAGACTAACTGCCTTGACAAACTTCCCGAAATAAACTTTATATAAGATGTTTAATATATTTTCTCTATAACAGAGCACTTGAAAACATTTGTGTAGCCAACATATTTTACTTGTTGGAACTCTTACTCTTGTACATGCTCCTGTACAAGATGTGAAGTGTTGTTACTTCTTAAAAACTTCACCTTTATGTTGGATGTGAATACGTTGAGTACCTTCGAAAGCTACTGGTATTCATAGAACACTTCAACATAGCAATGCTCAAGGATTTCTTTTTGTTTTTTTTTTTTTTTGTTTTCCAGTGTTGCCACAACAACACTTCTTCTGCGCTCCACCTGAAGTGGTTGAGACATGCTCACCATTAAAATTTTCATACAATTTTTTTCTTTCATTCCTTACTTCCATTATTAAGAGTTCATATGTGCAAATGTCAACAAAGCAAATGACAGCTTGGAGTTTCATTTTATTTTATTTATGTATATATGTGTGTGTTGCACACGTAGTAATTGCTTCTCTGTTGTTTTTTTGTTTTTGTGGTATATTGAAGTAGAAATGTCATGTTTATACAGACGAAAACATTGGTTGTCAGAGAGATTAATTGTTAACAGTCTTTTATGTATTTTACACACTTTGCACAAACGAATGAGCAGAGCGGTGTGGATGCTATTAGAACTGACGAAACATGTCTGCAGTTGAAATTTTAATTTTGTTATGTTGTTAAAATTTTTTTTATGCGAAAATGCTCTTAACTGCCATGGCGCGTGCAGGTTGTTGCTAATTGTTAGAAAGTTTAATGTTTTAGGAAATTAATCTTTGATCACTGTGAACTGTGTTGGCATAAAAATATTTATGGAACTTTGAAATATTTCTTCCAGAAAGTCAATTAAAATTTTTGCCAATTTACAATTTTTTTTTTTCAAAATTAAAATTAATTCTGTTTCGTTTAATTTCACACATATATATCAATATATTAAAACAAAAAATAATTTTATTTTAAGGTTTTCACAATAAATGTTTGTATACAGTTTTGGTTAGAAAACTATTGAATTTCTAATCTTTTCTTTTTATTTAAATAATCTCAACGTGTGCATAGTTTTTTGCTCTTTAGCAGAATATAAATTTATTTAAAACTGCAAAACTACTCTTTCAGTTACGTTTATAGTTCATATCAATTATAAATAATTCAAATTAACAGTTTTAACAGCTCAATCTTGCCACACTAACTCATGCATAAAAATGCATGTTTTTCTGTTTGAAATAAACTGCTGAATTTTAGCTCGTTTCTCGTTTTAGCCATCAACAGACAATCTTCCAACGAAACATTTTTTACTCCAAAGATACAAAAATAGTATTCCGAACAAAAAAATAAAACAAACTCCTTGAAATTTCAGCACGAGCACACGTTGCAACGTGTCGCATTATAATTTATAATTCATATGCATGCTTTATGGTTTTTCTGGCGTTGTTTTTTTTTCCTACGGTATTTCATACCGTATTGCACCGTCAGCAGTGTTGCCAACTTTGCAGACATGCATTGAAAATACTCTGAATGACATGAGTTTGAGTGGAAATGTTTGCGAAGGAGTAGAGAAAAAAAAAAGAAAATGTTCTGACTGAAGTCATATTAAATATGCATATTAATGTGCAACACGGGGTAAACAATTAATATGCAGAGGACACGCTTTTGAAGATAAATATATGAATATAATAGCAGCAGGTTGGCTGGAGAGAAAGATGGCATATTTTTGAATAAATTTTATATATATCAAATTTTTTTGTACTTTAAAGGATTTCAATTTATAGTCTACTGCTATTTTTGTGGAAAATTTTAAAGAAAGATTAAGAAATAATTTATACTTGGTACCTCCAACATTATTGAACTCTATAAGTAGGCACAGGTCTTATAGGTCTCACAGGTAAATAATTTTTTAAAATTTATTATCATATCCTTATCTGGAAATGCTATAAGAAGTTAAGACACTATAAAAGTAAATAGATAGTATAAGGGACGGACGATTTTTTTTTAATTTTTCATTGAATTTGACCCTTTAAACATTTTTTAAAAATATCTTATTTATAATAATAAGTTGCATTGTGTTCGAAACCGATGTTCTCTATAATGCGTGAACCGATTTTTTGTTTGGGTATTTTCCATGAAAGATGACGTTAATACTAAGGTTTTTATGTATAGTATATACGGTCTTTGTGTGTGTATTGTTTCAGGACTAACAGGTATTTTAGTTAAAATACCTGTATTTCTGCGTTTATGGTGTATATGGGGAAATATCTGCAAGGTTAAGTTGAAAATTGGAAATAAATGGAATATTAGAATAGTTTGACAGGTCTAATTGATTTGAGTTTGAACTTGTGCGAAAACTATAGACATAGTAAACATTTTCCATACCCTCCTTTAACCGTCCATAAATCAATAAAAATGCTATATTTAAAACGGGTTTGTTCGCATCAGACTAAAATTTGTTAAATTAGTTTGTCTGATTAATGTGGTGAGCTATCTAGTGGTTTGTTTTTAAATCATAGGTTACACTATATTTTGCGCACCAAATTCCCAAATCGTGTTATCAGCGTTCTTGGTAAGGTCAATTGGCCGTCTCGGAGCTGCGATTTGACCCCTTTGAACCTTTTTTTTGTGGGGAACCATTAAATACTGATGTCATGGTAACAAACCGGAAACTATTCAAGCACTTAAGCACTTAAGGCTAATATCATCGAAGCAATCCGTGAGCTACAGCCCCAAACCATCAACAAGGTCTTGGAGTGCCAGCCAAGGCAGCAAACTGAACGACGTTGTGTTCCATAATTAATGGGAATGTTTGCTTTTACTAATAAAGCCATAATATATTTAAAAAACATAATTTTGTTAATTTTATTGCATTTAAAAACAAACTTGTATTTGGCCCACCCTAAATAATAAAAATGGACTTCGTCGAAATTTGTATACGCCCACTTTTTAGAAATCATTCTAATTCTTGAGTTGTACATGTTTTGATAGTGAAACTCAGAATGTAGATACCATTTGGTGATGTCCTTCTACCAGAAAAGTGGACAGTGATTGGACCGTGGGGTGTGGCTACACCCATACACGCTAAATTAACAATACAGAATAGCTAGGGAAGTAAGAGACACGCAACATAGAAAGTTAATATGGAGTTACTATTTGGTAATATCCTACTACTGGGAAAGAGTCTACAGAGGGCGCTGCTATAAACTTTAAAACTACTGGGCCGATTGGGTTAAAATTTGTGCATTAAATATGTTCCGAGTACGAGAGGGCTTAGAAATAATAACGCTGAAGGCATTGAAACATTTTTCGGTACTTACATATGTAGATAAGGTGCAGCAAAGCGTACCGGTAAAAAGCTAGTAAACCTATATAGAGAAATAGGTAAAAGGCAGAACCATATTTTAAAGCATTTTATATTGTAAGCATAAAAAGTTTTTCTTTTTTATCATAAAAATTATAATATATTAATTTTTGACTAAGGTGGGCTCTCAAGGATGTACACAATTCGAAAAAACGCAATTTAAAAATCCCATCCCATCAAAAATGACATCAGTTTGTACTGAAAATTCTTTAACACTGCACGTTTTATGCCATAACTTCTGAACCCTTTAAGAACACACCTTAATTTTAAATCGTTGGAAAGGTATTAAAACGTACAAAAAACCAAAATAAAGAAACTGAAAAAAAATTATACCGTCTGTTATTGGCATGGCATTCAACTTTGAAATTAAGAATGGGCCAACTTACTGCAATTTTCCCAGAATTTTTATATTTTTTCCTTAAAGTAGAAAAAATAACCTTTCCAATGATACCTTATTAACGAAAAATACACCCTATTTTGGCCTTAAAAAATGGTTCTAAAAATGTATAACTTTGGATTTGGGTTTCTAAGCAATAAACCAATCTAGGAACAAAATTTGAACCAAATCGGAGAGGTTCAGTGCGATTGATAGGTCACCTCAATCTTAAATGGGCAATATGTAAAATATCAAAATAAAAGGGCTACTCACAATTCAGTGCAAATGTACTAGCAAAATTATGCAATTACATTTATTTGCCATAGATTGTAAACGTCCTTACTCGGGTTTACTTTACAATAGTAGAAAGTAAAAAAAGTGATCCCTCTTTGCACCGTCCTGCTGGAAATGAACGTCGTCTACGTCCATAGCATCAATTTCAGACTGAAAAAAGTCAGTCAACATCGTTCGGTAAAGCAATTCATTCACTGAAACGATCGCACCAGCATCATTTTTGAAAAAATATGGCCCAATGACACCACCACTCCAAAAACCACAACAAATTTTCACTCGTTGTAGATGGCTATTCGACTATTTCTCTTGAGTTTTCGGAGCTACAGATGCGACATTTTTGCTTATTCACGTTCATAGAGAGATGAAAATTAGCCTCATTACTCAGAATAAATTTGTTCGAGAAATAATGATCTTTTTCATGCACTTCCGGCACCACATCAGCGATTGCACGGCATTTTTCATGGTTTAAAGGCTGAAATTCTTGTGTGAACTGCACTTTTTAAGCATTTCAGTCAAGATCTTTATGCAAAATACGGTGCAAAGTGGCTATGGGTAGGCTCAATTCCTGTGATCATCTCGAAATTAATAAACCTGGGTTTTTAACCACACTCTCAGCTACAGCTGCGATATTTTCAGTTGATCTAACCGAACAAACACGAGTTGGGGGTCTCTACATCCCTAACTTCCCCGAATCGTTAGAACTTATTGATTAATGTCACTATAGTGTTGCGAGAAGGCGCCCGATGATGGCAAAAAACAGTACGAACTTTAGAAATCGTGTTTGCAATATTTTCAACGCTTTTGTAGTAAATTTTCACTATTTCAATGCGCTGTGGAATTGTGTATCGATCCATATATGAAAATGATCTAGTTTTTTTTTGCATAGTCATTGAATGGCAGTTGTATATTGCCACCTGATAAAATGGTGGAAAATTCAAAATGAAACCTTTGTTGAAAGACCTATACAAGGGCTGCTACATATATTTTGGTATTAGATATAAAAATTGAATTTTTTTTCATCGAAAATAACTTTATGGCCAAGTATATTATGAAGAAAACAACTCAAAACAATAACGGCTCTGTATAGAGCAAATCATACAGCAAACTAGACACACAGAGTAGTTCTGATAGCAGTAAAACATTGTGATCGACCTTCGAAAGATGCGCATAAGTTAAAGGCTATGCCTAAAAGTATGTCACGATCAAGGTTGACCCTTAACAGGGTGCATCAAATGTAGATTAAAACACTAGTTACTAATGGAAGGCTTTGTTCTCTCTGCCAAAAAATTCCGGATAACTTTCTCGGCAAAATTGGTGGCTGAGTAAAACCTTAGTAGCTCCTAAGTGGATCACAGTGAAAGTCATGCAAGATTACTGATTGGTTGGTGTAGCGGCCAACGAAACAGTCTGTCTAGTCTGCTGTATGATTTTCTTTATATAGAGCCGTTGTTGTTGTTACACTGAGAAAATTGAACGCCTTAAAATCAAAGAAAAAAAGTTGTTAAAAGACTGTAACCAAAATATCTTTGCTACAAAGAAAAGATCGTTGCACTAATGATTTATTCTTTAACTAAGCAACTGCAACATCTTTGAAACAAAATACTGAAGTTCTTTGAAGTTAAATCAATCAAAAAATATTTGCCGTAAAGATAAATTATTTACTATAACGATTTTATTATAAACAAGAATTTGTTAACAAAGAAAAAAGTACGCAAAATCAACAAATTTTCTTTGTTTTCTTGAAGCTAAGCATCGTTGTTTCAAAGACAAAGTCTATAACTTTAAAGAATTTTTTCTACAAAATCATATTTTTCTTAAAAATACACACGCTTATAGTTCGCAGTTACTTTGTGGGCAATATGTAGTATATAAGGCAATTGATGTATTAATATGTATAAGTTGTAATTCGAACTAGATTAAATCGTATAGGTTAAGGGTCAAGGGGAAGGGGGAGGGGGTGGGAAGGAGAGTGGAGAAGGGGTGAGTAATAGAAAAAAAAGGCGGACATACAAAGATAGCATTAAAGAAATCGACTTTTTTAAAGACGTACATCTTTGTCACATCTTTGCGTGGCGTCCGTGGCGTAGTTGGTTAAAGTGCGTGGCCGCTATGTCAACGAACTTTGGAGACCCAGGTTCGAATCCCAGCAGCTACAGAAAATTATTTTAATTAAAATAATTTTTCTGTACGGCCGCCACCTCTCTGCAGACAATGGCAAACCTCAGAGAGTAATCAAAATGCCATGTAAAGCTTCTTGAGAATAAGAACATTCCGTTCATCGCCGTTCGGAGTCGGCGTTAAGCCTGTAGGTCCATTTCTCGGTCAATTGTGTACAAACTTAATAACACGCACAACACAATTGATCATAAGAAGCTAGGTCAAAGTCCTTTCAAGGGCTGAAATGGCCAGTTATTTATTTTTTATTTTATTTTCACATCTTTGTCACAAGAATTTAAGTCTTTGATGTAAAGTATATTTTTCATGGGAATTTAACAATCTTTGTGCCTTTGCCGTAAGGATGTTTTATCTTTGGGCACAATCTAACCAATAAAAGTCTTTGTGGCAAAGTGTATTTTCTTTGGTATTACGATTTTTTTCCCTGAGTGTAGTTGTTTTCTTTATAACATACTTGGCCTAAAACTCAACAATTAGTTTCAATATAATTGAATGAAAAGGTCACATTAAATTTAATGCAAATAACTTTATTATTCTCCTTTATGATATACATACATTCTGCATATCCTCGAACCAATTTTCATAACAACTTCTGGCATCGAAAATATACAGTTTGTCCTTAATGTGCGGGAGCAAAAATAATTCATTGGTTTCCAAATTAGGACTGCACAGCGGAAAACCCATTTCCTTAAAAAACGCCTTTGATTGAGGTAATGTGTAAAAGCTCAAACTGTCTTGATATTTCATGGAACACTTCTGGCAAAAAAATGGTGGTGTACCATTTTGAATTGATCGTTCTACTTGTCTCGAATGGCACAGTGGCCACTTGACCAGTTGTTTAGAAGAAACAGGCGACCGATCTGGAACAAATTTTATTGGATTTGGTTCATCTTGAAAGATCCATTTGGTCGACTGCTGTTTACTTTCAGGCTAATACGCATAGATCCAAGAGTCGGCACGAATCACGATTTTATACACGTTTTTTTAAGCACCGCGATAGTATTTCTTAAGCGTTTCCTTGCATCAATCGACAAGAGCTTTTTTGAGCGATTATCAAATTATGTGGAATTCAACATGAACAATTGTCTTTTACAACTATATCTTCATGTGAAATGGTATGTATGCTGTTGAAAATAGTTCCCGGAGGTGCCTCTATCTTACGGTATGTCACATGACGGTCAAGCATTATCAATTTGAGAACAGCGTCAATGTTTGACGCCCTCCATATATTGGACGTAAATATATTCCAATTCCAATATTTCCTTCACGAAATTTGTCAGTAAGCGAAGTAAGGCCGCGCTTGAATTCTGACTGTAGCACCGATAAACATAGGTTTTTGATGGTTGAATTGAGTTTATCGAGATAATTCACGTCGAAAGTTGTAAAAAATAATCGCACGAAAATGTTCACATGTAAAATCCATTTTTTTTTGGCTGAAATACAATTTTAAAAGCACTGTAAGCAACACAATAAACGCACGTACACTTAAGCTTTGTGAGTAGATAAAAGCTAGAAATGTCAAGTTTTTCAATGAAAGCGACAGGTTGTCTGGAAGAACATCACCGTTGTGCGATCCCGAAATATAAGTAGCAACCTATTGCGTAAAATGAATAAAGTTTTCTCTCACTGTTGTTGGATTAAGTTTATTGAGGTAATTTATAAATGTTCATTATTATCGTATAGCTTTTGTTTATCTCAGTCAATTTATATTTTTTAAACCTTACTCCTGTGAAAAGATTTCATAATTAGTCCTAAACAACTTCTTCAAAAGCCAAATTCTACTTGTCATGATTATAAATTGTGTTCTAAAGAATAAAAAGCTCTTGGCTGGATGAATTTTCTTCGATTTTCTTCTGTTTTTGAATCTGAAAAAGAAAAAAACATCATTAATAAAAATCAAGCTAAGAAATGAAAACATTTTCAGACTTGTTAGCTTTCAGCAAAACAACAACTACCCCGCCTACGTTTTGTAATGAAATACTGCGTGTTTTATTCGTGTACTTTTAGACCCTACCCTTCCCAGATTTTAATTTTGGCAAAACGAATATGATCCTGCAGGAGTCTGTTAGACGAAATTTTAAAATTACTTTATTTTTTTCATTATTTTTCCCGACGTTTCTTTTATCAAACAATTATATGTTACTGTGGAATGGGTAGTAACTGACACACGTAGCTAGCTTTCAACTTGGTTTTCATTTTCATTTTCACTTTGTTGCGTTTATTTCAAGATGTGGATAATTTTGACAGTCCTTGAGTCGTTGTTGTTTTTGCCAGAATCCTTATAAATTCAATTTCATTCTCATTTCACCGACTGACAATTCGGTGTCTGCTACTGTTTATTGTTGTTTTTGTTGTTGTTGTTTTGAGAATGATTCTTTGGTGGATTTATAGCTGCAGATAACTGACGGTGTGGCAACACTCCGCACAGACAAAGCTAGGAAGTTGCTAAGAGATTTAATTTGAAATTGCAAACAATTCAATTAAAAGTAAAACTTGTTGGTTGGGGTGATGAAGATTGTTATGGTTGAACGTTTAGCAAAGGTGGTTTTACATGATTCAAGCTTTAAGGAAAGACATTTTTTTTTTAATTTGTTAATAAAACCTTTGATGTCACCAAATCTTATAAAAGCTGACATTTGTCAGAGACGTATTTTTAACAGATTTTATTCTTTGCTATAAACATACACGTACCTGCATGTAATTCAAATTTCTTAAATGTTTGTCATTTTGGCTTAAATACTTTAAAGTCATAAGACCTATACCACGATAAAGACATTTTTAATGTATGCTATAAAGAAGGAATTGTTCATAAAAACAAAACAAATATGTACCTAAAAAAGAATAAGAATAAGAAAGGAGATATAAAGGCTTTTATAGCAACTTAATAAAAGTATCGCAAGTAACTTCTTTTCATAGCAGATCGTTAAATTCGCCTGTGGCTGATATAAAAGCAGAATATCATGCACATTCAAAATGCTATAAAAATATTCTTAAAGCTGCTACCAACAGTTCATTAACATTTTTGTTTTTATTCCTTCATGAGCATGAAAAATAAAAGACAGTTGCAAACAGCTAAAGAAACAAATTAAAGTTTACAAAAACCTTATAGAATTCTTTCAATATTTATACAGATAATATTGAAATATTTATTTTAACCATTTTTTTTTCTTCTCTATCTTTGCAGACAAATTCCCACCGCCTACTCAAAGGCCAATGGCGGCACTGCCATTCCCTTGCCTGCCACGGTTATGGTGCAACGGCGCTGTCCGCCGGATAAGGTGCGCCCATTGCCGCCTACACCAAATCACACGCCATGTAAGTGTTGCAGATTAAACAGATTATTTGATATTTCTTACAAAAATTTCAGTGGAAGTTTGCTTCATAGCTTTTTAAATAATTTATGCTTAATCCTTTTAACTTTACGAGATGTTTCCAAACATTTAAAATTTCAAAATTGCTTACGTCACAGTTTAAAAAGCTTCTAAATAGTTCCTATCGACATTAATGTGTTTGACACATTCAAGGATTCTGAAGTTTGATAAGAAATCACTTACCAAAAAAAAACAAAAAATCAAATCCTCACTAAAAGAATTAAAATCAGGATAGTTTTGATATTTGGAACTGTACTTGGAAGTAAAATTTGTCGAAAAGAGGTTGCCCTTAAGGTGGATTCACTGGTAACCTTCAGCATGTTTTTTGCGAAAGCTCTATTGCTCTCAAAAAGAGAATGTGGCGATTTTGAATCACTGACATGTAAAACTTTCTGCAAGTTTGTTGTTTTTTCATAGCCATTCAGTATTGCCAGATGCAAGGTTTCTTTATTACAAAGGCATAAAAAATAAAATATGCCTATTTCAACTTAACAAACTCCATTCCGCTCAAAAACATTCAGCAAGAAAATTAAAATAAAGCTAATCAAGTCAAAGAGATGCAGCAAGTTTTTGTTAATCTCTTATGGAGTGCGGAAAAAGTTAGAGCGCATAAACTTCATATAAAAAAAACTTGAAAAACATGCTAAAGGTTATCAGTGAATCCAGCTTACTGACACTACCGGTCAACGGTCTGGACCATACCGTAAGATACATTGAATTTAGTATGAGCCGATGCCATTTTTGGCTGATAACTACAAAACATGTAAAAATATATTAAAATGACATATTCCCCCGACTGTGGGAGGTTGCCCCTTTTGTATTTTCCCTTTAAGAACTTTTTTAATAATTAGACCCATGATAATGTGAACTCATATTTTAATGATATGAACTCTGATTTTAACTCATAGGTGACTTAGGTCTAAGTGTAGCTTTTAATTTCCAGCTTAATTGGAGAAAAGCGAATTTTTTAAAAAAATTTGAATTGTGGGAAAATTACACGATAATTTGAAAAACAATTTTAAAAGGGGTATTCACGATGAGGTGCATTTGTAAAATACAAACTGCGCCGTATAGGTTACCTTGAAAAAAAAGCCAATCGAAGAATTGAAACAGGGATTAGAAAGACGAGTAAGACTAGTATGTGGTTAAAAACGGATACGAAGCTAAGTAAAAGGGCATGTTTATGGTAAGGGAATTTAAATATAAGAATAAGGACGAGGATAGAGATTTGCAGTCACGTCAAAACCTATGGATGGAATATCCATGACACAGTCAACTGCATCTTGTTTATCTAATTTTTATGTAAACTAGATAAAAACAATTATTTTAAGAGACCGTCAACTTTTTTTGTTTAACTTAATTAGTTTAACTTTTGTGTCAACTTTTCTGAGTTCTTGTTTTATCACCCTTTTGTTTGTTTTTATAAATGGAGAATAAGCTGTAAAAATTGACCAACGTAAAAGAAACTGTCCAATTAGTAGCTCTAAAAGCGAAGGCGAAAGACATCTTTACAGAAATCTACCCAAATAAAAGAGCGAATGATTTTATGACAAGTCACGGTTGGTTTTTGAAATTCAAGGCCAGTCTTAAGGCATGTGGAGAGACTCTATTTAGTAAGACTTCAGCATATATTATGTTTTAAGATACACCTCTTTTTCCGTATTTCATGTATATTTATTCATATATGTACATATACATATAATTTTAAATTTCACTATACTCCTTAAAAAATTAATAATTCACCAAAATTGACAGGCCCAAAAATAAACGGGTTAACTTTTGTGAGTCTCTACTGTATTTATGTCAAATCCAATCGAAAACATATTCTAAATGGGTTCATTGTGGTTTTTTTCTTACGTTGAAATGATAAAAAATATTGTGCTGCACAATGGAATCAACAAATATCTTACTAATTTATCATAAAAGATTTAAAAATTATAAAAAAACCAAAAACAAAAAAATAAAACAATAAAAATTAAAATAAAGGAGTTGGCTGTGTCGTGCATACGCATAGGCATTTACGTGACTGAGTATGCATTAGAGTGGAACGAAATGTATGGAAGCAAAAATCTTCATGAGCTTCATATATTTTTGAAAACTAGGCTTAAAACAATTAATTTCTGCATCTTTAGTTTTTTTCTGCGACATAACTTTTGACTGCGCCCAAGGGTTTATATATTTCATTGTCAGAATTTTTTTTTTAAATCCAAACCTCTTCATTTAATCATTAATAACAGCTTGTCATGTATGCGCTAGAAGATATTCAGGTTCAAAGATCACCAAAATCGGTCGTTTGCTTATATCTTCGCTCTGCTCAAAGTTAATATGAAATTTGTACTTTGCGTTATTCAAACATTTCTAGTCGCATAGCGTGGTAAAACTGTTTGTTTTATGTTTTACTGTTAAGCGCATTTTTGTAGAGAATTATCTGATCTACAATTTTGTTCTGAGCATATCTTCTGCCATACAAAGGGGAGCGGAATGACCGATTTCGGTGATCTTTGATCCTAAATATTTTCAAACGCATACATGGTATTATCTCTTGACAAGTTATCATTTATGCGTTAATGAAGAGGTTTGCATCAAAAAATTAGGAACTAATTTTCAAACTAAACTTTGGATTTAAAAAAAAAAAAAAATAAGTCTGGTATGAAATATATAAGCCATCGGGCGCAGTCAAAAGTTATGTCGCTCATAATTATGAAGCTCATGAGGTTAAAAATTCGTTCCACTCTAGTATGCATTCTTCCCAAAGTTGTCCTCATCCATATCCTTGCTCTTATATATGTCCTAATAACTGTCCTTATCCTAGTGTAAATTATTGTTTTTATCCAATTCTAAATTCCTGACCAATTCGTTGTTTGAATTCCTATCCTTATCATTGACCCACATATTAACCCAATCTTTTTTAATAAATCCTTTTTTCAAATTTTGCTCTAAATCAGCGCAGGGCGCTCCATAGCTCACCGAGCTCTCTGTGAGCATAACTTTTCACATGTATATAAAACTTACAACAGAAGAGAATATAATTCAGTCGTTCGCTGACGGTGATGCTGTGAGGACCTATGTCGTTTTGCGCTGCAAATTATATGTACACTCGTGAAAAATAAATTAATTGTAGATTTATAATACTTATCTACATATTTTTGTAGTTTGTAGAATTTTATATTCGTATGTATTATGGTTTCATATAATTAACACAAATAAGCTATTAAAACTTTTTGCATTGTTCATTAACATTCCTTATAAATTTTTTTAATATTTAATTTTTTGATTACTTGCTTACTTATTTTATTTAATTCCTTATTATTTACTTACATATTTTTTGTTATTAATTTTAATTATTCATATATATTAAGATTTTAATATTATATTCGTATATATTAAGGTTTCATATAACTCATTCATATTATCTATTGAGATTCTTTACATTATTCATTCATATTACTTGTATTAATTAATTTCATAGAAGCAATAATGAACAATACCGATGACAAAAACTAAAAACATAAAATAAATACTTACAAATCTAGATAATTGTGACAACTATTTCGACAAAAGAAAGAAAAGACAAAATAAAATGTGACTGTGTTAGAATGCCCAGCCCTGCTCTAAATACGTCCTTAAGTCACTGGTGTTCACACGCATACTACTTCAATTTTCAACTTTTGTGCTTGTGTTTGTAGATCTCTCGCTCTCTGCACTGACAAAAATTGTTGTGCAGGTATTAAGTCAGAATTGTGTTATAATTATGATTGTCATCATCATTATCATGATCAGTATCATCATCATTATCACTATCATTATCATTGTCACTATCATCATCATTATTATTATTATAATTCAGTAAATAACGCTTTTTCATATGCCTGAAACATTTCGTGCAGTGCAATACACACGACCAAGTGGCACGAACCTTCCAGCTTGAAGTTTCCATGCCAACTGATTGAGAGAACTTCGGGCATTCGATCCAGTGTTGCCTGAGAGACGAACTGAAATTTACCACTTTTTGAGAAAAAATTTACCACTTTTTGAGAAAAAATTTACCACTTTCGGAGAAAATTTACCTTTTCCCAAAATAAAAAAAAAAAAATAAAAAATGTTTAAATGATTAACAACCGTTATAATTTTTTTGTTAGTATTTTTTATCATTAACAAGCTAACCGTCAACTCTTGACGTGTATAAACCGGGACTTACCGGCTATTTTGTTTCGCTATTTTTGAATTTAATTCGCATGTTGCTTTTACCCCTTTTACAGTGGTTCTCTTTTGAACCCAAACATTTGACGATACAACACAAGCGTACAGTCAATTTTTTCCCCCTTTCTTCTCAGCCAATTCGCCGCAATTAGCCTAAAAACTCGAAAAATTGCTTTCAATTATTGACCAATGTAAAAGAGGTCTTTGTTCAGCAAATAAAGATAGATAATTCAGATTTTTTTGTTACACAGGATGATTCACAAGAATATTAAACTACTTGTGAGTATGTTCAGTGAGGTCCCAGTACTGCCAATAACTCGAAAAATTAACAAATCTAAAAAAATTATGGTTTCCGCTAAATTTACCACTTTTGGTCAAAAATAACCTTTTTACCTCTGCCCAAAAAATGAGTCAAAAACTACCTCAATTAGGGAAATTTACCTCAATCTGGCAATACTGATTCGATCGTGTACGTGTTTCGATTCTCGAATAAAGCTTTAGAGTCTCACCACGCGTGGTACTAACTTTCTATCAATCTTTGTCCTTGTCCTTTTCCCAATCTTTGTCTGAATCCGTATCCTTATCCTTGACCTTGTCCTTGCTCTTGTCCTTGTCCTTGTCCTTGTCCTTGTCCTTGTCCTTATCCTTGTCCTTGTCCTTGTCCTTGTCCTTGTCCTTGTCCTTGTCCTTGTCCTTGTCCTTGTCCTTGTCCTTGTCCTTGTCCTTGTCCTTATCCTTATCCTTATCCTTATCCTTATCCTTATCCTTATCCTTATCCTTATCCTTATCCTTATCCTTATCCTTATCCTTATCCTTATCCTTATCCTTATCCTTATCCTTATCCTTATCCTTATCCTTATCCTTATCCTTATCCTTATCCTTATCCTTATCCTTATCCTTATCCTTCTCCTTATCCTTATCCTTATCCTTATCCTTATCCTTATCCTTATCCTTATCCTTATCCTTATCCTTATCCTTATCCTTATCCTTATCCTTATCCTTATCCTTATCCTTATCCTTATCCTTATCCTTATCCTTATCCTTATCCTTATCCTTATCCTTATCCTTATCCTTATCCTTATCCTTATCCTTATCCTTATCCTTATCCTTATCCTTATCCTTATCCTTCTCCTTATCCTTATCCTTATCCTTATCCTTATCCTTATCCTTATCCTTATCCTTATCCTTATCCTTATCCTTATCCTTATCCTTATCCTTATCCTTATCCTTATCCTTATCCTTATCCTTATCCTTATCCTTATCCTTATCCTTATCCTTATCCTTATCCTTATCCTTATCCTTATCCTTATACCCTTATCCTTATACCCTTATCCTTATCCTTATCCTTATCCTTATCCTTATCCTTATCCTTATCCTTATCCTTATCCTTATCCTTATCCTTATCCTTATCCTTATCCTTATCCTTATCCTTATCCTTATCCTTATCCTTATCCTTATCCTTATCCTTATCCTTATCCTTATCCTTATCCTTATCCTTATCCTTATCCTTATCCTTATCCTTATCCTTATCCTTATCCTTATCCTTATCCTTATCCTTATCCTTATCCTTATCCTTATCCTTATCCTTATCCTTATCCTTATCCTTATCCTTATCCTTATCCTTATCCTTATCCGTATCCTTATCCTTATCCTTATACTTATCCTTATCCTTATCCTTATCCTTATCCTTATCCTTATCCTTATCCTTATCATTATCCTTATCCTTATCCTTAAGCTCCACAGGATAAGGATAAGCTCCTTAAGCTCCAAAAATTTTTATTTCATTTTCGTTATGAGGTCAAAGAACCGTTTTTTGCTGTCGTAAAATTAAATTTTTTCTGCTCACCGAGTATAAATTCCATGCAACGAGGTAAAAATGGAAACTTATCGATTTTTTTCGATCGGAGGATTTCGAATTTGAAATGGAAAATTTCCATAATTTAACTTTTCGGCAATTCTTACGTTGTCTTATTTCAATATTTCAAAAATATTTCAAGCTCAACCTATTTTTCAACCTATCATCACACCCGTTCAATACATTTGCATAATTTTGGATCATGTATTGTAGGTTTTTAATAATAATTATATATTTTCATTAATATTTTTTATGCATAAGTAATGCATAAACAACAAATTTGCGTTTGCAAATTTCAACCCCCAATATTCATTAAAATCTATTTGTTTACATTAAAATCCTTTCATTTACTCGCTATAGGAAAGCATAAAACATCCCTGGGGATACTTCAAAAGGTCTCTTAGAAAAATCATTTAAGGGTAAAAATTCCATATCTATATGTATCTGTATCTAAGAGATAAAAAAGGCAGCAAACAAACAGTGGATGTTTATTTATGTTCAAGTACCATACCACAAAACTGACCGAGTTTTAAATGGGGACATGCACTTAAGCACACAGACACCACACTCTATGAAATGCACAAAGAGATGAATAAAGCACACAAATACACACGCATTCACTCATTTAGTTGATGTAGGAGTTATCCTAATAAGAGCTTGTTGCCAAAAATAAAAGGGGTGCTTTGATAGCTGTGATAATATTGCGGGGCATGTGGTGAAAATTTGAGGCACATTAAAGAGTGGTTATTATTCATAAATATCAATATGTGGACGTTCGAAATAGGCGTACAAAAATATTTCCAAGCTTAAGTTCATAATTTTGAGGAAATCATATTTACAAAGGGAGAACTTAGAGATAAATAGAAAATTTGAGAATATTTTTCAAATTTTCAAGATGCTTCTTCTTAATATTTAAAAAATTTTTTAGCCTTTCCCAAAGCGGACATTGAATACTCGTATGTGTCAAATTAAAGATATTATCTTTTTGAGATAAAATGGTTATTCAGTTGGTTACGTAGAGTCATTTTGTTACCCAGAGTCATATTAATACACAGAATCTCATAACACCTTAAAAATTCCTAAAAAAACAAAAAATTTTCACAAAACCTGGTTCACTTTTTGTTTGACACCTAAAACCTAAAACCTGACTCTCATAACGTGACTGTCATGTATCTTTCTGAACTGACAACCAGGAAGTTAAACTGGCATGGTACCACCCGTCAATTTTAACCAGACATTCCTTTTTATCAAACACAATTAATTAGCTCTTATCTCAAAAATCATGCCGTGAATTTGATTTATTGTCAGCTTTTTTATTCTCTTCTTTTTTGAACATTTTTCGCAAAATTTCCCTTCCTAACATAGGGTTTACTTGTTCGGTGCCAACAGCGTAGGCGCGTGTTTCGAAAATTAATTAACGCATTTTACTACACATGACATTTGTGTTTCGTTTACATGTTTTCTTTTTGTTTTTATTTTTTGTTTCATGGTACTTAAGGATATTTTATATTTTAAACCCACACGCAAACGCATTATGGCGCGGTGTCAGAATTTTATATATATTTTTTTTTTGTTAAGTCATGCATTTTTTTTTCCTGTGGTATTAAATAAGCTGTCAACAAGTTTGACAGTAAGTGTCGCTGTAGCTTTGCGACAATTTTTATGCTTTTTGTTGGGATTTAAATGGTCGCTTGAGTGACAAAGTTTTAAGTTTGTAGGGGAAGATAACATTTTGTGTGAGATTTTCTCACAAAAGTAAGCTTATAAAAAAAATTCCCAAAATTTCCTTTCTATCAAAGCAAGTGATTGAATTATTTTATTTTGGCGATTTTTTTCAATTTAAAAAAAATTTTATTAAATGATGCACGGTTTGTGTTGACTAAAGTAACTCGAAAAATTCATCTCAGCAAAAAATTAAATTAGCTCATGAACATTTTCGTGTGATTATTTTTCACAAATTTCGACGTGGATTCTGAAGACGAGAATGCATCGATAAACTTAATTTTTTATATGGCGATAAAGCACCATCCTATAGCACTATAAAAATGAAGTATAACGAATTCAATTGAGACCAAAGTTCATTCCAACGTTGACTACAGGAATTCCGTGAAGTTTGTCCAAAATCGGTTGTTCTGCCAAAAAACATCGTAAGAGTGAACTTACGTGTGAATAGATAAAGCAAGATCGTCATGTGACATACCGTGACATATCAATACTACTGTTAAAACTGGAACAAGAGGGGTGCAGGGTGATAGCCTACGCTGAAGATGTTAATATTGTCATCTCAGGAAAATATGTATCCACTTTCCGAGATATTTTGCAAAATTGTCTAAATTGTTACCAGCGCTAATCCTCAGCGCTAATCCTGATAAAACTGAGTTAGTGGTCTTTACTAGAAAACACAACTTACCTACAATTAGTCCTCCAAAACTAGGAAATACCGTACTAAATTTCTTGAATCTGCTCGGGAGAGCCAAAAAAGCCAATATAGCCCTATATTCATGCAAGGTAGTAGTGGGTAGGAAATGGGCATTAAAACCCAAGGTTACTCACTGGCTCTATACAGCTGTTATAAGGCCAATATTGTTATACGGTGCTATGGTTGGTGGTCCGCACATATCAAATAAACACACCTCAATATACTTCGCAAAGTTCAACGCTCAACTGAGCTGTGCATCAGCGGAGCGCTTAGAACCACTCCAACGGATGAACTCGACATTATGCTCCACCTGACACTACTAGATATCCTAATAAAACAGATGGCTGCAAACACAGCAATCCATCTAGAAGACACTTCCCAATGGAAGGAAGGTACAATCCCAGCGGTCTTTGGAGCGCTCTTTAATGGCTTTACGAGCGCTCCTTTTGCAATACGAAGCGCTCCGTCTATATTCCCATCTACTTTGTAATTTTAACATAACATGTCATTGGAAGGGAGCAGTACTGCTCCGTTTGTGCTTCAAACTACAGTAAAAGTATAGCACTCAATACTATGCTCCGTTTGTGCTCCGAACTGCAGCGAAAGTACAGCACTCAATTGTTCGTTCTATTTGTTTTTATTTTGTTTTTCTTCTTTAGTGCTCCGAAGATTCTCCTAAGCATAGAGTAGCAGGAACATTTGTACTTCTTCTTCTTCTTTTCCTGGCTTCACACAAAAAAAGCTCAGAAAAGAATGCTCTTTGAGCGCTCTTGTTGAAAGCACTCCGATTTTGGCCCGTTGGGAAAGGACACTCTAACATTAGTAAACTTCTTTCTCAATACTTAAGACTGTAAACTACATCACACAAAAACTTATTTTCGACAAAAAGTTTAATGTATCAATTCCCTCCAGAAGTGAATGGGAACTTGGAAGTCCTCCACCAAACAATGCCATTGAAATCTACACTGATGGATCAAAATTAGATGGCAAAGTAGGGGGAGGAGCCTACTCTGAATCACTAAACATCAATCTTGCCTTTAGGCTCCTCGACCACTGCAGTGTCTTCCAAGCGGAAGCCATTACTTGAATGATAAATCAACTAGAGATATTTGTGCTCTATCTGATAGTCAAGCCGCTTTGAAAGCCCTGAAATCTGTTGTAACAACATCTAAAACAGTCTTAAGTTGCCGCAGATCTCTAAATGAGATGGCAGAGCAGCTCAATATATTTCTATGTTGGATCCCCTGACATAGAGACTTCCCAGACTTCCCAAAATGCAAAGCAGACGAACTCGCTCGTAACGGTTCTACCAAAGCTATCGACAGATAAGGAACAAATTAGAAATTACGCCCAAATGAACTATACCTTGAAAGTACCAACATTAGGTAGTCTACGGGTAGCACATGCCATACGGCGCGTCAAGTTTACCCAACCCTGAAGTTAAAACGCTCAAAGGAGCTAATGTCTCTTAGAAGGGATCAAATAAATATTGTCATAGGCGTTTTAACAGGACACTGCCTAATTGGAAACCATGCCTGAAAACTAAAAATCCTCCATAACGACTTCTGCAGAAGCTGCAGAGACAAGGAGAGGGTAGAATCCACAACACATCTTCTATGCACATGCCCACCGCTGGCCAGAAAACGCCACCTTTTCCTAGATAACTGGTTCCACAGTGACCTAGACGAGCTCTCAAAATCTTCGGTCTACCGAATACTCAGCTTTATAAATAGCTCCAACTGGTTTGGATAGAGTGGAAAATAGTTAACCCCTGGTACCAAAACGGGCCTATTTGGCCTAAGTGTGTCTTATAAGAGACAGCCGCGTCAACCTAACCTTGTGTCAACCTAACCTTAAAAAAGTTTATACGAGAAAAAATTAGCTTTGCGAGGAAAACCACTAATGGGAATTTTTAAATTTCCCTAACTGGATTTTTTAGATATATTTGCAAATGGAATTTTTTCGAAATTTCTTGAATGTGAAATTTTTTTTAATTTCCCCAATGAAAATTTTTTTGAAATAACTATGAGGAAAATTTTTTAATTTTATCTAATGGGAATTGATCATAAGACAATTGATCATAAGAAGCTAGGTCAAAGTCCTTTCAAGGGCTGAAATGGCCAGTTATTTATTTATTTTTTTTAATGGGAATATTGTGAAATTACCTTATAAGAAGTTTTTTTGAAAATTTTGCAATGGGATATTTCTTGCGTTATTTCTGTTATCCTTAATAATCGCACAACATTAAAAGACTTTTTGTCTCTTGTCTGAACTATCGTAGCCCGATATATATACGTTGGAAAATTTTGATTGCAACTCATTTGTAAATGCTCCTGCATAGTTAAAAAAATTAAAAGAAAAAAGCTTCTGCTCTTAGTTTTTAGCAAATTGGACATCCAATTTTTTAATAAGTCTTGTATTCAGACCATTTATTCAATTATTTTTTTTCAATTTTGTTGCAATTGAACTAAAAATTTAATAAAACTATAACTATTTCACGATAAAAGTAAGCTGTATACTTAAATGCATTTGTTTTTAAAAATTTCCCTTTTGGGATATTTTTGGGGAAATTTTTTAAAATCGTTTCCACTCTATCCTTCATAAATATTGGATCATTCAAAGACGTTTTCGATGGTTTTCTATCATCTAGAAGCGTTCTTTACAAGTACAAACAGCTAAGAAAAAGTCTACTAAAAATTCTTAAAAAAAAAATGTTTTTCCTTGTTTGCTTATTTCAACAAAGTTCTTATGCTTATGTTTTAGTATGAAAAGTAAAAATAAAATCAAAATTATATCTGTAATGTTTCGACTATAGGTACTTTTATAATTTTATAACTATAAAAGTATTTTTTAAAGTGCTATCAGAAAGTTTCACTGTAGGTTATTTTTGGAAATAAGCCCATATTTTTCTAAAACGTTATTTTAATATTATGTTTTCAATTAAACAAATAATATCATGAAAATTTGATCATAATTCTCATTGAAAATTTTAAATTATTTTAAAATTCATATCATTTCATTATCATTTATTTTCAAGACTATTTCCAGGTCTTTGTTCATATGATATAAGAACAGCATTACAATTTGAGGATAACTGAAAATTGCGCAATTTCCCAAATGGGATATTGTTTGGGAAATGTTGTTATGATTTTATTTTCGTTATATTTTTCACGGATAAATATTTTAACTTAGTTTTATTTTATTTCAATCAACTCTGAGGGGAATTTATAAGAAAACTAAACACTTTGAAGTATTCTCAGGGTTAATAATCTTCTTATTCTATAGAAAAGCTTATAATATATTCCCACTCTTTGCTTTGTTATCATTTTCCCAGTGATAAATTTATAGCAACTTCCCATTAATTTTTCTAATTGGCATATTCTTCTCTTTTATTATTAAATTTCTCTAGCCATACTACGGGAAATTTGAATAGAAACAGGATTCACATTCACACATTCTGAAACTTTCTCTATAAGATAATTTTGGCAAATAATTATTCTTCTTATTTCATTTTATTATTGAGTAAATGCTTTAATTTTAAAAAAGTAGTAACTTCTTACTAAAAGTAGTAAGTAGCTTACGAGCTTTTTTTTAATAATAAAAAAAGCACATTTTGACTAAAAACACAATTGAAATTTCAATAAAACGTTACGTTTTTTATATAAGACTCAACCCCACTAAGGATTTTATGATTTTTTTGAAAATTTCCCAATTGGGAATTTTTTGGGAAATTTTTGTTTAAGTCTTTTTTGCTTTATTATATTCATAAAAGAGCATTTTGGCATTTTTCTATTTGCTGTACATCATTCCATTATTGATTAAACGCCTTACTTTTAAGAAATATATTATTTAGTTAAAAACGAATTGTTATTCTTTTTACCCTGTATTTTAACGAAACAAGCATATTTTTAATAGAAAAAAACGTATTTTTGAAATGAAACTTAAACGCAGTGTATACATTATCAATTTGAAAAATTTCCCAAAAGGGAAATTTTTGGGAAATTTGTTTTATGTCTTTTCTATTGTTTAAATTGACATAAAAGACAATTTTGATAGAAATCTATTCTTTTCAAATTAATTAATTTTTGATTAACTCGTTTACGAATTTTTACTCTTTTGAGCCTTAGTTTTTCAAATTTCCCAAAGGGTAAATTTATTGCTTTACAAACATATTATCTTTTTATCGTATTTGAGAGATATCCTTAAACAAATAACATCGTGGAAGATAAGATAAAGAAATGATGTAGAGAAGAATTTCAGCCACAAAATAAAGCAAATTTTTGGTTTTAAGTGTTATCAAAAACTTATCCATGTTTTATGTAAAGAAAATTTACAGGTATTGTTATGGCCTCTATTCTAAAGTTTAAAATTTTAACTTAATAAGTTGCTTATCTTAAATAAAATATGTGACTTGTATTCTTACAAATTTATTTTGTTCGTGTTTTGTCTTATAGCAATTCCGGGCTTGGGTAAAAATGGCTCGGATTTCAATAGCAGCCGTCCAGGAAGTCCACCCACAACTAATCACACGATACAAAGCATCAAAAGTGGCAACAATAACGGGTAAGCAAGTATCTAGTTAATGTGCTTCCAGCACTACAGCCACACTCAAATAAATTTTGACCTTATTTCTTTCCCACCCACAGCCTACGTCAGCCCTCCGCAAAAACCCACCAAAGTGGCATTCCGCCACCTACTACTACAACAATAGCAACAACAAACACTGCCACACAAAAGCACTCTATGCTGGACAAACTTAAGCTATTCAACAAGGAAAAACAACAACAACAAAATGCTGTCAATGCAGCAGCCAATAAGACGCAGGTGCAATCAAAGCGTACCTCCTCCAGTTCGGGCTTTTCATCGGCGCGTTCCGAACGCTCCGATTCTAGTCTCAGCCTCAACGATGGACACTTATCACAGATCAAGCCACCTACCATGTCCGTGACGGCCAGTCGTGCCGGCAAAGATGCCAAGCTTAGCACCAAACAATCCAAGCTGATGGCAGCTACGGCAGCAAAAAAGGAATCCAGCCAGCAAAAGGCGGCAGCCAAGCTGGATAAGAAGGAAAAGAGTCCAGCTAGAGCACTGCAACGCGATGAGGCCGAGACACGCAGCTCAACAATTGGACGTGCCAAGAATTCATTGCCACGTGTCAATGAGAAAAACAGCTCGAAGACATCTTCAAAAAGCTCGCTCACCTCAAAGTCCGAGTCAAAGTCATCGCTGATAATGCCGCCTGGCAAGACGTCGCTGGCTAGTCCAGTGGGTGGCGGTGTAGGCGGCAGCACTTCACTGCCCAAGCCCATAGCAGCTATTAAGGGCACTAGCAAGCTGCCCGATCTAAGTCAGAAGAGCAGGATGAGCAATTCTAATTCAAGCGCCGATATATTTAAGCGGGAGAAGAGTGATATATCCACTGCAACAACAAACACATCAAACAATGCAGCGGCATCAGCAGCAATGCTAGCAACAGCATCGAATCAAAACATATCAAGGCATGCATCGCCCAAGCATCAGGATGCAGCTGCAACAACCAGAGCATCCAATCAGCAACTACAGCAACCACATATCGTCAAACCTATTGCAATTCTGGCGGAACCCAGTGGCAGACCCTCGTCCGCTCCTTACTATGCCAATACGCAGCAACATCCGGACAATAATTCGCTCTTCCGTTCACCCAGCTCCAACATGCATGAACCAACCTATGGCATACACAGTCGTCTGCCACCACCTAAAAATGCTATGCCAGCTGCTACACGCAAGCTGGAGCTCAACGCCAGCAATGCATCCGCCATGGCAGCTGCTTCATCGCCACCAACTCCATCGCACTTGGTCAACTCTAACTCCGCTCAACGTGCTGGCGTTGGTGCTGGAGTGTCTATGCGTCCAACACTGCATGCCACACACACATTAGAACAGCAATTTCATCAACAACAGCAACATCAGCAACAGCTACAGCAGCAACACCAACTCCAGCAGCAGCAGCAGCAACAGCAACAACAACAACAACAACAAAAGCAGCAGCATCAACAACAGCAGAGCAAATTCCACACCATTGCTTCGAGTATGCCCATCGGCGGCACCATCTATGAGGAGGAAAAACCCGTCAGCGTGTTGCCAATGCGTCCTCTATTGCGCGGCTATAATAGTCATGTGACATTGCCGACACGCGGCTCACGTGGTCATCATAATCATTATTTATCAGACTTTGGTGAGAGCGACATTGGTCAGGGCTATTGCAGCGATGGTGATGCTCTACGTATAACATCGAGCACCCGTTTGGGCGGTTCCTCCACTCATGGCAGTGGCGCTCATACAGGACGCGTGTCCACAAGTCGTTTTGCTGATATTGATAATGGCTATTTGTCTGAGGGAAGTGTTGGCATCGGCATGACTTCCAGCAATTCCGGTTCGCACGGCAAACATTTCTTGAGCATGATGCGCGCTAGGACTCAGCTGCCGACCACCATTGAAGAGCGGTAAGTGGGCAGAAAACAATTAAATTAATTAAAAAAAAAAATCAATAAAAAATTTAAAGCTTTCCTATAAGTTACTTCCTTTTCACCTTCTACATAGTTCTCACCTTCTTATAAAAAAATCCTAATATTTTATAAGATGTTAAATTGAAATGTCTACGAAAAATTAGTCCACAAAATCAGCTCATTAGGGGTTATATTAAAAATAATTTGAACTTAGAGTCCATATTTTAGGTAAGAATGGGCGGGCTCATGTCTGGTCTGGATAATAGTTTTTCGATATTTGTTTGTCCCTATGAGTTTTCACGTTTAGAAGACTTTTTTGAGTATATAAGGCTTTGCTTTTAAGGAGCCGATTGACTAGGGCCTGATTTGGAAGAAATTTTATACCAAAAGTTCGAATTTGAGGTCCGAATCACGTCAAAAGGTTTGAAGTATTTGAGGCTGAAAACATTTTCAAAAATTGCATTGTGGTCTTCTTTATAAAACAAAAATTCCAGTCCTTGATAGGACCGAGCTTCTATTTTTCAGTCTTTTACAATACTTTGTAGCTCTCCTTCCCTTCAAAACGAGCAGTCAGTGTTTCTTTTTATCTAAAGTTATGGCTATATTACTGTTACTGTTACTGTTACTGTTACTGCTACTGTTACTGTTACTGTTACTGTTACTGTTACTGTTACTGTTACTGTTACTGTTACTGTTACTGTTACTGTTACTGTTACTGTTACTGTTACTGTTACTGTTACTGTTACTGTTACTGTTACTGTTACTGTTACTGTTACTGTTACTGTTACTGTTACTGTTACTGTTACTGTTACTGTTACTGTTACTGTTACTGTTACTGTTACTGTTACTGTTACTGTTACTGTTACTGTTACTGTTACTGTTACTGTTACTGTTACTGTTACTGTTACTGTTACTGTTACTGTTACTGTTACTGTTACTGTTACTGTTACTGTTACTGTTACTGTTACTGTTACTGTTACTGTTACTGTTACTGTTACTGTTACTGTTACTGTTACTGTTACTGTTACTGTTACTGTTACTGTTACTGTTACTGTTACTGTTACTGTTATTGTTACTGTTACTGTTACTGTTACTGTTACTGTTACTGTTACTGTTACTGTTACTGTTACTGTTACTGTTACTGTTACTGTTACTGTTACTGTTACTGTTACTGTTACTGTTACTGTTACTGTTACTGTTACTGTTACTGTTACTGTTACTGTTACTTCACAAAATAGAGAGTTTCTTACTCCATGCAGCACAGAATTTCTTTCTATTCCCATTAAAAAGCCACGAGACTTTAAAGGAGGTCTCTATCAACCAAACGATTGAAGCACATATTGACTTCAATGTTATTTGTATCTGTTTTGTAACAACACGTAAAAATACTTCGTTTTAATTGCGGCATAAAAATAACTTCTTTAGGAATGCCCTTCGTTTTGTCAACTTCAATGTTTTAACACGCTGTCAAATAGTTGACGGTATTCCTCGTTTTAATTGCTTATTTTTACCCTAATTTTTTAACCACTGTGAAATTATTTTCATGGTTTTGAAAACAGCACATTTAAATGAAGCACATTGAAAAAATGCAGAATCGTGAAGTAGCGAGGTGGCATAAAAGATTGGCACTAAATGAGCCCATAAGAAAGAATCAAGTTGCACTGAACTCCAGCGTTCCCTCAAGCAAAAAAATTATGTGGATTTTAGTATTTTTTATTTGTAGAATGAACACATTCCTTAATGGCCTGAAGTGAATCATATTCTGCTTAAGAATAACGTGATTTCTTTTCAAGGGTTCCCTGAAAAAGACACAAAGAAGCACGACAAAAATGTATATGTACCATGCAATGATTCACGTTCTTTTGAATATACGCGGTAGCATTAATCATTTAACGATGTGAAGCTAATGAGCGGTGGTATAAAACAAATCGACAAAAATAAACCACATCCAAAAGATTTTAAAATTTTTTTGAAAAGGAACAATTATGACTCCATCGTATGTGATCTAAAAAACTTCAAAATTTAGTTAAGAAACAAAAAAAAATATCATTAATATGGTATTAGAGGTCAGACCAAGATGGTGATGGAGGAAGGAAGTTTTTCTTTAAGAATTTTGACGAAGTTTGGATGAGTTTTCATCTTGAGTATTTTGATGAGTTCTAAATAGAGCTGAGTTTTAATGAGCTCAATAGTATTAATGAAAGTGTTGAGCTTTCCAGTTCCAGTTGTTTTTCCAGTTTTCTTTTTTTGCATAAAAATATAACAAGATCAAGTTATAATGAATTTAAGATAGAAAAAGATATAAAAAATGGGGTTAGACTTCCAAAAGATGACAAATATTGATGGGATGTTAACCTTTTTGGTGTCATAGCAACTGTTTATCGCTATGGTCAAAATACAAAATGCTCAAAGATATTTATGTACAGGTTGGATTCGAAATTTTTACTTGCATAAAATTTGTAAAACAAAGATCCATCTAGTCAGTATCGACTTTTTTTTCTTTTATTTTCTTTACAACAACCTTTAGAAGGCCAAACCTCTTCTTTTCAATGTGGCTCAAGACTAATTGGTAATGATTTCAAGAGAGTTATTTTGTTGAGACAGAATTATGAAAGGAAGGTACCAAAACTCTTTTTGAAAGAAAGAAATATTAAAATGCTTGTTGTATCTCATAGGTAGTTCGATGAAATATGGGGCTTACTAACTAGGGAAGTACAAATTTGGTCAGAAATCTGCAAATTTTACTAGTGGTTTTTGTTAACCAAGCTACAGGATTGATTTCATATCATACCCACTTTCGGAAATACCCACTTTCCGAAAAAACCTTTAAATTCATGAGAGAAAAGTTTTTTAGAATTTCTTATAGATTGTTCCATTGATTGAAAATATATATTTTTCACCCCATACGCAACTCATAAGAAAGGGCCGTGATACCACAAAAATAAAACTATCCTAAAATAAAATAAAAATCGAATGTCTGCAGAAATGTATTTTTTAAAAAGTTGTTGAACCAACAAAATTAAAACGCCACCAAAATTTTTACAAAAATTGCACATTATTTCTTGGGTGATTCCTGTTATTTATTTTTTTATAATTTGATCCTTACCCTGTTTCCCTGCTGGATCATGGTGGCCACGGTATAGGCCATAGTCTTACGCTTTAACCTTTCTGCATTTCTAATCAACTGAAATTGAAAAATCATCAATATTTACGATTTGAAGTTGTAGTTGGTGTTAGAGAAGTTTGTGAATTAGATTGTCTTATAACTGGAATTGATTGGGGTAAAGGCTTAACACTTACCTACCTCAGATTCAAATTCATATGTTCTCCGGCTTTCTACTACGCTTAGAACATCCTACACATGTGTCACTTGATTGTCCTTTCCTTCCGACTATTTCGAACCAAACCGGACTTCACTACATACAGTGAATCAAAAAAATTTAAGTAGACTTAATTTTTTTACAAAAATATGTCAAAATAATTGTTATTTTAAATTATATACATGGTATAATTATAGAGGTAAACTCGCTAAAAGAGAGCGTACTGCCGCGAATGTCAAAACGAAGTTGACAACTCATATAAAATCTCGAAGCTATGAGAAAGACAAGAGAAAGCAAGAATTGGCGAAATGTAAACGAAGTTAAACAGTTAAAGCTGTCTTGTTGTATTAATTAAAAATTGTAGTGAATTGTTCTTTTTCGTGTTTTTATTGATATTAAACTTATTTAAAATTGTTTCCAGCCAAACATCATTGAAAATTAAACACAAAAACTATTAACTGCAAGAGGGAGCACAACTAAACAACAACAAAAGTACAGCAGTAAGTACACAGCTGATTCTGACAATATCAGCAGTAATGACAAAAGAGAGCACAATCAGCGCTGCGACTACCTCTATTATTATACTATGATTATATACATAAACTTTTGGGATGTAGTGAAATAGAGAATATTGTGAATTTAGTTTCACTCATTTCATCTCTCTCACTGTTGTGAGCAGTGGAATAACCGTCGTAAAGGAGAGAGAGAGCGTAAATGGTCAAAAAATTAACGTACGTTTTTCTTAGTTCGTTGTTTTTTTTTTCAAAGCTTACGTTTATTTCGCGTATACTTGGTGTCATCGATCAAATCATCATATTTGACAGACTTTCGAAGCAAATTGCATACATACCTATTAATATTTTTGCGTGAATGGTGGCAGTAAACGTTTATCATGATTTGCGGATGTGAAATATCAGTCGATTTACGTAAAGTAAAACAGAAATTTTCGCGGGAAATTGGCAGAATTATCGGTAAATCACATTCCAGCGTGCAAGGAGTAATTAGTTCTTATATTAACTCCGGCAATATTTGTTCAAAGCCACGATCCGGTCGTCCAAAAAAAACTCTCGCAGAGAGACGAGCGCCGAATCTTGTATTCAATAAGGGCTAATCCCAGGAAATTTTCTGTGAAAATAAAGGAAGTGGTGCTGCAAAGCTCGGGAATAAACGTCCACCCACAAACTGTTCAAAATGTATTTACTTCATAAGGCTGGGTATAATGGTCAAACACCGCGAAGAAAGCCTTTAATATCAAAGGTAAATAAAAAAAGAGGCTGGCCTTCGCTACAAATTATTTGAACAAACCCGAATCGTTTTTGAGCAACGTAATATTTAGTGATGCGTCTAAATATAACTTGTTTGGTCCAGATGGAGCCGTAAAAGTTTGGAGAGAAAGCAAATAAAAAGATGAAAATGAAAAATTTGGTGCCTTCAGTTAAACACGGTGGCGGTAACATCATGGTTTGGGGCTGTATGGCAGAAGTTGGAGTGAGAGAGCTTGTTTTTATTGACAAAATAATGGATAAGCACCTCTACCTGAAAATCTTGAAAGAAAATCTTGAGACGAGTGCGACGCAATTGGGTTTTAAACAAACGTCATATATGGTCAAAGAGTGGCTTCTATATAACTGCATACACCACCACAATCCCCGGATCTTAATCCTATCGAGGACATCTGGGATCTGCTCGAAAAAAGGATACGTAAGCACACAATTACTTCTTAGGAATCCCTAAAGAACTTTTATCGACTGAGTGGATGAAAATAATACAAAATGATACCGGAGTGTTAGTAAAGAGCATGCGTCGACGCTTACAAGCAGAAATCGATGCCGGGGGAGGGGCGACGAAATAATATTTCAATTATAAGAATTTTTAGAACTATTTAATATTTTAAGTTTAGTGTACGTAAACTTTTTTGGCTTGAAGTCATTACTTTTTTTCGTTCCTTTGTTACTGTTCCTACATTTTAAGCTGTTAAACCATGAAATGACTTATTTTGTGTTCACTAATCTCTAAGCATACCTGATTTGAATAATAACTTTTTTTTTAAAGTTGTATAATGGAGTTTTTATTGATAACTTTTTAAAATTTGGAGTGTACTTAAACTTTTTTGACTCACTGTAGGTATTTCACCTAAAATCTTTGGTTAAAAACTAAAATAACAAAAAAGTAAAGAAACTTGTGAAATTTTCAAGGTTTTAGAAATTCGGATTCGAATATATGATCAAAATTCCAATGAGAGATTTTGAATTACTAGAAATTTCAATTGTACGTCTGATATGGTGGATTTTAAATTTGCCCATTTTCGTTTTTCTGGAATATAAAGAGGTTGTACCGGAAGTAGTGGGTTAAGTGAAGAATAATACAGGAAGATGTTTGGATTATTTTTGTTTTTCTTAACTCCTTAATTCAAAATGTTTCTTTTATTCTTATAAACAATACATATTATTGGAAAATTAACTTGATTTTTAGAAATTTTGCGGTAGTGTGCTATTAATTTGTCTTAAACTGTAAATAAATTGCAATTTTCCATTTAAACAAAATTTAGTTAAATAATTCTTTTCCATCGCTAAGTATTAAGGATTTTAACTCTGATTTATTTATTTTTTTTCTTTCGCTGAGTATTAAGAATATTTTGCGTTTTTCTTGACCCAAGTTGCTTAACTCAAATGACGATAACTCAAAAACTTTTTGAGCTACAATGACTAAACTGCGCACACTGACTCAACATATTATTGCAATTGTTAGGATGTACATTTGAAAGTTATTGGTGCGAATAGTTTTTCTAAAATTTCTGTTTAATTTTTTAAGAAAATTGAAACTTTAGATGAAAATAAAGCATGAGTGTACGACAATAAAATTAAATATACCCACTTTATGATTATATTGTATTAGTATTTATAATACTCTTTATATATTCTTAACTCAAACAAGAAAAAAAATACCAAATAATAAACCAAGTTCACATATTATTATGTTCACCACCTACGCACTCATAACGCACACATGCTAGCATAAAATTTATTTTTAAAAGCCTTTTGGTCACAGACAATTTGGCATGCTTCATTATGTCGACATCAACACCATGCAATGACAGCGGCACTTAAAACTACCCCACAGGAAATAAAAAGGACATAAAAAACACGCCATTAAAACCATTGGTCAGCCTGTGAAAATTGATAAGCTTCCATACCAGTTAACAGACACGCATGCCAAATAATTGAAAAAAATTGTTCAAATGTAAGCATCTCTTTACTAAGCTGAGTCGATTTAAATTTTCTTAAAATATCTTAGCTTTAAGCTAGCACTCCGATTTCCTTTAATTTCCAGTTATACTGGCTATATTTTTCTGCGTTGAACCCAGACAGCGCCGCATGGCGTCTAGCAACGGTGCGTCTGCTACTTCTGCTGGTGATGACATTTAGATTCGAGATTTATACGCATCCCTTTGCAAGCGTAAACAAACGGAAGTTAAGCAACGTTTTTCCGTTTTATCGCCGCAATAAATCAAACGTTTCGAAAACCATACAAATGCAATGCCAAGCAATGAACTAATGTTCCAAGCCCAACGACTTGCTATAGTTGTACCATCGATCATAAGAAACAATTTTTGATATTTACTTTCGATTATGGCTCTGACAGGATATTGAAAAAAAAAATATCCTTAAGCTGTGGTTTTCAATTTTCAAACGCTTTTGCCACGCACATTTCCTTTTTTTTTTTCTATTTTTCATTTTCATATTTTTACTGTCTGGTCACTGTTGACTCTTTCCACTGAAGTGTAGCAACAGTGTTTTATCTGTCTGCACGTGTTTTGTATGGAGAAATTCCTTCACAGCTTGTTGCATTTCTTTATTCCCTGCGTAATAACAGAAAAAACAACAAAAACTATTCGTGTAAATTTAGCTATGCTACTGTCGATTAGGGTAAAGGATATTCTTTTTTCTATAAACTGTAAAGGACATTAATGCAGTGACATGAAAAATTAAATTGCTTTTCGTACGTACCTTTGTTGCAGGGCACGTGATTGATCACATTATGACATTATTTTCGCAATAAAATAACGAAGATTAAACGGTGCATACTCCACAAAGTACTCATACTCAAGATTTTAAAACTCTACCAGGCAGAAGAAATTAAATTTTGCTTTATAACTAAAATCCTTACCATCTAAATAATTCTTATAAATTGACAGAATTTAAAATATGAAAAAGTCGAACTCATCGAGATGAATTTCTAAAATTTAAAAAATTACAACATCCATTCTTCGATTTTTAAATTTTGGACTTCTGTCCATGAAACTACTTAAGTTTTTCATTCAACTTTAAAACTTTTACTAGAATTTCTAAGAATCTTTAAGATATTTCTTTACCCTATAGACTCAAAAACTACTTTGATGTATTCGGTAATATAAGAAATTTAAATTTAAAAATTAAATTTAAGCTCAGAAAAACCGAAACTTTATACTCCAAACCAAAATCTATTCTATCTATCATATCATAATATTTTAGGCAGCCTAAATAGATATCCCAAATCTACCGTTTTACACCTATTATAACAATGATAAACCCCTTAACTGATGGACTTGACTTTGGACAGGTTTAGTCCAAAAACTGGTAAGACACACTTCTATAAAAAATTCGATGAAAACATGATAATAACAGTGCGTTCAAAAAGTATGATAGAATGAATACATAGATGGCTTTACTAGTTTTTTTTCCATGAAATTTTTTTTTTAGTACTAACCTTCAAACGATACGTATACAAATTTGACAACAATCTGACTATTGACTATGTCTGACGAGATAGCTGACATTATAAAGATATCAGATGGTAGTGTTCGCGAAAGCTCTGTGCAAAGTGGGTGCCGCGTGTGCTCACAGTCAACCAAAAACAACAAATTGATGCTTCAGAGGAGTGTTTGGCTCTGTTAAACTGCAATAAAATCGAATTCTATCGTCGATATGTGACAATGGATGAAACATGGCTTCACTATTACACACCAGAATCCAAAAGACATTCAGCTGAGTGGACAGCAGTCGACGAACCAAATTCAAAACGAGCAAAGACCCAATAGTCGGCCTGTAAGGTGAAGGCGTCTGTATTTTGGGATGCGAAAGGAATAATATTCATCGACTATCTCCAAAAAGAAACCACCATCAACAGCGACTGTGCACTTTTGAATCGATTCAAGGCTGAAATCGCAAAGAAACGGCCACATTTGCAAAGAAAAAAGTGTTGTTTCACCAAGACAATGCACTTTGTCACAAATCGATGAAAACGTTGACAAAATTGAATGAATTTGACCTCGAATTGCTTACCCAATCACCGTATTCTTAGATTTAGCCCCAGCGATTTTTTCCTGTTTTCAGATCTCAAGAGAATGCTTGCTGGAAAGAAATTCAAGTCCAATGATGAAGTAATCACTGAAACTGAGGCTTATTTTCACGAGAAAGAGAAATTGGACTATAAAAGTGTTATCAAAAAGTTGGAAAATCGCTATACTCGTTGTATCGCTCTCTAAGGCAACTATGTTGAATAATATAATCGAGTTTTATCAAAAAATTTTTTTTTCTTACTTATCCTACGAACTTATTGAATGACCTGTTAACCGGGTTTTTAGAGGCACTTATTGGATTATTGGAATTTTTATCCAACATTTTTTTTTATTATTTCGTTTCGTTATTTAATATTAACCTCCTTCAACTCCTTATTCACTCCTACTGCAGTGTCATATGGTCCTAGGAATCCTGAACATAGTCTTAGTGACCCAGAATACATAACCATACGAAGATTCATCCAGTTATACCAGCGTAAATTGAGAAGTAAGTAACTTTTTGAATTTCCCGCATATTCACTTTGAATACAACGCTGGTCCTGTCAACTTCCATCTGTTAATAGACTATTGAAAGCTGACCTCGTGAATTTCGACGAAAACAGATAAAAGTGAATTTCGAGTAGTCAACAAGCATTCATTTTCGCATAAAAAAAAAACCATCACAGAGCAAGGAAAGTTTTGATAAATACTATGGGAACTCTGCACCATCAATTTCAATGGTTAAGAAATGTTTTACCGAATCCCGTTGTGGTCATACCAGCAAAAGTAACGCTGAACGTTCAGGTTGCCCAAAGAGATAGTCACGCCAGAAATTGGCGATAAAATCCATGGAATGATATGACCGATAGGAGCATGAAAATCCGTGAGATGGCTGAGACTGTAGGCATACCAAATGAGTGGATACATCCCATTTTACATAAATATTTGGACATGAAAAACCTATCCCCACAATGGGTGCTGCAATTGCACTCACTCGACCATAAGCACAGCTGCGTGATGATTCAAAGTAGTGTTCGGCGATGTTTAACCGCAATCAGTAAGAATTTTGTGCCGTTTCGTAATCGTTGACGAATCATTGATACACCACAATACACCAGATACACCAGAGACCCAGGAACAGTCAAAACAGTGGACTTCTCCGAAAAAACATACTCGAAAGCAGAACAAGGTGAATCTGTTGGCCAACAAGGTCATGTCGACTGCTTTTTGGGGTGCATGCGGAGTCATTCGCATCGATTACCTTGAAAAGTACAAAATGATCACCGACGAATATTATTCACAGCTTTTGGATAGATTTCACATTGATTTAAAGCAAAAACGACCGGATTTGACAAAGAAAAAAAGTGTTTTTCCACCATGACAACGCAAGGGTGCACACGTCTCTATAGACGTCGCAATGGCAAAAATTTATATATTTGTCTACCAACGGCGAACGCATTCAGTATATTCTCCAGATTTAGGCAACTGCGACTTTTTCCTATTTCCTAACCAGAAAAAAATGGCTCAACGTTAAGAGTTTTGGGTGGAATAAAGAGATCAACACTGCAAACAAACGCCTATTTAAGGACCTTGATAAACCTCTTATTTGGAAGGAATAAAAAAACCCTAAAAACGGTAGATTTAATGTATCGATCTAAAAGGATCACTTTGTTGAGAAATAAAATGCTTTTTTGCCGAAAAAAAATCCTTTTATTAAAAAAGCACTGACTTCAAATTGCCCTGGTATTTACTTAATAGTAAATAGTATGGTATATCCTTAAGGGATTGTACGACTTGTCATTTCTAATCTTGGGTAAAAATATTTTAGAATTTTCGATGCTTTTCGAGTGAAAACACATCAAGCTTGTATAACTCTTATTTTGTCCTCTAAGTACAAATTCATAACACTCTGGCCTAGTTTCTCAAGAAGCTTATATCTTCCAAATAATATTTTTTCTGTTAAACCACTTAGTAACACTTGTGGCTAACTAGTGGTTCCACACATCTTAACCTTTGTCTTGCAAATGTTCGTTGTACAACAGTTGACGAAGTACATAGACCACTCTAATTAGGGGTGAAAAGTGGATTTTTGTAGATGTTCTAAATTTTCATTTTTGATATTCATTCCTATTAAAAAATTCCTCAAAAATTATTACAAGAGGTTTGCTACATATATTTCAGGAATAAATATAAAGACCGAATTTTTGTTCATCTTAAATAGCTCTATTGTTTTTTTAAATATATCCCTTTAAGATTAAGACAGTTTTGCATGCGGTTAAATCATTTGTGAACACATTTATCCCATTCCGCTTGAGACACCTCCAAAACATACTTTTTGAACGGATCAACGATCTGTAGAACTACTGGCGTCAAAAATTGTCGTCCTCGGAGTTTGCCGTTGATGTGCGGGAACAAAAAGAAAGTCATTGGTTGCTAAGTCAGAACCGTACGGTGGATGACCTCAAAAATGCCTTTGTTTAAGCTAATATATGGGAGCTCGCATTGTCTAGATGAGGAATAATTCTTCAGTTCTTATTTTCCTTATTTCACGCAGCATTTCTTATTTTTCTACATAACTCAAATGGCACCGTGGCAAAAGTTGATAATTTTTTAATCTTTTATTTAAGATATGAAAAAATTTGCTCTTTTTATTTATTTCCGAAATATGTTTAGAAACCTACGTATTTAGAAATTATATATAAAAAAAAAACATTGTAAGGGTGGTTAAATTTTAAGGGCCGATGTTGGTTTTGAATAAAACACAAATTATTTAGGAAATTATTGTCATTTCTTTTCATTATCATAATATTGGTATGGTTCCATTATGTATGGAACAAAATATCGGCAAAATGGCCGCTGCGACCTCGGCGGCACACCTCCATCCGATGGTCCAAATTTTCGATGACGCTGAGGCATAAGTTAGGTTCTATGCCATTAACGTGCCGAATTATCTTTTCTTTTAGCTCTTTAATTGTTGCTGGATTATCGACGTACACCTTTTCTTTCAAATAACCCCAAAGAAAGAAGTCCAACGGTATCAAATCACATGATATTGGCGGCCAATTGACATCGCCACCACGTGAAATAACACGGCCATTGAATTTGTCGCGCAAAAGACCCATTGTTTCGTTAGCTGTGTGGCAAGTGGTACCGTCCTGTTGAAACCACATATCGTCCACATCCATATCTTCCGATTCGGGCCATAAAAGTTCGTTATCATCTCACGATAGCGAACACCATTCATAGTAACTGCCTGACCGGCCTCATTTTGGAAAAAATACGGCCCGATGGTGCCGCCAGCCCATAAACCGCACCAAACAGCCACTCTTTGTGGGTGCATTGGTTTTTCGACAATCACTCTTGGATTATCATTCGCCCAAATGCGACAATTCTGCTTATTGACGAATCCACTGAAGTGAAAATGTGCCTCATCACTGAATATGATTTTCTTCGATATTTATTTTGATTTGAAAGCCCATTTTCATAATAAGCCTGAATAACTTTAACGCGTTGCTCGATTGTGTATCTTTCCTTAGTTCAAATTGAATTAGTCTGAAATTGAGAAATGTCAAATGAAATGCAAAAAAAAACTTGACGTTTAGGTGTGGTTCACATTGAACATTGGCCTTTAAAATTTGACCACCCTTTATTAATTTTCTTTTGAATTATATGCAACTTTTAGCACTTCATCAAGAAACCTTTATGTAAAATCATTTTCAAATCTTATCAATGATATAAAAAAAATTAAATTAATTTATTCAATTAAATACAAATCTAATTTAAAACATTTTTAATACCTACACGCAGCTCTAAGTTTTTTAGTTAAATATCCATCATGTTTATGCACTCCTGATATCGAGTGATGTATTAAAATTATTCACCAGGAGTCGATAAACTAGTTCATTCACTTCAAATCCAGCTGCTTTGTTTTGTTCTCTAGTGGTGAATAGCCAAAAGTGTTAGAAACTATGCTAAGCGAAAGCTTACAAATAATAACAGCTTCGCCATGAACCAAGATAAATAACAAATCGACTCAGTGTGTGATAAAAGTGTAAAAAGCTTTACAAGCTCATAAAAGCTTCTTCATTCGAACTTCGAAACTAGGGACGAAAATATAGTTCCCATATGAGGTGGAAAAATAATTTTAAGGTTGTGGTAACATGTTAAAATCAACAAGGTAGACTCGCTGAGAGTCAAGAGTCAACAAAAAAAGAGAATTGTCAACAAAAAAAAAAAAAAAACACTGAACCACGAAAAACAGCAAAGAGTAGAGAAAAATTGTTTGTATTGGTTTTAACCTTGATACAATTATACAAGGTAGGAGTGACAACTGCCTGTTTTCTCACGAGTTTCTTGCACCGACTGTTATTTGCCTGTAAATTTTATTTTCTATTTTCTTCTATACTATTTTTGACAGTTGGGGCAAGATGAAAGAACTGTCACTCCTACCTTGTATAATTGTATCATGGTATTAACAGTTTCGACTCAGAGCGAGAGAAGATTTTCAGCCGCGAGACTACTTTCTTTATTCTATCATTGGTGGTAGTTTGATTATTTTATGACCATGATAAATAGGGTGTTTTTTTTTGAGGTTCCGTTTTTCGATAGGGATTTAACTATCATGCGGTGGTCAGATCTGGCAGTTAAATTATCAATTATGCTTGTTTAGCGTAGAATTGAGGAACGCTTAAATAAGCAAATTCGCCATCGCGCGCAACGATTCCTTTGCAGAATTGATCTCTTATTTAATTGTTTTCTCTTGAATTTAGTAGAACGAAGTTTTTACAATATCATGAAATATTAATTGGGGAATATAAGATCCATTTTTTTTTAAGTGTCATAATCGTCTTTAAGGAGGTTTAAGAAAAAGATACAAAAGTTTTTATTTAACTGGAGATTCGTGTGGTCCGGATTGAACAAAGTCCTCAGTGGCCTCAGCAATAAGTTCGAGTTTTTATTTGACATTTTTTTTGGATAATCTTTAAACTTTGAGTATTAAAAAAAAAATTTAAAAACAAAAAATCAATTTGAAATCCTTGAATTTGTAAGTTGAAAATTTTTGAATTCCTTAAAAAATCAAGCTTAAAATAAAACTAAATGACTCTGTTACTGCTCCAAGGCTAACTTATTTAGCGGACTATTTTGGAATCCGTTAATTTTTTCTTTTTTTTTTTTTGTTTGAATATTTTCATCACATTTTCTCATAATTACGGCTATATCTCGCGAATAACAGCTCTAATATTATCTCTTTTGCTGGAGCATTGGCGTAGACTTTATCTCTAACGTAGCCCCAAAGAAAAAAAAATCTAATGGTGTTAAGTCGCACGATCTCTACGGCCAATCAAAGTCTCCATTTCGAGAAATCAGACGTACAGGATATTTTTGACGCAATAGAGTCATTCATGTCGGGCCAAAGTCCATAGAATTCATTTCAGGCAGTCAACATCGTTCGGTAACGCAATCCATTCATTAAAATGGTCGCACCAGCATAATTTTCGAAAATATATGGGCCAATGACACCGCCGCTTCAAAACCGCACCAAACTGTCACTCATTGTAAATGGAGAGGTTGTTCGACTATTTTGGAGGGTTTTCGGAGCCCTAGATGCGACAGTTTTACTTATTAATGTAGCGAGGCAGATGAAAATGAGCCTCATTACTCAGAATAATTTTATTCGAGATCTTGTTCAATCAGCAGAGGTACGGCATTTTCCATGGTCTAAAGCAGTGGGGCCCAAGAAATTTTAAGGGCGGGCCAAAACTTAAAAAAAACAAAAAATAAACACAAAATGTTGCTCATTGTTGTGTTTGGAAAAAAATCAAACAAAACAAAATAAAAAAGAAAGAAAATAAATCACATCTCATGAAGTACACTGTAAGAAAATTTCAGTTTCAGCGTCGACATCATCGAGTGTGCGTTATTTTATTTTGGCTTTGCATGCAATTGTTTTTGTAAAGTTCGCTGGAAAATGTGCTGAACACTGAACGAGTGCGGTTTGTGTTGTTTTTTGCAGGTATTCTTTGAGTTTGACTCTTCGCAAAGACAAAATTAAGATAGAAAAAAATTTTTATAAAGAGCCACGCGTACCACTACGTGGGCATGTTTGGTCTAAAGGCTTACATTCTTATGTCAACTGCGCCTTATAAGCGTGTCAGCCAAGATCTGTGGATAGGCCTAATTCTTATGATTGTCTCCAAATATCTACAGCTGCGACATTTTCAGTTCACCTGGCTGAATTAGCACAAGTTGGAGTCTTTACATCACTAACTTGTACAAACGTTCGAACTTATCTAATTATTTCTCTTTAGCTGCGCAAAAAGGCGCTTAATGAGAGCGAAAAATAGTACGAACTTTACGAATCGTGGTCGCAATATTTTCACCGTTTTTTCAGTGAATGTTCACTATTTCAATGCATTGTGCGAGTGTGTATCAATCCATATCTGAAAATCTTCTAGTTTTTCTTTGTCAAACGTCATCGAATGATAGTTGTATGTTTCCACCTGAAAAAATGTGAGAAATTTAAAAAGACACCTCTTGTTGAAAGACCCTGTGCTATTTCACTGGAAATTTTAGTATAAATTTCCTAGAAATGTGTATAAAATATATGGGCTAAAAAGTGGGCTAAAAGTTTTTTAAAAAAAAAATTTAATATTTTCAATAAGTTATAATTATTACAATTCAGATCAAGTATCGAAATCTTAGCTCAAAAATTTACTCAAAAAACAATTACAATTTGGTACTAGTTTGTTACGTGAAAAAGTACTGTAAGAAAAGTAAAGTCACTACCTTTTCCAAACTTTTCAATCTATTAACATGTAATAGCGAATTAGATTTAAAATCAATTTCTCTTGATTCTATTTGTCCGAACAAGAATTTGTCCATTTAGGAAGTACATATTTAGGGTATTCACAAGGTCTCATAAAGTCAAATGTCTTAAGTTAAAAACATAAAAATTTACAACTAGTGTGAACAACCTATCATAAATTATTGTGCTATTTCAACTCTCAATCAACTGATAAATATTTGTTATCACAATGCTAAAAGAAAGCGAAAAAGACAAAATAATAGCCGGTTTGTGCAAGAAGCATGTTTTGGACGTTATTGAATACCACACTCAATAAACATAGCTTTTAGGGTTGTAATATTTTAGTACTATTTTTATATGGAAGGCAACATCTACATTTTTAAACTAGTATAAAATTTTATTACAATATGATAATATGACATGATAGCACACCTTGTGAATACCCTAATTGTTGTTTAATTTATCTATATTTATAATGAGGTCAGTTGACATAATATTTGAACATTTTGTCCATATGAGCTCAGTCAGCTTCAAAATTGAATCCAAGATCAATTATGAACAATTAAATATGAGATTTTTTATAATATATAATAGATCACTTCAAAATTAGAAACAAAAAAAATAATAGAAGAATAATTTCAAAACATAAACTTAAATTTAAATCAAGTTACAAGATGTTATATATATATTTTTTATATCTTTTATATATTTTTCAAAAATAATAGTATCATTATAACTAAAAATTTCCACCTATTAAAACAGCTGACTTTTCTAAATCAACTTTTTGCAACATCACAGCACATCAATTTCCCACCTCAAACAACGGTAAATTGAAATTTTATCCACAATCAATCGATAATTTATGCAAAATTTAAATTTGTTTGAAAATACTTAAGTACTTCATAAAAATCAATGAGTGTTTTGTGCAAGAAATTTAAATTGAATTTGCAAAATATCATATTTATAAACCACCCACTTGTAGACTAATGTTTACTACTCACCAACCACTTAAATTCACCTTGTTGCTTGTTAATGTGCCGTGGTGCCGCAACTCAATAAGAGCCGGAATAATTGTAGGCAAGTGCAACCTACACAATATTTAAAACTCGCGTCACATGAAGAAAGAGTTGCCGATGCAGTTTTTTTTTTCAACACCAAACGCAGACATGTGTGGTAAAATATCAACTCAATGACGGCTGGCAATATTTATAAATGTACTATATGTTATGTACCTACAGCCATAAATGGTAAATCTGTGTTAATATATGCTTTACACGTATGATATCTACATACATACAATCAAATTCATTCAATAATCTTTGGTATAAAGAGTATGTGCAAAATACTGCTGGCGACAGCAATCCTTTGGATAATAAAAAAAAATTAACTATATGTTACATATATTACACTTATGACATATATACAAAGATGAGTTTTTCAAGAGTTGTTATTGGAGCTTATCACTTCAGGATGGAATTGAAAATCAATACATAATTATCGAATAAAGAACACAGAAAATATAACGGTTTATGAACTATATTAATGCAGATGGTTAATTTGACTGAGGATAAGAAGGTTTTTGTACATGCAACGAAGTTGGAGTACCCTTGGGAAAAAAAGAATCTTGAATACATTGAACAAAATTAATATGTGACGAAAATCGCAAAGTTAATTTAGGTCACGGACTAAAATGAAGTCCAAATATTTTTTTAAAATTATTCCAAACCTTAATTTTGCGATTTTCATTGATATAATTTTTATCATAACCCTTTTTATCATAACCTTTCTTAACTCATTTACGTCGAGAGCTTCATTCATGATGGGAGACATGAAAAATAATAAAACTATGTATCTTACCAGTTTTGGAAGTGTTACGAGAGTTGCTACATAAATTTCGGGTATCTATATATAAATAGGCGTAGGCAGAATAGTTAAGAACCATTTTCTCTCGCGTTTCTCAACCGATTTTGACCCTTTTTTTTGTTTTTTTTTAAATCAATAAGAGTTGGGAAAATAATTGAACCGAATATCTATGGTGGGCGTGGCACATCCCATTCTACCCAAATTTGCGATATCGAATAGCTTTAGAGTTATAGGTCACACAGCCTCGGAAATCGGTATTCGACCTCAAATCACACGTACCATTACACTTATTACGTTTATGGGCGTTGAAAGAGGGGCGTGGCACTTTTAAGCATCTCAAATTTTCGGTATGAATTTCGATCTATAAGTCACAAATCAAAGAAACTCGATAGGAACTTCCTATTTAGTCGGGTTCTTCGACTGCAAAATTGAACGAGCATTAGACAAGGGGGCGTGGCACCAACTCAATGTGGAGTTCCCACTTGGTGATATCCTTCTACTAGAAAGTAGAATATGGGAAGTAAGGTCCTGGGAAGGGTATTGGACAAAGGGGTGTAGCTCCACATATATAAGCCAAACTTTTGATATCGAATAGCTTTGAAAGTAAAAGTCACAGTTCATGAAAACTCAGAAAGGAGCTCGGTTACGTTTGCAAATGAGTGAAGAAAGAAAAAAAAAATCAATTTTAAATGGTCGAATTTCGACCAAAAGCGAAACTAGTAAATATAAAGACCGATTTTTTTACATGTTTTTTTAAATATTCTCCTTTATGTTTAATATATTTATGCAAGCGTTCCAATCATTTGTGAACACATTTATCCCATTCTGCTTGGAACATCTCCAAAATAAAGTTGTTTAACCCATCAACGGCTTCTGGCGTCGAAAAAGTTTGTCCACGCAGTTAGTTCTTGATGTACAAAAAGAAGTCATTGGTGTCAAATCAGGACTGTATGGCGAATGACCCATTAATTCGATGTTTTGAGTGGTCAAGGATGTCTTTGTTTGAGCTGATGTGTGGGAGCTTGCATTGTATTGATGAAGACTGTATAATATACATTGCATATGTATCAAAAGAAGAAGACTCCACGAAATAACCCCCAAATGAAATAACCCCCCATAAAATAACACCCAATGAAATAAGACCCAACGAAAATGAAATAAACCCCAAATTACTAAAATAATGGCCAAATGCAATGAAATAAAACTTAAATGAAAAATGAAATAAGCTCCAAAATTTGGTGTTTATTTAATTATGAAATAATACCCAACGAAAAACTGAAATTAGCCCCAATGAAATATTCCCCAAAAAATGAAATAAGCTCCAAAAAAAGAAAGGTTTAATCTCAAAATATGCGCCGTTTACAGAATGAATAATTTGTTAAAGGCGTACTTACACAGAAATATTAAATAACCCTCAAATTATGGAATGAAATAATCCCCAAACCAAATGAAAAAAGCCCCAAGAAAAAACCAAAATGAAATAATCCCGAACTAAAATTTGATTGGTGGTTATTTCATTGGGCTTTAATGATCATAATGAAATAAGACACAAAAATGAAATATCACCCAAAAATTTGTGAAATAGTCCCCAAAAATTGGGTGTTACTTCAAATAAAATAATTTTTTCCAAAAATATATGGAAATTTTGTTGGGGCTTATTTCATTATTTTTTTGGGGCTTATTGCGTTTGGTGATTATTTCGTGGAGCCAAAGAAGAATTCTTAGGCGCTTATTTGTTTTCCTTATTTAACGGAACACTTCTGGCAAACAAATGGTTGTCTACCATTCCGAATTGATCGTTCTACTTGTTTCAAGTGGTACCGTGGTTTTTGTTTTGAAGAAACCTTTCACAGTGCTTCGAGCTTGAACAACTTTTGTTGGATTTGGTTCCTCTTGAAGGACCCATACCATAGTTGACTGTTGTTTACTTTCAGGTTCATACGCATAGATCCATGATTCGTCACCAGTCAAGATTTTATATACATACTTCTTTTGAAGATTTGTATTAGAGTACGCTACGTTGTCGTTGGAGAAGAACACAGAGAAATAAATCGACACACACCATCTTTTTGTCGATTACATAGCCGCCTTCGACAGTAAAATTATGAAACCTATACTCCACCATGTCTCAATTTGGTATTGCTACAAAGCCAACAAACACCAACAGTTAAAATTGTGAAGGATCTCACTCCTCCATTCGATACTAGGGTTGAGCATTTTAGTTCACCACAAAGATCGCTCTTTTTAGCAGCGTTGCCATTGTGACGTTAAATACGTCATTTTGACGTATTTTAAGCTCTAATGACGATTGACGTATTTCGAGGCATATTTGACGTATTTAATAGACCCAATATTTTTTATTATATCAAAAAGTCTTAAAGGTAGAATGTGAACGTGTGAACATTGATATATGATAAGGAACACTCCTTGCATAGTATACATGCAGCACTGCCTACATAAGTGATAATGTTATCGACTTTATTGTCATCGCAAGTGTTTGTTAGCGGCGTGATATTTTTTAATGTATTCAACGAGCATGCCGGTTACAGCCAAATAAAACAAATGGAGCGCTATTTTCAGCTTCAATATTTACCTGACTTTTTTTTACTGAAGTGATGTATTTTAAATCTGAAAATGACGATTTTGAATCACAGTTTTCTGGCAACACTGCTTTTTAGTTCAATCGTATGTAATGAACTAGTTCGTTCATTTAGTTATTTTAGTTCGTTCGTTCTTTTTGTCCGTTGTATGTTTTTCTTCGTTTGTTTTCTTTGTTCGTTAGTTCTTTGAGCTCGTTCGTTCTTTTAGTTCGTTAGGTCTTTTATACTATGTTCAGACTGAGTTTTAAATGCGCATTTAGAAGTTCGAAAATTCTTACAAATGTCAAGTGTTCAAACTATTAAGGAGCCCTTAATTCGCATTAAAATTGACAGATTTTTTAATATTATTTCTGTTGTGAAAATGCTGAAATTTTAACCAAAATATGATTGCAGGAACGAACCAGAAAGTTTTCGGAAAATTGTAAACATTTATTATTTTTGTTTGAATATATTTATAAACAACTTTATTAATAATTAAACAAATGTATCATTGACAAATTAAATAAAACTCACAATTAACCCAAACGATTTTTTTTTATGATTTGCAATTAGCTTGAGTATGCGAGCCTGCGCAGGTGTCAATACTTTTCCTTCTTCGCACACGGTGTAGTCACTATAGAACGCTAAAATTCCCTTTGCAATTTGGTAGGCATACACAGTGAAGCAAATGTGGTTCCAGTGAGTGTGCACAATCTTCGGGTGGACCTCCTTTTAATACCACTGTTTCTGTGGCTACAAAAACACAGCGAGCATATTCTACCGCTCAGTAATATTTTGTCCAGTCACCTCTTGCTTTGGCGTTTCAGTGGCAGTCCATCCTGTCGCGAAGTCTGTTGGAAAGCTTGTGGAAACATATTTCAACTTCTTCAGCTTTGTTACGTCCCAAAACCATTTGCATGGTATGATTTTTACCAAAGAGAAATCTTGAGTTTGCTTTCCATTCTTGTCGTAGATCATTCAGCAGATTATTGTGCATATTTTGCACCTGAAAGACAAGGATGAGATGATGTTTTCCCACGCAACGGCGCACGTCTTCTATAATTTGTTGTTTTCAGGCCAGTCCTGTGCAATCGGTTTTCACCAACGGAATCTTCTTATTTATTTTTGTACAGGACTTTTTTTTGTGTATTGAATAAATAAAATTAAGAAAACGTAAAACAAAAACTGTTCAAGTTCATCAATTGAATGGCGAACAGCTGATTGAATTTAATAACGAGTACTGTCAAAACAAACGAGTAAAATGTATTCGAACTTCGAAACAGGGTCGCAAACTGCTAAATGCTCATTTGAAGTAGAATTTATGTGAATTTACTTGACAGAATTTTATATGGGTAAATTCGCATTTAGAGAAGCATTAAGAAAATAAATGCGAATTAAGCTCTAAATGCGCATTTAGCTCCCAGTCTGAACATAGTATTAGTTTGATTGGTCTTCTGGTTCGTTTCGCTTACTCGTTCATGTCCAGGTATATAAAATGAAACAAACTTGGTCTGAATATATGATAGCCATGAAATCCACCATTTCTATTAGTGCATACACAAAATGTGTCTCAAACCAAGGACTCAAACCATAGCTTGGTAAATTTAGTTATTTTTGCTCTCGTTCGGTTTGTTCCTACTCGCTGCAATATCAATTGAACTAAAAGAATGAGAAACACTGCACTAGTTCACATAGTTCAAGAGTGGGAATCGTTCAATTGAACTAGTTCGTTCATGAACTACCCAAGCCAACAAGCAAGGTGTCGGACAAGGTGATTTCTTTTCGTGCGACTTTTTCAACCTAATAATGGAGAAGATCATCCGAGCTGCTGATCTGAGATCTAGTGGCACGATATTCTACAAATGTATTATGCTGCTGTTGTATGCTGATGATATCGATATCATTGGCCATAATACGCGCGAAGTCAGTGCAGCCTTATCCAGATTTTTTTTAACGATTGTCAAATTATGTGGAATCCAATGTGAACAAATCTTTTACACAACTATGTATTCATATAAAATCTTAAGTATGCTGGTGGAAAGTAATTCGCAGGGATGCCTCAATCTTACGGTAACTCACATGACAGTCAAACATTATCAGTTCGCGCACAGTATTAATATATTGTGGTACAACAATAGATTTTGGACGCACTTCACGAAACTCAAAAGGCGTATTGATTTCAACGGGCATCGTTTATTGAGATAATTTACGTCGAAAGTTGTAAAAAATAATCGCACGAAAATGTTCACGTGTTAATTGCATTATTTTTGCTGGAATACAATTTTTAAAGCACTGTAAACAATACAACAACCACACGTACACCAAAATGTTGTACAATAGACCGTACCTCAAAAAAAAGTTCGCCGTATACCAGCGAATATGACGTATTTTTGCAAGACAATTACGAAAAAAAATTTCTTTTTGTTTTGACCGAACGTAGGGGTCGCGCATTGACATATAACTTCATATCTCTGGTGTTTACAGTTGGATTTTAAAGTTTAGTATATCAATGTGCCATAAAAAAAGGAGCCCTACGTTCGGCAAAAAATTTTCAAAATTTTTTAAAAATACTTCTGCTGGAAATATCGATATACTTTTTGAGGAAAAGATTAATGATATTTTAAGAGCTTTATTTTTTTAACATCAGGGTGGTACATTAGGATGGTAGAAACTGAGATCTGGAGGGTAAGTACTAGAACGGTACACCTGAAGTTAATGACCTCTATAGAGGTCATATTGGCCTCCTTGAGACAAAAACACTGATATACCAAATTTTAAAATCCAACTGTAAACACCAGAGATATGAAGTTATATGTCAATGCGCGACCCCTACGTTCGGTCAAAAAACATAAAATTTTTTTTTGTAATTGTCTTGCAAAAATACGTCATATTCGCTGGTATACGGCGTACTTTTATTTTTTTGCATAGGAGGTGGTACGGTCTAATGTACAAGCTAAAAAATGTCATACTTTCTTATGGAAACAACAGTTCGACAGGAATGACTTTAGTCTTATCATATCCGGAAATATAAGTAGCAGACTAGGTATATCAATATATTTTCTCAGCAATTTGTAGACAGATCACAACAACTTGTCTCACAAATGAAATTGAAATAGATGTGTAAGGAATTTATCGATTTCTTGTATACTTATCTCATGATATATTTTGAAATTTTCATGAGAATAAAATGTTTGAGCTTGAGGCTCAATTGGCTCTTTATTAAAAACAAAATTATTTATTTTTGTATTGATTTCGCTTTTACATGAATTAATTTTAATTTATTATATACGTTTAAGAATATATTAATATATTTTTTTCAGCTTATTTTAATTATTTCTCAAAGTTTATTTTCCCCTTCGTTGGCTCAATTGGCACAGTAAGAAGTATATTTTGTATTTAATTTAAAACGATTGCATTCAAGTATATTTTCGATTGATAGAAAACTATAACAGCTTAGTTCAAGTATTACACTAAGCTATATATTCCAGCTAGTGGCTCGATCGGCAAAATTTTCGAAAAGCACATTTTTTTAATTTAATTCATTTTTATTGCATATATGGCTCTGTTTTTAGAAATAATATTTTGAATGGAATTTAAAACTATTTAATTCAAGTATATTTTCAATTGATAGAAAACTATAACAGCTTATTTCAATTATCACTCTAAATTATAGTGTCCAGCTAGTGGCTCTTTTCAAAAAGCTTATTTTTTTTTTTAATTTAAATCTAAAATCTAATAAATCTAAATATTTGATTTGCATATATTTTAAATATTTTATTTTTATCACAGTTCATTTCGATTTTTTCCACAAAGTTTAAGTGCCCATACAGCGGCTCAGTTGGCTCAATGTTAAGAAAACTCTTTTTTTTTCTTCGCCAAATATATTAAATATATTCAATTGTTCAGGGCTCAATACCATAACTTTACGCATAACTTAAGCACCGCCGACCTATTCGTTATACGTTGCATAAATCAAGCCAAAGTGTCAACCTTTTCTTTACTTGCCTTTAACCAAAAGCGCAACCGTAGCCGACGACCACATATTTTTTTTTTTTTTTGACATAATTTCATAGCAACAACTAACTGTCAGCTTCCTACTTCCAAAATTGGCAAATTTTTTTCTTTATACGGTCTAGCTTAAAATGTTTTTCAATGTTTTCGCTTTTGTTTGACAGACGGCGTACAGAGTTAAAACTGATAAAAATTTGCAAGTGTTGCAAAATTTACTACGTACCAAAAAGTAACCAGCCCGCCTTTGCTGATATGTAAATAAAACTCGTTCTCGTTGACGTTGTCAAAAACATGAATGAACTAAGCAACGTAAAATTACAAAATAAAGAGTTGTTTTATTTGTATGCTCCTTTTTCAACTCAAGAGAGTAAAAATCATTTGTTGCTCGCATTTTCGAATTTTCAACTGCGAAATATATATGTATGTACTCTGTTGTGAGCAACAATTTTTTCATTGTCATATATCACAGTTTTATTTTTATTTTAGAGAACTTCTAACCGAGAATTTCACAGCATCTGACTGAAAGGCTCACTTTTTTGTGGGTGGTAAGGATTGAGAATTGCATGAAAGCTTGAAATGAGCATATTTTGACATTTTGGCAATGACATTCCTAAGCAGCAAACTGCATTTTCAAATTTGTTGTTGTGGGTGAACGGCGCATGTGTGAGAATTATTTTAAACCAGAGAGGAGTAAATATTTTGTTGGTGGTTTTTTTGCCATATATAACATTTTGAGTTTGTTATGATTTTTAAATTTTGTCTTCTATTTTTTTTTTAAAAATTTTTAAAATTTATGTACTTTTATGAAAATAAAAAATATATATTTTTTTAAAAAAAAAAAAACTTCTTATAATATATTTCAAATGCTGGTAAGCAGTAAAAATAGTAAGACGTTACTTGTGTAATCTGCAAAGTAAGCAGTTTTTTGTTGGCACTAAACTGCCCAAATGAACTGAGTTTTTCACCACAAAACAACAGTAAAACAGTGTTGCTGTTTGGTTTTAAATGGATTCATTTACATACTTATCTCTTATGAGGGCAATTTGATAAATTAGTAACTTTTTTAATTATTTCTTATTTACTTGCTTACCTATTAACATACTTACTTACATCTTTGGCGTTTACAACCGTGAATCGATTTTGGCCATGTTTAAGAATTTGCACCAGCCATTTCTGTTTTGCGCTTGCTGGCACCAGTTGGAAACATCAAGCGTCTTCAGGTATATTCCTGATCCAAACTTGATCCTTCAAACAAAGATGTGGGCGTCCTCTTCTGCGTTGACCGCCACTGAGCACCGAATATAATATTATTATATATATATGTGACCCGGTCTACGAAAAGGGACCTTCGGTGTAAAAACAAGTTTTCGAGAAAACAGCTGTTTGTAAACGTTTAATTGTCGCACACTGAATGGCGTCTTTTCATTTATTTCAGCTTATCCTCTATTCTTACAGAGTTGTATTTCTTAGTCTATTAATACAGATTTGTATTTCTTAGTCAATTAATACGAGTTCTTTTTTTTTAGTTAACGACCAACAGTGAAGAGGTGATTACGTTTACTGAATCATTTTTATGCGTCTTTTGATTTCAATTTGACGTCACTCATTTCTGCTCTTTTTTTGGAAAATTCCTGACAAACTTCTTTACGAGTTGGAAACTTCTGCTTTGCGCCATTAGAAAGAGCACACATTAGTCTATCCGAATCGCCAAAAAAGTGAAAAATGATATTTTCACACCGAAGGTCCCTTTTCGTAGACCGGGTCACATATTTATATTTATATTTTTTATTTTATATTTATATTTTCTTTTGACTGGAGCGTAATTTTTCATCCGTTCAACATGATCTTACCAGGACAGCCGCTCGATTTTGATGCTCTTAACTATGCCGATGTCAGAGTACAGCTGAGCTGTCATCACAGCAACTTTTTGAATAAAGTTTTTTTTTTTTACAAGAAAGCGTTTTATTTCTCAACATAGTCTCCTTAAATATCAATGCATATCATACATTTAGTCCAGCGGTTTTCCAATGTATTCCTTCCAAATAATAAGTTATATCAAGGTCTTCAGAATAGGATTTATTTACAGTGATGGTCTCTTCATTCAACCCAAACCTCTTACCGATGAGCGATTTTTCAGGTTTGTAAATAGGAAATAGTCGCAGGGGACTAAATCTGTGGAATGTGGTGGAAAGAGGTGCGTTCGTAGCCAAATTTCTGGATTTTCGCCATGGCGACTACAAACATGTGCGCCGATACGTGGTCATGATGGAAGAGAATTTTTTATCTCTTCGCTAAATACAGCCGTTTTTGTTTCAAATCAATGTCAACTCTGTCCAACAGCTGTAAATAATATTCGGCGGTTATCGTTAAACCCGTTTCAAGGTAGTCAATGTGAAAAACCTCGCATGCGTACCACAAAACTGTCGGCATGACCTTGTTGGCCGACGGACCTCACTTGTTGGACCTTGGCCGTCTTTGGTGCACGTTCACGCGAAGAAGTCTACTGCTTTGTAAGTTCCTTAGTCTCTGGTGTTTTGTGATGTATCCATGTTTTGTCTACGGTTACAAAGTGGAGCAAAAACTCCTTCGTATTGTGGTTAAACATCGCCAAACACTCCTTTGAAGTGGTCACACGGCTGTTGCTAATGGGCAAGTGTGAGCAATCGCGGCACCCGTCACGCAGATAACCTCTTCAAGTCCAAATATTCATGTCAAATGGGATGTACCCAATCAGTTGAGATGCATATAGCCTCAGTTACCTTACGCACTTTCATTATCCGATCGTCCAATATCATTCCATGAATTTGGACCTCTTTTGGACGACCTGAACCGTCTACCGTTTACCGTCACTTGTACTGGTACAACCATAACGGAATTCAGTAAACCACTTTTTTAGCCATTGAAATTGATGGTGCAGAGTTGCCATAGTTTTTTTGGTATTGATGATGGTTTTTTTTTACGCAGAAAATAATGCTGGATGAGTACAAGAAATTTACTTTTTCCACTTTCGTCGAATTTCACGAAGTTGTTTGCTTTCAATGCCCGTCAAACACAAACTAAATGACGTAGCTTGCTCAAAATTTGACAGTAGCCTCTTAGCGGATAGTAGTTTACAGGAACTGTGTTGCGTTTAATGTAACAATGCGGGAAATTAAAAAATGCACTGACTTCTCAAATTGCCTTCGTGTGAATTTTCTTTTTATTTCAGGCCTTTAACTCAGTCAATCTAAGTTATAAGGCAATCTTATCCATAAACTTCTCTACCACCAACTACAACTTTAAAACGTAAATATTGATGAGTTTTCGATTTCACTTGATTAGAAATGAGGATAGAAAATGCTGAAAGATTAAAGCGTAGGAGCATAACCTGACCGGGACTCGAACCCTGAATCTCTGTGGCACGCTACCTGCTCGACTACCGAGGCCGTTGAAAAGTCACTGAAAATATGCAACGGTCTTTGAAACTTTCGGAATAATAGGTGTTAAGTAATTTATATTATAAAATAAATTCTTTTCAAACGTTTTTCTCTACAACTTAAATTTTGATCGAAAAATTATCTCTACAAAATTTTTTACAAATGGCTCCCAGATTCCTCGCATCGGATTTGCTTGGAATGTTTTAATTATATCTGATATTGATCCATTTGATACAGAATTCAATAATTTTTATAACATACACGTTCTCGTTCCTAGTGAATTTTTTTTAATACCATTCGTCAATACTTTTTTCTCTAAGGTGCATACTTTTGAATGCATTTTTGTCTCTTTCGCGGAAGCTTTTATAATAAGCGGCACAGCAACCCTGCTGCAAACAAACATTGTTGCTCTTCAAACAAAACATCAACAAATAATTTGAGTTGGACTTCGAAAGCATTGCCATGCCAGTGGCTCTCGCTCTTCTGTCAGTAGCTCTCGCACAATTTAAACTTTTCTTATTCTTCTCTATAGGCGAACTTAGTAAGTTATTCAAAAGGAAACCACCCCGACAATAAATGTATTTTGACAGTCGTGCCGTGTGGTCGACACAGAACAGTCGCTAAGCTTTAAGTGGTGAACGCGTTTTTTTGTTCGTCAGTGTTGTTTCATTATTTAAGTTTTTTGTGAAAATTAAAAATACTTGCAATAAATAAATAAAGTAAAAGAAATTTATATAGATAGTTTTGAAAAAAGTGAAAAAAAAATTCAAATCTTGCTTCACATATGCTTTCCTCATGTATAGGTTGCTTATGTCCTTAAAAGACTGCTGCTCTGAGCTGTCTGCTGTGTTTATTTGTCAGTGTATTAGTTAGTGCAATAGAAATATTTATTTGAAAGTCTTGTTTAGTGTTAAAACCGCGCCTTGTTTTTCAAAAACTACCCCTGCATCCTTAATCAAAAAAGTCGGCTGCTGATTCTGCTGTGATATGCTTAAGTTTGGGAAATTAAAACTTCGTTGACCTTTACATTAATTTTACCAGTGTCAAAAGTTAAAGTGAAAATAAAGAATTTGCAATTTAGAAACTGCCTTTTTTGGTGTTAAATTTGTATCGATGTGCTTGATCATCGACTAGTCTTTCATAGACTTGTTAGCTGTCGCTACTATGGATAAATAATTTTATGAACTAAAGGTAGGTTTAAAAATAAATATTAGAACTAGAGTATAATACACATAATAAAGTATAAAATATTATAACATAGTATAGTATAGTAAGGTGTAGTATAGAAGAATGTATAATGCAATAAACAATGAAATAGTATAAAATCAAATAAAATGCAGGCTTATCGTTTGTTTTCATGGTTTATGTTGAACAAGAAGAATTTTTATTTAAACAAATTAAGGAAATTTTGACATTAGCTTAAAAGTGTTCACTATAATTCGGGTACATACTCAAACTCATAGACCAAACAAAATAAATTTCTTTTCAAAAATGCCACAAAAGCTATTTTGAAATCATTACAAAAACCGTTAACATCCGAAAGATGATGTTATGGTAACTGTAATTTTGGAGAATACGTTATACGATTATTTTCGTTGAATAACGAAATCAAGTGTTAAAACTCAAGTTATTTAATCTCATACTAAATATAACTCAAAACATTCTAACATGTAATTATTTTAAATCCATAACGAGAAAATCAAGAAAAAAAAGTCACCATAAAAAGTAATAGACTAAAAAAAAAGAGTTTGTGAGAAATCTTACTGATTTAAAACCATAAATTCCTAAATAATAAAAAAATTTCTCTGCTTTAACTATTAACACCAATTCAAAATCACTTGGTTTTTCTCGCAAAGAGTCCTTTTCATAACTCAACATTACATTAACAAAAAAAATTTTGAAAAATACAAATTTTTAAGTTGAATGTTTTTGTTTTTATGTTAGATATAGTGTTTGTTTAAAGATGCGAAATCGAGCCTAAGATTTAAGGAATGTCACACTTCAGTTGATTTTCAGAACAAATTCTTTAAAAAAGTTTTTGAGTAACTCAGAGTATAGCTCTGTTTCGAAAACTTTTTTGGTTTTGGCAGTTTTTGAGATATTTAACGTCAGATTTTGTAAGAGTATATTCGAAAATGGAATGTAACAAAAATGCTATGCCTACACAGAGAGTTTAGTTTGAATTCAACCGAAGCTGTTCATACAGAGATGCTTTGGTAGAAATGGGTTTAGTGTGACATTTGTTTGTTTACTTTTGTAATCTCATATTTTTTTCACCTCCACCGCAGTGAAATCGATTCCACTTGAGGACCAGGCTGCAGTCATCTCTGTGTACACATGCAAGCTCTTCCCCACGCTGCCTGAAACGGAATTTTAATCGACCCATACTAATATCAAGACCTCATCTTTTACACTTGCCAAATTATTTTCTTCGCTTGTTTGTTAATTTTTGCAAATAGTAAATTGCAAAATTTTAGAAACAGCTGTTTTTGACAATTCTCGGCACAAAATCGTTCTATACCCTGAATATACCTTTTCATCTGAACATTAGCATACTTTTAGGCATTTCTCAAATTATGTTCTGATAAACTCGGAAAGCATTTTGAGTTAAGGTTGAGTTTCATGCTGCATATTTTTAATGGGAACTCAAGAGTTTATTTTGAGTTCAATGGCAAAACTCAACTTTATACTGGAAACTCGAATTGAATTCTCTGTGTATGCAAAGCATACATATGATATCGAAATATTACAGCGTAGGACCATGAACTGACCGAGATTCGAACCCGGGACCTAGGTTCATTGTCGAGAAAAGGAACGTTTTAAAATTGAATAATGAAAAAATTTTTATTTGAAGTCATTAAGACTAGATACACTCGATTTTTTTTCTGATAACTTTCCTTTGAAAATGAACCCTTCCCTCAAAAAAGGGATTTAATGCCCATAATTTGCAGAAATTATCTTATCTTATCTTATCTAGGTACTAATACAATTCAATTCAATTCAATTTAAAATGCAATCAATCTCTAGGTTGCAAATATTATCATACTGCTATTTTCAAATAAAAATAAGTATGTTCAGTTCTCAAGAACCCTTACAATTTATATTCATATTCATATTTATATTCATATTCATATTCATATTCATATCATATTCATATTTATATTCGTATTCATACTCATATTCATATTCATATTCATATTCATATTCATATTCATATTCATATTCATATTCATATTCATATTCATATTCATATTCATATTCATATTCATATTCATATTCATATTCATATTCATATTCATATTCATATTCATATTCATATTAAAATTCATATTCATATTTATATTCATATTCATATTCATATTCATATTCATATTTATATTTATATTTATTCATATTTATATTCATATTCATAGTCATATTCATATTCATATTCATATTCATATTCATATTCATATTCATATTTATATTCATATTCATATTCATATTCATATTCAAATTTGTATTTATATTCATATTCATAATCATATTCATATTCATATTCAGAACTAATGCTTTCTGAAGATATTTGCATGAATGCAGTGATGTAGTCTTTTCATATTCATATTCATATTCATATTTATACTCATATTCATATTCATATTCATATTTATATTCATATTATATATTCATATTCATATTCATATTCATATTCATATTCATATTCATATTCATATTCATATTCATATTTATATTCATATTCATATTCATATACATATTCATATTTATATCCGTACTCATATTCATATTCATATTCATATTCATATTCATATTCATATTCATATTCATATTCATATTCATATTCATATTCATATTCATATTTATATTTATATTCCTATTATATATTCATATTCATATTCATATTCATAGTCATATTCATATTCATATTCATATTCATATTCATATTCAAATTTTTATTCATATTCATATTCATATACATATTCATATTTATATTCGTATTCATATTCATATTCATATTCATATTCATATTCATATTCATATTCATATTCATATTCATATTCATATTCATATTCATATTCATATTCATATTCATATTCATATTCATATTCATATTCATATTCATATTCATATTCATATTCATATTCATATTCATATTCATATTCATATTCATATTCATATTCATATTCATATTCATATTCATATTCATATTCATATTCATATTCATATTCATATTCACATTCATATTCATATTCATGTTCATATTGATATTCATATTCATATTCATATTCATATTCATATTTATATTCATATTCATATTCATATTCATATGTATTCAGAAATAATGCTTTCTGAAGATATTTGCATGACTACAGTGATGTAGTCGTTAGGTATATTTAAAGGTTATCAAGGTCAAAGTATAAAAAATTTTTAATCAATTTTAGTTCTGCCGGAGGTCTTCTTAAAGTCGATTTTTAAAAATATGAATAAATATAAATATAAATATGAATATGAATATGAATATGAATATGAATATGAATATAAATATGAATATGAATTTTAATATGAATATGAATATGAATATGAATATGAATATGAATATGAATATGAATATGAATATGAATATGAATATGAATATGAATATGAATATGAATATGAATATGAATATGAATATGAATATTACCACATCACTGTATTCATGCAAATATCTTCAGAAAGCATTATTTCTGAATATGAATATGAATACGAATATGAATATGAATATGAATATGAATATGAATATGAATATGAATATGAATATGAATATGAGTATTAATATGAATATGAATATGAATATGAAAAGACTACATCACTGCATTCATGCAAATATCTTCTGAAAGCATTATTTCTGAATATGAATATAAATATGAATATGGACATGCATATGTATACTATGAATATGAATATTAATATAAATATGAATATGAATATGAATATGAATATGAATATGAATATGAATATGAATATGAATATGAACATGAATATATTTATTATGAATATGAATATTAATATAAATGCGAATATTAATAGGAATGCGTGTGTAAACATGTTTTGCAAATATTCATAGGTTAAATAAAAAACATGCAATACTTCGATATATTTTTCAAAATAAAAAACAATCTCTCTTAATTGATATCCTTTAATAATTTTATCTTTAACTTGAATTAAAGTTAAAGCAAATACTAAAGGTTACTATGCGAAACAAACTTCTCTTAGCCGAGAACTTAATCCCATCGGAAGCAATTTTCAGCCTTGAGGCAACTTAAAAAAGCATTAGGTATATTAGCAAGCCGACTTTGTCGTCTTAATAGCGTCCTTAATATATATTTGGCATGCTTAACTCTTTCTATTTAATCATGAGTGAATACTTTAACCCATACATTTATAGTTAACATATAGTGTCGAAGTTTGTAAATCTTAGAAGTTATTTAGGCTTTTAAGCTAAATAAATGTCATGGTCACAAAAAGCTTTTAAGAATTTACATTACTTGCTACAAGATAGAATGCTTTTGGATTAAACTAAAAGCACTCAAGTGTTAAGCACTCAATGGTAAATCTAGTCCTTGTAGACTTTTAAGTAGAAACTTAAGGCAAACATCAATAGGGTAGGAGAATTTAGGCAGATACTGAAAGAAAGAAATTGAGTGATGAGAAAAAATGAGAAAAAATGAGAAAATTTTCCAAAATTATCAATAAATATAGTGAGCCACAAAAGTTAAGGCAGAGCAAATGCAGAATTAATGGCCTTTTTTTAATCAATTACTTAAGGCGTTTTCACCGAGAAAAACGCTTTTATAAATTTAGTCAACCAAAAAAAGAGAATTAATATTGGTCTCAAATATGTCCCAAGACTTTTTTTTCCCCAAGGAACAGTGTTATTTTTTCGGACGAATCCAAATATAACATTTTTTCGGTATGATGGCCACCTAAAAGTATGGCGCAGAGATAAAGAAGACTTAAATCTTATATCCCAAAAATACTGTCAAGATTTCAAGGCATTGTAGCCGTTATTTGGGTGTTTTAAAAAGCAACCTTCAAAAGAGTGCAAAAAAACCAAGTTTTAACTGAAAAATAACACATCGTTGTACCGTATCTGTCTATATTTCCATTAAATTGTCTAATTGAATGGTTATTGCTTGATTCATATGTTCAAAGTCTTTTTGGGCGGCAAGGCGACTTGCCGTCTATGTTCCCATCCCATTTTCAGAATATTTTTCTTTAGCTGCAGGTGAGCTGGGTGTGGTCAGTGTTAAACTCAAATTGAAAATATTAATATTTACTTCTTTACTCTCAACATTATCCCAGTTACGTTCGGCCTCATTGTTCTCTTCTTCCGTTAATACTTCTTCTTCACTAATTTTAAAGCTTTCAACATCTACCATCTTCAAAAATGCCTCGATTTCTTTATTTGTCATGCTTGCTAAATTAATTGATCGTATTCCTCTCCAACCATTTCTAGTGATAACACTTCATAGCTTATATTCCGAAATACTTACCAGATTTAGTTTTTTTTTTTTGTTTTGTTACTGTTAATTCGCTTTTTTAATGAAATAAATACTTCAAAATCAACCCTGTTCAGAAAACAAAATTCTTACGTGCGCAACGCTCACTTTTACAAAGACAAATGACAATAATTTCAAAATGCGCTTAGCTACAAAAAATTGGCCGTTGCAAAAACTGTCACCCGAAGTGCATAGAATATATCAGTTTGATTTCTGAATTTGAAAAAAGATTTTCAGTTTGAATAGAAACGTAAGTGCGCCGAAAGCCTTTGTTATGCAGTAGTGAGTAAATGCAGCACATGCAAGCACATTTCAAAAACAAGCAGCACATTTGTTCACATTGTTGCAAGACTTACTTCATGCATATCAGACCGTGCTGTATTAATTGTTCTCAAAAATTCAACGCAAAGTATAGAATAAAACTTTATTGATTGGAGTCAATATTTATATCTTAAAAATATATTTTTAAAAGTTTAAATTTGTAAAGTTTGATAAAACCACTCATCCATAAATAATATGTGTGAAATTTTTTTAAAATCGCTGCAATTTTTCATGCATTTCTCACTTTTTTTATTGAATTCACTTTAAGGTTTATTGAACTTTATCACTTCACTGGCTGGCTGTTCGTTGAACAATTTTTTATACCTTGCCTGATTTTAACACCCATTTTTAAAAATAAAATCAAAACAAAAACAACGACTCCATCAACAATGTCGTCCCCAACCAGTCAGTCAGGCAGACAGGCTCATTGATTTTTCATTGACTTAACCAATAAACTGTGCAAACCAATTTATTTTAATGAATGCCGGACTATATACTACATATATATATAAATATACATAGTATAAATACAATATATGAGCCCATGTCCGACAATTATGCGAATTTCTCGTATTTCTTGTGTTGCAAAACTTAAAATCGATTTTTGTGAAAAAAAAGATTGCAACAATTGATGTTGCACCCCAACGGAGTAGGGTAAACAAAGGTTAGCTGGTTGTTTTACCTGGCTGGAAGGTATCACGCAAGGTATACAAAGTTTTTGACCTGCAGACATACATAGGTTTAGCATGAATTTTAAATATTTATGAAATATGTAAACAATGTGTTCATATCTAAGTTGAAGGGTAGACTGCCGATAGCGGGTGTGATGCAAGGTTTGTATCGGGCTGTGTAAGGCAGCTACTGTAACCGAACTGTGGGAATAAATATGTGTAACGCACACAGGTTTTGCTTGAAACCGGAGAAGGTGTTGAAATAATCAGAAGGAGACGAAACAAATGGCTACAACGGTTAAGTGATAAACAATGAATATTAAAGCTATTCTCACAACAACAAAAAATGCTAAAAATGTGAAAATTTAGACGAAAATGCGCACAATACTTGTAACTCAGACAGGGGCGGTTCCAGGAATATATTTCGGGGGGGGTTTCAAAAATATTTATGTACGTTATATATATAAAGGGTAGTTAAATTTTAAAGGCCGATGTTGATTTTGAATAAAACACAAATTATTAAGGAAATTATTGTCGTTTCTTTTTATTATGATAATATTGGTATGGTTCAATTATGCATGGAACAAAATATCGGCTAAATGGCCGCCGCGACCTCGGAGGCACACCACCATCCGATGGTCCAAATTTTCGATGACGCCGAGGCATAAGTGAGGTTCTATGCCGTTAATGTGCCGAATTGGCGGGGTGCAATAAGGCCAACGGCAATAAGGCCGAATTGGCTTTATTTCCTTTTCAAAGAGAAATAAGGCCGAAATTGTGAAATTGGTTTTATTTCCATTTGAAAAGGAAATAAAGCCAAAAAAAAATTTTGCAAAATGGTAATAAGGCCGAAAAATAATTTTTGCAAACTAAGGATTATTTTTTATAATTATTTTTAATAAAAAGTACGCTCCCTGTAGTCTGTTGTTTGAAAAGTTACTGGACTCAGCGTAGGTACTCAATTTGCAAGAGAACAGTTGTCATTGTCAACCTCAATGTGCTTGTTTTCGTATCAACGCGAAAAATTTATTAGTAGTAGTTCAATAGTGAAGGTGAAGAAGTTTTAATATTATAAGGAATGAGCGCCGCCGGCAAAAAATGTTTATTAAAAATCACGGCGATTTATTATAAACCTGCGGCGCTCATTCTTTATAATATTAAAGCTTCATTAAAAATTTTAGTAAAAATCGCGCATATTTTATAAATTTTCATTCATAACTTTTACGTTTATATTTTACATTTTTTTCTCGACCACTTACAAAAAGATGTATGTTCTTTAGCATTTAAACGATCATATTTTTCGCTTTAAACGGATATATATTTCTATTATTAGAATAAGGTATCCTAGTCTTCTCAATAAAAAAATATGTAAATTTTTCAGACTTTCACGATTTTTATCTCCTAAACCATTTGAGACCTACCTATTTTTTTTTGCAGCATTAGATTTAGAAGTTCCATACACATTTAAAAAACAAAAAAAAAAAAAAAAAAAAGAAGCGTGTGCCTAGAGTGCAATTATTCCAAAATATGTACATTTTTCAAACTTTCACGATTTTTATATCCTAAACCATTTGAGACCGAACTTTTTTTGCAGCATGTGCATTAGGAGCTCCAAATGCACATTTAGAAAAAAAAGAAAAAAAGGAGCATGGGCCCTTAAGTACAACTATTCCAATACTTTATATCTTTAATTTTTCATTAAATAAAACTAAAAAACTTATTTGATGGCGTTTTAATATTGGTTCCTTTTAAAGGGAAATAAGGCCAAATTGGCTTAATTTCTTTTTCAAATGGAATAAACAAAATTGCCGTTGGCCTTATTGCACCCCGCCGCCGAATTATCTCATCCTTTAGCTTTTGAATTGTTGCTGGCTTATCGACGTACACCTTTTCTTTCAAATAACCCCAAAGAAAGAAGTCCAACGGTGTCAAATCACATGATTGGTGGCCAAATGACATCGCCACCACGTGAGATAACACGGCCATTGAATTTGTCGCGCAAAAGAGCCATTGTTTCGTTAGCTGTGTGGCAAGTGGCACCGTTCTTATGAAACCACATATCGTCCACATCCATATCTTCCAATTCGGGCCATAAAAAGTTCGTTATCATCTCACGCTACCGAACACCATTCACAGTAACTGCCTGACCAGCCTCATTTTGGAAAAAAATACGGCCCGATGATGCCGCCAGCCCATAAACCGCACCAAATAGTCACTCTTTGTGGGTGCATTGGTTTTTCGACAATCACTCTTGGATTATCATTCGCCCAAATGCGGTAATTCTGCTTATTGACGAATCCACTGAGGTGAAAATGTCCCTCATCACTGAAAATTATTTTCTTCGAAAATTGATCATCCACTGTTGCCATTTCTTACCACCATTCTGACCGTGTAAATGCAAGTCTTTATGCATAATGTTCATCAACGACGAACGTGAGAGGTGCAATTGTTGGGCACGACGACGAGTTGAGGTGGACGGCTCTTCAGCCACACTATCACGAACAGTAGCAATATTTTCTGCAGTACGAGCATGCACTGGTGTTTTCACATCTCCTACAGACCTGATTTGTTCAAATTTTTGCACGATTTTTCCGATTGTACGCACATTTGGACGATTAAATTGACCAAAAAAATCACGAAGTGCTCGATATGCATTTTGATTTGAAAGCTCATTTTCATAATAAGCCTGAATAACTTTAACGGTTCAAATTGAGTTAGTCTGAAATTGAGAAATGTCAAATGAAATGCAGAAAAAAAGTTGACATTTAGGTGTGGTTTATATTCAACATCGGCCCTTAAAATTTAACCACCCTTTATATACATTAGAGCGGGATAATTTTTTTTTCAAAAAATCGTAGGCGTGGGATATAGTCTAAAATCTATTTCGAGCTTCTGGTTTTTCAAAAGAAGGTTATAATTTGTGTTTTGCTGCAATATGTGAAAAAATTATTCCACTTATTGGAAAAAACTTTGCTGCGAAAAAAATAGCCATCCTCATTTCACTCCATATTCACTCCATATGATTGTGTGGTGCTCAGGATTATTTTTTTGTGTTAAATACCACAAGCTGACGCTGGGGTGAAGATAATTATAATAATAAAAGTTAATTCTCTGTTTATTTGACTCGAATACAAATCTTAAAGGCCAACATAAAACCAACATCAAAATAAATAAGAACTACAAAAACCGGAATTTTTCTCCATTACTGTATAAAAAGGAATTTTACGTCACACTACAAAAACCGGAATTTTTCTCCATTACTGTATAAAAAGGAATTTTAAGTCTACACTTCCGATACTATCGAAACTGTGGGTTTTTAAATTAAGACTGTGCGGTGTTTGGATATATTTTATCCAAAAAATGCGGTGTTTTTGTGATTTCAGGTTAAGATTGTATGTGTGACTGTTTACAGCTACAGGCGCAATATCGCAAAAACAATCAAAAACTGGAACAGAATTCAGTATTTTAGCAATACGTGTACAAACAGCTACAAACGTTTACAGCATAGGGGTGTGAATATTTAACGTAAATTACAAAAAACCAATTTTTTTTCTTTTTGGTACTCTTAGCCCACATAATAAACATCAGTACATCACATTTAAATACAGGTTCTTTTAGAATTTCGGGGGGGGGGGGGTTTGAACCCCCAAAACCCCCCCTGGATCCGCGCCTGAACTCAGATCTCCAAACTGCAATGTCGGGTATAATACTGAGATTTTAGATTTAGATTTAAGATTTAAGAGTTAAGAGTTAAGATTTAATATTTAAGATTTAAGATTTAAGATTTAAGATTTAAGATTTAAGAGTTAAGAGTTAAGATTTAATATTTAAGATTTAAGATTTAAGATTTAAGATTTAAGATTTAAGATTTAAGATTTAAGATTTAAGATTTAAGGTTTAAGATTTAAGATTTAAGATTTAAGATTTAAGATTTAAGTTTTAAGATTTAAGATTTAAGATTTAAAATTTAAGATTTAAGATTTAAGATTTTAGATTTAAGATTTAAGATTTAAGATTTAAGATTTATGATTTAAGATTTAAAATTTAAGATTTAAGATTCATGATTTAAGATTTAAGATTTAAGATTTAAGATGTAAGATTTAAGTTTCAATATTTAAGATTTAAGATTTAAGATTTTAGATTCAAGATTTAAGGTTTAAGATTCAAGATTTAAGATTTAAGATTTAAGATTTAAGATTTAAGATTTAAGATTTAAGATTTAAGATTTAAGATTTAAGATTTAAGATTTAAGATTTAAGATTTAAGATTTAAGATTTAAGATTTAAGATTTAAGATTTAAGATTTAAGATTTAAGATTTAAGATTTAAGATTTAAGATTTAAGATTTAAGATTTAAGATTTAAGATTTAAGATTTAAGATTTAAGATTTAAGATTTAAGATTTAAGATTTAAGATTTAAGATTTAAGATTTAAGATCTAAGATTTAAGATTTAAGATTTAAGATTTAAGAATAAAGATTAAAGATTAAAAATTTAAGATTTAAGATTCAAGATTTAAGATTTCAGATTTAAGATTTAAGATTTAAGATTTAAGATTTAAGATTTAAGATTTAAGATTTAAGATTTAAGATTTAAGATTTAAGATTTAAGATTTAAGATTTAAGATTTAAGATTTAAGATTTAAGATTTAAGATTTAAGATTTAAGATTTAAGATTTAAGATTTAAGATTTAAGATTTAAGATTTAAGATTTAAGATTTAAGATTTAAGATTTAAGAGTTAAGATTTAAGATTAAAAATTTAAGAATTAAGATTTAAGATTTTAAGACACTAGATGCAAAATGAAAGATACAAGATACTAGAATCAATCTTACATCTTGTGGTAAGATATAAGATATAAGACTCAAAATGTAAGAAGTAAAATGTATGATGCTTTTTCTCTTGCAGATATGAAAAATCGACATGAAAGATTCAAGTTTCAAGATTTAAAATTTTAAATGTTCGATAAAATATGTAAGCTATATGATGCAAGATGTTAAATAAAAGATGTTATAATAGAAAATATTTAAGAGATTGGATGTTTTATAAGATTTCAAATTTATAATGTTAGTACTGGACGCAAAATGTAAGATGCAAAGATGCAAGATATAAGATGCAAGATTTAATATGTAAGATTTAAGATGCAAGCTACAAGGTGCAAGATGTAAGATGCAAGACTTAAGGTGTAAGATGCAAGATATAAGATGCAAGATGTGAGTCAAAGCATTGACGAAGTAAGAAACAAGATATAAGATGCAAGATGCTAAATCGTATAAGAAACAATATTAGATGCAAGATTTAAAATCCAAGGTGTATTCAACAAGATGTAAGATGCATGATTTAAGATTTAAGATTTAAGATTTAAGATTTAAGATTTAAGATTTAAGATTTAAGATTTAAGATTTAAGATTTAAGATTTAAGATTTAAGATTTAAGATTTAAGATTTAAGATTTAAGATTTAAGATTTAAGATTTAAGATTTAAGATTTAAGATTTAAGATTTAAGATTTAAGATTTAAGATTTAAGATTTAAGATTTAAGATTTAAGATTTAAGATTTAAGATTTAAGATTTAAGATTTAAGATTTAAGATTTAAGATTTAAGATTTAAGATTTAAGAATTAAGATTTAAGATTTAAGATTTAAGATTTAAGATTTAAGATTTAAGATTTAAGATATAAGATTTTAGATTTAAGATTAGATATGATATGATAGATGTTGAAATTGATGCGTTAGATGAAAGATGCAAGACGCAATATGTAAGATGCAAGATGTAAAATGCAAAATACAATATTTTGATTTTAATTTATACGCAAGATTTAAGATGTGGGGCATAATATGCATGATTTTAGATAAAAGATTTTAGATTTGAGACGAAAGACATAAGACATAAGACGTAAGATAAGTTGTATAACTAGACGTAAGGCTTAAGTATATGATTGAAGATGCTACGTACAATATCCGAGATTAAAGTTATGTGATTTTAGATTTGTGTTCAAGATTTTCATTAAATTATAAAAATTGTATTAAATTTATTTTCATTTTATTTAAAGCACTGTCCATAAAAGATTTGTTTTGCTTTGTCTTAGTTTTTTTTTTTTCTATTTGTCAATCATTGCACAAAATCCTCTATTGTTAAGAAAAATGCTATCGAACGTCAGCATGACTGGCAGATAGCACACCGAACAAACAGACAGACTGACAGACAGATAAGTGTCATGACAAACAAATAGAATAAATATAGAAATTGAAAATTTTCAATTATGACAAAAGACTTAGATAATGCCTGAAATACAGAACTGTTCGGTGAAATTCTATTGACTTACTCGACTTGACTGCCAACAAAAGGCTTAGATAATAAAATGAAAATTTTCTTCACAGAGCAAACTTACCATTGAGTATGATATGAATGAGAAGTCACTCGCAACCAAAACAAAGGACTACTTTAATGGCTGATGGGTTGGAGTCAGAAAGTTTGCTGAATAGCTAAAAATTTAACTTTGGAATGGAAAAATTGGAAGAATGTCTTAATAATGAGTTAACTCCTTTCAAAGTAGATTTTCTCTCAAAACAAATTCAGTCTTGTATATTGAAATTGAAAAATGTGACGTGGTCGTAATGGTTTTTTAACTTTAAACACAATCATCAAAGTTCATCATTTCTTAAAACTTCAACTTCAAGTATTTGAAGGAAGGGATAAGTCTTTTCTATTCTTTTCTTGGATAAAAGTTATCATTTTTCTCCAGTTTAGGTTTTCATGTTTTACTTCTTTGGATTTCCTAAAATTTGTCCGTATTTGCTTACAACTTCTTTAACGATAATTGTTGTCAATTCATCCTTATCATGCCACATTACTAACCATTATTTTCTATTGTTTTTGTTTTTATGTTTCAATTGTTTGCTTATTCGTAGCTTTAGGTTACTCCATTTTCCCCAAAAAGTAATTTACTCCAACAGCTAGCTTAAGATACATATGTACGTACATAGCTTTCTTGAAATATCCTTCTCTGCCCTGCCTTAGTCTGTCACACTTTTAAAGGTTCTCTATGCCGCTGTTCTTAAAGTGATTTAATGCTTTAACGGGCCGCCTTAACAACGACTCTGACAATACAGGCCTCTGGGGCACTAGCGTGACAAAGCAATTTAAGCCGCCCCAATACAAAGCCAGTAGAAAGCAGGATGATTCTTTTTTTTTTTTTTTTTTTTGCCAAGCATTATATTTAAATGTACACAATATGTAGACAATGTTGCCGAAGTAGCAGACTAAATTCAATTACTCTGAAGTATTTGAGAGAAAGGGTAGTTTTTTATTGTTGTAAAGATACTCGTATATGTATGTAGTGGGTGTAGAGTGGGGGGAAAATTCATAAAAATCTTGAGTTTGAAAGACTTGTGACTTGTATAGCTTATCGTTTCGTTCTTTTTTTTTGTGTTGTTTTCTTGTTTCATGAAGAAAATGAAATGAACTGCAATAAGTGACACATAAAACCCATAAAAAGAGATACTTAAGTTATGTCTTGGATATTGTGGAAAATATTATAGCTACTTAAGAAATCAATAATATTGGTAACAAGCCTATGAAAATGTAAGCTGAAAATCAATATTTTGCACAGTGACAACACAACGGATATTTCTATAATTATATCTTTAAGCAGTGGGCTTGTTTTGTGGTATTTTGAATCAATAATTTATGTGGGTCAAACTGTAATTTGACACATGTTTACACACATTAAGTTTGTTGAACTTATTACGAATGGTACTTGTTTGTAGTACAAATAATTATATTTTACTTGATTTATGGATAGGAAATATAAGGGAAGCCTTTGGAAACCTTGTAGGAATTTCGTTTACAAAACAATTTTGAAGAAAAAGTTCTATATCATCTGACATAGGCCGTTATTAAGGATCTTTTTCTACGTAGTGAAGGTGTCAATTGGAATGAAAGCTTGTTTGTATCGTACACAGGTACTATCCAAATATGAGAATTACAAGGACGCAGGCACTTAGGGGCGTGTAAATCGATAGAGAATTTAAAAATTTGATACGAAAAATTAGCTGAAAATAAATTTTGAAAATACTCTCTTTATAACTATACTCGTGTCAACATTGGCTTATTTAGGTACAAATATTTATATAGGTTTAAAAAAACGGAATAAAGACTTTTTTATTCAGATAATTGACCAAGCTATTTCGTCTTTCCTCCTATGTCCGTGCGTCTTCTTATGAATTGTACTCATCGCACCTCTGTTGCTATCTCCGTCCTCGTATTAAGTAAATTACCAATTTGCTTATATAGAACAGTTTGTCCATAAAGTTACTCTGAATTATAAGAGTTGTGTGTAAACTACGAAGGGAAAAACAAAGGTATTCGCGTATATGACGCGAACAACTATCTATCTTATCTACAACTAAATGACGCGTTTCTTGCAACTGAACTATTATTGTGACAACTCATGAAAAGTTTGCAAAGAACGATCCCAAGCACGACAAACGAAGTTCGTTTGCGGCAAACTGGGAATGAACGTTTTTTTCTTTGCATATAGCTTATTCAGGTACAGATAGTTATATAGGCTAAAAGAAACGGTTTAATAAACGGTATAATAAATATACGTCTATTTATGTGAGATCATAGAACAATAAAATTTTTTGCTTGTTACAAGCTTGTTACAGAAAATTTGCAGATGTTCCAATTTCGCACCTACACGCCTTACACATGTTTAAGTGTATTTAAAAAATGAACCAAGAGTACACTAAGGGAAATAACGCATATTAACATTATCCACGCCTGAGTAAAAATTTTATTTAAATATTTACGTGGATAAATTAAATATTTTCCACAAAGAATTCGTTTTTTTCCCGTATTTAAATTTTATTTATACCACACACCTACACACATATTCCATACAGCTTAAATAGCCGACAAGCAGCAACAGCATCGCACTCTGTTCCTGCAGTTTATTTCTTGCAGTTGTAGGTTTCTTATAGTTCTCGTTTAGTTTTTGTTGCAAGGGTTATATAGGCTGGATGTTTGGCCAAGATGATTTGTGAGTGCGATGGGTGGTCGCTGGATGAAATGATGTAGGGTGGAATGACAACTCGATATTTTCTCACAAATGTCTTGCACAGGTTGTATTTACCTGCATATTTTGTTTCTTATTTTGAAGAAAATATGAATATGAAGAAAATAATGCTATAAAACCATTATTAACATATTTAATTTAAATATGTTGTTTTTTAAATTCAATATTTTTATATAAACTTTCTTTAAATGCTATAGTTTTATTTTCAAATAGTAAAAATTTGAAAGATATTTTAAAAAAAATCGTGCATAATTTTAACATATTTTTTATTAATTCTATTTAAATATTTAAATATTTTATTTAATTAAAAAAGTATTTAAATAAATTTTAAATATTTACTAAGTTGATTTATGCAAATGCGTTATTGATGCAAAATTGACTCGCTTTTTTGATAAACTAAAAAAGTTTTTGGATAAATTTAATATATTTTTTTTTAGTGTACGTGTTCACGTGAACACATGTTCAGCATTCACGTTTCTAAGTATTCGTGCATCTCAATTAGTTCCATACACTTTTATTGTCAATGAAACTGTTTTATGCCAGGTGAGCTTTTGAGTCAGGAATTAAGATTTCTTTATTCAGATAATTGAACCGAGTAGTACCAAGAACCTAACATTAACTACTTTTAGTTTAACAGCTCTATTTTATAATTCCTTGTTATGTTATCAAGCAGAATAGAGCTGTTAAACTAACAGCTGTTAAACTAACAGCCCTATTCTGCTTGTTAACATAACAAGGAATTGTAAAGAAGCTCTTGTTAATGTTCTTGTTATGTAAAGTAAATTTTCGTATTCTGGCAAATAATTAACAATTTGAAAGCTCTCAAAAGATGTTAAAGTTCACCACGCATGGTGAAAGCGTCAGCTGTTTTTTTATTGCTTATTTCTTGCTTATTTTGATTTCTTGTGTTTATTTTTTTTCAAGTAATATGGAAAACGTTGGAAATAAATAATTTACGGATTGTTTAAAATTGGTTTAAGTTTCAAAATTAATTTGTTCAATAGCCAAACAATGTTCGAGTGTTTTACAGTTTTTAAGATTTATTTTTTCTTTTATCATCTTCAGTATCAATGCTTAAAAGAAGTAAGAAGCATGAATGCTTCCATTTTTTATATTTTATTTTCTTTGCACAGCATTTATTTGGTTTAACACTGAACTATCTTTCGTTGTTAAGATGTTTTCTGACATTAACAAAATAGTAAAGAAAAGAGCTTTTAAATTATCACCATAATACGAAACCTTAACAATTTGTTAATATTAACTATTTTGTTAATGTGGTGAGCTTTGTTAAGCTGTCAGAATAGGGCTGTAAGACTTGAACCAATACTAACAGCCCTATTCTGGCATAATCGTCACAATCAATTCCCAACAAACAAAATGATTCACTAATGTTATCGTTTACGAATCGCATTCTCGTACATTTCATTCATTAGCAATTATAAGAAGCGATTCACTTATAATATCGCTAGCGGGAGAAATTCCTCCTTCGTTAACGAATCGTCAAATCCGAAAAAAGGAATTCATTAACGATTCGCCAAAACTATAAGAAGCAATTCGTTAAAGAGTCTCCAAAACTAAAGAAAGCAATTCGATAACGATTCACCGAGACGAACCCTATCTTATCTTATCATAATGAAAGAAATTTTGAATAAGAATTATATTGTGCACTTGGTATGAACCCCAACTTTCAAATGATATAAGTTTCATTCGGATTTTCTTGTCTTTAAAAGGGGTAAAAAGGAAGGTAAAATTTTGTGTTTACGTATTAATATAAAAGATAGCAATAACAAATTTTTTGTTCATTAAATAAGAAACATAAACTAAATATCGGTAATAATTGGGGACATAAGAATTAGTTCACGAATCCTTAAATATAACTGAAGTAACTCGGTAACGCTAAAACTGAAAATAGTCGCTAAAATTAATAGTAATGATTCACAAATGAATTGCTAACAAATCGCTTAAATTTAAAGAATTGATTCACTAACGAGTTATAAAAATGTTGAAAAGCGATTCGAAAAACGGAAAAAATATTTAATTCGAAAAAAATTGTTTCTATGTTTCGATTGGGCTAAAAACATCTTCAATGGAATTTAACAAAATCATAATTTCAATCGGTGCTTTCTTTAAGCATCAAGCCAACCTATGATGCAGTCGGAACGAAACTATTCGAAAACAATTAAAAAAAAAGTTTCCTAAACGATTCGTTAACGAATTACCCCTCGCCAAAATGTTTATTGGGAATTGATACTGAAAAATTGTGATCATTTTGATTTGGTCTCTTTTGATTCGTATTCAGGTTGAACTGTCACAAGCAAAAAGCTTTAAAAATTCACCACATCATGTTGTAAAGCTTTTTGAATTGGTCACCTTCTTTTTATATCAACTTGCTCATCAGTTGTCACTGGAAAATAAATGTCGATACATTTTTGTGTAACAATGAGCTGTGAGATATGCTAAATTGACCGCGATACCGATGATTGGCTCATGGAAGTCGAAAAATGATTGGCGACATAGTTAAGATAAGAGCCATCAGCATTAAAATAAATAGTTGCCAAAAACCTCAAGGCAAATGGTATGGACGACTTTCGCTCATCATATGGTTGGAGTTCCTCAATTAATTTCCAAATACACTGTATTCGGCAGTCGAAATGAATTTCCAAAAAGGATTACGGTGTCCTTGAAGCCGTCTTCTCAAGATATTCCCTTCTTTTTGTTATTATTGTTTTTTATAAAATTTTATTTGTACACTAAGGGAAATAACGCATATTAACATTATCCACGCCTGAGTATATATTTCATTTTAATATTTACGTGGATAAATCAAATATTTTCCTTACAACTCGTTTTTTTCCCATATTTAAATTTTATTTATGCCACACACTGACACACATATTCCATACAGCTGCCAAGCAGCAGCAGCATCGCACTCTGTTCCTGTGCGATGCTGCTGCAGTTTCTTCGCACCAGCAGTTGCAGGTCTTATAGTTCTCATTTAGTTAATGTTTCAAGGGTAACATATCATGGATATTTGGCAAATATAATTTGTGAGTTCGGTGGTGAGTGCGAAGCATGATGAATTCATGTTAGGTGGAGTGACAACTCGGTATTTTCTCAAGAATGTCACTCCACTCTACATGATTTCATCATGCATCGCACTCACCACCGGACTCACAAATCATATTTTCACAAAAAGAAAATAAAATATACCACTAAATGGAGTTTGATATGGACGCAGCTCGTGGGAAATATTCAAATAAATTGTTTTTCAATTTCAATATTTTTATATAAATTTTCCTTAAATGCGATAGTTTTATTTTCAAATAGTAAATATTTGAAAGATATTTAAATATATTCGTGCATAATTTTAATATATTTTTTATTAATTCTGTTTAAATATTTTAATATTTTATTTAATTAAAAAAGTATTTAAATTAAATAAATTTTCAATATTTCCGTGGTCGATTTAAATACATGCGTTATTGGTGCAAAAATGACTCGCTTTTTGGATAAATTAAAAAAGTTTTTGGATAAATTTAATATTTTTTTCCCTTAGTGTATGCATTTTTCGCTTGTGACCTTCTTAGCTGATTGTCACTATTTTGATTACTATTGATACAAAAAGAGCTTTTTAAAAGTGCTCAGAATAGGAATTTGTATCAATTGTGACTTCTGTATCAATTGATACTGAGGTGGCTTTTGTGACTTTGTTAGAATAGAGCTGTTAGTCTTGACATGTAAACGTTTACAACATATGTTAAGTATATTTGACTATTTTTTTATGATCGGTTAACCTACATCTCTGCTGAAGGATTTTCATTATAATAAGAAAATTAATTGTTTACTTGAATCAAGCAAATTATTCTCGTTTGCAGTAAATTCTGAACGTGAATCAAGCAAATTGTTCTCAATTCAAGGAAAATCAATTTTTTTAAATCAAGCAAATTATTCTTGTACTCAGCAAATTTTTACTTGAATCAAGCAAATTTTTCTCACTTCAAGTAAATATTAATCTTAAATATAGAAAAAATACTCTTGAGTTTTAAGTAAATGTTTCTTAAATTAAGGATTCTTTTTATTAATATCATCTGTTTTAAATTTGTTCAATTCTAGCAAAATAGTGCTTGAATTGAGAAATTTTGCGCTTGAGTGTAAACTGATACCCTATTTGCTTGATTGAAGCATAGAATGCTTGATTTTTTTCTCTCCGTGTTTGGAGCTTCTGAATCGAATTCAACGACATTCGATATATCTGATATGGGATGAAAATATTTCATCTTCTCTTAACTCTCTTGGGCATCGTCGGAATGTTGGTTGCCTAAACCTTCTGTATAGGTACTACCATGGGATATGTTCAAAGGAGATGAATGACATCTGGTGTGTTTCCCAGTTCTACTCGGGTATCTCACCATGTACATCCTTATACCATTGCCTTGATTTCCAATAGAACCTCACGTTATCGAAATAATTCGTTCTTTAGTCGTACATCAAAATTGTGAGACGATCTCCCTTCAAGCGTGTTCCCCTGCAGTTTTGATCTGTGTAGATTCAAAAGAAATCTTCACACAGTTCTCTATTTTTCCACCCGAAATCTAACTAACCCGTCTTCCGAATCAACACAAATTGTACCTAACAATTATACGATTTATTAAAATAACAAATCCTACACCTCTGGGTTCCGTAGGTTGCTCCCAATTTTCTGGCAAAAGCCATTGATGTCAAATATATTTTAAATTATTGTAATAACCTTAAGGTATGCAAATTCTGCAAATTAAATTTGCCCGTTTTAAAGCTTTCCAAAAAAATATAAGCACAAATAAATTACGACATTGCCTGAAAGTATGTGGTACTTTTGCGCTATCACTTTTCACATTCACACCTGCGTTGTTTGCACATGTTTACGCTGCTATAAACAAAGCCTCAAAAGCCCCATCACAAATACATCGCATATTACCTTAAACTATGCCATATTTATGTGCTTTGCACAACACCAACACACCTAAAAGTATGCTTAATAAAGCGTGACAAACGAATTAAGCAGACGCAATAAATTACTCAAGCGTGAATGAGAACGAAGACAGCCGCTGATGGCCACAAAGCGTAGGAAGCGACAAAAGCAATACAAACATGGCCTTGTACATTATCTCAAACGAACACGCCAACGGCTAGGAAAAAATTATTGCATACATTTAAGCTGAAGCTTAAAGCTGTTGACAATATTTAACATTTGATCGCAAAAGCTCATTAAAAATACGTGCTGAGCATTAAAATGAGTTGAAATGAGTAAGAGAAAAAGCGAAAGAAAAATAAAAATAAAAATAAAAACAATTACAATAATTTCGCCATTCAAATGCGCGAATATAATGATGCACCAGTAGACACGGAGAGAGAGTTTAATGAAAACAAACAAAGCATACCTATGAGCGCGCAGCTTACATGTTTAATTAGCTAAGTGCGAGGATGTGGGTATTTTTGTGCAGCTTAATTAAGTTTTTTCCAGCTCGGTTTTTTTTTGTTTGCTCCATTGACCTAAGCAGACTTCTGTTTTGGTTTAGGCAAAATTAAAAAAAAAGAAACAAATATAAAAGAAACAAAAAACAAAAAAAGGTCTGCTTAACACGCGCGTGGCGTCTATGGCTATAAAAAACGCTGTCTACTTTTAGGCTTGCTTTAAACAGCTTTAATTCGCGAAGCGTCCTCAAAGCAGCGAAACGCAATTTATTTTCTTCTTTATTCATTTTTAGTCTCTTCAACTTTGCCTCACATTTGCATTCTCAGCTAGAGTCTTTAGCTTTAATAGTTTTAAATCCTAAAAGCATGCCAAGATAATTTTTATCTCTTGCTATATTGTTTTCTTTTTCAGACACTTGCCGCTTGCATAAAATAAATTTAATATGTTTTGCCTTTGCTGCAGCATATTAAGATCTTGTCTTGTTTTTTTTTCTATTTTGTAGCAATTTTCTGAACAAGTGTTTTTTTTCTCTCTTGATTTTTTTTGCTCGTGTGAATAAATGGCCAAGATAAGCGCGTGCAAGTTATTGTGGTCTGAAGTGAAATGTTGTTGGTTGGTGAGCTGCCATTAGGTTGAGTTTTTTATTTTTTGTTTCTGTTTTCTTTTGCTTTTGTGAAGAAGAAACAAAAATATGATTATTATTTCTAAAATTGAAAGAGACGGGCAGAAGGCAAAAGTCAAAGCATAAATATGAAGCAATTTTTTCTGCTTTTTATGAACAAATTCGTAAAAAGTAGGTACTTATGCTTTAGAGCAGTTTGCATGAAGGCAAACATTTCAACTGTGCCTAAAATTATGCTAAGCTTTAATGTAATCTCTCTCTTTCAAGTCAGTCAGCATAATTATGAAGTGTTCTAGTATTTATACTGATATTCGAGACAAAAATATTTCCAGCTTATGGCCCATTGTGGGCCAAGAAGACAATCTGTGTACTTATGTGCAAACGTTATTGATTTCTTTGCTGCCTAAGAGTATGCAACATATTTAAGTATATCTAAGATAACACAAGTCTACAAATTTATGCTCATAATTGTGGTTTGGCAGCTGTGGTTTATTTCTGAAGTAATTTGCTGAAGTAATTTTTGAAGTATATATAATATTTAAGGTTATTACTTTGGAAAATAGCTTTTTGGACCACTTTTGAGTTCAATACTGCTCCTTGAGTAATGGCCATTCCATGTTATGAAGGCATTTCCTTGAAAAATTACTTTTTTAAAATGTTTTTGAAGTTATTAACAGTAGAACACATAGTCCATAAAAAAATTTCAAAAGTTCACCCCCTATTTGAAAGCTTTTCGGAACCATAAAAATTACTGTTGAAGTTTGAGTGTAAAACCCAATAAAAATAAGTAAAAACAATTGAAAGGGACCGTGGAGAACATCGATAACTGAGAACATGAAATTTCAGTCTGTGATCATTTTTTTAGACAATTTCTATTATGTGTTCAGTCCACTGTAATGTTCAGTCTTGGCTTTAAATCTTCCTCCTTCTTTTCAATTTAAATTTTTTCTTCTTTTCTATTTTTTTTTTCATGCGGAATGCTTTTTATTCCATCGGGAACCGGAAACGAAATCAGAGACAGAATTAAAACAAATTGACAATGCACAGATATAACCTTTTATGTATGGACCATACCACGTGCATATTAAATTATAACAACAGTGCTTCTAAAATACTTTTAAGTAGAGTTTTTGGTTGCTTCTAAATTGTTTCTTTAGTGCTTTACAAACGATTGAATCAAAATTTTCTAGGTTTTCCAGTTACTGTCAAAGATTCCAGTGTTTCTTGAATAATTTCTAGTTTTAATTTGAAATTTTCAAAATCATCTTCAAACTCACCTTAGGCTTGGGCATTTTAGTTCACCACAAAGATCTCTCTTTTTAGTTCAATCGTATGTAATTAACTAGTTCGTTCACTTAAGGCCTGACCAAAATAGACAGAACGAGACATAACGAGTAAGTACGAACAAATGGAAGCCAATGATAAAACCCAAAATGCACATACGTAACTGATCGAAACTGAACGAAACATTGCGACGAGACGGTTTGTTCCGTAAGAACCGAACTTTTAGCGTCTCAACTCGGCAACAACAGCTGTGCAAAGCAGTCTTCTTCTTGTTTCAGACGATTGGAGGTACTCGTTTCATTTTGGGTTAAATGTCAAAACGGACATAACGATTGCAAACGTTCGGCAAGTTGCAATCGTCTCGTTTCGTCTATTTTGGTCAGGCCTTTAGTTCTTTTAGTTCGTTCGTTCTTTTTGCTCGTTGCATGTTTTACTTCGTTTGTTCTCTTAGTTCGTTAGGTCTTTTAGTTCGATTGGTCTCTTAGTTCGTTTCGTTTACTCGTTCATGTCCGGGTATATAAAATGAAACAAACTTGGTCTCAATATGTGATAGTCATCAAATTCACCATCTCTAATAGTGCAGACACAAAAAGTATCTCAAACCAAGGACTCAAACCATAGCTTGGTAAATTTAGTTATTTTTGCTCTCGTTCGTTTTGTTTCTACTCGCTGCAATATCAACTAAAAGAACGAGAAATACTGAACTAGTTCACATAGTTCATGAGTAGGAATCGTGCAATTGAATTAGTTTATTCATGAACTACCCAAGCCTAACTCACATCATTGAAGTTCAAAAGAAGAAATCATCCAGAAATTTTTTTTTAAGCAGTTCGAAAATACCTGCAAAATTTACATATGATAATAACAACGAGTTAATGGCCGTAAAGCAGTGGTCGGCACACGCACACAACCATACAATGCTTCGTATTTTAATGTAACGATGTGCGTACACTGAACCAAATTGGTCGTTAAAAAGAACAACGAACTGAAACAAAAATGTGAAGAAAGCATGTGACGCGAACCTACTCACTCGACAGTTGGCATCAGACTGAAGTTCGGTTATTTAGCTTCGGCTTCAAATGCATAAAGGCACTATTCCTGACGCGTTGCCCGCGGGCATGCTTTTGCCGATCACTGCCGTAAAGCTATAAAATATCACTGCAAGAATTTATACAATTTGAAAGCGCAATTTCTTCTTTGATAAATTTCTAATGTGACATATTTTGCTAAATTCCTAAATATCCTAAATTCTCAAATCACTAAGTTCAACAGTTGTGTGTGGTACCGGAGTGTGGTTTCGGAGTAGATGATTCTCTAAAGTTTTGAAACTATCAGTGTAGAATTGTAGATCGTCGTAGGAGCGTATGGTTATTTCTTTCCATTCTTTACTATTGAGGATGAATGTTGTGGATTTTGAACCGAATTTCACAATAAGTGTAATATAGTCAACCCTTTTTTATTTACCAGATCCAAATCGATAAAAAAATAGATGCATGTCCGAATGAGGTATTACTCCTAGCTCTTGGCTGCCGAAAACTTAAGGAACTCTCCTCTATGGGAAAAAAAGAGTTGGCTGTGTCAAGGACACACCCGTCGGTTTTGACGTGACGGAGGTTTGATGTTGTTGTTGTTGTTGTTGTTGTTGTTGTTGTTGTTGTTGTTGTTGTTGTTGTTGTTGTTGTTGTTGTTGATGTTATGTTGATATTGATGTTGCTGTTGATATTGTTATTGATGATGTTAATGTTGATGTTGATATTGATGTTGATGTTGATGTTGATGTTGATGTTGATGTTGATGTTGATGTTGATGTTGATGTTGATGTTGATGTTGATGTTGATGTTGATGTTGATGTTGATGTTGATGTTGATGTTGATGTTGATGTTGATGTTGATGTTGATGTTGATGTTGATGTTGATGTTGATGTTGATGTTGATGTTGATGTTGATGTTGATGTTGATGTTGATGTTGATGTTGATGTTGATGTTGATGTTGATGTTGATGTTGATGTTGATGTTGATGTTGATGTTGATGTTGATGTTGATGTTGATGTTGATGTTGATGTTGATGTTGATGTTGATGTTGATGTTGATGTTGATGTTGATGTTGATGTTGATGTTGATGTTGATGTTGATGTTGATGTTGATGTTGATGTTGATGTTGATGTTGATGTTGATGTTGATGTTGATGTTGATGTTGATGTTGATGTTGATGTTGATGTTGATGTTGATGTTGATGTTGATGTTGATGTTGATGTTGATGTTGATGTTGATGTTGATGTTGATGTTGATGTTGATGTTGATGTTGATGTTGATGTTGATATTGTTATTGATGATGTTAATGTTGATGTTGATATTGATGTTGATGTTGATATTGATGTTGATATTGATGTTGATGTTGATGTTGATGTTGATGTTGATGTTGATGTTGATGTTGATGTTGATATTGTTATTGATGATGTTAATGTTGATGTTGATATTGATGTTGATGTTGATATTGATGTTGATATTGATGTTGATGTTGATGTTGATGTTGATGTTGATGTTGATGTTGATGTTGATGTTGATGTTGATGTTGATGTTGATGTTGATGTTGATGTTGATGTTGATGTTGATGTTGATGTTGATGTTGATGTCGATGTTGATGTTGATGTTGATGTTGATGTTGATGTTGATGTTGATGTTGATGTTGATGTTGATGTTGATGTTGATGTTGATGTTGATGTTGATGTTGATGTTGATGTTGATGTTGATGTTGATGTTGATGTTGATGTTGATGTTGATGTTGATGTTGATGTTGATGTTGATGTTGATGTTGATGTTGATGTTGATGTTGATGTTGATGTTGATGTTGATGTTGATGTTGATGTTGATGTTGATGTTGATGTTGATGTTGATGTTGATGTTGATGTTGATGTTGATGTTGATGTTGATGTTGATGTTGATGTTGATGTTGATGTTGATGTGGATGTTGATGTTGATGTTGATGTCGATGTTGATGTTGATTTTGTTGTTGCTGTTGTTGTTGTTCTCGTTGTTGGTGTTGTCGTTGGTGTTGGTGTTGGTGTTGGTGTTGGTGTTGGTGTTGGTGTTGGTGTTGTTGCTTTTGCTTTACTTTTTATTTGCTTCTCCATTGGTTGTGCTTCTCTTTGGTGCATTATCTTTACCTTAGAGCATGCAATTAACCCAGCAAAAGTGATGCATATGCGTCACATTAGGCGGGTCCCTGAGGGGCCTCATGGCGTCGTCAATTTTTTTTTTTGATATTTTTATCATGTGCTCGAAGTCCTCACCTTCATTTTTGTTGCTTAAAATTTACAGTTACGCTAGTAGTCACAGAATTAAAATTCCATGCAACGTTTTTTCATAGTTGCAGCACTTTTACTGCATTATGTGGTTATCACCCTGAAATAATGACGATAAGTATTCTTTTTGTAATTTAGTTGTGAGGAGTAATAACACATCTATGTTGTCGTAAAACAAAATTTACCGCAGCACATCTCGTGAGTGAGTAATAATTCCATGCAACGATATTACATTTCTGTTACGTATGCTTCTATATTCACTATCTGGTGAGGTCATAATTTTTGTTTTTATTTTTATCGTAAGGGTAAGTATAAATCCTTCATTTTCCTTTTTAAACATTTATCGTAGCTTATATACTCACAGAGTAAAACTTCAATGCAACGCCGCTGCATAAATGTTGCATTGTCGATCTTTGAGCGGCTCTCTCTTTGTCCCCATGGCGTCAGAAAATTGTTGTCTAATTTTCTTGTGAGGGCTTAGATCAGGCCTATTTTGGTGTATCATATTCTTAATCCTAGCACTAATACTCAGCGAGTAATAATTCCATGTAAAAAATGTTCAGTTGCGTTACTTAAGCAGCTCCCATCTCGTCCCGATGACGTTTTGAATTTTTGTTTTGTTTTTATAATGAAGTCAAAGAATTAACCTTTACGGTCGGAATCACCATATTTTTAGGTCATAGCTCCTATACTCAGAGAGTAACGATTCAATGCAACGCCGATGAATTTTGAAAAAAATGCTTTTTTCAACTTTTTTGGAAACCTGCGTAACTTCGTCACGTCAAAAAATCAAGCATCATTTCTAGACTCACCTGTGGTGAGGGTCTGTTCCCGTCACTCCATACAATCAACCTTTGCACTCCTGTTATTCAGGGTAATTCCTAGATATTAAGTTTCAGTGAAGAGCGCTTAACTCGTTTATCTACTAAAGTCTCTTCTATGGATTCTATTTTGATCGATTTACTCTTGAGGTAAGCGTGTTATAGAGATTGCTATTTATTGAAAATTTTTTCAACAAATTCTTGAAAATAGGTTTCCATGATTATCGAAATTGACTATTATGTTAATTTTAAGTAACAATTCTGTATCTTTATTCTTCTTGAACATACTATTCATTGCTTGTCAAACTTGGTTCATCACTCATATCGATTTTCAAATGCTATTTCTGTGATTCTCAAACTGTTTGAGAACACTTCTCAAACATTATGTGATTCTCAAATTATTATGTTTGTAATTCTAAAACTGTTGACTTTTCAGTGCTTGTTTCTAAAATTATTTTGAAAAGAATGCACAGTGGATAACACCACTGCTTCTTAAACTATTTTGAAAGCGATACCGCCGCTAGCAAAATTTAGAAGACTTAAGAAGGCAGGAAAAGAAATACAAGATATTAGCTATAAATTGAAATAAATACGATAAAACTTCAGTTTATATTTTAAATTTTTGATTTTCAAATTCAAGAAAGAACGAATCTGAGTTCAATGACAAATAAAATTTCATTCAGTCTACTAATTATATTACCTCACATTTAACTGTCTTATAAGAGTATATATATCCTCAAATCTCAAGTGTTAACAATTTATAAACATTTCGTACACAGCACCAATTTCTGCATAATTTTAGGTGTAAGTTAAAAGCTTTAAATCTCAAAATTAATTGCTAAATTACCGCTTTATATCCACCATTTATGCCTCAAACAAAATTTATTAGCCCAACAAAGCCGGAAATGTTCCTCTTTCCCATTGGCTTTCATATAAAATCCTTAGTGATTTATTTTCCCCAAAGCACTCAAAAATATACTACAAATTTTGAAAATGTCTGCAATAATTAAACTTCATTAAAATGCAATGAACTCGCGGCAGCAAAGAACCTTAAATTGTTTGGAATTTTTTATTTTTTTTTTTTTGTTTATTTTTTGGTTACATTATTTAAGCTTTGGCAACAAAAAGAAAAAACAACAATACAAACAACTTCTATAAATGTTGTGCTTTTATAACATTCCCCTACTTATCGACTTGGTAGCTATAAACCAAGGAAGACTAGGTTAAATTCATGCTTGACTTTCTAAAGCCGCTTCGTCCTGTTCAATGAAAACATTTTAGAAATTTCGTGGGAAAAAAAGAAAACAATGATGGAAGAGCTGGTATGGGGTGATGAGATTAAAAACTTTTGGGGCAACTCGTACTTTAGGCGTTAATGCTTTAAGCTAGCAAAGTTTTGGTTATTAATTCTTCATGTCGCTTTGGCTTCTTGATTCTTCACATAAGATTTATCAAAGTTTGAAGTTATCGACATACCGTTAATGTTTTTGTAAAGCTCAAAATCAATAAATAATATGAATTGCTATTAATTTTCCCTTAGAATATGCATTTCGTGTCGAGTCTCATTTAATTATAGCTCTTATGGCAGAAGTGGGCTGTTTGTTCTACAACAAACAATAAAAAAATACGGTGTTTAATATTAATGATGGGGAAAGTGGAGATTAATTAATCATTAGTTATGGAAATAAATAAAAATCGATACAGAAAATCAAGAGGAAAAAAACAATTTAAAAGCTTTATTGGAAGAATATTATGAAAGATTTAAGCCCATTGAACAAAAATGAGGGTTGGTAAGAAGTGGCGAACGTGTTTAGGTTTTACTCTTGGTGTTGCTTGATGTCAAAAAGAAAAAAATCTCAAAATGTTAAAAATTCAAGAGATTTTTTCATCCAAAAATTTTATACTAATTCGCGACATTAATTCAAAATTTCATTTCTGATTCGAAAAAGACTTTTCTATTGAAAATGAACGAGTTCCTAAGGTAACAATAAAAATAATCTGTCTGTTAATTTTAATGGGAAGATATGGCCCACAGATATGATATATGGGATGATCTGGGATGACTCTGAAAAAACTGACTGGGATGATTTTCAGGGATGACCTCTGAAAAAACAACTTTTGTACAATTCTTTATTGTTTGTAAAAAACTTCGTAATCGAATCATAAATGATACTTTTACAAAAACAAAAAAAAAAAAAAATAACATGAAGGAGTTCGTAATAAAATAATAAAAAAAAATACTTCTTCTGTTAATATTAATAGGAAAAACTACTTCACAGGCAGGCAGTATTTTTATTTTTTGAGCAATCAATCATATATGATTTTTGTAATAAATGTGTTTGTAACCGAATTACATATGAAATTAAAAAAAAATTAAATTTTTCATTTTTGAATCGGAAAATAAAATTTTTTATGGTTACCAACCATCAAACATTAATGATTTAATATTTTTTCAGAAATGTTTTTGGAAACGAATTGTAAATAATACATTTTTTGTTCGTTAACTAAGTCGAAAAAGAAAAATAAACGATACCGAACCATATATGTTCGGTATCGTTAATACATTTTCTTTGTTAATTATTGGGTCTATAACTTAATTCGTCCGGTTTTTTTTTTAAATTTGAACATTTATTTAAGAAAAACATGTACAATAGTATTATTCAAAGAATTGTCCATCGTTAGCCACTACTTTTTTCCATCTTTCTGGTAACATATGGATTCCGCGCTAAAAGAACTGCTCCGGTTTTGAGGCCAAAAATGAATCAAGTCAATTTCTGATACAATTTCTGATCAAGTGATGTTCTGAAGTGAAACGTATCCCGGTGAGAGCGTTTTGCATAGACCGAAATAAATGACAGTCGGACGGGGCAAGGCGGGTGAGCCAAAACTTCCCATCCAATATTTTCCAAATAGTTTTTAACTGGTCTTGCAAGATGAGCGTTGTCGTGTTGAAAAATTATGGCTTCGTTTCTGGTCGCATATTCCGGTCGTTTTTCGGCTATGGATCGACGGATCAATTGTGTTCGATAGAGGTCACCTGTGATTGTCTTTCCCGATTTCAACAGCTCATAGTCGAGCACACCCAGAAGGGATCAGAAGATCCCACCAAAGACAGAGCATTACCTTGGCACCATGGATATTTGCCTTTGGCTGGGAAGGTCCTGGTTGTCCGGGCTTCACATATGAATTTTTGCTTTTCGGATTGTCGTAATGTATCCATTTTTCTTCCCCAGTTCCGATCTGATGCAAAAATGACTTCTTTTTGTAGCGTTCAAGCAGTATTTTGGACATGCAAAACAGATGTCTTTCCACATCTCTCGGCTTCAAATAATATGGCACCAAATTTCCTTGCTTTTGAATGTATCCCGCTGCTTTTTAACGTCTTGAAATGGCTGCTTGAGTGACTCCCAGCGATTTCGCAAGTTCTTCTTGTGTTTGGCAACAATCTTCATTGAGTAATGCTTCTAATTCTTCGTCTTCAAACCTTTTTGGCTGACCAGGACGTTCTTCGGCTACAAAGCCAAAATCACCACTTTTAAATCGTGCAAACCTAGAGCATGTTCACCATAAACTTCCATCAAAATACGATGACTTTCGGCAGCAGTATTCTTCATATTAAAGTAATGAAGAAGAACTCCCCGCAAAAACACTTTTTCCGGCACAAAGTTCGACATATTTGAGTGAAAAAAAAAAAAATATTGTTTACGCTTCAAATGAATGACATGTACTGAAAAAGACGCACAATGACAGTAGCTTTCCAACGCATGTTCGGAATATTGGAACGATGGAATAATAATCAAGTAGCGCCATCTCTTAACAAAACGCACGAATAAAGTTATAAACCCAATATTTATTTAACAATATTGTGAAATTTTTACTTTTGAATCGAGAAAAAAACATTCAATTATTCTAAAAAAAACTCAGAAATGATTCATTAATGATACTTTTTCGTAAATGAATAAGTTTTGCTCATAAAAAACAAAAGTTTTAGAAATTTGTTCGGAAAATAACAATTAATTTTTTGCTCATTAACGAATAAAAAAAAATATAAAATAAGATATCGAATTATAAATGAAATTTTTTTTAAAAAAAGTTCAGAAATGAATGATAGATACCATTATTGCTACTTTTTCGTTAATAAGTGATTTTTTTTTTTCATAAAACAACTCAAATGATATTTTTTTCAAAAAAATGTTCGGAAATAAAGCATAAATGATATATTTATTCTTCATTAGCGAAATCGAAAAAGAAAAATAAACGATTCCGAATCATATGTGATACATTTAAAAAGAAAAATCGTTTGTAACGTTTTAAAATATTTCATTTTTGAATCAAAAAATAAACATTCATTAATTATAAAAAAGCTCAGAAATTAATCATTCGAAAATGAATGAAAAATGAAAAATTTCGAAATTTAATTATAACTGTTTTTGTTTGATAACGAAATCGAAAAGGAAAGTAAGCGATACCGAATCATAAATCATCCTTTTTTTCAAAAAAATCACTGACAACATTTTAAAATCTGTTACTTTTGAATCGAAAAAGAAAATTTTTTATTTGTTGCTTTTATAATTCTTAAAAAACATATTTTTTAAGAATTATATTGAGAGCTTAATGCCAAAAACGATCAAATCAATGCAGTGGTTTTATTGCTCTTGCGCCTATTAGCTTGTCAAAGTAAGTGGACTGCTAGAACCACTGAGACTACTGATGAGTCGGAGTAGCGTCCGACGAAACCATGGTCTAGTCAGCTTGGTTTAGTTCTGCAAAGAACTTTGTTGTTGTAGTAACCTGTTGCTTCATGACGTTTTTGGCATTAAGCTCTCAATATAATTCTTAAAAAATATGTTTTTTAAGAATTATAAAAGAAACAAACTTATTAAAAAATGCCACAATTTTTAAAATTTTTTTATATTGAAACAAATTTGAGCTTTAGGCCAAGTATGTTGACAACAAGACCAACAAATCATACAGCAGACTAGACAATTTTGTCTTCATATTGTCTTGTTGTCAACATACTTAACCTAAAGCTTAAATTTGCTTCAATTTAATTAATAAAAGGTCACAATAAATTTAATTCAATATTTTTTTATCATAAATGAGTCCAACTTTTTCCTACATGGATGAGTTTTGTTCATAAAAACAAAGTGTGTTTTTGTTTTTCAAAAATGTCTTTGGAAAATAATGATTTATTTTTTGTTCGAAAACGAAACGAAATTAAAAAAGAAAAATAAAATTTATAGAATCATAAACATTTTTGTTTTTAATTCGTAAATGAATGATACATTTTTTGTTTGTATCATCGAATCGAAAAAGGAAAATAAGCGATATCGAATCGTAAATCATACTTTCTTAAAAAATTTAATTTTGTTATTTTTGAATCGGAAAATAAATATTTTTATTATAAATAAACATTTTTATTATAAATGACTGAAAAATGTTTTTTTAAGAAAATTGATGGGAAATGAATCATAAATTATGCTTATTTTGTTCATATCAATCATAGATGATACATTTTTAATTTTTTTGTTTTGCAAATGAAATTGAAAACGAAAAATATACGAAACTCTCTTAGATGTTTTTACTTTCTTATTCAGCAATATTAATAACGTTGTATTTTTTAAAAAATTTGCTGAATAGTAAAAAATAATTACTATAAATCATTTAAAAACAAAAAATTCTTGTAGATCTCTCATTTATAACTCGTTTGCGAATTAAAACGATAGTCTTTCAAGGTGTTATCCTACACTAAGGGAAATAACGCATATTAACATTATCCACGCCTCAGTATATATTTCATTTAAATATTTACGTGGATAAATCAAATATTTTCCTTACAACTCGTTTTTTCCCGTATTTAAATTTTATTTATGCCACACACTGACACACATATTCCATACACAGGTCTTATAGTTCTCATTTAGTTAATGTTTCAAGGGTAATATATCATGGATATTTGGCAAATATGATTTGTGAGTGCGGTGGTGAGTGCGGTGGTGAGTGCGATGCATGATGAATTCATGTAAGGTGGAGTGACAACTCGGTATTTTCTCAAGAATGTCACTCCACTCTACATGATTTCATCATGCATCGCACTCACCACCGGACTCACAAATCATATTGTCACAAAAAGAAAATAAAATATACCACTAAATGGCGTTTGATATGGACGCAGCTCGTGGGAAATATTCAAATAAATTGTTTTTCAATTTCAATATTTTTATATAAATTTTCCTTAAATGCGATAGTTTTATTTTCAAATAGTAAATATTTGAAAGATATTTAAAAAAATTCGTGCATAATTTTAATATATTTTTTATTAATTCTGTTTAAATATTTTAATATTTTATTTAATTAAAAAAGTATTTAAATAAATTTTAAATATTTACGTTGTCGTGATTTAAGTAAATGCGTTATTGGTGCAAAAATGACTCGCTTTTTGGATAAATTAAAAAAGTTTTTGGATAAATTTAATATTTTTTCCCTTAGTGTAGGAGAGTGGAAAAAATATCATTCATTATTCTTTTGCGAACTCATTTACGTATAATTAAGAATAGCTTTTGAGACGGACTCATTAAGTGCAACGAATGATTCGAGAAAACAGACAAAAAAAAAAAAAAATTCATCTGCGAGTGCTTTTAACAAACTCTTCTTAAAATATATAAATTCAAGACCAGATAGTCAATTTTTTCTCAGCATTATTTCAGCTCAAACCAAATTAAAGTATATTGCAAAAATGCAAACTTTTCATTAACTAGTGAAAACTTTTCTATGCACTCACCCACAAAAAAAAGTAAAAAAAAGTAAAAATAAAAAAAGAAAAAATAAAGAAAACTTCTCGCGCCAAACACATTGTTTATGATGTACTTCCGCTTTCCGTTACTCATGCATTCATATCCTTGCCAACTGCTCCCTGCTGCCTGCCTTGGCTGTCTGCCCATGCAAGTCCGCATACTTTTAACTCTCTCTCCCTATCTGTCATATTCAAGGGTGCTCTTCTGCTCACTTTATGACGCAAGCCAATAAATTATTTTTGCAACAAAGACAACGCCATAAAGCATGCTGTGAGAGCATAGAATGTAGTAAAAGCAAGCATAAAAGTCTCAGTCTCAGCATTGTAAAGGACAAAGTATGTGATGGTTATTTTTGTCCATTATTTTTTTGTTCTTTGCTCAAATTTTGACAAAGAAATGTCCGCAATAATGGAGCAAACTAACGAGGAAAAAAGAGTGCAATGAATTTTTTTACAGAATTTTTCGCCATGAAAAGGATACTCCGCAAATATGAGTCATATATAAGGATATGTAGTAAAAAGTTTTTCAACAATTCTTATTTACTAGGTTATTATTTTAATAATAATCAGCGTGATGAAAATGCATTCAAATAGCATTAAAAGTAACAGCAACAAACTGCGGCCAGTTATCAGGATTAACTTGGCAGGAATGTAATTTTTTTTTTTAGTGGAAAAGCAGAGTTTTTTGGTAAAAAAATATTCTTAAAAAGCGAATAAAAAGCAGAAACAAAACTTTCTACGAGTAAGTTATAATGAGAATCAAGTATTGATTCATGCTCATTAGACCAAGTCAAACGCTACTTTGTATGGAATCCTCCGTGCCCCCCCCCCCCCCCCCTGAAAAACAAGATTGTTGCAAATGAAGTAATTAGAGCTCGTAAAAGTTCAAGAATTGTCAAAAATGCCTCGGTTCTGGTCCAAAATCCGGTTTTCGGAGAGTAATTTTAGATGAAATGTATTTATATTTTTCTAATGCATTTCAAATTTAAAAAAAAAAAAACCAAAGTTCCTACTTCTATGTTTAACTAGCTGAAGAATCTGATTCTGGACTAAGATTTGACGTACAATGAAGTCTGGTCCCAATAAACGCATTTTAAGTCAACATTTTAAAATTTTTTCATATAATTTTTATTCATGTTTGTCCTTTGCATTGATCTAGGACATTTTTGTAAAATTATTTAATGCATTAATGCAGCCCATTTTATGGTCTTAATAATTAAAAAACAAAAAAAAAGGATCGACCCATTTTTGAATAAGATACGATATTTTTAGTGCAGTGATTTTTAAAGGATTTAATTATAATTATTGTGAATATGGATTTTCTTTTGCTGCACGCGTTTAGAAATATTGGATTTTGTTGTACCGCATGGAAAGAGCTTACAATGGTCTTCTACCACGTGAAGAAAAGCCTGTTTTTCCGCTGCTAATGACGTCACTTTATCGTTGTATCTCGTCATAATAGCTCTCTGAGCAGCACCTTACACTTATGCGGACGGAGTACATTCAAGCAAATGTTTGCCATTTATTATAGAAAACCTGTTCATGACGCAACTTTATTGAATGGTACACAACCATTTGTTTACCGGAAATTTTCGGAGTATTGAGGAAAGCCAACCACCAAAGGAAGATCATCCTCCATCACGACAATGCGAGTTCCCACACATCAGATCAAACAAAAGAGTTTTGAGCTCTCAAAACGTGGAATTTATGGGTCATAAGCCCTGCAGTACCGATTTGACACCCAAAGACTTCTTATTGTTTTCTCACATTAAAAAAATACGTGGCTAGCAATTTCCTACGTTCCAATAGGCCATTGAGGCCGTAAAAAATCAAGTTTCGAAGGTTCCAACTTCAGAGTGGCCCAACCATTTCGAAAATTGGTTCAAGCCAATGCAAAAGTGTTCACCTTGCAAATTGATCACCTTGCACAATACTTTGAAAAAAATAAAAGCATTTTCTCTGATTAACAACTGATTTTTCTTTGTAAGGCGCAATACTTAAAAGGCAACCCTAGTACCTGTATAAAACATAAGAGTTCTATTTTCAGCACTGAATATGCTGATACCACCGTCTCGTTTGCCTTTTTTATGACACTGCATAAAGTCCTGTTTAAACTCTGGTTCATAATAATGAACCCAAGTTTTATTCCCATCAACAATTTGACTCAAAACACCATCCTCGTCTTTACAACAGAGGTCAAATAAGGCACGAGAACACTCCAATCGTGCTGTTGTTTTGTGGCGGCGTGAGCATTCTTGGAACCCATTTTGCGCTGACTTTAGTCATGCCAAGGTGATCGTGAATAATTTTGAAAATTCCCTTTGTTGCTTTGTAAATCAACGATGCCCACAAAAATTATTTAAAGAGTACAACCACAATTTCAATAAAATGCCAGCATCAACACAAAAGCATTGGATACATGGCTTTAATTGGAAATTGCCAAGAATAAACAACACATAAAACGGAGAGGATCGCTTAGTTACTTGAATTAACTAAAGTAGCGCATTAGTAAATTATCTCGGATTCAAATTAATATGTTTCTATGGCTTTCCGCCACGCGTATAACATCCTAAACATGTTTCACTTGATTGCCCCTCATACCCATTAATATATTACTTCATTTCGAATCAAGTATGACTACTGAATAGGTTTAACATCCGATCTTTGGCGCAAATCTAAAACAACGGATGAAAATCACTCCTTCCTCCCATACAAAGTGACGTCATCAAAATGTTAAAGCCTATATAAATTCTACGAAAGTAATCAATTAAACAACTGAAATTCTGCATATAAGCTTCGAAATCAAACATTTTTAATTTGAAATTCGTCAGAATCGAATAGAAACCACTCCTACTTGCCATACAATGTGACGTCATTAAAATAGGAAAGCCTTCATAAATTCCACAAAAATTAATGTATTGGCTTGATATTTTATACATAAGCTTTTATATATAAAACGGACAATTGGGTTGAAATTTGTATAAATTGAATGGAAACCACACCTATGACCCATACAAACTGACGTCATCAAAATAATTACTTTTATTAGGGTCTGGCTAATGTGTGGAGTAAAAAAGCGCAAGGATGCTGTTAAATAGATTATTTTCAAAAGCCCCAACATATTTGATAGGGTTAAATAACAAATGATGTTGCTGTGATATCTGCTTTAATAAATTTCATATAGAATTACCGTAAATATTTGAAATGTTACGAGTATTAAAATAAAATTTTTTTTTTTTAAATTTAAAAATGCTCTCTTAGCACAAAAATTTTTTGGCTTAGATTCTTCATGAAAAGCTGAACTGAAAAATTCTTTAATCATTCCTTGAATGATTATGAAATGGAAAAAATTCCAACACCTTATCAACGCACATGCACTTTGACACACACACACACTCATAAATTTTCCTTGAGAGCAACACAAAAAAACCAATGTTGTAACATGTCCGGAATTTCATTCACATAAAATTATCTCACTTCCTATGAATTTTAACAGCTTATATGTTGAAACTGTGTTATTTGCAACAGAAACAACAGAAACATGTCAGCATGTCAAACCTTCGCACATCCTGTGTGTGTGTAGTAGCGTGTTGGTAAAAGGAATTCCTTGCTTGTTATGCAACACTGTGCAGGAAACTGTTAAATAAATGAGCAGCAGGCAGTGAATGTTGGAAATTGAATGAATAAAATAAGTGGGTGAAGGAAACTAGTTTCTATGTATACAATATTAGAGCATAGATGAATTGAAGAAAAAAAAAGAAAAAGAAAAATTTCAAATAAATGCCGACCTGTAGTAAAAATGTGCTTTAGTAATGACCGCACAGGGCTATGAGTTAAGAGAGGCAAGACTGAACAAAATTCGATGCAGAGAACTTGAATAATGCAGGTCTTTATGGTCTCATAAAGCACTAGACATAATCAAGCTTATATGACAGCAAAACTTTTTGAGTTATTAAATTATGAGTTAAGCTTGTATATATAACTACACTGAGAAAACTGAACGCCTTAAAATCAAAGAAAAAAGCTCTCGTAAAACTGTAACCAAAACATATTTGCTACAAGGAAGAAATCGTTGCAGTAATGATTTATTCTTTGACTTCGTAACTTTTTTTTTTTTAACATCATATTTTTCTTAAAAACACACGCATATAGTTCGCAGTTAGATTGTGGGCAATGTGTCCTATATAAGACAAGAGGGGAAGGAGGAATGGGAAGGCGGGGATGGGTAATAGAAACAAACGGCATAGAAAAGACACAGAAAGATATTTATAAGAAAATTAAATTTTGAATATTTGCTGCAAGAACAAGTCTTTGATTTAAAGTAGATTTTTCATGGAAATTAAACAACCTTTGTGCATTTGACGAAACGAATTTTTTTAACTTTGAGCACAATCTAACCATCGAAATGGTTAAATCTCTAAAAATTACATAAATTTCATCTAAAACCTAGAATTTTTGCACATAAGCTTTAATTCCACTTACGCAAAATTTGAAAATTGTCAAGTGACGTCATTAAAATGGTAAAATCCTTAAAAATTACTCAAAGAATATTCTGAAAACTTTAAATTTTCTACATAAGCTTCGATTCCAAATGCGCACTCATAACTTTAAAATTTGTCAAGATTGGAAGAGAACCATGCTTACCTCCCATACGCAGTGACGTCATCAATATAGTAAACTCCTTAAAAATTCCACAAAAAATTAACTAAAAAACTTGAAATATTGCACATAAATTTCGATTAAAATAAGCACTCATAAGTTTGAAATTTATAAAAATCTAAAGAAACCTCTGTGTGATTCCCATACAAAGTGACGTCATCACTATAGCAAAACCTTCGTAGATTCCACAAAAATTTATATGTATTTTCCACACAAGCTGAACAAATCGAATGAAATCCACGCCTATTCCCCATAGACGTTTTCATCGCAACATTGGCTGCCATGAGCCCATGCCAGAATCATGGTGTTGATACACCATTCGAACGTGTTAAGAATATCTATTGTGTTGAGTTAATTTGCATGTAATTTGAGCAGAGATAATTGCCATTTGTGATATTCATTCCAAAATAAATATTTATGTATCATATTTCATACTAAGATAAATATTAATACTCGCAGATCATAGGTTCTCAAAGCGGGCATTATAGACCCCTGTGGGTGCTGAAGGCGCCCTAGGCGGCGGTATTGCGCTCACGGATATTCGGGGGGCGCTGAAACGCTGCTAGTGGGCGGTAGGAAGTCGAAAACAACTTTTTATTTTAATAAATAGTTTCGGTAAAAGTTAAATTATGAATGATGATTAATATCTTGTCAACATTTGGAGACCGTTCATACTGTTTTTGAAATAGATTTGAAGATATGATTACCATGAAAATTCCCGATTTGTTTCTGCACACACTCTGCACTAACGAATATTTAATACATTTGCAGGAAAAAATTATTGAGATATAAACAAATGGAGAGTTGAAACTTAAATTAAAAAACGGGTACCACAGTAAGAGAAAAATATATTAAATTTATCCAAAAACTTTTTCAATATATCCAAAAAGCGATTCATTTTTGCACCAATAACGCATTTGCTTCAATCGACTACGTAAATATTTAAAATTTATATAAATAATTTTTTAATTAAATAAAATATTAAAATATTTAAACAGAATTAATAAAAAATAAAATAATATTATACACGCATTTTTTTAAATATCTTTCAAATATTTACTACTTGACAATAAAACTATCGCATTAAAAGAAAATTTATAAAAAATATTGAAATTAAAAAACAATAAATTAAATATTTTTCACGAACTGCGTCCATCAAACGCCATCTGCGTGTATATTTTATTTTCTTTTTTACTTTTGGTGGCAGTTGGTGCAATATATGGCATGTAATGTCAAAAATAGTATAAACTAGAGAAAGAAAAAGCAAGATAGAAAATAAGAAGCAACATATGCAGATAAAAGACAACCGGTGCAAGACATCCGTCAGAAAATATCGAGTTGTCACTCCACCCTACATCATTTCATCCCGCTACCACCTATCGCACTCACAAATCATCTTGGCCAAACATCCAGGCTATATTACCCTTGAAACAAAAACTAAACCAGAACTATAAGAAACCTGCAAAAAAAAAAAAAAAAATAAATAACTGGCCATTTCAGCCCTTGAAAAGACTTTGACCTAGCTTCTTATGATCAATTGTGTTGTGCGTGTTATTAAGTTTGTACACAATTGACCGAGAAATTGACCTACATGCTTAACGCCGACTCCGAACGGCGATGAACGGAATGTTCTTATTCTCAAGAAGCTTTACATGGCATTTTGATTACTCTCTGAGGTTTGCCATTGTCTGCAGAGAGGTGGCGGCCGTACAGAAAAATTATTTTAATTCAAATAATTTTCTGTCGCTGCTGGGATTCGAACCCGGGTCTCCAAGGTTCTTTGACATAGCGGCCACGCACTTTAACCAACTACGCCACGGACGCCACATAAGAAACCTGCAACTGCAAGAAATAAACTGCAGGAACAGAGTGCGATGCTGTTGCTGCTTGTCGGCTATTTCAGCTGTATGGAATATATGTGTAGGTGTGTGGTATAAATAAAATTACGGGGAAAAAACGAGTTGTATCCACGTAAATATTTAAATAAAATTTATACGCAGGCGTGGATAATGTTAATACGCGTTATTTCCCTTAGTGCAGGCGTTCTGGTTACAAAAACAGATACCCACTCTTTATCCTGGTCTATGGGCTGTGATGGAAAATATTTGATTACTTAGTTGAATGTGAATTCAGTTCGGTAACAATCCTTTTAACTAAAAAGAGTAATCGACTGCAAGTAGTTGAAAGCGGAGACTTAAGAATTCTTCTGACACAAATGGAACTCAATATTAATAAACTAATAGAAAAGCATGGGCCTCATCCTTATCACTAAAAATATTTTTTTTTTAAATTATGATTTATCTTTTATAAAGTTAAATAATGTATAAATAAATTTATGAACAATTTTTTTTTTTAATAGGTAATAAAATAACAAGCTTCAATTTCTTTTTCCATAGTTCTTACGAAAAAAAATTGGTATTTTTCCGAGGGGAAAACTGAAAAAATTTCATTCAAAAAGGGGCATTAGACCGTAAAAGTTTGAGAACCTATGTTTAGATGGCCAATTCGGCCTAGTTTAAAAAAAATTTTTTTTTATAAATATTGTGAGCTTTTTAAAAGTGCGTTTATCTCTTTGGGAAAAATTGGAAAGATTCCCTATGGAAGTTATTTGGAAACATTCCTCATCGTATCTTTTGTGAAGTTTTTAATTGATATTATTTCCACACCGCTTTCTTAAGAATGTGTGTGGAAACAGTAGCATTAGAAGTGATGGGGAAACATTTCTCATCGTATCTGTTGGAAACTTATGGGGAGTTTTAAATTGATATCGTTTCCAAACCGCTTCTTAAGGAATGCATGTGGAAACTTTTGCTTGTTTTGGGGCAATTTCAATTTCAATTTCTTTTCAATAACAAAATCTCGAATAATAAGGCAGCCTCGGTGGTCGAGTAGATAGCATGCTGGACTGCCAACCTAGAAGTCCCGGGTTCGAATCCCGGCCAGGGTAACCATTTTTAGTTGTTATTTATTTGTTGTTTTTCATGGAATCTGTCCTGCTTATTCCCAAAGGAATGCGATATTTATTGGGAACATTTTTCCATAGTTATTTCTTTATCGCTACTGTAAGCATTAAAAAGATAATTGCCGTTATATGATTTCAAATTCTACACTGAAAAAAAAATGTTTTAAAATTGACGACAATTGTTATTAATTTGACGATATTTGTGTTTAAAAAATAGCTTGCAACAAATTTCGTCAAAGTAAGAGCAAATGTATTTAAAAATTTTGAAAAACATATGAAAAAAAAGTCAAATTAACAACACATTTTGTGAACACATTGTGTTTAATTTTAAGCTAACTTTTTTTTTCAGTGTAGTAAAAGATTCTTTTTGTTTTCGTTCTTTCGAAAACTCGACATCAACTCGATATTTTAACTAAAAACCTATTCAACTAAAAAATTTAATATTAAAGCCTTTTCCTCGTTCAAAGCAACCAAGCAAATTAATTCGACACAAAGTTTTTGCCAGTAGCAGTTTGCCAAATTGTGCCAAATTAGTTGGAAACAAATTTGTTGCAAGCAGCCAGTCAGTCATCTGGCAATTCAGCCAAGTGACCGTTTCTCCCCCAATGAACCTACGCAATATTTGCATATATATTGCCAGTTGAATACAACAGTTCATTGCAGCTTGGTGCACATGTTTGTCGTCTCATTGACAGTGTTGCATGTCTGTCTGTGTCTGTCGCTCTGTGGGTCGCGTGCAAGTTGCTGCCTCACACATGCGATGTTTATCGCACTGTGAAATGTATTCCATTTGAGCGTGTGCGCGCGTTTTTCACTAGTTTCGCCAAAACTACGAGGGTTTTGTAGTATTTTTTACCATTATTATTTTATTTTTTTTAAACTTATTTGGCAAATAAAATTTATTACTCAACAAAAGAGTTCTAAATGTACTTGCATGTCGTACCGAACGAATTCTTTAGGGATGTTTATAGATGTGTAATGTGTATATTTGCATTAGCTAAATGCTGGTTAAGTGCTGGCACCGACCGGGTTTTAGCGCAAAAGTAAGCAGCTGTAGAATTTTTGGAATTCATATTTTTATATACGGGTGAGTGTGTTCAAAAAAATGAAGTTAATTTTAATTTTTGGAAAGAGTTTTATACTTATTCATCTGCATTAATGTTATCCCTTTTAAAGTAGTCCCCATTAGTTCTTATGCACTTATGGTAGCGCTTCTTCCGGCCCTCCAAAACAATTCGGGGTTTTATGTTTTGGGACAACCTTGAGCTATTTCAGCGATTCACTTTTAACCTTATCTATGCGGGTAAACCGAGGGTCAATCAAGATGGATTTTACTTTTGGGAACAGTAAAAAGTCACACGGGTTCATGTCTGGCGGAATATGGAAAATGGGGAATGATTACGGTATTGTTTTTGTCAAAAATTCTCGAACAAGCAATGAAGTGTGAAAAATTGTCTTGATATAAAAGCCATGAATTGTTTTTTTTCCACGGCGTTTTTCTTCGGATTGCTTCTGGCAAATGGCGTAGTACTTGCAGATAGATCCTTATTGAGTGTTTTACCTTGTGCCATGAACTCATGGTAAGCTATGCCATTAAAATCGAAAAACACAGTTGACATAACCTTGATATTTGACCGAACTTGTTGAGCTTTTTTCAGTCCTGGCGATGGAGAATGCCTCCTCTGGGACGATAGCGCCTTACGAGAGCAATTTTCAGTGAATTTTTTAATGAAAGATTAGTTCGAAAAAAGCATTTTATTTCTCAATGTAGTCTAATTTTAGATCGATACATTAAGTCCAGCGTTTTTCCAATTTTTTTAGCCCTTCCAAATAATAGGTTCTATCAAGTTCTTCAAAATAGGCGATTGTTTCAGTTATAATCTCTTCATTCGACCCAAATCTTTTACCGTCGAGCCATTTTTTCAAATATGCAAATGGAAAATAGTTGCAAGGTGTTAAATATGGTGGATGAGGTAACACTTCGTTGCCGAATTTATGAATTTTTGCCAAGGTAACTATAGACGTGTACGCCAGTGCGTTCTCATGGTGGAAGAACAATTTTTCTTCTTGAAATGCTTGTTGGTTTTTTTTTCTTGTCAAATCAATGTCAAATCCAATACCTTTAAATAATATTCGCCGGCGACCCTTTGGAAGGTAACCAATGTGAATGAATGACCTTGTTGATCGATAGACCCACCTTAGTCTTCTTTGGTGCACTTTTATCCGGAGAAGTCCACTGTTTTGAGTGAACCTTAGCCTCTGATGTGTTGTGATGCATTCATGTTTCGTCTTCGAATACGAAGCGTTGCAAAAACTCTTTGGGATTGCGGTTGAACAACTCCAAACACTATTTTAAAGGTTGCGCTTATGGTCGAGTGTGAGCTATCGCGGTATCTATCGCGCGGAAAGCTTTTTCATGCCCAAATATTCATGCAACATGCGATGTACCCCCTCAGTTAAAATACCTACTGCCTCAGCCACCTTATGCACTTTCTTTCTCCGATCGTTCAATAACGTTCCTTGGATTTCATCGACTATTTCTGGCGTGACGACCTCTCTTGGGCGCCTTGAACGTTCAGAGTCACTTTTGCTGGTACGACCACAACGGAAACAACTTCTTTACCATTGAAATTTATGGTGCAGAGTCCCCATAGTATTTATCATTTGTGGTGTAGAGTCCATATAGTATTTATCAAGCCTTTCTTGGTGCCGGTGATGTTTTTTTTTTACGCAAAAAGTAATACTTGATACTTGATACACAAAATTTATTTTTTTCCATTTTGGACGAATTTCACAAGGTTGTCTGATTGCAATGTCTGTCAAATACAAAAGAAATTACGGAGTTTGCTTAAAAATTTGACAGTAGTCTATTAACAGATGATAATTGATAGGTCCAGATTTGCATTTAAGGTTAGGTTAGGTTAGGTTGACGCGGCTGCCTCTTATGAGACACACTTAGGCCAATTAGGTCCGTTGTGATACCAATGGTTTATTATTTTTTTTTTATCTGAATCAATTGGAGCTATTTATAAAGCTGAGTATTCGGTAGACCGAAGATTTTGGTAGCTCATTACTGTGGTACCAATAAAATAGGAAAAGGTTTCGCTTTCTGGCCAGAGCTAGACATGTGCATTTCAGGTTACTATGCTGAAAATTCAAATAGGTCGCTAACATCTCCAACTTTCCTTGTAGTTGCGATATCGTAACCATAAGCCCATATTTCAGCACTTCATATGATACGTTTAATCGTTCTACATCTTTGTAGACTTGCCGATGTTTTTGGTGGAAATTTAACACTTTTGGAATCAATTTTGCTGTAACCGAAAACATCCGAAAAAACTACATGTCATGAGCCATTTGAGATGCCAGCATCATCAGTAACTTCTATAATTGTGATTCGGCGATCATAAATTATCAATTCTTTCACTCTTTTCACGTTTTTTCAGTTGTCTTCACGGCTATCTTGAAAACGCTTTTATGAGGGTTGCCTTTTAAGTCTTGCGCTGAACACTGAAAAAACAGTAGTTAATCAGTAAAAAGGCTTTTATTGTTTTTTAAAGTATTCTCTAAGATGGATCAATACACTTTTTTTTTTTCGTTTGAACCAATTTTCGAAACAGTTGTTCAATCTGAAGTTGGTATCTCCGAAACCAGGTTTTTGAAGGCCTCAATGGCCTATAGGGGCGTAGAAAATTGCTCATCACACATTTTTTTCTTAATGTGAGCGAATAAAAAGTCATTGGGTGCCAAGTCGGGACTGTAAGGCGGATGACCCAAAAATTCCACGTTTTAAGTGCTCGAAAACTATTTTGTTTGAGGTGATGTGTGGGAACTCGCATTGTCGTGATGGCGGAATGATCTTCCTTCGGTGGTTGGTTTCCGTAAATTCTCCGAAGATTTCCGGCAATCAAATGATTGTGTACCATTCAACATTAACAGTTATCCGTTGGTAAAGTGGTACAGTCCGACATGACTGCTTTTACTGAAAAAACTGGCAACCATTTGCTTGAATGTGCTCCGTTCGCGGACAAATTCGGTCGGGTTTTGCTCACTTTGAAAGACCCAAATAGTGGTTAGCGGCTTAGTTACGCGCTCATAAGTGTAGATCCATGATTTGATACCTGTGGTGAAGTCGTAGACGTGTTTCGAACGACCTCCGCTATATATTTTCAGTATTTCCTTGCACTAATCGATACGAGCCTTTTTTTTTTTTTGAACAACCGTCAAATTATAGGGTATCCAACGGGAACAAATTTTCCTGACGTCTAAATCTTCATGGACGACTCCATCCCCACTAATGCCCAAGGATGACTCCATCTCACGGTATATCATAGACCGGTCTGCCTCCAACAGTTCACGCACATCATCGATGTTTACTGCCAACAGTCGTTCTTGGACAATCTTTACGAAATTCGTCTTGGAGAGTACAACTACCACGCTCGAACTCATTAGACCAGCGTTTTACAGTGACATGGTGTGCTTTTTCATCACGATTTGTGGTGTGCTGTTTCATCACAAGTCAAATTAAGTTCATCGATTCAATCTTTTCTTGTGAATCAACGTCGAAAATCGTAAAAATCATCATCCGAAAATGTTCATGTGTAAATTCCATTTTTTTGGTGAAATAGAATTATTAAATAACTGGAATCAACACAATAAACGCACACACACCAAAACGTTGTGAGAACGTTTATGATTGAAAATGTCAAATTTTCGAAAGAAACTGTAAAAATTAATCTGGCAATGCTTAATGTTACCAAGGCGTAAGACTCAAAAGGTAGTCTACGTAATCCAAGTAGCTTCTTAAAATAAAATAAAAATTTATATGCTATTAAGCTGAAATTTGTAGTTTGTGTGGTCGAGTCATCGAAAATTAGGTCCAACGAATCGACCGCTACATACGTGCCCGCAGTGGCCACATCAACAAAGTCGAGGTTCATTCATTAATGTTTTGAATGTATTTCAAGCCGATAATAAAGTTTCTGTAATATCTCAAATTACGTTTTATTTAAAAAAAAAGTTGTCAAGTCCTTAATGGAAAACCTTTTACAATGTTGCCAAGGCGCAAGACTTTAAAGACATCCCTCGTACGTTTCATACCCAAAACATCTGAAAAATTTGTATGACATGAAACTTCTTTTGATGTGATTCAGCGATCATCTATAATGAATTCATTCACTTTTTCACCTTTTTATCGGTCGTTGATGTGCTAGGACGGCCATTTTGAAAACGCTTATACTACTCGTAGACTCTTGTGTTACTCATAGCAGACTCAACGAAAGCAATATTTTATATTTCTAAAACTTTTGCACTGTATTCCATTTTTAGAACAAAATTTAATGCAAATAAAAATGTTATCTTTTTGAACACACCTCGTATACTCATGAGCATTACAATCGGAACGACGAACTCAATATACACCTTATACAGTATGCGTGGTGGTATAAAAAATGCACCTCGTATCTTTTATCAGCTTTCACTTTTACTATTTGGAACGACATAGTTCCTTTTAATAATCCCCCCCCCCCCCCCCTTATCGTAACCTCCCTTACCACATTCACACTTCTTTTGTATACTTAAATGTTGACACCGAAACTGCTCTCAGTTAAAATATAGTTTTTTGCTATTATAAACCTAATGTGAACTATAAACTTTAACACATAAACAGAAATAAAGTAGTTCTTTATGTTGCTACCCCGAAAAACGTTTTAAGTCTTTACGTGAATACATAAAAATATTACCAAAAACCATTAAGAGACCCATTACATCATAAAATTCGACGAATTTTAGTTGTTACATCATGACGTGACTTCAAAGATTTATTATTATGCAAAAACAACTTAAGTAATTTATGGCTTATGGTTCGATTCCAAAAATGAAAACTGTGTTATTTCAGACGACCACATAACTTATTTGATATTATTACTAAATATTCAACATAATGAAATATTTACTTTAATACATTGAACAACAACATGGCACAACGTAGCCATCTCTACTCTGTAAATTCTACTGAATTGTTTATTTAATATCGGTGAAAGGTCATAAATCTTCTGGGACAGCCGAGAAAGCAAACAATAAAGGCAAATGTTGTCCTCATCTCCTGAGCCGATTTGCCAAATAGTATGTAGAAAGAAGAGAGAGAAATAATTTGACAGTTAAAGTAAAAGCAGCTGAGTAAAAAGGATAGCAACAGGCAGCATAAAATAAAAACAATTGTGAACATATAGGGGAAAATACTTATTTTATGTTGCTGTTGTTGTGGGGTGAAAGTTGGTCGCAAGAAGGTGTAGTTGCAAAGAAGATTACAAGAAAACGTAGAAGAAAATGAGCAAAAAATTTACCCTGTGTCGAGATGGAAAAACATTCAATTTAAATATTTAAAACATGCAAATGTCAAATTTTTCTTTTTTGTTTTTTTTTGTTTTTGTTTTATTTTTCTTATGTTGGCAAATTTTTTAAGCAGCTTTGGTGGGTATATTTGTGGAAAAATAAACATGATTACATATATTTTTTTTTTAAAATTTGCATTAAATATCCTTGAAGGTACAACAACAAATTATAATGATATCATAATAAATATTGAAAACTTCAAAAGAGAAACAAATTTTGTCATTGTCAGAAAAAAGGACAGTCACGTGCATTTAGTATAAAAATTGCCATCATCCTTGTGAAGTAAATATTGAAGCATTATGGACTGAGTCATAAAAAATTGAAGTAGCCCTTGGTTGTGGCTTGGTTTTAACCAAAAATGTTTAGGCAACAATTTATTTGATGCCTGGCAAGGAAATAAGTAGCTGCCATTTTGGTGCTTCATAAATATTTCTCATGTCCTGTAATAAATATTGCAATATATTGTCTTTAGTAAAATGCAAACTGGTTAAATTTTGTTTAAATCCACAATTTCTTATATTTATTGAGCTATATACGGCTATAACCCCCATGTTCAGCTATAAATTTTACAAAAGTATAACCTATAGAAACTAAAAAACCAATAAAGTTAAATATTGGTTGAAAGTAACTTACCGGTAAAATATTATTGAGTTATTGGTATATTGAGCAAATTTTTGAAATCTTAAATCTCACATCTTAAATCTTAAATCTTAAATCTTAAATCTTAAATCTTAAATCTTAAATCTTAAATCTTAAATCTTAAATCTTAAATCTTAAATCTTAAATCTTAAATCTTAAATCTTAAATCTTAAATCTTAAATCTTAAATCTTAAATCTTAAATCTTAAATCTTAAATCTTAAATCTTAAATCTTAAATCTTAAATCTTAAATCTTAAATCTTAAATCTTGAATCTTAAATCTTAAATCTTAAATCTTAAATCCTAAATACTAAATCTTAAATCTTAAATCTTAAATCTTAAATCTTAAATCTTAAATCTAAAATCTTACAGCTGAAATCTTAAATCTTAAATCTTACATCTTAAATCTTAAATCTTAAATATTAAATCTTAAATCTTAAATCTCAAATCTTAAATCTTAAATCTTTAATCTTAAATCTTAAATCTTAAATCTTAAATCTTATATCTTAAATCTAAAATCTTACAGCTGAAATCTTAAATCTTAAATCTTACATCTTAAATCTTAAATCTTAAATATTAAATCTTAAATCTCAAATCTTAAATATTAAATCTTAAATCTTAAATCTTAAATCTTAAATCTTAAATCTTAAATCTTAAATCTTAAATCTTAAATCTTAAATCTTAAATCTTAAATCTTAAATCTTAAATCTTAAATCTCAAATCTTAAATCTTTAATCTTAAATCTTAAATCTTAAATCTTAAATCTTAAATCTTAAATCTTAAATCTTAAATCTTAAATCTTAAATTCAAAATCTTCAATCTTTGATAATCCGTCTTCAATCCTCAATTTTCAATCTTCAATCTTATCTCTTCACTCTTCCATCGTAAATATTCAATCTTCAGTATTAAATCTCAAATCTGAAATCCTTAATCATCACTCTTCCCCCTTTTATATTCAATTTTCAATCTTAAATCTTATATTTAAAGAAATTTCTTCTAATTTTTTCAGAATTCGCAACAGTCGCGGCAGCTTAGATAGCATCGGCACTCTACCGCCCTCCTCCGCTGCCTCGGCGGCCAGCTCAAGCGGTGGATCAACCAATAAAATGGACAGCAATATGAGCGGCAGCGCAGCTGGCAGTCCACAACATCATCAGCATCATCATCATCATCATCATGGCAGTCAACATTCGTCGCCATCGCATCGTTCAAACTCAAACGGCCGTGACAATTGGGGCAAAATGCCCGAACCAAATCCACTAAATGGCCAAAAATCCGGAGAAAAATCTGCCAAATCATCACCAAGTCATACGCGACGCAGTGTTGGCGGTGAAAACTCACCAAAACAATCGTCACCATCATCATCATCGGGTCGCACCAAAGGTGTACCGCCCAGCTTTGGTTATGTTAAGCGAGCCAACGGCACTGCAACTTCAACGGCAGAGCAGCAGAACATTATGATGATGGGTGCTGCTGCGCAGGCTGTAACACAAGGCGGTATGCCACCTACAAATGGTCAGCAAGCTGTTGGTGGACGCACAGCACATGTGTCGGCCGTGCCGCGCTCAGGGGGTAAGATGAAAATTTCGGGTAGTACGCAAACGCTGCCAAATGATATGACCAGTAAGTGCCGTTTGGGCATTATTGTAGCGTAGCTTTTTTACCCTCAAACGTGATAAAACTGATCGTGTTTTCTTTTCTTCTTTAGAAATTCCGCCAAATACGCAACATCGTAGCTTTTCACTGACGGGACCAGGTGCAGCGCAACTAAGTCAGTCAATAAGGGAACGTTTGTCGACTGGATCGCATAGCCTGCCAAAGCCAGGCACGGATATGCATCTGTTTCAGCATAGGTAAGGACATGATTTTATTTTGAAGGATTTTCTGAAAATGTCTTTTACTAAATACAGCCTAAAAGTATGCATTATTAACGCGTAAATTAATTTTTAGTATGCTATTTTTAATTAGTGTTTTTATCTCTCCACACTACCTACGTCAAAAAGTGACTTTAGGTTTTTGTTGCATACTTGTAGGCTTAAGCATTGAAGTATTTTTATTAAAATCGGCTTTTATATCAATTATTTTTGCATGTTATTGATAAAAAATTGCAATTTAATTTAATTATTGCTCTTGCAGTGTTATCAGCATTTGTGCAGCGCCTAAAAAGCCACAGTTAAATACTGTATAAATAATAAAATGGGGGTTTTTTTTTCATTTCGTTCATGTGTTGATGTGGTTAATTATTGAACGCATGAAAAGAATTCAATTGCAATTTCATATTTAGCTGTCATGATTCGATTAATGCTTAAATGAATATAAAATAGATTTTTTTTCAATATTCTACATATCACACACATAACTATATAATTATTTTTAATAAACTGTTTGGAAATTTTTAAATAAGAATAACATTAAAGAATTATAAAGAGTCCATTTCGTGCACACTCTGAACTTATTTAAAAGTTCGATAGACAATGTCTCCATATGGAAGCGAGGGATAAAATTATAAAGAGTTTGTAACGATTTTTTTTTTAGCTTTGAACCAAGGATTTCAGATGGAATACCTATTCAGTCAAGTCTGATTTGGTTCGAAATGGGGTGATATATTAGTGGGAAGGAAAGGGTCAATCAAGTGAAACACGTGTAGGAAATTCTAAGCGAGGTGGAAAGCCAAAGAAACATGTGAATTTGAATCAGAGGCAAGTCAATTTCAATCATTGACTCATTTCAATCATTGACCTCAATCAATTCAAGTTATAAGGCAATCTCTACCATCAACTACTACTTCAAGTCGTAAATATTGACGAGTTTTCAATTTCAGTTGATTAGAAATGTGGATAAAAAATTGCAAAATGCGAAAGGTTAGGAAAGCGTAGGGCCATGGCCTGTCCGGAAATCGAACCCGGGACCTCTGGGGTAGCAGTCGAGCACACTACCTACTCGACCACCGAGACCACCCAAGTTCTCAATTTGTTCTCAATTTTGTTAACAATAAATATCCATTTGGATTGAGTGGCCCTATAGTCTCATAATTCGCATGTAGTTCATGTACTATGCAACATATGGACCTATGCAACAGAAAGAGTAAAATAGTCAATAATGTTCTCTTGGCAAATAGTTAAGTAATTACCTTGTATTTTCTTCAGATGTTGAAAATTGTACAGTTTCTTCAACCACCTACTCTCAACACTGGATCAGTACAGTCCATCTCTTACAATTACCTCTTCCCACAATAATACAAACAGTTAACTTTCGGAAAACGGAATTTGAAAAACTAAAACACTTCTTGGTAGAATTGACTTCCTTCATATTTTTAAAGTACTGATGAAGATATAGATAATGCTGTCAACGTTTTATATGGCATAACCTTAACAGCTTCACACAACCTGTTCCTTTTACAGAGCAAAAGAGCCTTTCATTTTTTTGCCACCCGAACCTCCTACTTTTGATGAAATCAATGTTTTCCCTTCAAGGGGTGACCCGAGACTGTTAGTATGTAAAGCTGACCCCCATTGCTTTTCTAGGAGGAACAATTTTTTGTTTGGAACCTATCCCCTCTGACCCCTCCTTAGAGGGACTCCCATACAAATGCAATATTTTTGTATATTTAATTAATTTTTTTTTAAATACATTGTTTTTGCTTCAATATTCACCGCAAACATAATAAAATAAGCTTGAGTCGTTCTTATGTTTTATTTGTTTGTCCATTTTCTTTCTTTTAAAAAATAAAAAACAAGGTACTTTTAAAAATTTTATGGGAACTCAAAATAAGAGCAAATATTTACTGTGGGCAAAAAATCCCGGGATAGGGACAAATTTTTTATTTTTAAGTTGGCACTACTATCACTGACATCTGTGTCAAATTACACGTCCAAATATTCATTAGTTTTTAATATAAGCGTGCTTTCGAAAAAAGTTAAAAGGACTTTTTCGTTTTTTAAAATGTGTGGAAGTATTCAACAACGCAATTCCGTTTAATTTTGTATGCGGAATGAAATTTCTGCTACCGATACGTTAGAAATGTTGCAGAAGGCCTTCGGTGAGCAAGCTTTATTGAAAACAAGAGTTTATGAGTGGTACAAAATGTTCAAAGAGGGTCGAGAAAGCGTTGAAGACGAGACACGGCCAGGACGACCATCAACATCAACTGATGAGCTACGCGTCAACAAAATCAAAGAATTGGTGCTCCAAAATCATCGATTGACAGTCCCAGACCTTACTGTCCTTGTTGGAATATCGAAAGGATCAGTGAAAATCATTTTAAGTGGCCATTTGGGCCTTAGAAAAGTGAAATCTGGATTGGTGCCAAAAACGCTAAATTTCATGGAAAGACAGCGCCGCTTCGGGTGAATAAAGTGCCAAAGATGAGTAGAGTCCAAAAAAATCATGTCAAAGCAAGTCAAAAATCAAGATCATGTTGACAGTTTGCTTCGATTATCGTGGTGTGGTGCATTATGAATTCCTTCCAATCGGCCAAACCGGCCAAACCGGCCACGAATACTACTTGGGTGTTATGCGACGTTTTCGTAATGCTGTGCGTCAAAATAGGCCAGATTTGTGGAGAGACAATTATTGGTTTTTGCATCACGATAATGCACCATCTCACACTGCTCTCGTAATTCGTTATCCTAAAAAAAGATACCGCAGTTTCGACTATGTCGTAACACAAGACGTAGAATTATTTTATACTTAAACTAGAAACAATCGAGTTATACACTTCTTATTTATACTAAACCATAGAAAAAGTTGGTAGAATTTTTTCAACTTGTTTTGTTGGATGGTTTTATGTGGTAGATTTCGCATTCAATGGCTTACAACTATTAGCTTGCATTTAAAATTACAATTATTAAACCATGCCGCAGACCCGCCCCGTCCCCGCCAAAATGAAACCCTCCCCTCAACCAATTAAATAACAATTATAAATCCATGCCGCAGCCGCGCCTCCGCTGACGCTTTTTCTAAACGGAAATCGGTAGTGCTCTGTTAAAAAAGCATGCCCCTCAAAATTACTCAATACTTTTTTTATTCTGTTAAAAACAACATGCCCCTAAAAGTATGCTACATATATTTTTTAAATCATAAGATTTATGTCTTCGCTACGCTACACTAGATGGCGCTGTCTTCACCGTCGAAAAACCGGAAACCGTCGATAAATAGGCAGCAATCGTAAACAAGAACCATGCGCACAGCAAACAAGCAAACAATCAAATGTTGGCTTTATATTTTATGTAATTGTGTAAAATTTATATAAGTTAGAGGGTTCAAACATGAATTTTTCTCCCAGTGAAGATCAAGCAGACCAACAAGTGCTTACATCAACATTGTACGATCAGTACTTTAGGCACACCAAAGGCTCAAAGTGTGACCTAAAAACGCTATCAACCGCCGCTTGATCACTATCAACCGCCCCACTAACCCCTACTAACCCCTACTCCGAGAATGACGTATTCTACGTCAAAACCTAAGACTCGACCCATATCATTCTGCAACCGCCTTATTCGCCTGACTTAGCACATCACGCAAAGAAAACAAAAAGCATTTATTGCCAGCTTGCCATTCATGCTTGAAATCGTTATTTGCAAACGTTTCAACAGTTATCATAATAATAGTCAGTTGCGAGAAAAGCATCATTTAGTTGCAGGAAATTAATTTCGTTTGTCATAAACGCGAGTGATTTTTAAATTGCAGCAATTGAAAAATTTGTTTTTCCCAACTGAAAACTTCGTTTCTTTTTCGCTTCGTTATATAAACACAACGCTTATAGTTCAGAGTTACTTTTTGGGCAAATTTTTACTATAAAAGCAAATTGATAATTTGCTTAACACGCGGACGGAGATAGCAACAGAGATGCGGTGAGTGCAATCCATTATATTTATTTTATTTCAAATTTTTAAAAAATGTATTTAAAAAACAAATAATAAAATATACAAAAATATAAATATTTGTATGGGAGCCTCCCAATGAGAGGTCGGAGGAGTATGGCTGTTGGCCATACATATTAACCCTCCCCATCCGTCGCTAAAAGAGATAATATTGATTTAATTAACAGTTCCACGTTAGGGTATTCCCTGGAGCTGTCTCCCGGTATAGTATGAATACCTGACGTGACCCGAAGAATCGGACTTCTTATTCGGTTGTAGTGACTTCCAAGAGTCATCAAACTCACGGGTTTTTTGGTTTTTAAACAATTGATGTACCGTGTAATTATTAGCGCCAATAGCGATACCCTAGCGTACGTTTCTACTTCCGGCAATTGTATTAAAAAATAATAAGTATACTCAAAACTTTTATTAGAGTCTTAGGCTGACACCACGGTCATTGTCTACTGCCCGTTACAGCTTCCTAGTTGAAGGACATCACCAAATAGTAATTTCATTCTGAGTTTCAATGTTCTGTGACTTTTACTTCCAATGCTATTCGATATCGAAAATTTGGCTTGTATGGCTGAGGCTATACCCCTTTGTCTAATGCCAGTCCCAGTTTTCTACTTGTAGAACGATATTACCAAGTGGTAACTCCATTCTGTGTTTCAATGTTCTCTGATATTTATGTATATGTGTGTGATTGTGATATCAATAATTTGGCTTGTATAGGCGGGGCCATATCACGTTGTCTACAAACCGTCCCAGTTTTCTAGTAAAAGGGCTATACCAAGTTGTAATACCATTCCGAGTTTCAATGTTCTGTGACTTTTATTTCTAAATTTTAGATATCAAAAATTTGGGTTGTATGGGCGGAGCCACACCCAATGCTCACTGAATTGTGCCAATCTTAGGACTCTACTAAATAATAATTTTTTAGCGATTTTCATTGGTGTGTGACTTATGGTTTGAAAGTTATACGAGATAGTTCAATAATGGATTTTGTTATTTTGATTAATCATTTTTTTAATTCGTCGTTAAACACTCAAATTGCTCCTTGATAGTCAATGGGTTCCACTTTGAGAAGCACTTAATTAATCCAGCTTAATTAATTTGTTTTATGTTCATTTAATATATTTATTCATATATCTTAGTTTTTTATATAACTTTCCTTGAATTTTTTTTTATCCTTACAGAATATCGAATCGACCGGGTAAAATGATCGATGGCTCCCTATCCGATACACAAACCTATGCCGAGGTAAAGCCGGAGTATAGCACATATGCCATGTGGCTGAAGCATAGCAATACAGCTGGTAGTCGTCTATCCGAAGGTGATTCGTTGGAAAATATACAAATTGGTGGTAGTGGTGGTGGTGGTTCACCAGGAATGACGCGTCATGGACACAAAATGCAAATGCATCATCGTAATGCAGCAGCAGCGGCAGTGGCTGCAGCTGCGGCAGCCAATGCAGGCGGTATGGCAGGCAACGAATCACCCTATGTGCAGAGTCCACGAATGAATCGCAGCAATAGCATAAGGTGAGAGTTGAAAATTAAATTTAAATATTTTTTTTTCATTTTCAATGAAAATTTCTAGAAATATAAAGCACTTGGAATGTTTTAGTTGAATAACACAAATTTATTTATTTCTTTTAACCCTTAATTTCTTAATTCTTTTGAATGATGAAAAATGTACTTAATTAAATTAAATATTTTTTTTTATTAAAAACTTAATAGCTACTTGAAAGAAAGGACATATCCAAGGTGATAATATATTTATATATAAATCGGATTTTTTATGCAGCCTAAATGTTGATTAAAAAAGCTGATTTTTTTTTTATTTTTAAGTACTTGCCTTACTTGCTGAGTAGTTTGAGTATTTTTGCAAAAATTAGCGTAACATTTTATTTTGATTTAAAAATAATTATTGGAATATATTTTAAAAAAGAAATTTTAATTCTAGTCGAAAACATTGCCGTAGTGCGCTGAAAATTTCGTTTATACAGAAATCAAAGTGCCTTAAATGTGTTGCATACTTTTTTGCTGAGAAGTTTAATTATTTTTTCGTTTGTTCACATTTTCAATTTTTTTTTCTTAACTGCACGCACGTAAAGGCGTCGTAAAGTATGCAGTAAAATTCACGTAAAAAATGGTCATTAACATACTTTTTTATACAGTTGTCTTTTTTACAAGTTTCAAGCTCAGTAGCTTTGAGCTGAAATGACAAACTAAAAAAAAGCAAACTGCAAAATATATTGCATACTTTTAGTCTGCTTTGTAAATGCTGATGACGCTGACAGGGGTGCGAAAAACCTTGCTGCTTAGCTGCTGTTTTATGCAAATTCAGAGTTACAGAAAAACAGTGATAAAGAGATTCAGTGCATAAAAAAAAATTGTGCAGAAGAACATGATATTTGCCATTGCTCGATGATGACAAATCGAGCTCAAGGTTGTAAATAGATATCTACATAATGTGAACGTGATGTGATGGAGTTTTTCACATTGCAACAATTTTTAAAGCATATTTCAAAGCGCTATTCATTACAAGGTAAAGAATACGAGGGTAATTTGATAAGTCAGAGACTTTAAAAGCTATTAAAGCTATTTTGAGTGAAGTATTTTTTTCGGTAAAAACTCGTTTAATTTCTCGAGTCGCCATTTAGTGGCGGCCGCGGTGCAGTGAGTAGAGTGCGTGACCGATACACCAAAGAACCCTGGTTTAATTTCCACCTGTGACAGGAAGTTTTTTCAATTGAATTAATTTTTCTGTTCGGCCGTCACCTCTCTGCAGACAATGGCAAACCCCCAGAGAGTAAATTATGCCATGTAAAGCTTCTTGAGAATATGCACATTAGCCGTTCGAAGTCGGCATAAATCAAGTAGGTCCAGCTCTCGATCAATTGTGTACAAACATTCAATAACACACACGACACAATTTGATCAATAGAACTTCGGTCAAAATCCTTTCAAGGGCTGAAATGGCCAGTTTATTATTATTATTATTAGGCCCCATTTAGATTGATACATTCAGTCCAGCATTTTTCCAATTTTTTTATTCCTTCCAAATAATAGGTTTGATCAAGGTTCTCAAAATAGGCGATTGTTTCAGTGATGATACAATCATTCAACACAAATCTTTTACCACCGACCCATTTTTTCAGGTTTGGAAATAGAGGCAGTTCGTTGCCCAATTTATTGATTTTTCAATGGCGAAAAGAGCACTTTTTCTGTTTTTAACTACAAATTTGTTGTTGGTATTTTATTTCATTGTTAGTGTTAGTGTTTCGTTTTTAATGTTTTCGTTAGATAAAAACATAGCACTGCATATGCAAAAAGAAAAAACAACACAAGACGAACACGTGTTTTTATGTTTCTAACTAAGTGCTCAGGAAAAAAAAGCACAAAGCAAATACAAAAAACTCAATTATTCTCACTGCTGCGCTCTACTGCGCTCTGCTTTATATCAGTGGCAGAATGACCGGAGTGATTTGAGTAGTTGCGTCGATCATGAGTGTTTGGGTAAGTAGAATAAGTATCAACAAGACGACAACAACCATAAGTATTAATGAACCGAAAAACCCGAACTTTACCCGATCCGTGATTTAGGATACTCATATTCATTTGAGCCACCGCATTGCAGCTTCATAGAAGTGAGTATGAGTCGGGCTTGCGATATGGATTGAGTAGGTTTTTGTACTTATTTTTTCGGATATACTTAGAGTCACAAAAAAGCTACCCGATGCAGATCACTGGTGACGACCTCTTTTGACGTTCGACTTGAACGTTCAGCTTCACTCGTGGTACGACTACAACGATATTTAACCTTAATCGGTCCCTTGTGTAAATTTTACACACACTTTTCAACTTCAAGTTGATATTTCTTTAATATAAGTTCATCAAATCGAGCTAGGATTTTGGTTGGTATTTTAAAAATATTTTTTTTTTTTGAAAAATAATAAATAATTTTTAACGACAAGATCGCATTCATTTCATTCATCGATGAAAATATGGTTCTTGAAAAAGTGTGTAAAATTTACACACAAGGAACTTATTCGTTTCTCGAAATAAGGGACCAATGAAGGTTAAAAAACATTTTTGTAAACCATTGAAAATTATGGTGCAAAGTCCCCATAGAATTTATAAAGGCTTTCTTTGGTTTCGGTGATGTTTCTTCTACGAAAAAAAATAATATTTGAAAAGTACACGGAATTGACTTTTTTTCCATTTTTATATAAATTTGCAAGGTTGTCTGCTTTCAATGACTATCAAATACAACTAAATGATTCAGCTTGCTCAAAATTTAAGGGTAGTCTACTCACAGATTATAGTTGACCGCACCAGAGCTGCATTTAAATTTTCTATGCAGAAAATTCAAAAAGTCACTCACTTCTCAAATTACCCTCGTATTTTAAAAATATGCTTGAAAATCTTAAAGTCTTAAAAATACTTTAATATAATGGCTTAATGTAGAAAGACTTAACTCGATTTTTTGTTACTTTATATGAGAAGAAAATATCTGAATAAAATCTGGAAAACATTTTTTTTTAAGAGAGGTGTATTTAAGAGTGATCCACCAGAATTTATTAAAAAGGCTATATCGAAAAAAAAACAGTTTACCGCAAACGAACTTCGTTTGTCGTGCTTGAAATCGTTATTTGCAAACGTTTCAATAGTTGTCATAATAATAGTCAGTTGCGAGAAACGCGTCATTTGCAGGAAATTAATTTCGTTTGTCATAAACGTGAGTGATTTTTAAATTGCAGCAATTGAAAAATTTGTTTTTCCCAACTGAAAACTTCGTTTGTTTTTCCCTTCGTTGTATAAACACAACGCTTATAGTTCATAGTTCCTTTTGGACAAATTGTTACGGAGATAGCAACAGAATTGCGATGAGTGCAATCCTTAAGAAGACGGACGGACATAAGGAGAAGATAATTAATATCGACTCATAACCGCCAAAATATCTTAAGCGCCAAAAAGAAAATTTTACAGGAGAAGGTTTTTTTTTAATTATCTTTGCTATTAATTTTATCTTTTATCTCTTATCTCTTTGCTATTAATTTTATTTTAATAATTTTATCTCTTATATTGATTAATTTCTTTTAGAGAATTTCATCTTAAGCGACACTTTGCTGTCATGAAAAATGTAAACAAACATGTAGTGTGTACTTAAGCTAAAATTGCTTTTGGTTTAAATTCATAATCTAATTTCGTACACCTATGAAATTTTGACAGACGATGTAAACCATCGCAAATTATCGATTTTCATCAAAAAACATAAATCGGATATTATGTCGCTTAAGATATTTTGGCGGTTATGAGTCGATATAATAAATAATATATAGTATATATATAAGATATATTTTTAAATTAATGACAACTTATATTCGTTTCCGATGAATACAACTAGCAAACGAAGTGTAGTTGGCGAATTTTTCAGGTGCGGTAAACGAAAAATTTGTTCGCATGCATACTGCGAAATATGAATCAAGTTAAACTCCCAACAGAAAACCACATAAAGTGCATTTGTATTTGATTCACAATATAACAAAACTCTGCGAATTATCTGGCTAGTTAACGCAAATGCAAACTTGCTCAGAATCAATCACGTGACACTCAGAACTGCCGCCTTGCAACGACGTGTCGTTGCCACCTTACTCCAAGTAACAGTTATAAAACCAGACTATTGCTAATTTCCGCTGTTGCACGGAAGTGGTTCAACATGACATAGACTGAGAATTAGCTGCAGGCTCGTCTGCAAGCTGTTGATAAGTTTATTAGACAGCTCAAATTGTACTAGTCTCTAGACATTATTATGCTGTATACTTTTTTGGGCATCTGCACTAGCAAGCAATGATGTATTTTTGCATGAATTTGTGCTGTTAGCTGGTGGCAAGCTATTAGCAACAGTTTTGTACATTTCCGTTCTATGCTGCACGCAGCCATTATCAGCCAGCGTTAGTTGGTGGTTAAGGTTGTATGGGTGAAATTATAATTGCATAGTTTTAGGCAGACATGCAAAAGCGATTCGCATGGTGCATAAGAGTAAACAAATTGAAAATGAAAAGCTTTAAATTTCAGACACAACAACGAATAGGTTTTAAAAAGAAGAAATAACAAAAAGGAAACTTTTTAACATTACAAACAAAAAAAAAAAAAAAAAAATGTATGCATATGAGACGAATTTAACAGAAACAGATCTTAGCCGACACTCAAACCAATATTTGATACAAAAAATTATCATTTCTGGTGTTGCCATTTCACGGTTTTTTTTATGGTACTCTTTAAATTTTTTATATACTTATCGAAACTGTAGTATATTTAATGAGACAGAATAAGTGATATGTTTTTAAGCATAAGTTATATAAGAGAGCTTAAGTGATATAAGAAGTATTATAAATTCACTTGCTTTAAATGCAAAGTATGAGGAGACCTTATTTTCGTTATTTATTATGTTTTAAAGTTTCTTCAAACACACTTTAGAAAAAAAAAAAAATAATTTTTTTTTTTTATATAGAATTATGATATTATATATAGCATTTTCCAATTAAATGAAACCTTTTAAGAATAGAAAGAATCTATTTTCAAATTAAATGATACTATTTTCAATTCTATCGAACTTTTTCCCAATTGAATGATACATTTTGAAAACCAAACGAAACTTTAATTAAATCATAAGAAACCTTTTTTAAATTAAAATCACCATTTTTTAATTTAGATGAAACTTTATTTTGCACCCATGCTGTGTGCTATGCAACAATTTGTCTCCTAAAAGTGGGTATGGTATCGTGGGCTCTTGAACATATTCTTGAACGGGCTTGTGGTCTTCGAATAAAAAAATTAAAACATCACTCGTCAATAAAAATTATTTTTTTTACGTTGCTACGGAACCAACTGCAATAACTTCATATCATACTCGTATTGCTGCCGAAGTTCTATCATTTGTTGGTATTCACCTCTACGTAATAAAACAAACTAAGTACTTGTATTATACTTCACAGTGCAGTAATATAACAAACATATTATAAACATAAAGTTTCTTAATTATTCTAAATACACAATTTATAATGAGGCCTAATTCAATTAGAAACTGGTTTCATTAAGTTTTGAAAAAAGTTTAGTTTATTTTGAAAATTGTTTCAATCAAATGAAAAAAAAATGTTTCGCTTAATTTGAAAACAGTTTAATTAAATTTGAATATAGTTTTGTTTAATTTGAAATAGTTTTCATTTAATAAGAAAAAGTTTCGCTTTATTTGAAAATAGTTTAATTTGATTCAAAACGGTTTCATTTAATCGGAATATACAATATCTTAAAAAATTTAGCTGGTTTTTAAAAAAAAAAATAAAAACAGTAAAAAATATTATTTGAAATTGTATTTTGCTCAAACAACTTTTTTTTCTTTTTTGTGGGTAAATATTGTTTTGTAAAAAATTTTGTTAACCTTAAAAAACTCATTAAACCTCAAAAATTGGCGAAATTTGATAAGTTATGGAAAAATGGATTCTTGGATTTTCTTTGGAGTATTTACTTATCTATACAAAATATTATCTCTCCATCTGTTCAAACAATCATTCCATCAAATATGTTAATGGTTCAAAAATGACCCTTATATACAATTTAGCGCCAATTGGGTAGTTAACCCTTTCAGTGCCAAATTAGACTTGGCAATGCCAAACATTCCAAACTTCGTTTAGGGTCAGTTTTTAACTAAAATAAGCTGAGTATGAAGTTTGAAAGCCGTTTTGCTTTCCTAATAGATACTACAAAATTTTTTAAAAATATTCAAAAAAATTTTAAAAACTTCTAGCGCTATACATAAATATCACATATTTTTTCTAACTAAAAATGTAAATAAGATCTCTTACATTCGTAATATTATATAATTACCTTTAGCTTTAGAAAATTCTCGGAAATATTTAAAAATATAATTTTTTAATTTGCTCTTTTTTGAAGTCGCGTGGCTGCGTGGTCGCGCTCATGAGTTCACTCGGAATAACTTTGAAAAACATGTTATAAAAATTAATTTTCGTATTTTTGATTTTCTCTTCTTTTTCATCACATTTCAATCTATTATTAAAAATGTATTGTTAAAAATCGGGGTGTCCCAAACTAGAAACAGAGCCACAAAGCGAGCTATTGCCGTATGGCAACAAATATGCCGAAAGGGTTAAGACGATTCCAAATTTATTTGTTATAATAATAATAAACTGGCCATTTCAGCCCTTGGAAGGACTTTGACCGAATGATTTTTTGCAAAAATGGTAAATTATGGAAAAAGGTAGTAGTATGGAAAAACAATAAAAATTTAGCAAAGTTCCTCAACATCAGGAGGAACAGGTTTATGAACAAGATGTTTTGTTGCTTTATGGTCCCGGCATTGCTGATTACTGACATTTAAGTTAAATTGTCAATAAAATTACAATAAATTTTTTAAAAACAAAGTAAAAACAAACTATAATTGCGTTTTTCTATAAATCCTTTCATGCCCGGCTGCAAATTTTCCGAGGAAAAATAAGTATTAGTCTTGACCCAAATATGAACTGACAATAATTTAAGTCTTTGGTGTCCTGGTACTTTTGTTATAGGATGGGCTGTGGTTATGTTATAAGCAATATTGGGATGTGGTTGGACAAACTAAACACTTTTGGACAAACTAAACACTTTTTCATGTGTTTTTTCCTTAATTTATTTATTTCGTTCACTGCGTATTACAATAAAACAATTAATTGAATGTTTTTAAACACTTTTTGTAAAAACATATCTTTCGCAAAACGATCTTGATCTTGACAATTTCACTCTATGGAGAATGGCAACTAAATTAACACTAAAATAACACATGAGGCGTGAAAGGGTTAATTCAGTGTTTTTAAATGGCAACGACTTAATCTCCGAAACTACTTATCATATCGCTATAAATATTGGTGCATTTTATTCGTATGGGCGTTTTGTATGACAATTCACTATATTTAGACCAAAAATTTAATAACTAATTTTTTACTGGTAAAATATATTAAGAAAATGCTAACTTTTTTAATTTTTTTATTTATAATTTATTTTATTTTATTTATCATAGTTTTCGTATCTAAATGAGGTGAACTGTCTCAGCAATTTATCTCTTCTTAAAATTATCGCCTCTTTAAAATTATTTCCATCTCAGATTTCTTGTTTTCAAAATACCACGATTTCAGTGCCATCTAGCGGCATCAAAAAAATATTGAAGTACAAAATTTTTATTATTTTTAAAAGGTGTGTTAAGAAAAAATTACGATAATTATTAAAGTACTTCAGAAAAGAATATCGCAAAAGTATTTTTTTTCGCCTTTGAAAGTGTACTAGTACCATAATGGCTATAACGAAAAAATCACCGCAACTGTTTTTCATACAAAATACCCGGCCTGTAACATTCTAAGAGATGCTTTGCGTAGCCCCCCTACGAATTCATGGTGTTAGATTCCCCCATTAGGTTCTGCAAAGGATTACTAAATATTAATGCCTATGAAACTTTAACAGTAAAAGTTTATATTTTATTCCTTGAGAACAGCTTGATTGATTGATTGATGAAAATTCTCTTTAAAATTTACTTTAAGATGCAAAAATTTTTATTTCCAATGCAAAATTCAATAAACTAAATCAACCAGTTCTTTGGCAAAAGGAAATGTCAAGTTTTTCATATAAAAGACACAATAGTGGTCCAAGAAAATTCTCTGATGTTCGAAAAAAATTTAAGCCAAGTTGGCTGCCTTTTAATGGTACCGGGCTTGAATTTCAGCCAGACCTTGGTCAAAACATCCTACTGTTATTGAACTTGGTTCTCCTATTTTCCCCAGGACTTTATGCCCCATTTCGAACCTACGTAGATTTGACAGAATAGGTGTAGCATTTTGAATGCTTGGCTCAAAGCTAAAAAAAACGAGTAACTCAATAGGGGGAAAATTAATAAATATGAGGGAATATATCAAGACCGAATTTTATTCCATATAAAAAAGGGGAATCTTTTTTTATTTTTTCCTAGATACAACTTGAGACACGTAGAAAAATTTGAAATAATCCGTAAAATGTGAAAAATAAACAAGCGCCGAAGATTTTTATTCTTCAAGACAATGTGAGCTCGAGGCTTTTTTGAGCACTCACAGTCGTTTTTAAGCATTTAAGACGACAAAATTGTAGTTAAATAGTACCTACTATTGCAGTACTTTCTGCATCACTGATAAAGCCGCTATGCAAACAAGATTGAAAAGAACTGCAACAATCTAAAGCCAAGCGAGCAAATATAGTTGCATAGTTTTAGGCATTTATTTTTATTAAGTCTTCAAGCTAAGTTGTAGACAAAATTAACTGTATAGAAAACCTATTTTCAAAAAACTTTAAGCATTCAATATTCATGAAAAAAATATTCTTTAAATTTTCTTTATTGAAATATAAAAATTATTATATTCATGAGCATGTGACTGTACGATTTTTCACAGAATTCAAGACACTCAAGTGTTTTTTTTTTCCTTGAACCGTACATACCCAAAGCAATGTTTGCATTTTTAATTCTGTCGAGTAGAAACATTTCGAAAAATAAACTTCGTCCTTCAATCAATATAAAATTCATGCCAAACTTTCCAAACGAATGGTTATGATTTCCTTTGCATCGAAATTTAAGTGGCACAACTTTTTAGCCAATAAAGTTCTCAAATTTTTAAGTGCCAATAATATGTGAGTTTTTAAAGCATGAAATTTGTGTTTTAAGTTTTTTTTAGTAACAAATCAATTCACAAAAATTTCCCTTGAACATATTTGATTGTATTTACATAATGATTATGTGAATAATGGATGCACTTACATAACTTAAAATCAGTCAAATCGGAAATTTAAAAAATCGCATTATTTTACTCTCTGAGGTTTGCCATTGTCTGCAGAGAGGTGACGGTCGAACAGAAAAATAAATTCAATTGAAAAATTTTTCTGTGTCAGATGGAATTGATTTCGAAATTGAGGGTTCTCTGGCGTATGGGTCACGCACTCTACTCACTGCACCACGGCCGCCACGAGATCGTAATAGAAGTAAAAATAGAATAAAAATAGAAGTAAGAAAAAATCCGAATTATGAGTTATATACGAGTTACTAAAGTACAAATTTGAACTTCTTAAAATTTATTTCTTAGGGTTATTTAACAAATAAAAAAATCTTTCACCATCATAACCCAATAAGTTGTAGTCTACATAGACAAGTCATTTGGCTTTAATTCTTGCACGAGCTGCATTTTATAGGCACGTACGCCAAGATCCTTACGTAAAATTTTCCACGTAGTCAAAAGACAAAGGCCAACAAGTTGAGAACGGCTACGAATCCACATTTCAGCGTCTTCTTCAACATTTCGCGCTACAGCGGCAATAGTCTCTTCGGTACGCACATATCTTTGACTTGTTGATGGTTACGAATAGCGAAGAGTAAAATTAGTGCGAAAACGATCAATTAGCACTACAGCGGCAATAGTCTCTTCGGTACGCACATATCTTTGACTTGTTGATGATTACGAATAGCGAAGAGTAAAATTGGTGCGAAAACGATCAATATCTGCACGAATTGCTTGCTCACTAGGCCGATTATGTTGTTTATAAAATGGACGAAGTGTTCTAGGAACTCCGCGAACAGATTTATTTTTTTCCAAAGCAAATTTCCAAAATTTGGAAGTGTTGTCGTGGCGTTGAACGATTCATGATGAATTGCCAGACCTTATTGAACTGAAATGTCAACACAGTTTGACATTCTCAACTCTCAAACCATAGACAACAACCATAAAAAATTCTCATGCAGCTAAAAAAACACCCTGTACTTGTTTACTCAATAAGAAATTTTGCTCCAAATTATTTAAAATGTTAAACCCTTATTCTTTAGCCTTTATACCTGCGTCTTTAATCTTTAGTCTTTAGTCTTTACTCTTAAATCTTTAGTCTTTAGTCTTTAGTCTTAAGTCTTAAGTCTTTAGTCTTGAGTATTCAGTCTTTAGAATTTAGTCTTTAGTCTTTAGTCTTTAGTCTTTAGTCTTTAGTCTTTAGTCTTTAGTCTTTAGTCTTTAGTCTTTAGTCTTTAGTCTTTAGTCTTTAGTCTTTAGTCTTTAGTCTTTAGTATTTAGTCTTTAGTCTTTAGTCTTTAGTCTTTAATCTTTAGTCTTTAGTCTTGAGTATTTAGTCTTTAGTCTTTAGTTTTTAGTCTTTAGTCTTTAGTCTTTAGTCTTTAGTCTTTAGTCTTTAGTCTTTAGTCTTTAGTCTTTAGTCTTTAGTCTTTAGTCTTTAGTCTTGAGTCTTTAGTCTTTAGTCTTTAGTCTTTAGTCTTTAGTCTTTAGTCTTTAGTCTTTAGTCTTTAGTCTTTAGTCTTAAGTCTGTAGTCTTTAGTCTTTAGTCTTTAGTCTTTAGTCTTTAGTCTTTAGTCTTTAGTCTTTAGTCTTTAGTCTTCAGTCTTCAGTCTTTAGTCTTTAGTCTTTAGTCTTTAGTCTTTAGTCTTCAGTCTTTAGTCTTTAGTCTTTAGTCTTTAGTCTTTAGTCTTTAGTCTTTAGTCTTTAGTTTGTACTCTTTAGTCTTTAGTCTTTAGTCTTTAGTCTTAAGTCTTTAGTCTTTAGTCTTTAGTCTTTAGTCTTTAGTCTTTAGTCTTTAGTCTTTAGTCTTTAGTCTTTAGTCTTTAGTCTTTAGTCTTTTGTCTTTAGTCTTTAGTCTTAAGTCTTTAGTCTTTAGTCTTTAGTCTTTGGTCTTTAGTCTTTAGTCTTTAGTCTTTAGTCTTTAGTCTTTAGTCTTTAGTCTTTAGTCTTTAGTCTTAAGTCTTAAGTCTTTAGTCTTTGATCTTGAATCTATAGCATTTTAGTCTTTAGTCTTTAATCTATAGTCTTAAGTCTTTAGTCTTTAGTCTTTAGTCTTTAGTCTTTAATCTTTAGTCTTTAGTCTTTAGTCTTTTGTCTTTAGTCTTTAGTCTTTAGTCTTTAGTCTTTAGTCTTTAGTCTTTAGTCTTTAGTCTTTAGTCTTTAGTCTTTAGTCTTTAGTCTTTAGTCTTTAGTCTTTAGTCTTTAGTCTTGAGTCTTTAGTCTTTAGTCTTTAGTCTTTAGTCTTTAGTCTTTAGTCTTTAGTCTTTAGTCTTTAGTCTTTAGTCTTTAGTCTTTAGTCTTTAGTCTTTAGTCTTTAGTCTTAAGTCTGTAGTCTTTAGTCTTTAGTCTTTGGTTTTTAGTCTTTAGTCTTTAGTCTTTAGTCTTTAGTCTTTAGTCTTTAGTCTTTAGTCTTTAGTCTTTAGTCTTTAGTCTTTAGTCTTTAGTCTTTAATCTTTAGTCTTTAGTCTTTAGTCTTTAGTCTTTGATCCTGAATCTATAGCATTTTAATCTTTAGTCTTTAGTCTTTAGTATTTAGTCTTCAGTCTTTAGTCGTTAGTCTTTAGTCTCTAGTCTTTAGTATTTAGTCTTTTGTCTTTAGTTTTAAGTTTTTAGTTTTTAGTCTTTAGTCTTTAGTCTTGAATCTTTAATTAAGAGCTTCAAGCTTTCAAGCAATTAAACTTTTAATCAAGAATTATTATTTAAAGTCAATAGCCTTTGAATATGTTTGTCATACTCCTCTTCGAAATGGAACAGCTCATGCTTACGGTGTCATCAAGAGTTTCCTTGTTGTGTAATTGTGACAAATAAGTGTGACCGGCATTTATGCGAATAAGTAAGATAGACATCATGACATGCAATAAATTTAGTAAAATTCCAAGTACAAAATGGTAATACATATACGAGGAAAAAACTACGATAACATTGAAAAGGATATTTTTCAAACGGAGTCGCATCAGATTTAAACATGTGCATGGTTGGTCATGAATATTTATTTGATGTAAAATATCCGCTGTAAACTGACAAGAGACGGAAGCAACAAAGTTTGCAAAGTTTGTAAAATAAAATATAATATATGTAATGTATAGATAGTGTAAATGTGAAAATATATCACGTTTATTTATACAAAGTGATGAAGCGAAATAAAAATATTGCAAAAATGTGCACATGTGATGAATTGAATGCGACAAATGTGGGGATTGTGAACATGTTGATGAATTTTGGTGTAAAATGAGTTAAATTTATTGAAATATTTTACAGATATTGAACTGAAAATTGAAATGAATTTCTGTAAATTATGGAAATGTTAAATTTTTCACTTAAACAGAATATTTTTTTTTATTTTTCTGCTTAAATCAATAGATACAAAAATCAGTAGATGCATCTTTCTTTAAACTGCATGTATTTTTATTTATTTTTTATTATTTTTTTTTTTGCATATTGTTCCTAAATTTATAAATTATGATTTAGATTATGATAGAATTATTATCCTTAAATATATTACAACACTTTTTTTTCTTTTTAAATTCTTTCACAGATCCACCAAATCAGAGAAAATGTATCCTTCGATGCTAAGCCGTGGTCCCGATGTCGAAATCGAACCCTACTATTGTCTGCCAGTTGGCACCATTGCTGCTCAAAATGGCGTTATATCAGCACAAATGGCAGCTGCTGCCGCAGCGGCAGCACATGACGCCTCAGGTCGCCAGCAGGCATCCAGTGGTGGCAGTGGCCCAGGCGTTGCCTGGAGCCAACCAACATCGCCGACGCCACTGAATCGTGGTTTTGGCGGTGGACCACTTTCGCCCACACAGCAACATGCAAATGCTATGATGGGCTTGGCCTCAACTGGCATGCCCGGCGGCGGCACTGGTGGTGGACATCGCCTGACATATCCGAAGAAAAATGATGAAGGTACGTTGAAACAGCTTTGAAATTATATTAACTCTATTCAAATTTAGTTTTATGCAAGACATTTTATGTTTTTTTTTTTATTTTTTTTTTAATTTTTTTATACTTCACCTATAAAATTTATATTATTATAAGTTTATAATTTAATTATACTAAAATTATAACAAATTTGGTTTTTGTGGCAAATTTTTGACACAACAGAGTTTATCATTTTTTAGTTTCTAGGTACTCACAATGTTTTTTGTACGGGTCCTTATTGTGTTGTTTACCGTGCTTTTAAAATTGTATTTCAGCCAAAATGTAAAGCTAAACGTGAAGATTTTCGTGCGATTAATTTTTACAACTTCCGATGTGAATTATCTCAACAAGAGTGTATCGATGAACTCAATTTGACTTTTAGTGATAAAGCATCATCAAAAACCGCTAGCCGAGCCGTACTTCGCTCACTGACGAATTTCGTGAAGGGCGTTCAAATTTTGTTGTTGTGTCACAACACATTGATTCTGTGCTCGAACTGATAATGCTTGATCGTTATGTGATATACCGTAAGGTTGAGGCATCATCAACCAATACATTAGTACGCGGAAAAAAAGTCACTGACTTCTCAATTTGCTCTCGTACCTTATATGGCTTGACTACTGACTAGAATTTTACACAACTTTTAAAATCGCACCATTAAAACACCACTTTGTGAAAACCAATATATCAATATAAATATATTATTAACTCTTTCAGTCACATTGTCCAATATATTGGACAAGAGAATTCAGCATGTTCAAATAATTATTGTTTTACGAAGATAAGATTGTTTGATTGCTACTACACGCAAAAAAAAACATTTAGTTTGCCGCAAACGAACTTCGTTTGTCGTGCTTGGGATCGTAATTTGCAAACGTTTCAACAGTTGTCATAATAATAGTTCAGTTGCGAGAAACGCGGCATTTAGTTGCAAGTAATTAATTTCTTTTGTCATATACGCGAATGATTTTTAAATTGTAGCAATTGAAAAATGGGTTTTCCCAACTGAAAATTTTTTTTGTTTTTCCCTTCGTTGTATACACACAACGTTTATAATTCAGAGTTACTTTATGAAGAAACTGTTCTATATAAGCAAATTGGTAAATTTCTTAATATTCGGACGGAGATAGCAACAGAGGCAGAGATAAAGAGATTGGAAATTTCGGCAAGAAAGAGATAGCCGTATGCTGAAATGCAGTCAAGACTAATGTAAATATTATAAATTTGTTAGTAAAATTTCATGACGAACTCACCCCTCTCGATGAATTCATCCCTCTGGATGGACATGAGTGCTGGTGAATATCTCACTTTCGACCGCTAAGCAAACCACCAGTGTACACATAGGGAAAAACTAGCTTACAATTTTTGTTGAAACAAATTCATGCATTTAAAAATTAGAACACAGTTTTTAAAACAAAGATAAACATAGCTGTTCTTGAAAGAAATTTAATTATGTTTTTCTGCTAACAACAGCACTTGTAAATAGAACAAGTGTTTTTATTTTAAATTCAATTTTTTTCTATCAAAAATAGTTTTGTCTATTATCAAAGCAACTCCATAAATTAAATTGACAATACTGACATTTCTATATTAAGAAAAGTTCTTTATCGACTTTTATTAACAATATTCTTGCTCAACTAAAAACAATTTTCATTTAAATATGCAAGACTTTTTTGGGTGTAGGACCTATTTTTAACAAATATGAGGTGAACTCACAAACACAATACGTGCTTGCATAAAAAATTGTAGAAAAGGCATTTTTAGCTGTCAAAATCAACAGAATTCACAAAAGAAACGAAGTTTCCCATCTTATTATCTCTGACAGAGGTGCGATGAGTACAATCCATAAGAAGACGGACGAACATAGGGGGAAAGACAATTAATATAATAAATAATAATGACCGTAATAGCTTGCGGTATATATGTATGAAATAAATAAATAAATAAATAAATAAATATGTATACATATATATATATAGGATACATATATTTTTAAGTTGACAACTGAATATTCGTTTGTGGCAAATACAACTCGCAAACGAAGTGTAGTTGGCTAATTTTTCAGTTGCGGTGAACGAAAAATTTCTATGCGTGTAGTTGGAGTGCTTATTTAGCTCTCTGAGAAAAATATAAATGTTTACATTTTTTACCGTTTTGATTTTCTAAATGAATTTTATAGTAAGGTCTCGTAGTAAAGCACGTGAGCCTCAAATTCAAAGCCGAAAGGAAGTGTTTTAAAATAAAAATTTTTCCTATATGTAAATAAATTTAATAATTTTTATTAAAATATTATTTTCACTTTATAAATAAATTAGTAATTTTCTGAAATTTGTGGTACCTGTAGTACCAATGTCCAATATATTGGACATGGTTTTCCAGCCCGGTGAGATATACAATCTCCAACTTTTTTACAGATTCATGTTCAAGGACCTTAGATTATTATATACATACATATATAAATTTTCAGATTTTTAGCTCAACGCTACGATTTTCGTGACTGAAAGGGTTAAATAAAAATAAATCAGGCATTCTATTCTTTGATCTATTAAATTGTTTAAAATATTTGAGCCTTAAAAATATGCTCAGTTTTTTCTTATGATCTGTTAGTGTTTTGATAAAATTAATAAATTTTCCTCAAAAAATGTATTTTTTACAGTGCACGGTAGCGCCGCTTCTTTGCTCTCTGGCGGCAGCTCTCTTTATGGCTCAGCAGAGGAACGTCAGGCCAATGAAATACGTCGTTTAAAACGGGAACTTTTGGATGCACGCGAACAGGTGCTGAGTTTGAGCAGTCAGCTTTCAACAAATGTAAGTTATTTGCAAATAATTTAAACATAGTAATTACACCGAACAACAAAATCAATTTTTTTTTCCAAAATAACAAGGTTCCGACAAGAGATTCTGGTAGAGGGGACAAAAAAAAAACAATACACGTGTATCGGCGTTTTGAAAGTTTACGTAGGAGTCTTATATTAGATTAGATTTAATTTTCCCCCTTTTTGAACATTCTTATATTGAATGGGCATAGAAAATCATGTTATCCTTACATTTTGGGTATAGGATGTGTTCGGAGGATTTATGTAAAATACTACAAGTATTAATACTCCAAATATTTTTATGGAACATTTTAACCGTCTAACTTCTCAATTTATGGGTCTTTTTTGAGCTTTTTTTGATAAAAGGCAAAAAAGTCCTATAAAATAAAGATATAATGGGTTAAAATGTTCCACAAACAAATTTATCATAAAATTCTACTATAAGTCTCTGAATACCCTAAAGCTGAAAATTCAACTTAAATGCCAGAAATAAGTCAAAACTTTAAATGTGTTAAAGGGTGTATTTCGTACTTAGTCAGAATTGATGATTAAATTTCGCACAAAACTTGGTTTTAGGGGGTTACTTTCTGTGAAAAAAGTATTTTACTCATTTGGCCCATCATACTTAGCAATAGCAACGAACCTTATCGGATGCACTTTGGCTGATAAGATCCATGAGGTTCAAACAAAAAAACTATGAAAAGCAAAATCAAAACATCAAAACAAAAGTTAAATTGAATCCCCTCCTCCGGTTCCCATATGCTTTGATTGTAGCAAAACGTGTTACCATATGTCCATATGCTTGTTATGATGTTCACAATTTTTGGCGTTTTTAACTCTCTGCAGGTGACGTCGTAGTCTGACAGACACCGAAAATAAAAACTTCATGAGTAAAAACGTAAAATTCGAAGATACGAAATTCGTTTTTATCTTTCAAAAAAACGTATTTTATTGCAAATTATATTTTTATGTTAGCATCATAAGTATTTGCTGTTGTATGGAATAAGGTCAAGAAAGTTACAGTCAGAAACTTCATCATAGGAAATCAGTTTAAAAGTGAGGTCTGCTGGAACCCACATCAGGTGTATTGTTAAATTTGGAGCACGTCACACAGTGCTTTGTCCCCATATAGTGAATCGGCAAAATGCTGGTTCAAAATATGTTAATTAAGAAGAATTCGAAGTTTCGGAAAAATCGGTGCAAGGACATGACTACCTCCCATACATCTTTTAATTTAAAAGTTTAATTTTAGCTATAATTGTATATAGAATGAATCGAAAGTTGTTAACTATCTGTTAAAATATGTCTTTTAGCTTAGTGGTTAATTTTGTTTCATTCGGTGCAAGGACATGACTACCTGCCATATATAATTTTTCTCAAAAACTAAATTGTAACTACATTAGTGATCAGAATGCACTTAAAACTTATAACAACTTATAAAACTATATTTTTGGGCTCTCTGGGAAATTTCGCTTCATTCGATACAAGGACATGACCATCTCCCATTATTCTTTTTCTCAAAAACTAAATTTTAGCTACATTTGTGATCAAAATGCACTCAAAACTAATAACAACTTATAAAACTATATTTTTGAGCTCTCTGAGAAATTTTGCTTCATTCGATACAAGAACATGACCATCTCCAATGTCTCCTTTTTCTCATAAACTAAATTTTTGCTACATTTGTGATCAAAATGCAAATAATTTAATATTCTCTTTAAAAAGGGTCATAAATAAATTTCTTTCTAAATTTGCTCAACAAATAAGATAATTAATTTTAATTGTAATTTATGATGTTTTCTTTCAAAATGTATTTCTCAATTTCTTTGAATTCATAATTTTTTTTATGTGTTTTGTAGACCTAAGTGACGATAGTTCCGGATCTGACATTAATAACAAATGAGCCATTAAATCTCTATTTGTATTTTCTCTCGTCGTTTTTCTTGTATGGGATAATCGCACATTCCTTATATTTTTATGACTGGCTTCTAAGGCTTCTTCGGACAAACACCCTAGAATAAAAATTGTTAATATTTTATTACCTATTAGCAAGTTGAAGTATTCCGGAACATCGCACCCATGCACTAAAACCTTATGAACAGTACTTGGCATGTAATACCAGCCATACTGTATTAAATATGAGTTTCTAGTAATATTTAGCAGCTCCTTAAACGTTATCACATTAACCGGGATTCCGCAAGATAAAACTCTTAATATTATGCCAAAGTTATCAATAAGACTTCTATCAATCCCCGTAATTTCAGCAGAAATTTCACTATTTTCAAAAAATCGTCGAGCCGTGTTTCCGTCGTTAGTAGATCCAAATCCCGTTTTTACTGGGTCTATTATTAATCCCGTCCGTGTTTTGAATTCATTTTGAATTCTTTTTTTGTTTTGTGAAAAAACTGAGGTATTTTCCTTATTGACTCTCCAAACTTTCAAAGGAAGACGGTAAGCAATGTGCAATATGCATTCAAAAATGCGTATCCAGCAGTCGAGTGTAGAAAGTCCATATTTATAATTATTAATACAAGGGTCCTTAATAATGTTTATATTGTTCATCTCTGTAGGGCTTGCATTACATATAAAGCACCTACTTGCTGAGTTTGTGTTCTCAAACAGACCTACAGTCAATAAAATGGCACAGCTTGCAAAAATTGAATTGAACATTGAACGTAGCTGGAACCCTTTGCTTGGAAAAAAATTATATAATCATATTATTGATTTTTGTAAAACTAAAAAATATAGATTCCGGTTAAAAATCTTACATTTTTTTTTTACTAGTGGTTAGATTTGTTAACAAAGTAAATTAATGAAAAATAAAAAATCGCCTACTTTTTATTTATATATTTTTTTAATTTTTCAAAGTTTGCAAAACTTTAGGGTTTCCGCCAAAAAAAAAAAAATATTCTTTCAATTTTTGGTAAGTTTTTGTCACTATTTAATAAAAATTATACACTACATACATCAAAATTTGATTCATTTTTTATAGTAATAAAAAAAAAATTGTATAAACTAATATTTTGCTAATAAAATAAAAAAAAAATTGTATAACCTAATTTTTTTTTTAAATTTTGGCAGTACCATAAACTTAGGTCTTTGCAACATTTTCTGAAACTTTGGAAATAAATAAAGAAAATTTTTCCAAAGTCGGTTTGTTAAAAGATATGTTGAACTACATAATAAACTGGTTTAAAGAAAAATATTAAAACCGGTCAATTAGTTTGTTAGCCCGTTTTGAAAAGTCAACAAAAAAAAAGCGTTTAAAGTTTTGCTCTACAAGTACTATGGTTGTAAGCGCTGTAGAAAGAACCTTTATTATTAGATGGATTGATTGAAAATTTTATTTACATATTTACAACAATTATCAACAACAATAGAATCAATGGAAAAGTCTTTTTTATATCATAAAAAATTAAAAATTTTGTTCAACTGCCTTTGAAAGGAAAAAAAAAAAAAAACGTAAGTTGTACTTGGGCTCGTCCGGGATTTGAACCCGGGACCTCCCGCACCCTAAGCGGAAATCATACCCCTAGACCAACGAGCCAGCTGGCCGGAAAGAGACACAAATCGCATATCAACATGGAACAAAGTTGTGTGTATTAATAGCGTTACTCTTGCTTTCATTTGCTACAATTTTATAGCATGCGAGTTAATAGATAAGAGCGCATGCGAGAAAACTTTGATGAAATAAGTGAATACAGTGATTTATTGATGCCAAGATAGCAAAACATTTATTTTAACACAGAAACACGACTGACTGTACGTATAAAATTAGTGAGTAAATTTAGAGAGGAGTATTTTTTTCTGTTTAGAAAATATTTTTGCATAAAAACAAAAAAAAAAAAAAATAATAAGTTTTTGATATAAGTTTTATAAATATATTCTTATCAAAAATAAAACACCTTGAAGAAATAAAAAAATAAATAAATAATAAAAAAAATTATAAAAAACACTTTAAATAAAACATCTTGAAGAAATTGAGGAATAAATCCATCTTTGCATTTAGACAAAAGAAATAAAATGAGTAAATTTTTAAATTGGCAAGAACTGAAGAGTAACAAAAAAAACAAAAAACAAAAAAAAAAATTCATTTAAAAACTGCTCCCTTGTGTCAGCTTAGCAGACAAAAACAAATAACAATTGTGAGAAAAATAGAAGCGACGAAGTAGCAAAACGAAATCATTTCAAGCCGAACCAAACAGAGCACAAAGAATAATAATCATAAGAAAAAAACAAAATCTAAAAACAAAAAATTTACACAGAACAAAGAACTTGAGACAGCAGCAAAAATCTTGAGAAGTCAAACATAAATGTGCAAAGCTTTGCAGCAGTTAAAAAAGCTGCGAGCACAAAGTTCGCAAGTCCAAAGTATGGAGTCAAAAGAAGTTTCGTTTTTAATTAGAATTTCTCCGCAGTGATAGTTTAATTATTTAACATATTTCTTTTTTGGTTTGTGTTCTTTTTTTTATTTATTTTATTTTATAATTTCATATATATAACTATTATCAGAGATAAGTTCATCAGTTAAAATATTGAAAATTAAAAAGAATTTGAGCACATTACATTTTATTTTTTAAATATTTAAATTTTGTTATTTTGTGTATTAAATAAAGTTTGATATTTAATAAATTAAAAAAAGCTTATTTGTAATTAAAAAATATAACTTGGGCTCGTCCGGGATTTGAACCCGGGACCTCCCGCACCCTAAGCGGAAATCATACCCCTAGACCAACGAGCCAGTGGTGCATAATAACATTTACATATGTTTTGACAGTGTTGCTTTTTCGGCAAACTGTTAAGATGTTGGATATTTAGGTATTGCACTTATTTAAAATCTTTGACTTTAAAGAAAGTTGCATGTTGGTAAAGTCAAGCACTTTTTTAACTGACTTCAAAAAGGAGGAGATTCCCAAGTTCGTTGGTTTGTCCGTTTTTTTTTTTAAATGTATGTACAGTATTGGCCAAAACTAAAGCACCCTTTAAGTGTATTTTATTCAAATATTTATTTTTTTATGAAAACAACGTTGTTAATGTATGTTCAATATTAATTTTATTTATTTATACCATTATTATTATAAACAAAAACAAAAAATTCAGAGTATTTAAAATAAAAATAATATAACAAAAAAAATATTTTCATCGGAAAAATTAAGCGGACAAAACTAAAGCACCCCCTTCTAAAGGTAAATTAAAACTTAAAAATTTAATACTTAGTCGCGAACCCTTTATTCTGGATGACACAAGCACATCTCTTAGGCATAGAGGAAATTAAATTATTAATGATATCCTGCGATATCCCATTCCAGGCTATTTTAATTGCTTGAAATAAATCTTCTTTTGTTTTGCAGTTATCTCTATTGATTTTCATATTGACGATCTCCCACAAGTTTTCAATAGAATTTAAATCGGGTGATTGGGCAGGTCAACCAAGTACTTCTATCCAATTGGTCCGAAGCCAGGCTTTAAAAACTTTAGAAGTGTGTTTCGGGTCGTTGTCCTGTTGAAATCTCCATTGAATTGTCATCTCTTCCTCAGCATATGGCAACATCACATCTTTTAGAATGCCAACGTACATAAAACGATCCATAAATCCTTCAATCAAATAAATTGGCCCAAGTCCTTGACCAGAGAAGCATCCCCAGACCATTACACTGCCCCCTCTGTGCTTAACAGTGGTTTTGCAATACTTAGATTTTAATCTTTCTCCTTTTGGCCTGCGTACCCTACTAATTCCATCCGAATTTTTAAGGTTGTACTTTGACTCGTCAGAAAACAACACAGTCTTCCATTTTTCGACACTCCAGTTAAGGTGGGTTTTGACGAATTCAAGTCTGGCTTTCTTATTCTTAGACCATATGAATGGCTTTTTTGCTGGTCGTCGACTGGATAATCCGGCTTCTACAGCTCTTCTCCGGATCGTTCTTTCGCTAATATCTACACTTTAACGATTTTTCACTTGTCTAGAAGAGATTGTAGGATCATTCTGAATTGTCCTCTTGATCAAGGAGCCATCCTGCCGCGAAGTTTTACGCGATTTTCCTCCAATATGTACAGGAGATATGCGACCTGTGCGCAAAAACTTTGATATCAGTCTAGAAAAAACTGATCTCTTCACTGAATATTTTTCACTCAGTTGATGTCGTGATAAACCGGCTCTCCAATAATAATATTAAGTTTAATATATTAAGTTATTAAGTTAATAATTTTAAGTTTAAATTCACTTGAATACTTGTTTCTTGCCATTGTTCTTATCTCACCGAAAATTTTTAAACAATGAACCTTTTTACGTAAACAGCTTCTTAAACGCGTTTGTAGGAAGTACCGTTCATAATTACCGCAGATTTGCAGAGAAGTAGTCAAATCTGCAAACAAATTTCTAGGGGTGCTTTAGTTTTGTCCGCTCAGTTTTATGGTTTAAAACATTTCTTAATTGTAAATTTTTTATGTACGAGACATTTAATGTATTAAATACTTTTTTATTAATAATTAAGGTATAAATAAATAAAATTAATACTTAACATATTTTAATAACGTTGTTTTCATGAAAAACTTAATATTTGAAAAAAAATTCACTTAAGGAGTGCTTTAGTTTTGGCCAATACTGTACATCTATATAACTCCTTAAGCACTTGTCCGATTTTCCTAATTTTTTATCAACAGATAGATATTATTAACGTGGAGGTCCTTTTTTAAAAAAGTGGGCGATATTTGACAAAGGGGCGCGCCATTATTAGAAAAACACTGTTTTTCAGTTAATATTGACAGTAGGGTACTGAAATTTACAGTAAAAATACATGATGAGGCACAATTATTATAAAAATCCGGTCTATAAGTGGGCGATATTTGACAAAGGGGTGTGGCAATATTAGAAACACACTGTATATCGAATAACGTTGACACTATATTATTAAAATACTATATCTCAGTTAATATTGACACTAGCGTACTAATATTTTGTATGCAGGTAGGCGGGTAGATAGAATCATTACAAAAGTGAGCGGGATTGTACATAGGGTGTGGCACTTTAAGGAAAGTAGTATGTATATATCGGTTAATATTGATACTTGGAAACTGAAATTTGGCACAGGGCTATGTAGAATTATTATAAAGTACGATCAATAAATTGGGCGGGATAAGAAAAAGAGCGTGGCATTTTAATAAAACTTGTAAAGAGATAGAAATAAAAAATACCCAACAAACTTTCAGGTATTAATAAAACAAATTTTTTATGAACAAAGTTTCATGTTTGAAATTTTCCTTAAAAATACCATGACATAAATATTCTCTAAAAACGAAGAAAAAAAACTTTTTACCAAAAAAAAAAAAAAACGAATTCAAAATCACTATAAAGCAGTGGTCATCAAACTCTATACAAGCATACTTTGTTTATGTATAAAAGCTCATTGAAAGCTTTGCACTGAAAAAAATACTACTTGAGTTTCAGTCCAGCTTTTATGCAAGGCGATGGTTCGCTTGTTTGATTATTCAGTGGCGCCGAAAAAAAATTTTCATCTGGTGTATTACAAATCTATGGGAGGCGTGAGGGGGAAATGTTTTTAAAAAATTTTGCGATTTACGTATGCTTACTACTGTTCATAATAACAAAATTCATATCGAAGAAACATATTAACATTCACTATTTTATGCACTGTTACAAAAAAGGAGAAAACTTTAAAATAGTAAAGGTTAATTTTATAATATAATTTCAATTTTTGTTTTTTAATTCTTTAGGTTTTTTTTCGTTTTTGATTTGATTCAGCGTTCCTCAATCCATACATTGAGGTTCAGGAAAAATTATTGTCTGCAAAAAAGAATTGCAACTCCCATTCAAGTAGAGACATTTTGCCTAGAAATAGCAAAAACTGATATTTTTATTAGTGTAGCATAAGTTACGTATGCGCAGCAAAAAAACAATGCATGCATGTACCACAGGTCTGTTCTGCATGAGTTAATATGTATAGAGAAAGCTTTTAAGCACAAAAGCTCAAATGCCCGCGGGCATAGGCTTTGAAAATCACTGCTATAAAGTAAAAAAAAAAAATAATAAATAACTTTTCCCATTAATTTCTTGGTCAAATTTTAAAAGCTATTTATATGTATTATAATATGTATTGGAAATCTTATCATTTTTATTTTTTCTATTTTGTTTTATTATCATCAATATATTAATTGCTTTATAAACCTAAAAGCTTTGAAGTCGGCGCTAATCTTTGACACACAATCATGATCTTTTACCATCCCTGCACTATTTTAAACTTTTTTATTTGATGCTATGCTGCCTTGGTGACAATGTAGTAATTTTAAAAGCTTTGTACACATAAAAATTCTCTATATTGGTTTGGGTGAGCTTGTAAAGCTCATATTGAATATGACATAGTATGTAACAGATGCACAAATAATTCATGGAACACATTGGCTACATTCAGCGTACTCAACAATTGCCAACTGAAAGAAAAAAAATCGCTAAAAAGCTTTTATATTCATAAAGTAAGTAATATTTTCGTGATAATAAAACAAATTAGAAAAAATTAAAATAAAAAGATTTCGACTTAGTACGATTAGCGCCACCTTTAAAGCTTTTACGTTCATAAAGCAATTAATATATTGACGATAATAAAACAAATTAGAAAAAATGGAAATAATAAGATTTCTAATATTATTAAACATATAAATAACTTTTAAAATTTGACCAATAAATTAATGGGAAAAGTTATTTAAAATTATTTTTTACTTTGTAGTAATTTTGAAGTCAGTTTTTTTTTTTTTTGTTAAAAAGTTTTTGTTTACAAACATATTCTCACTAAATATTTTAGAATATTCCAATATTTTGGAATCATCAAAAGGACTTGTTAAATAAGAGGTGTACTGACAAGAGGTATAAGGTCACTTGGCAATTTTGAATGTTGTTATATTTCCTAGATAATGTCCATTTGTCAACTTTAGAATTCAATAAATATTTATGTCTCTCGGATGTCTCCGGCAATTGTCGGTGTTATTAAAAAAAAAAGCCTACACCTCTTCTTGATACAACTTATACAAGGGCTGCCTTCTAAGTCCTGCGCCTTGGTAACACTAAGCATTGCCAGATGAATTTTGACAACTCCATTCGAAAATTTGACATTTTCTAGCAGAAACGTACTCACAACATTTTTATGTATGTGCACTTATTGCGTTGTTTACAGTAGTTAGAAAAGTATATTTAAGGGAAAAAAAAAAAATGGACTTAACACGTGAACATTTTCGGGTGATGATTTTTTTTACGATTTTAGGCGTGAATTGACAAGAAAATAATGCATGATTAACAGGGAATGGAAAAAAACCTTAACGATCGGTTCGTTTTTGATCTGTTCTGCATTTTTTAGCAAGCGCTACCTTTATTCCTCCTCATTCGTATATCGCTTTTCGACTCAATCACAAGCGCTACTCTTAACACGCAGAAGAGAGAGAGTGGAACAGAATGAAAAAGTTGTGTTGAAAAAGCACAAAACATTATTTGCTCTGTTGTGGTTTTTGCTCGCCATCGTAAACAAGAACCAAAACCGTACCAAATGTTTCGTTCGTTTCTGCGTTTCTTTGTGCAATCATTTTGCAAGTATCCAAATAATTCAATGAGCTTGTGTGGGAAACGCTAATCGTATTAGGACTTTTCAGGATTCTGTGGACTACTTGGACCAAAATTGATGATTTTTTATTTTAAAATTGAAGATGGCGGATAGGGTTGCCACCTAATTTTTGTATTTTTACGAATTCGGTGCTGGGGCGAACACAAGGTAAAAATGGGTCGCTGAACCCGAATCCGTTGTCAGAATTTAAGAATTGTAAATTTTTAACCCTATAGGGTTGCCACCTAAAAATATGCTTTTTTAAAAGTCTTAAACACGATCCTACAGTTTTAAAGGGTCGCTGATTTCGAATCTGATGTCAGAATTTTAAAATTCAAGATGGCTGATAGGCTGATGTTGAAAATTTCATAATTTTTAAATTCTGACTGATTAACTTCATTGATTAACTTAGTTCGGCTTTTAATGATGAAGCACCACACCCAGCGACTGTAAAATACTTGTTCAATGAGTTGAGCGTGTTCATCGTTCTCACCTCAACGAATTTCGTGAAGGTCCTCCAAGAACCGACTCTTGTGGCAGAAAACATCTATGCTGTACGTGAATTGTTGAAAGCAGACCGACATGTGACATACCGTGAGATGGAGTCATCATTGAGCATTTATTTATACAAATTAATGACAGTATCAGAAACATTACGTTGCATCTTATAAGTACATAAATTTCACCATTCAAACATTTTTGATTGACCCAAACACGATATTAGGCATCTTTTTTTTTTGTCTCAGCAAGAAATAAAAAAAAAATAAAATAAAAAAACGAACACCAGACGCGCCGAATAAAATTTGTAGTATACTGTCTGCCCGCCAACAGACAGCTTGCAACAAAATGGCGTTAAAAACACCATAAAAAAAACTTAAAAGCGCTCTTAACATATTAACAGAAAAAACAAAGTGTTTGGGGGAAAAAAAGCTTTGAACGTGTTGTTGATGCTAATAACAGAAGCTGAAGTACTGAAGATGTTTAAAACAAAAAAAAAAAAAAAATAATGTTTGGGCAAAAATTGATGGCCACAGAAATTTTCGACAGTCATTTTTTAAGGTGACTCTTTAGCGATAACATAACATAATGGGCAACAAAGCAAACTAGAGCGGAAACGGAAGAAAACTCGGACAAACGCGCGTAAATTAAAATCTAGACGCGCTGCTAGAGTGTAAAAAAAAATTGTTAAATATTTAAATTGATGAAAACATTATGATAAAAATAGCAAAAATTGCCAAGTATTAAAATATTAAACCTCTGCATAAAAACAGATTTTATTATTTTTTATATTACGTTTAAGTTATACGTAGCGTTAAAAAAAAAATATCGGCGAATCTCGTAAATTTTTGCAAATTTAGACAAAATGGCGCCACCATATAATAAAGCACGCCATTTTTTCTTTACGGCCATGTTTATTTGTCGATAAAAAAAAGTTGGCAGTGTGTCTGTTTTCTTTTTTTTTCGCCCTTCTTGGTAGTTTATCAGAATATGTAAAAATGTGCGTTCAGAAAAAGTTAAAAGAGAAAATAAAACTAAATTATGCCGCTATCAGCAAGATGCCGCTTTGCTTCATCTAATAAAAAAAACAAAGAATATGGCGTCGAAACTTCTGCGTAAGTTTAATAAATCAACACTTTAAAGATGGCGACAGTTGAAAGCAATTGTTTTTTTATAGATATTTTTAAATAGAAGCAAATACGAGGATTGCCTTTTAAGTCTTGCGCCTTAAATGAAAAGTAACTCAGGTTAATCAGTGAAAATGCTTTTTTTCGAAGTATTCTCCAAGCTGAGATCAATACACTTTTGCATACGTTTGAACCAATTTTCGTAACAGTTTAGCCACTCTGAAGTTGGTACCCCCCGAAACCAGGTTTTTTTAAGGCCTCAACGGCCCACAAAGGTGTGATAAGAAGAAGTCATTGGATGCAAAGTCGGGACTGTAAGGCTGATGACCCATCAATTCCACGTTTTGAGAGCTTAACGAAGACTCTCCGAAGACTTCCGGCATACAAATGGTTGTGTATCATTCAGCATTAACAGTTCTCCGTGGCTCATGTGATACAGTTGCGACATGACCGGTTTTTCTGAAAAACTGGCAACCATTTTCCTGGATGTGCTTCGTCCGTGGGCAACTTTTATCGGGTTTTGCTCACTTTGAAAGACCCACACAGTGGATTGCTAGATCTATGATTCTTCACTTGTACCTGCGGTGATGTCGTAGACGTGCTTTGATCCACCCCCGCTGTAGTTTTTCAGTATTTCCTTGCACAAATCGACACGAGTTTTTTTTTTTTGAGCAACCGTCAAAAGCGTCAACCGACGCTTAGATGCTCATATATGTACATATGTAAAATCAAATGTATGCTAGTCCCACTATACCCAAGGAACATCCCATCTCACGGTATGTCACATTCCAGTTTATTTCACGCACAATATCGATGTTTTCTGCCATAACAACCATTCTTGGACGACCTTCACGAAATTTTTCTTGGAGAGAACAACGACCAAGCTCGAACTCCTTAAACCTGCGTTTTACAGTCGCTGACTGTGGTGCTTCATCACCAAAAATCAAACTAAGTTGATCGATGCATTCTTTTTTTGTCAATCCACGAAGAAAATCGTAAAAAATCATCACCCCAAAAATGTTCACGTGTCAATTATATGTTTAGTGGTCGTACATACAGCCATGGACACATAAATAGCACAAATGTTAACTTATTTTTTAAACGTTTCCTTTGAATCTAATAATGCATTCAATAACTGCAGCTATAATTTTTTGAGACTCCAGTGTGACGTTGTTTAAAACTCCGCGAGAGATGTAGCGTTACTTACTTTTATTTGCTCAGGCCATCTCTTTCTTTATAGGCATGTACGATCTGCTGTGGTCATATAAATAGCACACATGTTAGTTGGTGAATAAAAGTTGACAAGATCGGGTGTTTGTAAAAATTTTAGAGTTGAATTCAGTTAATTTCGCCGATTCTAAATAAAATGGGTCGTGGCAAACATCGCACTCCGGAAAAAGGGTCTATAATTCACGAACTAAGCCGAAAAGGCAAAAAACGATCTGAAATCGCGGATATTCTGAAAATTTTGCGAAAAATGGTCTATAATGCACTCAAGCTGGTTAAATCAAATGGTTCAAATAATTCGGAGAATAAGCCGCGCAATCATAGACCGCGTAAAACCATCGCTTTTACTGATAGACTCATAGTTCGCAAAAGTAAGACTGATCCTTTCAAGTCAGCAAAGCAAATTATTAGGGAAATAAATGAAGAAAATAACCTTAATGCTTCAAGAAAACTAGTATCAAGGAGACTACATGAAGCTAATCTTTATGGACGCATTAGCCGAAGAAAGCCGCTCTTAACAAAAAAAAAATTTAAAGGATCGTTTAGCATTTGCAAGAGCCCATGTCAATAAAGAAGACCAATTTTGTAAGAACGTGATCTGGACTGACGAAACTAAATTTAATAGGGTTGGACCAGATGGAAAAACTTTTGTTCGGCGCCCCAAACGCCAAGAGTATACAAAAAATCATTAAAGCATGGATAGGGAATTTAATGGCTTGGGGAGCTTTTTCCTGGCACGGCGATGGGCCAATTTTTCGTATACCAGGAATAATGGACAAAAATATGTATTAAGATATTCTTAATAACCAGATGGAACCATTTACATTTGAGAACATGCGTATTAGGTGGACTTTTATGCACGATAATGATCCAAAATACACGTCAAAGGTTGTGATTGATTGGCTAAAAAAGGAAAAATAAATATTTTGAATTGGCCGGCTCAAAGCCCAGACCTCAATCCCATAAAAAATTTATGGAATGATGTGAAGGTCAGCATAAGTAACCAAAATTTTCGAAATTTAGACGAGTTGTGGAGTGGAATTGAGAAGGCTTGGTACTCTATTCCGAAGGATAAGGTCAGGAAGCTTGTGGAGAGTATGGGACGAAGATGTCGGGCTGTTTTGGACAATTCGGGATACAGTACCAAGTAATAGTAATTATATTTGTAAGCTCATTGTAAAATAAAAATAAATTACTATGTCTATTTCTCAGAATCCAAATTGTGCTATTTATATGTCCACCTCAGCTAAGGAGCAATTTCAGATTTTTCATTAATTTTCCAATTTTTAATTCGTAATTACAAAGTTACAACTGATTTTGAGTTTTTAATGTTTAAACTCAAATACCATGAAATAAATTCTTGTTTTCCTCAATGTATTTTGTTTAAATTCATGTGAAACACTCTACATGTATTTTTGTGCTATTTATGTGTCCACGGCTGTACATAAATGATGCGAAACGTTCTGGTCGCCCAAATTAGGTAGTTTTTGAAAAAAACATCGGACAAATATTAAAAATCATCATAGGCGAGGTTGAAAGAGATTCCTGACACTCTGAAGATATTAAACGGCAGTATATTTACCATCATACACGAACATTTGGGTATGTGGAAGCTCCAAATGGGTGCCACGCGTTCTTACACTAGACCAGTGGTGCTCTATACATGGTTTCCCATAGCCCACGACCATCGTGTGTTGTTGAGCTTTTGCATACGATGTAGCAATCGGCTGCTGTGTTTGTACACTACGTAAAAGTTTGTTTTTTCTGCTGTGCTTTTAATTTCAAGTCAGTATGCTTTGAGCGTACATGTGGCATGAGAGTTTCTCGCTGTTTTATTTATGAATGAATGTTAATATTCTGCAATGTTTCAGAAAATTATATTCTTCACTTTTACCTTTTTATGATATTTTCCATGTTAAAATAGCGAAAAACACAAAAATAAAAAAATAAATTATTATACTGAAAATCCATTAGCATTAGATAACGGGATTGCGGAACGCGTAATCTTGTTTCTATCATTCTTGGCACCAAATGTTGTGAGAGCGTTTAACAACTTCTTATTTCAGTGCATGGTAGAATTATAAGGTAGGGCCGGGTCGCTCAGTGCCCTCACGCGTCAACGAATAGTGGATAGTGAAAAGGTCGGGTAGTTGTCAAAATGACGAAGTTGGTGGAAATGTCAAATGAAAAAAGAAATATCATGTTTTCAATTTGTAAATAGTGCGGACACGTGTGTTAAGTTTGTGTTAATTTGAGTGGAAATATTGTAAAAACATTGTAAATAAATCTATAAAATGCCGCGGAAGTGTTAAATTTGAAAATAAGCTTGTAAAAAGTTTAACCTAAAATCAACTGCGAAACATGAACATAAAGAAGCTCGATATGAACAGTTGATTTTGACAACTAGCCCCCTTTTTCGCTGCTTTCCACTCCATTCTTCTCCGAGTCGGCCCTACCTTATAATTCTACCATGTTTCAGTGTAAAGCAGTGATCATCAAAGCCTTTGCCCGCGGGCATTTGAGCTTTTGTGCTTAAAAGCTTTCTGTATACATTAACTCACGGACGAGCACTGAACTGCGTCAGTATCTATTGAAATTTCATGCAGAACAAATCTGCGGCACATGATATACACTCATAAAAATATCAGTTTTTGCTGTAAAATATCTCTACTTGAAGGAGAGTTGCAATTCTTTTTTGCAGAAAATATTTTTTCTGAACCTCAATGTATGGTGTGCTACCGGACTGTTTCATCATATATAGTAAGTTTAGCTCTGGCAACACATTGCCAGCCTTACCAAGATGGTTTATTTTTTTTAAATAATTGACGCAAGATGTTATGAATTGTTATAAGGATCTCGGATAATTCTCCATTGTGTGAATTTTTAAAAAAATTTTTTTATAATACGTTAAGAAATAAATAAAACATTAAAATCAATATCTTAAAAAATTATAAAGAAAAAAAAAAATCACAAGAAGCTAAGACCAAGTATTCCAAATAATAAATAATGATAACAACGAATAATAATTAATAATAAATAACAACGAATTGAAAATTCCAAGAGGTGTTTGGCAATCTTACAGCGGAATTAGTCGAAGTTTTTGCATCGATACATCACTTTAGATGAGACATGAATACACCTGGAGTCGAATCGGCAGTTAGAGTGGCGTACGACCGGCGAAAACCGCCCAAAGCGACCAAAGACCCCCAAAGCGCTGGGGTCTATTTTTTGGGATGCGTACGGATTAATTTTTAATGATTACTTGCAACATGGACGAACGATAAATAGTGACTATTAAATTGCTTTGTTGAAGCGATTGAAGTCGGAAATTGTGAAGAAGAGATCTCATTTGGCCAAAACAAAAAAAATTCTTCCACTAAGATAAGATGCTATGACACAGATTATTAAAAGCTATGACCAAAATAAACGAATTGCATCTCGAATTGCTTCCCAACCCATCGTACAGTCCAGATCTGACCCCCAGCGATTACCAGCTCATTGCTGATTTAAAAAAAGTGTTTCGCGGTGAGAAATTTGTCTCGGACGACGAGGTCATCGCCGAAATTGATGCCTATTTTGAGGCCAAGGAAAAATCGTTCTTCAGCGGCGGCATCAAAAAGTTACAGAAGCGCTGGAATGATTGTATCACCGCCAAAAGAAACTATTTTGATGAATGAAGAATAATATTTGCAAACAATTTTTTTCTTACTTAGCCGGCCTGAAACTTATTGATGGTATACGTAGATTTTTATTTTTTGCTTTCTTTCAACACTTTATCTATCAAGTTTTTAAAGTTAATGCATCATCATTATTATTCTCAAAACTTAGCCCAAATTCATATTTTTAATGCTTTAAATAGTCACGTAGAAGCCATAAAAAATTATTGTCAATTTAATAACAATAACAATTAAAAATAAAAAAAAGTGTATTTTCAAATTAACGGCATCTTAAAAGACGCAGTGCCTTCTTCCTCTTCAGTGTTTAAAGCGTTCTCTTAATATTATTTTTGAATACCCCAAAAGCATAAATTATCTGATGACGCCATTTTTAAGCGGCCCACCACCAAGTTATTCTATGCTTCTTATTCTTCTATAAAATTAATTGCTAGAGCTTGCAATACTGCCACTGTTTACAATATAAACGTCATTATTGCTTTTTCTATTCCTTATCGCTTAAATGTTATTTCTTTTTTTTCCGTTACTTGCTCATTTCGTTTTTGATTTTCTAGTTTTATTGCTAACGCACTTCTTCGCGCCAAAGGGTCAGTCTGCTTGAGTGATAAATGATTTATTTGTTGTTTTTGCCGCTAGTTCTACTTTTATTTTTTAATGTTTTTTTATTTTTTGTTTTTTTTTTTTTAATTCAACAACTTATCTCAAGTCTGATGGAACACTTGAAAATTAAGAAAATTACGCAAGTGGCGTTGGATTAAAGTAGGTTATAAGGTATACATTGTGTTTGTTTGTTTTACTTGAACCACATCAGTAATTATGTACTTTTTGAGATTGAAGTTCCTCATTTCGGAATTGTTTGCATTTTAAAATTTTAATATAAGCTTTATATGTGTATTAAAGTTAAATTAAATAAAGTATTATTTAAATTATAAATTAAACGTAACGATCAGTACTTTTAAAGAATTTTCGAAATGTTTGAAATTTTTTTTTTCGATAAATTTGAAATTCCGGCAGTAAAAGCTTCGATTCAGCTTCTGTTGCGCCAACGACTGAAAGATTTTTCGCTATGGAATACCTAGTTGATACAAAAGCTTTTTGACGTGACAACGGTACGTTTTACCGCGCAGGTTTCCAAACAAGCTCAAAAAGAAATTTTTCTTAAATGCAACGGCGTTGTATGTAATTGTTACTCAATAAGTATAGGTGTTATGACAAAACTAATCACGAGAGTAGAGGTTAATTCTTTGACTTTATGATAAAAATAAAAAAAGGAGTTGACTATGTCGTAGACACACCCGTAGGTTTTGACGTGACACTGTATATGTACTTTGTTCTCAAACTTGTCCTCCTCCTTATCCTTATTCTTAAATTTGTTCTAATAATTGCCCTTATCCTTATCCAAAATGTCGTTTTAATCCAATTTTAGAATCCAAACCCATTTCTTGTTCCTTTTCCTTGGCCTTGTTCCACATATTTTGTCAATCTTTGTCCTAGGTCTTACCCTCAGCGTGTCCAAATGCTTGTTCTATTACTTATCCCAATCCTTTTCCTCGTCTTTTTTTTTCAATATGCCTTTAAGTGTGCCTAAATCTTTGTCCTAATCCTTGTCCGAGTCCTTTTCCTAGTCCTTTTCCCAATCCTTGTCTGAATCCTTGTCCTTATCCTTGTCCAATTCCATCTCTAATCTATGTTCAAATCTTTATCCTACTCATTATGTTATTCTTGGTCCTAATCTTTGTCTAAATCTTCGTTCGCATCCTTTTTCTAAACTTTGTCCTTATTCATATCCAAAATCTTGTTCTAATACTTGTCCTAATTTTAATTGTATTTGTATTTTATATTTTTGTTTTTGTGCGGTATATTTACAATTTAGTTTAGCGTCATGCAATCTATCCCTGCAACGATGGTGCACTTAGGTTGCTCTTAGCGGTTCTTTGAAGGATCTCAGTACGCCATTAATGTTTGTTTAATTTTTATCGTGTGGCCAAAAACCTCAGTTTTATTGTCGTTCCATAAAATTTATCGTAGAACCAATAGTCCCGGAGTAATAATTCCATGCAACGTTTTTTCATTGTAGTTGCATTTTAACAGCATTCTGCGGTCAACGCGGCCAGCGTTATGAGGTCGCCAACGTTAATTTTCTTTATGAAGTCAAATAACCATTTTTTGCTGTCGTAAAATAAAATTGTTCGTAGCACTTCTACCCAGCGAGTAAGAATTGCATGCAACAATATTACATTTTTGTTAAATAAGCATCTATCTCCGCGACCTGACGAAAACATATTTATTTTTTTTTTATTTTTATCGTAAGGCTAAATACAAATTCTTCTTTGGTGTTTCATAAAATTTACAGCAGCATATACTCGACAAGTAATAATACCATGCAACGCCGTTGCATGATAGCTAAATTTTCAATCTTGGAGGGCTCTCTTCTCGGCCTTATGACCTTATGAATTTTTTGTCGAAAGGGCTGGGCTACCGTTATAATAAGTTTTACCTTAGCACCTATATATAACGTATTATAATTCCATGTAACAAATTTTCAGTTGCGTTGCTCAAAAAGCTCCCTCCGCGTCCCAACGACGTCTATAATTTTGTTTTTATTTTTGTGATAAAGTCAAAAAATTAACCTTTACTGACGTACCATTACTTTTGTCATAGAACAGAGAGAGAGCAGAGAGAGAGCAACATGAGCAACGAAACTTCAAATTTCTTGCATGGAATTTTGACGCACTATGTATAGGTTCTAAGGTAAAAGATAAAACAAGCAATTAAAGGCTAAATGCCTGTTCTCAACCCTTATAACAAAAACAGATGAAAAATTCATGACCTCATGAGAAACCCGTTACAAAATCGAAACGGCTTCAATCTTGCAACGGCATTGCAAGGAATTATTACTTGTTGAGTAGAAGTGTTGCGAAAAAAATTGATTTTATGACTGCAAAAATGGTTGTTTGCCTCTTTTTTTTAAATTAAAAAAATTAATTATAAATTCAAAAATTTTTTGGATCAACGATGCCACGAAGGCAACTGCTTAAAAATGCCACAATGAAAAATTAAAAAAAATTTTTTGGAACGAGAGTTTTAGAAAGCTGAGGTTTTCGGTTATATGATAAAAAAAAAAGTAAAATTAATGGCATCATGAGTTCTCTCAGGGAAATCCTTAAGCAAACCTAAATGCAAAAAAATAAGAAATGGAAAAATAAAAAATAAATAATATAATGACAAGGTTTTGGATAACGAGGAGGAGAATTAGAAAAATTATGAGGCAAAGAATTTAAATAAAGACAAGGACCAGTAATAAGATAATACTAGGACAAAGGTTTGGACAAAGCGAAGAGTATGGAATTTGACAAGGATTGGAACAAGAATTCAGACAAGGATTGGAGAAATGACTACGACAAGGATTACGACAAGGTTAAGGATAAGAATTCAGATACATTTCAAACGATATTTAGGACAAGATTGGGAAAAGAACAAGGACAAAAAATAGGACAAAGAATAGAACAAGAATTGGGAAAGAAGTGGACAAGGTTTAGGAAAGACATTTGAACAAAGATAAGGTTACGAATTTGGGTATAAGCTAAATCAAGAGCAAAAGACAAATTAAAGAGCAGGAATAAGGATAATAATAAGTTTGGAGATAAAGAAAACTATAGGAACAAAACTAAATACATGGTTAAAGATACGCACACACGTCAAAACTTACAAGCGTCCCCACGATACAACCAATTTATTTTATATCTATTATAATCCCTGTGCATGCCCAAGTACATACATACTTATTGTGCCAAAAACTTGCAGGACAATTTTGTGAGTACCGACACCAATTTTTAACTGGTACTATTTACACTGTTACCCTGTTCCCTTTGGTGCAGCTGGCCACATTCAACACAAGCTATAATACCGACCACCTTCATAAAAACCAACTGTTAAAATCACCTTCATTAAAAAATTTAATTCAAGCGTTTGTGCTCTAGTCACATCCGTTACTTAAATTAAAAACAATGATTCTAAAGTTATTGTTTGATTTTTCATTATTGTAAACTGTTGACTAAGGCTTATATCCTATATATTTTATATTGAATGAAAAATTCACATCCGTGTCACATCCGGTACATCTTTAACAACCCTTCTACATTAGGTTAAATTTTCAAATTTAAATTAAATTTAATTTAGAATTTAAATTTAAGCAAAAATTGTTTCATAGTCCTTTAGTTATTTAATACATAAATATATTAACTTGTCCAACCAAAAATTATCTGTTTGTGTCACATCCGTTAAAATGTTATCATGCATAAATGCTGATGTTACACTTCAAAACGGTTTTAGTTTATCTTAACTTGTGAGTTTTATGTTTTACCCACAGTTTTTCCATTTTCTCAATCTACAACATTCGCTGCTGTCAACAACGGCCGATTGTGACAATGACAGCCTCAAACCACAATCGAATCACAATCATAAGTGACAGCAATAGCGCCATCAACGTCATAACATTTAAGCTGTCAAACTATATTAGCACAATTATAGCTGAGCGACATTTATGAACGTCACAAAGCCATAAAAAACTTGAGTGGAAAATACTTTGAAAAATCATCAAAAATGCAATAAAAAATCATAAAAGTTAATTAATTACCTATAGAGTATTGACAGTTGAAATGTGAAAAAAGTTTCAAATGCAATTCATGCAATAAAAATAGTGTTTTTCCTCTTTCTAATGAGAATAATGAAGGAAAGCAATTAAAAGTTTGCAGTGTTGCTGTTTTTGTTTTAATTAAGTGCAGTGTTGTCAATAGTTTGACTCAACTGAAAAGTAAGTTTTGAATGGTTTTTTTTTTCTTTGAATGACAGTAAAAGTTTTGACAGAAAAATTGCTGATTGTTGACTTGAAATAGTGCAACTGAGTTTAAAAGAAATAACAAAGTTAAAGGGATAGAGAGACAGGGTGAAGAGAGGACTTAGGAGTTTAGACTAAAGGCAGAATAAAATGGTAATAGTATAAAATGGTGGCATTTGATGATGATACTATTGGAAATAAATTAATTATTTACTTAAATTTAGTCGATATCTGAAGACTGATGAAAAATTTCGAATCAGATCAAAATGGATTGAGGAACTAAATAAAAAAATAAAAAAATAAATTACTGGCCATTTTAGCCCTTGAAAGGACTTTAACCTAGCTTCTTATGATCAATTGTGTTGTGCGTGTTATTAAGTTTGTACACAATTGACAGAGAAATGGACCTACAGGTTTAACGTCGACTCCGAACGGCGATGAACGGAATGTTCTTGTTCTCAAGAAGCTTTACATGGCATTTTGATTAGTCTCTGAGGTTTGCTATTGTCTGCAGAGAGGTGGCGGCCGTACAGAAAAATTATTTTAATTAAAAATTTATTAAATTAAAATTTAATAAATTAAAATTAAAATAATTTTCTGTCGCTGCTGGGTTCGAACCTGGGTCTCCAGGTTCGTTGACATAGAGGCCACGCAATTTAACCAACTACGCCACGGACGCCACTGGATTGAGGAACTAAATAGTATACATAAAACTAGAGAAATCGATTAGACGTCCTCGGTAGTCGAGTAGGTGGTGTGCTTGACTACTACGCCAGAGGTATGGGGTTCGAATCCCGTTCAGGTCATGTTTCAACGCTTTAACCTTTCTGCGTTTCTTTCCTCATTTCTAATCAACTGAAATTACAAATTCATCCATGTTTAAGTCTTGACATTGAAGTTGGTTATAGATCAGTTTTTCTATGAAGATTGCCTTATAACTTGAATTGATTGAGGTAAAAATGCCTAACACTTGCCTCAGATTCAAATTTACATGGATCTATGGCTTTCCACCACTCTTAGAAGATTCTAAACACGTTTCACTTGATTGTCCGTTCTTACCAACTAATCTATCAGCCTACACACAAAGCGTCGAGTCGAGCGGTAGTCGAGTAGGTAGCGTGCTCGACTGTCACCCCAGAGGTCCCGGGTTCAAATCCCGGCCAGGCCATGGTCCTAAGCTTTAACCTTTCGCATCTGCAATTTTCTATCGTCATTTCTAATCAACTGAAATTGAAAAATCATCAATATATACGACTTGAAGTCGTTGTTCATGGTAGAGAAGTTTGTGGATGAGGTTACCACCTTATAACTTGAATTGACTGAGATAAAGACGCTTAGAACACAACGCTTAGAACATCCTACACATGTTTCACTTGAGTGTCCTTTCCCTTCCACTAATCTGTCACTCCATTTTCGAACCAAGGCAAACTTAACTGAATAGGTATTTTACCTGAAATCCTTAGTTCAAAGCTAAAAATAAACAAGACCATTTCGCAGCTTAAGAAGAAATTGCCCATGTTATTGCCCAACCAAATAAGACCGCAAACATATTAAAACCTCATAGAAAATTATGTAAAAAAGCCAACAGGGACAAGACGGTCAATTAGCGGTTATTCTATTTTCCATATAACCTCAATTTTTCTACTCAATATTTATATAAAAATATTTACAATTTTCCATAAATAATGGACCACAAACCTAGCAGTTCATAAAACTTGTCATTACGCTCCGCCACAATTTATTGCATAAAGTAAGAAATTTTGTCACCCAGGCTATTTCTTTTAAATCTAAGCGCTATACAAAAAGTGGTTTTGATGAACGCACTTTCACGCCCCTTTCCACATGAGTTGTAACTTTGAAAGAACCATGACCCTTAAAAGGAATCTGCAATAGATATTATTAACCGTAGTCCGTTTTGTCTCAATCAGTAGCATCGTGACACAATGTGGGCTAGTAAAATGGGCCCATTCCTATGTTCCTCTACGTGCAAAAGAATGGTGGTCTTGGTAATCGATTGGTAGGGCGCTGACTGCCACCCTAAAGGTCCAGACTACTAAGCTGGACGATTCTTCTTCACTCCCCACTTTGAGTTTCGACGGCGTTCTCGACCTCAATTCCGTAGTTACTGGAAAGACCGGCTGCAGCCTTAATACCGACCACGATATTGACATGATTCCTTCTTATGCATCCGAAGGTGTAGCTTTTAGTAGCCATATTCTGCTCCAAATCGTCTGGAGTCACTAGGAGCCAACCTCTGGCCCACGGATTATTACGGGCTTCAACAGCCTTAAGAAGCGTGCCAGGATATACTTCACTTAATTTTGGAACCGCGGGTTTGTGTAACTCTGCGAATCGGCAATTGGAACATGATGTTTGTTGTACACTACCCTGGAACCAGCCAGTGTCAGAGCAAAAGGCAGGCTTTCTGGAATTGTCCTGTTAAAACTCCTTGGCTACATTTGCCGGTGCAGCCTCCACTGGGGCTTCGGGATTTTTTCGTCTTCTCTGTCTTTGTCTAGGTCACCAATTATTCTGCGATCCTACGAAACTTTCGCGGGTTACTTCAGTTTAGCTCCCTGTGTCTTTGTTATTTTCGCTCCCAAGTTGTGAGTTCCTCTACACAACGTTTTGGTTTGACAGTTTGCCGCACGACTCCATCTAGAAATCTGGAATGACTTTCAAGAGCCAAACATTGTTTTCTTAATGTAGTCCTCCTCTTCAGGCCTGGTTCTCCATGATTGGCTCGGTTTTGAAGGATTTTTGCTATTAACCGGCATTCATTGCGCCCTGCTTTCATTGGTCCTTGCACTTACCATCCACGTGTCGCTGCATCTTGCTACATCCGCTACACCAGCGGTGTTAAGCTAAGTGGAGGCTTTGGTACAGGAAAGTACAGGTTCAATGAAGGCTGCATATACTACAGACATCTCGACTGGGACAACTTTTCAAGGTGGAGCCGCTAATTGGAAGATTGGAGATAGGTGATGCAGTAACAATGGGTTTTGTGGGATTTAGCTCGGTTGTGCCGTAGTTTCAGTAATAGCGGAATTAGGGGTTGCTATTGGTTTTTATTTTTAAGGATTATACTCAGTTTTTGTGTGGATTTGTGGTTGTTATTGTTGTCTTGCTTAATTTTTATTGTGTTTATTGGTTATGTTTGATTCCCACGAGTGTCAGAGAAGAAGAGATCCGCGTACCGGTGTAATTTGAATCGGAAGGCGCCAGGTATATGGACCACACCAATAGAGACTGCACAATTTATAAAAGAATTCCAGTCGTAGCAATCCGCGGAACGAGTCCTTTGATTGATTCAACCCATGTCTTATGCCATGTTTACACAGAAAGTTTAGTTTGAGTTTCCAGTTCAAAGTTAAATTTTGCCGTTGAACGCAAAACAAACTCTTGAGTTCCCCAGTTCAATTTTTCAGGATTAGACTCAACTAAACTCAACTTTCTTTGTGTGTTTATCAAAATTCAATTTGAGAAATGCCCAAAAGTATACTAATGTTCACCAGTGGCGGATCTAGGATTCGCCAGAGGGGCCGCTGAAACTACAATTTTGTATCCCAAGGGGAAAGGGGGGGCGGGGTGTCAAAAACATCTTTTTGGACTTTATTCATTTTTTTTTCTTACAAAAAATTCTCCAAAAGGGACGGGGAGTTAAAGCCCTTTTAGCCCGTGTGTAGATCCGCCACCGATGTTCATATAAAAAGGTACGTGCAGATGCAACTTTTTAGATATCAAGGTACGTTGAACAATTTTGTGGTGAAAAATCTCCAAAATAGCTGTAAAAAATGTACAATTTACTTTTTACTAAAAATGAACAAAAAGAATTCATATCAGTATGGACCAATAAAAATTCCAATTTGCGCAGCCTAAGATAGAACTCGCAAGTATAAGCAGAGATGAGTGCAGCCTTGTCCTCAAGTAGAATTGATGTCACGGTGGTGGATGTGCCGAAAAAATACGAGAACGCAAAAGTAAAAAAAGAAAAGTCACACTAAACACAATTCTGCCGACGCATCTATGTATGAATACGATTAGAAATGGTTGAACTCAAACTAAACTCAAAATAAACTCTATGTATGTGTAGACATACCATTACGCTTATGGGGAGCTCACGCACCAAGTAGCACAAGAGCTATGGGGCCGCTCAGTTAACCGCCGCCCTAAAGGACAGTGAAGCTGTTATTATCGGCTGGAATCCATGTAAAGGTTTAGATGAGGACTTTTTACCAAAGATAAAAATTATAATAATAATAATATTGTTGGGATTACAAAATGGGGCGTGGTTAAAGTCTAAATTTATAGACTTCAAATTGCAAACGGGGATATCTGTCACCAAGGCTGTACGAAATTGCATACATTCTCCATACTTAAATGAGAAAATGTATGGAATGTGTGCCTCGTCACTGCCGAGCATATTTTTGTAAGTAAGCAAATGAAAAAAAATAATAAAAAAGTTTCCTCAAAACTACCCTACAATACAGCATTGGTTTTCCATAAATCATTTCAAACAATGAGTAGACTGAACAAAATAAAAAAAAGAAAATCGCTTTCAAATTTGCTGTTACTACATTTTTAACAGGGTACAGCTCTGGGTATTCATTACTTTTCAGCGCATAATTGGAGTTCAGTCAATATAAATTTGCGCAAATTTACTGCAAAATTGTTATGACATTTAAAAAAAAAAAATTGGAAAATTTTCTGTGTGCTCGACATTTAAATTGGAAAAATATTCATCATGGTAATAAAAGTTTTTTTTCCATTTGACTTGCTTTTGTTGAATTTTGAATAGGTATAAATTTTGTGGCAAACTGCAACAAAGCAAGTGCCAAAGTGTACTCAATGGAGTAGAAAATCTAGCTGAAGTTGAATTAATGCGTACTAAAAGCAAAAAAGGGTCAGCACTATCGGAGCATCTAAAGGAAAAGTTTTGCCAACAAAACTTTTTCATACAATCAAGAGAAGAAAATTCAACATTTTGTATAACAATTAAAAAATTTTGCCTCAATAAGTTTAGTTTAGTTTAGTTTTCCTGTTAAAAATAATGACAATAGAAAAATGTACTTACTCAGCATCCCTCATACAGTGATTTTTCATGTAAACCGTTTGTATACCCGCTGTTAGTATTGCTGCACAAAAATGCGAAATGCCGTAACTTTTATCTTAAATGCAGTCACAGAGAGACAAAAAAAAAAATAAAAAAAAATTTAAGGAAATAAGTCAAGAAAATATGTAGACATAGAGACAGTAACTAGGAAAATTCCAACAACAAATAAAAGACGTGCAACAGCAACAACAAGAAATGCATACAAATGCAAGGCCATGAATAACCATGATGATGATGATGATGACGATGATGATGGCAACCATGAGCACTGAGAGTAGAACTGATACCATAAAAGTGTTGAAAACATCTGAGATATGTGAACCACCTCCTCGGTGACCAGCAACAAATAACAATGATAACAACAACAACAACTACAACTACAGTTGTCAACAGACAACATCAACAAGAGCAGCAACCTCAACCAGCATCCGACTTTCGCGCTGGCAATGCAAACAAAAGCCACAAGCGTCCAGATTACGCTGCAGTAACAACAAGCACAACAACAACAAAAAAACTACCACAGCAACAAAACAACAAAAAGAAAGCAACAAAACAACAAAAACAACGTGAAAACTATGAACAGCAAAACTGCAGCAAAAGAAGAACAAAGCATCTATTGATTGATGCCGTTCTTAGTTGAATATTTAAGGAATGTAGTAGTAGTGGATGTGATGCGTTTTTGGTTAACAAGGTGTTGTCAATCCTTAGAGAAAAAGAAACATAAAAGAGCATTTAAAGAATCCGCTTAAGCCGGAACGTATTGAAAATTGAAGCAGAAATAGTAGTAGAGCAAATAGTACTAAAAGTAGTTTTGAAGATAGTGGAAAGAAACTCATCACCATGTTTCAATAGAAAGAAAACTTGGGTGTGGTGATACAAGTATAGATATGTAATTAAATCACTAGAAATAAAATAAATTATGAGTTTCTTTTATAGGATTTTATAGGTCCGAATGGCGAGAAACAATTCCTACTCCTCTTAAACGCTCGTGCGAAGTTTCTTCAAAGATCATTTAGAGCACTTTAGAGGTTTGCTCTTGTATGACAGCCTGGCTAATGTACTGAACTTCCCAAAAAATTTTCGCTTAAGGGCCTACTAAAGTTTTTCGGCCACCAAAAATCAAAAAATTTTTTTTGCATTTTTCGAATGTATAGCATCTTAAAAATATTCTCAGAAAGTTTTAAGTCAATTGAATAATAATTGTTGGAGTTATAAGCTCAATTCTCAGAAGAGAAGACGATAAAAAATATATGTACTTGCCTTACTCATACCAGCTGCTACAAAACTCTTCTCTTTAATGTCTTTTATTTTTTCAATGCACTCTTTTAAGTGTATAATTTTTATAATTCACTCTTTATATAAGTTTGCATAGGCATAGGTATCCACAGGAGGAGCAAAGAGGGTTGTATTGTATTGTATTATATTGTTGTAATAAAATTAAAAATAACAGTTATAATGAGAATTTCTCCCCCTGGCATAAAATTCTGTGGACGCAATGTGGCATCAGTTGTGGCAAAAACTGTCAAATATTTATAAAAAAAGGTAATTGCAAGCGTATTATTCTCGCAAACAAAAATGTACAGAAAGCCACGTGCGAGGGATGAATTGATGATGGGGATTTCTTATATGGTCCTGGAATAGATGATACTATGTAAGTTGAAAAAAAATTAATGTATACCTAAATAAACTACTTTTTACGCGTTTTTCTCGAAAAGGTTGTTTAAACCCGGTGGACAGCATTACACGAAAACTATGTTAAGGATCGCTACCAAATTTGTTCACTTATTAATTAAATATGCCCGGTACTTTTGATCGTTCGATTTATATTTTAGAAAAATACTCTTTTTTTTATAACCTAAAAAAATTATTCTTTAAGTCAAAAATCAGTTTTTTACCTGCCATTTTGGTAAAAATCAACATTTTTCTAAAATCTTCGATTAAAAGCTCACAAAGCTTCAGCAGAACCTTTATCATTTGTATTTTTTGTTTTTAGATAAACAAGCTCTGAAAAATCGTGTCCACCGCATATTTAAGGTACTTTACTAAACTACGGATTCCTGTTATATGGTTGAATATTTGTTATCGAAAAACTCAAAAGCTTTTCTTCAAAACATATATAATTATAATGTAAAAAAAAAAATTTACATAAAATAACAGTAGCTTAAAAATAAAACTTTTAAGACGAGGTTTTTTTCGTTAAAAAAACTTTAGTAGGCCCTTAAAACAATACAAAGCATACTAACGTGGAATCGCTCCCACATTAGCAGGTCTCCACACTAAGGGAAATAACGCATATTAACGTTATCCACGCCTGAGTATAAATTTTATTTATATATTTACGTGGATAAATCAAATATTTTCCTTACAACTCGTTTTTTCCCGTATTTATATTGTATTTATACCACACACGTACACACATATTCCATACAAGCAAGCAGCAACAGCATCGCACACGTACACACATACTCCAACAAGCAGCAACAGCATCGCACTCTGTTCTTGCAGTTTATTTCTTGCATTTGCAGTTCTTATAGTTCTCATTTAGTTATTGTTGCAAGAGTAATATAGTATGCATGTTTGGCAAAGAAATTAAATTATGTAGGGTGGAGTGACAACTCGGTATTTTCTCAAGAACATCTTGGACCGGTTGTCATTTACCTGCATAATTTGCTTCTACCTACATATATTTTGTAAATGACTTTTTCGTTCTCTATTTTATACTATGTTTGACAGTTGGTGCTATATTAGGGCACCAACTGTCAAAAATAGTAAAAATTAGAGAACGAAAAAAGTGAAGCGATAATAAATTATGCAGGCAATGGCATTTGATGAACGCAATATGAAGAAAATAATACCATAAAACCATTAATAACATATTCAATTTAAATATGTTTTTTTTAAATTCAATATTTTTATATAAATTTTCTTTAAATGCGATAGTTTATTTTCAAATAGTAAATATTTGAAAGATATTTTAAAAAAATTCGTGCATAATTTTAATATATTTTTTATTAATTCTGTTTAAATATTTAAATATTTAATTTAATTAAAAAAGTATTCAAATAAATTTTAAATATTTACGTAGTCGATTTATTCAAATGCGTTATTGGTGCAAAAATTACTCGCTTTTTGGATAAATTAAAAAAGTTTTTGGATAAATTTAATATTTTTTTCCCTTAGTGCATAAGTAACACACAGTCTGCTCAGTTCTAAATTCCGAGTCGGAATTGCGTAAAAATCGGTATTCAATTCCGATCGGATTTAATACGGTGTTCAGCATTCGGATCTGAAATGGTATGTTCGAATCAAAATTAAATCGGATTCGAACATGTCAAAATCAGCTGTTTTGTTAGTTCGGAAAAACAATTTTTGTGCATTAATGAATTAATTCTGTGAATTATTTGTAATTTTGATAATAAAATGAGTTTTATAAGTTTGGCTGCAGTTTTATTGGAGTGTGTGTGAACCACACAGACGAATCTGGCAAGGGACTCATCCGCTTCGGAGTAAACATTTAGTGAACAGTTAGAAATGGCCCAACGTCAGTCGCTCTCACTTTCTCTCTTGTTGCGTTCTAACTTTTTACGCACCTTGCACTTTCAGACAGTCCAAGGCTTTTGGAAAAAGACTTTCAAATTAAAAAAATAAAAAAACATTATTGTTTCTTTCTTCCATTCATGGTATCCTTCTTTGCTCTAAAACTATTCAGCGACTCCGCCAGCTACCTCCATTTTGCCCCAATTTTCTCGAGGTCTTCTTTCGTTTGACCCTTTGCCATGTCTGCATATTCCTATATAAACACACTCAGAAAAAAGAACAGCTGTGAACATTAACAGTGAAAACTGTTAAATTCCATCCAATGTGTTTCTTCAATTTAACAGTCTAAAATGTTAAATTAACAGTGAACTGATTAAGTAAAACAGCTATTTTATCAACAGTTCAGACTGTTAATTTTAAAAACTCAACTATTGGATAGGATTTAACAGTTTCACTTTTAATTTTTTGAGTGCTTAAGCATCGCTGATTTTTGGGCAGTATTTTTGTGTTTATTATTAAATTTTCTATTTAATGTTAAAATAAACCAAAATTTTATTGGAACAAAAATGATTGCCAAAGAACTGATCGGATTGAAATCGATTACAAATCCGATTTATCGAAATGCAGAACAGGTCAATTTCGATTCGAAGTTAAATATCGGATTGCAGAACACCTAAGATCGGAATCAATTCAGATTTCGATTAAAATTGGATTTCAGAAAAGGGCAGAGTGTTTCAAATAAGATCCCAGACAAATAATATAATAATATCTCAGACATCAGGAGGAAAATATTTTGAATAAAAAAACACCGAAAAATAAACAAAAATAAATATTTTTATATTGGAAATTATACTGAGCATACTGAGGTTTGAAATCAGGCTTCATAGCACTCCGAGCCTATACGACATCCACTGGAATCTATTGTTAACTTTTTTTTTTATTACTCGCTCACGAAAATTAGAAAGATTACGAAGAACTTTAAAGTATTCACGAGAAAGAAAAATGCGTTCACTCACAAGTTCGGGGAGGCCTCTCGTCTCTTGCTGCAATTGGAAAATCATTCGCGTTTATGACAAACGAAATTAATTTCCTGCAACTAAATGACGCGTTTCTCGCAACGGACTATTATTATGACAACTGTTGAAACGTTTGCAAATAAGGATTTCAAGCACGACAAACGAAGTTTGCTTGCGGCAAACTGGCGATAAACGTTTTTTTTCCTTGCGAGTATTTGCAGTACAATTTAAAGCAATGAAAGTTGATGCAGTAGTTAAAAGCATAACATCGTGTCATATTTTGATTTTTATATAGTCTAAAATTTTACAATTTCACATGTTAAACCCGCAAACAAATTTCAAACCATTCTTTACTTCACCCATTAGGATTCAACAAAGTTCAAACGGTATCTATCAGTGATGCTCTTTAGGCAACAAAGTATTGTTTTATTCTATTTGTTCAATATAAACACTGCCTACAAGTCTGACAACAAAAACGAAAACAACAACAAAAATAACATGAAACTACAGGATTTCGAACTGAAACTAAAGCAAACACTTGTTATCTCGTTTAGCCTACATATAACAACAAACACAAACAACCGATTAACTCTGAGACAAAAAAAAAAAACAAAAATCACTTAAAATAAAAGAAAAACAAAAAAAAAACCTAAATGCATAACAAGTGCATCAAACGCAATTTTACACTCAACGGAAAATCTTGGCAAAGTCATCCAGAAAGAGTTGCTCCCATAATTTAACAAATATAGCTAATCACTCTATCAATTTAATAGAGTTTAATTTACTTTTTAATTTTAAAATTAATCCATTTAAAAATTTATTAGAAATGACGAAAAGCACAGCCCCAAACCATTTTTCATACCCCAAAAACTTCGATATCTCGCCATGGAGCAAGAATGATAGTTACAAGATTACGCGTTCCGCAGTCCCGTTATCTAATGCTCTCTTTCTCAATTGAGTGCATGACGTCACGCAGCGCTTCTGCTTAACAAAACGGAATGCAAATGTGCTATCGTTTAGGTGAATTGACAAAATTGAAAATAAACTCTTGCGGAAAAGTAAACATAACTACTCTTCTGTATAAAAATATGGATGTTTTCGTATACGAAAAAATATCAATTTTTTAAATTTTCACGATTTTTATCTCTTAAGCTATTCAAGACCGACAAAGTTTTATTGCACCAATTGGTGTAGAAGATCTATATACATATTATAAAAATAAATAAAAAAAATATTTAGGCGTTGGCCCCAAAGTAAAATTACTCCAAAATCTGACTATAGCGCTGGATTACGTCATGCACTCTCTCTCTCTCTCTCTCTCATTTGCGGAACGCGTAATCTTGTTTCTATCATTATTGGCCATGGAGCAGCTCGTAAGGTTAAGCCTAAAAGGACTTTCTGTCTAAATTACACATGATTTTAATTGTTCCAGTCGATAATCTAATCCAAATAAGATGTTCAAAAATGTATATTCCTTAAATCGTGAAAGCGTTCGACAAAGAAAATCATTAAAGTCTTTAAGATTTCTAAAGTTTATTTTCGCGCAAATCTCCATTTTTGGATGATATTATACGTTAGTTGTTATATATATTTCTGGCCTTGGTAATTGTAAGTGGCAACACTTAACATTTGATATTTTCATTGGAAACTTGACGTTGTTGAACATACCCGTCTCCAACACATTTTGCCATTTGGGCACGTGTGTGAACATTTGTCCAATTGTGTTGTTTAAAGTAACTTGAAAAATTAATCTCGTGCAAGAAATGGAATTAACTCGGGAACACTTTCGAGCGATTATCGTATCTTAATACATGAAAGGGAAGCGCGCTCCTCCGCACCTATTATTGCTCAAACTGTAATTATTTCTTGCTATTACATTGCTTTTTATATGTTCACCCTGAAAGTATGCACCGAAATCTTATTTTTCCAAATTTAATAATTTGAGGTGAATAAATCGAACGAACTAACCCCTTTATTTTGTATTACGAAAAAGCACATTGTTCGCGAAAGAAGCACATCGTAGAAAATGGTTGCTTGCTTGTTCGGCATTACTGTTCGTGAGGCGACAGTGGCGTTTAAGCAACGTAGGATGGTCTATTCTGAATAGTTAACGACTATTTCTTTGCCAAAAGTCATCGGAGAAATTCGGAAAAATTCGAAAAAGAGGCAAATTATACTTATATTGCATCATGGCAATGCGAGCTCTCTCACATCTGCTCAAACGAAGACCCTTTTTGACCTAGAAATCAAATTGATATTTCATCTGCTCTAGATTCCGGATGTGGCACTCAATGACTTTTTGAAGTGATAACTTCCTTTGGCGCATTTTGCGTTTTCTGACCAATGAACTTAAGTAAAGCGTCCCGTTGTGCCGCCGCACTCTACCCTTGCTTTTGTTTTTATATTTTTGAACACGTGCGCATTCACATTGCAGTCGTTGCTAACATAGAATAAAAAACAAAAATATTATTGAAATTAAATTACAAGTAAATTCACCTTAAAAGAGTACAGTCAAGTCTCGTTACAGTGTCAATTGGGATGAAAACTTGTTCTACGTTTTTATTTCCAAGGAATTGATTGATAAGTTTGATTTTCATTTTAAATCAACTATTCATTGGTGGCGTCCGTGGCGTAGTTGGTTAAAGTGCGTGGCCGCTATGTCGACGAACTTTGGAGACCCAGGTTCGAACCCCAGCAGCGACAGAAAATTATTTGAATTAAAATAATTTTTCTGTACGGCCGCTACCTCTCTGCAGACAATGGCAAACCTCAGAGAGTAATCAAAATGCCATGAAAAGCTTCTTGAGAATAAGAACATTCCCGTTCATCGCCGTTCGGAGTCGGCGTTAAGCCTGTAGGTCGATTTCTCGGTCAATTGTGTACAAACTTAATAACACGCACAACACAATTGATCACAAGAAGCTAGGTCAAAGTCCTTTCAAGGGCTGAAATGGCCAGTTATTTATTTATTTATTTTTTTATTTATTCATTGGTGAATCTCCAGTACAAATATTCAAAAATGCACAAAAATTGCAATTCGAGGGACGCCAAAATCGATCGGACAAAAAAAAAAAAACAAAAAAATATACCAATCGAAAGATTTTTTACATACTATTTAATTTTGGGACAGGAATTGGTGGTCAGATTTTTCCAAACACAACATCTAAGTTTTCTCAAAACTATGAAAATGGAGATACTATATTTTGTCGTTGTGCGGGACATCTGAGGAAAGATCTAAATTCAAGCATATTTTTCAGGACTAGCTCAGGAAAACAAACATGTATTTATTAGAAAAAGTTGTGTAGATTAATATTCAATAAATTTGGCGGCCTCAGTAGTTTAGAGAGTAGCGTGCTTGACTGCCACCCCAAAGATCCCGGGTTCGAATCCCGGCGAGGTCATTACAACCCGAATTAAAGGTTGTGGTTGATGGTTGAGAAGTCTGTGGATGAGATTGTGCCTTATGACTTGAATTGACTGAGGTAAAGGCATATGCCTTAGATATATCTTAGATTAGATGCACCTGCCTCAGAATCAAATTCACATATTCTTACTACTATCCCACCCCGCTTAGAATATTCTACACATGTTTCGCTTAATTACCCCTTCTTTTCCGAAAAAAATTTTATTTTGTTTTCTGTGAACTAGTTATGAGAGCGAGACTACTTATGAGAGCGAGACTACTCATTTTAGAGCAATGTCTCGTTAGTGTCCTTCGTAAAACTTTTAGCGAAGCGCTCTTTGAAAGATCGGTAAACTTACTGCAAAGTGTTTTCTTTGAGTGCACATCTCCTGCTTATATCTTAAGTTGCACTTTTGTTATTACAACAATAACGTTGAAAAAAAAACCCGAGAGCTACAATAACACATACTTTTATCATCACATAAAAGCTGATTGTGCAACTATTTATTTGCATTTAACTACAATGTTTTGTGTTGGTACTAAAATCAAGTCAAGTACCGCCACTGGGTGGAGTGCGACAGCTAAGAGGCGGAAACATTGTGGTGGCGGAAAATAATTTTAGACAGTTGTAAAATTCAAATATTTATTTAAAATATTATTTTTGAGTGACATTTTAAATTATATACCTATATATAATTTTTTATTATATATAAATAACTTTGTTATTTTTGAACCTATTTTGAAGTTCTTAGGCTTGTTGGAAAAGTTTTAACATAAACTTTATGATTAAAAAAATATTCATAGTTTTCGAAAAAGTTGAAATAATAGAAAAAGAATGGAATTTGGGCCATTTTGCAATATTATCAACTTTGAGCCCAACTAGTTACGCGATCAGCATGAAAACTCTGGAGCTTCGGTTTGACTCTAAATGACACGTTTTTCCGACCAGTATGAATTATCTCTAGTGTTTCCATTTACAGGCGAGAAATATAAATAGCAACTCTCGTCTAACCTTCATTTCAAATTTTAAGTCAATCCGTTCAGCCGTTAAGCGAGAAGACGGACAAACGAACAAACAAAGAGGCAACGAATGACATATCTTTATATATAAAATTTTTCTGTACATGGCTTTGTCAATAAACTCCTCCTAAACGCCTGGACCGATTTGGTGTGTGTGTGCGGTTGGGTCTGTAGATGGTTTAGGTCTAAAGTTTGATTCGGTAGGTGGCGCTGTTGTTGCTGTGGCAGTGTTTAAAGGGGTCTTTGAGAGTATCACTCAGAAACGAATTCACTTTGTATCACTTTTTATGCAAACAAAAGTACAAAAACACAAAGTGAATGAAAATAAAAATCTTATTTATAAAAATCTTACATTTTTTCGCCCGAGTAAAACCGGTTATATCATCTAGTATTTTATGTATTTTTGTTAAAGATTTTATTAACTATAGAACTACAGAAATCTTTTTAGATGTAAGGAAAAAAGTTATGCTACACTAAGGGAAATAATGCATATTAACATTATCCACGCCTGAGTATCAATTTTATTTAAATATTTACGTGGATAAATCAAATATTTTCCTTACATCGCACTCTGTTCTCTTGCAGTTGCAACCTTAGTTCTTATAGCTCTCATTTCGTTTTTGTTGCAAGAGTAATATAACAGAAATATTTGGTCGTACATATGAGCGATTGCTTATGCGATTATGTAGGTTGGAGTAACAACTCGACATTTTCCCACGAAATTATCGCATAGATTAATCTTTCTGTTATATTACAATTGTCATTTGCCTGCATATATTGCTTTATAATTTTTCGTTTTATAGTTTTATATTATTTTTGACATTTTGTGCCATAATATTGCGCCGACTGTCAAAAATAGTATAATATTAAGGAATGAAAAAAGAAAATAAAGTAACCATGCTAATGGAATTAATGGACGCAGCTCGTGGGAAAAATTCAAATAAATTGTTTTTTAATTTCAATATTTTTTATATAAATTTCCTTTAGATGTGATAGTTTTATTTTCAAATAGTAAATTTTTAAAAGATATTTAAAAAATTCGTGCATAATTTTAATATATTTTTTTATTATTTCTGTTTAAATAATTTAATATTTTATTTAATTAAAAAAGTTTTTAAATGAATTTTAAATATTTACGTAGTCGATTTATGCAAATGCGTTATTGATGCAAAAATGACTCGCTTTTTGGATAAATTAAAAAAGTTTTTGGATAAATTTAATATTTTTTTCCTTTAGTGTACAGATAATGTATTGTAATGATTCTAAATTCCAATTTTTAATTTATAATGCAATTATATTTTTCTCTCTCTCTTTTCAGGTAAGTTTGATGTTTACATTATGATGAAAATTCTGCTTAAAATCATGTTAGTAAGTAAGTAAACGTGTATGAAATGTAACATTTTTAACTGTATATTCTTAAAATCATTTCTGTACTTAATCTTTTGAGAATTTGATCCTAAATAACAAAAACTCAACGGTCCCAAATTTGTCAATAAAATCTATTAAATAAGGAAGATGTAACACTTAGAAAACCATTTTGCTCTAGGAAATAAGAGCATGAATCATATGTGACTCATAATAAAACTAGAAAAAAATTTTGATTTCACACATTTCATAGATTCTGAAATTATAATATATAGTTTTGCTTCTTCTAAAAACTCTCACAACTATCATATGTAGTTGCTTTTGATATGAATGAAACAGAATTTTCATCAACATATAAATTTTATGATTACTTGAAATCTTCTGAAAAAAATTCCGATACTCAAGTGTCAACCACAAATTAAGTTCTTTTCAAACCCCAAACATGCCTTGTGTCCAAAAGTTTTGCTTCAACCATCAAGCCACATTCTCATAAAATGCCTTCAAACTAACAAATAGCAGCCAAATACTAGAATTTATGCCCTGCCGCATAGAGCAACACTATCTTACAACAAAAAGAAAAACCTCAAAATTTCCATTCTTGCATGCCAAAAATGTTCCCACAGGATTAAATAAAATTATGCTGCTGCATCAAAAGCCATAAACAAAATTTGTATTTGGTTTGTGGCAACCATGCTTTGTTGGCGTTGCCAACTTGTTTGGTAGCAACACCACACTCCAAGCTGCCAACAAAAAGTGTAAAAAATTACAACGGAAAAACATGCAAAATAAAAAGCATGCAAATTACGGTAAATCTATAATAGAAAAGTTATAAACTTATAAAAATTGTTATATATGTATTTTATCATTTTATCAAGCAATTTCCGCTGCGCAATCAATCAATCAATGATTTTCGGCAACATTCAGACATTATTCATCCCTCTAGTTAAAGTTTAAAAAATAAAGAAATTCTTAGCCGGCTTAAGAGCTGCTCCAAGACTGCAAGTCGCACATAAACACTGTAGTTCCTTTCTCACACACATTCACACACAAAACCCACACACACCCCTGAATTTTTGGCGCCAGATATGTTTTTCATGGCGTCGCTTAGTCTATAGCCAGTATATTGTCGCTTCAGCCAACATGATGCTGCTAACAACAACAACAAACAACGGTAATTTCATTACACAACAACAATTTTAATCACAACAAAAACAACAGCAATAACAACAACAACATCATTGTCTACGCTTATATTTGATGCCGTTTTTGATCCTTTTGCTAGCGTTTCATGCATGCACTTGGCCAGATGCCGCTAAGTCGCGTCATGGTCGCACCATTGTCGCCACATTGGCGCCACAACTTTTACGCCATATTTATTTTGGCTGATTTTTTGTACTTTTTTTTTTTGTTTTGCTCTTCGCCTAGACAAATTTAGTGATTTTTCTGTTGTCGTTGTTGTTGTTGTTGTTGTTGTTGTTGTTGTTGTTGTTGTTGTTGTTGTTGTTGTTGTTGTTATTGTTGTTTTTGTTATTGCTCTGGTTGTTGTTGACATTCTCGCAGAGTCGCATTGATTTCGCTGCGTATTCGTCTACAATGCGAATCAGTTGTTTGCTGGCGTGCGGCGCACTCGTTTGATCCTCGTGTTGGACATTTGTAGGAAGTGTTTGGAATTTGTTTTGAAATTTTTGTAGGCGTTTATTAAAGTCACTGGAGAAAGAAACAAAAACAATATTTAAGTAACAATTTATTGTGTGTTGAGATGCAAGTTGTTGTGAATCCTACGAATATCCTGCGAAAAATTTTATAAAGAAAAGTGTTTAGTGATTAAGTGTTTATCATAAATATTGCAATACAAAGCCTCGAAATAATTTACAGCAGGCAAAAAGTGTTTCAAAAGTGAACAAATAAATTCTAATATATTATTTTTTTAATAAAAATAAAATATTCCAAAAAAGGTGTAATGTTATCGGTTAACGCGATTTACAAGCCAATAAACCGAAAAATTGTTTATTTCCTTTCACCCCTTCAGGGGTATAGGGTGTAAACTTGACCTAAAGTTAAAAAAAAAAAAAAAATTAAGATTCACTTCATATCATTTCATTAAAAAATAATTAATTGGTATTCAAATCCATATCTATTGATTTGTTTTTTATTCAGAATAAAAACTATGAATTATATTTTTTACAACTACATATTTCCAATTTTAAAAATTGTATCTAGAATGGACTTAAAGTATGTATGGACTATATATGGTTTTGAAGGCGATATATCAATAATAGGTCTTGTAATCGATAAAAGGAATTATTTTATCTGATAAATTGGACAGACCAAAATATGGCAGACAGTCAAATTGTGTTGGGTATATATTTTAAGAATATCTGATACAAGTGCAAGAGAATTAACAATAAAACTTGTTTTATTGAGTTTAAAACGATATACTTTGAAATGTCTAGTGTTGTGAAATTATATTATATTTAATATCATTTTATGACATCATTTAGTTTACTTAGTAAAACCAAAGTCAGTTTATAATCATAACTTTATCATACCATACCATTAAACCATACCATACCGTTTTACTATACCTAAAACATACAATAACTGTGCCATACCATACCCATACCATACCCATATCATACCCATACCATACCCATACCATACCCATACCATACTCATACCATACCCATACCATACCCATACCATACCCATACCATACCCATACCATAACCATACTATACCCATATCATACCTATACCATACCCATACCATACCCATACCATACCCATACCATACCCATACCATTCCCATACCAAACCCATACCATACCCATACCATACCCATACCACACCAGTACCATACTCACACCATACCCATGCCGTATTCTTAATATACCTTATATACCTTAATATACCCATACCTGTACCATATCTATACTATAGCCATACCATACTCATATCACACCCATCTCATACACATACGATATCCATATTATACTCATACGATACCCATATAATGATCATACCATACCCATTCCTTTACCAAAACCTATACCATACCCAAATCATACCCGTACCATACTCATAAATTATACTCATACCATACTCATCAATACTCATGCCATCCCCAAACCATTCACATACCATATCATGCCATACCCATCTCATACTCCTATCATATCCATGCTGTATTCTTAGTATATCCATACGATACTCATACCATACCATGCCGTATTCTTACTATACCAATACCTGAACTATATCTATATCATATCTATACTATAGCCATACCATAGCCATACCATAGCCGTACAATATCACACCAGAGTCATATAATGACCATACCATACTCATGCCATAACATATACTACATCTAAACCTACATCATAACCCAAATCATTGCCAGTTCCTGGCCGTTCCATTCCACATCCATACTATTTTATTTGAATATATAACGGCACTTATGTATAAATAGGCGGATCAAATTTACTTTTGGTTAAAACCCGGTTAAAAATTTTGTTGAAATATTAAAAGAATTACCAACTTACCGAAAAAGAGCTCGTAAATAACCAATATTATATTGAATTGAATATAATGCGACCACTTAATGAGTAGGCGTGACACACTCAGATTCTCTGCGTCTTTTGTTTGAATTTTCATCCAAATGACTTTGAAAAAAAACTCAAGCTAACTATATCTATAGTATGTACATAAGACGTCCAACTTTGTAAAAATAAGCCTTCCACTTTTATCATGCCAAACAACTTTCCCGCTAAGGAGAATCATATTCCCTCTAAGACCCCGTTAAGTCCTTAAGAAAACATTCCCATTTTTAACTATTTAGTCTCTAAGTGTAGTTTCTACGCTTATACGAGTCAATCGCATCCAATATTATAATTTGAAACCTATTCAAATTAGTTACGCCCAATTTTGGAAACTTCTGGAAATTTCCAGGACTCCATACTGGAATAAAGTCTGGATACCTTTAAATAGTGCTACAAACTTTTTTACTAAGTGCGTTCAAAACCGTTATTATATTGTCTGAAGCGTCCACATTCAAGCCCACTTCTTCGCCCACTTTTACTGGAGTGGGCGTGTCAACTTAATCATTATATTCTACTTTTTTATAGGTCCCATTCGCTTACACCCCAAGTTCAGTGCTTTTAGTGTTGATAGAACTTTAATTAGACAATTTTTTTTTTAATTTAAGGTAACACCAACTTTTAACAAAATGTTTAAAATATATCATTTCTACAACTGAATCGAATTTCTACATGCCGGTATTAATAGGAATCTAAAATTAGTATTTTCCGAAATTGAAATTTTGAAAATTTTTCGACTACGAATAAAATGCTGAAACTAGGCAGGAATAACCCTTTATCGTAAATAAATTCAAAATTCAAAATTCAAAGTTCAAAATTCAAAATTCAAAATTCAAAATTCAAAATTCAAAATTCAAAATTTCAAAATTCAAAATTCAAAATTCAAAATTCAAAATTCAAAATTTCAAAATTCAAAATTCTAAATTCAAAGTTCAAAATTCAAAATTCAAAATTCAAAATTTTAAAATTAAAAATTAAAAATTCAAAATTCAAAATTCAAAATTGAAAATTCAAAATTCAAAATTCATAATTCAAAATTTAAAATTCGAAATTCAAAATACAAAATACAAAATTAAAAATTCATTATTCAAAGTCAAAATTAAAAATTCACGATTCACAATTCAAAAGCCAAAAGTGAAAATTCATTATTCAAAATTCAAAAATCAAAAATCAAAATTCAAAATTCAAAATTAAAAATTTCAAAATTCAAAATTCAAAATTCAAAATTCAAAATTCAAAATTCAAAATTCAAAATTCAAAATTCAAAATTCAAAATTCGAAATTCAAAATTCAAAATTCAAAATTTAAAATTCAAAATTCGAAATTCAAACTTCAAAATTCAAAAATTCAAAATTAAATATTCAAAATTCTAAATTCAAAATTCAAAATTCGAAATTTAAAATTCAACGTTTAGAATTCAAAATTTAAAATTCACAAATCAAAATTCAAAAGTCAAAAGTCAATAGTTAAAAGTAAAATTTCAAAATTCAAAAGTCAAAAGTCAAAAGTCAAAATTCAAAATGCAAAATGCAAAATGCAAAATGCAAAATGCAAAATTCAAAATTCAGGATTCAAGGTTCAAAATTCAAAGATTCAAAGTTCAAGTTCAAAATTCAAAAGTCAATAGTTAAAAGTAAAAATTCAAAACTCAAATCTTAAAACTCAAAACTTAAAACTCAAAATTAAAAATTCAAAATTCGAGGAATTTTTCAGGTCAAAAAAATCGAATTTATTAAAAATTTACTTGGAAGTAATTTTTATATGATAAGCCGATACGTAATCGGAAGTTTTATGTGCATTTATTGTTCAGATTTTCTTAAATTTCGCAACATTTCAGGAAAGAAAAGAGAATTGTCAAAAAATTAATAAAAATTTTATGTAAGAATTTTTTAAGTTCGATAATTTTTTTATCCATGCAAGTCTTAATATTATTAGCATCTTATGATCGTCTTATAAATTTTAAGATAATATAATCTCCCAATAGTTGTCATATCCATGCTTTATATAGAAATTTCAAAATATTCTTAAATTTAAAGTTTTAAATTTCACTTAATTTGAAAAAAATTCAAATATTCGGTTTTTGTGCATTTTTTTTTTCTAAAATAGTCCACAGTTTATTTTTGAGTAAATTTTTCCATCATTGATGTTCGGTTTTTTTATACCATTACCAACCACCTGCGATCAACCAAGCAACTCGTAGAGCACTTGCAACATGCTGCTAACAACACTTCAACGACGAGAACTTAACGAAACTGTTTACACACACGCTATTTCCCTATTTATCTTGCAAATAAGCACTCACACAATTTTTTGCTCCGCACTGTAGTGCTCTCTAGCAACATTTTGCTCCGCAACATATCGCTTCAACTGCACTGATCTTGCTCAACACGATTCAGTCTTTCGTTAACTTTCTTAGTTGTGTGTTTGGTTGTCGGCGGAGTGTTGATTTTTATGTTCTAATATTTGTTAATGATGCAAACAAATATTTGTTTATTTTGAAAAATAAAAAAAGAGTAAGACCCTGTCTTGTGATCAATAAATATCAAGTGTTTATTTAATGAATTAGAAACGCGTTAGTTTCATGCGCGAAATTTTGACAAATTGGAGTAAATAAATAAAAGGCACATTTAAGAATGAATCGCAAAAGTGAAACTAGTGTGTACCCGAAATATTTCAAAAATAACTGAATAAAATTTGGTTTTAAAAAAAATATGTGTTTCAGCTGTCTTGGCTTAAGCAGCGCGTCTAAAGAAAACACGTAGCTCATGATCGTGACTGTGAGTGTGGTTTTGTTGTGGTTGTTGTTGTTGTTTGTGATGCCTTATTTTGACTACAACATATGTGAAACCGGATTGAATTCAAGAAATGCTCATAAATAATGCTCAATAAGCAGCACTGCAAAATACAATTTATCATTCCCAGATCGACTGGAGTATAAATTACAAAATATTATTATTTTTTGCTGACAAGATTAGCTGGATTAAAGAACTTTAAAGTCTTTAAGGCTAAGAAATTGTCCCCTCAAAGATGATGGCGTATTTGTAAATCGCTTCGTCTTTGACAGAATACAATCAGGCTTAGAAGTATAAAAAAAAGGATTACAAACCAGTTCAAAGGAGTACAGACCATTAGTAGAATCTGAAATCCTTAGCTTTGTACAAAAGAAGATCTCCTGCGCAAGCTCGCACTTTATCGTTGGTCTTAACACTTTCAATAAATTGTGATCTTGTAAACAATGTGCATTTATATTTAGAGCAGGAACTTAACGAAAGTGTTAAAGTTACTGGTGTTAAGTGTACTAAAAAAAAAAAACAAGAAATTAGAAATATTTTGATTTGAATTAAGGTCCGTTTTCTTAAAAGAATATTAACACAATTTTTTTTTTTTTAATTCATCGAAAGTTTGTTTGTCAGTAATTCTGCGTTTTTGCATAAATTTGAACTAAATTTGATGAAATTTTTATACACAATGATAATTTTAGCCATCAAACCATGTGTTTTAATATGAGCTATAAAAAGAAAGTCATGATATGAACTCTGTAGCTGTATGTTTCTTAACTGTTTTTGGTGTTGTTCAATAATTAGCTATAGAATTATTTGCTTATGGAGTTAATTAAAATACAAAGAAACTTTTATCGAATGAAAAACATTTATTTCTGTTCAAAAATAAACTTAACGAAAGTGGTTTTGCAAAAACTGATTAAAATTTGTTTTAATTTATTAATTTCTTTGTTAAAAAATTAGATTTTTGTTAAAAAATACACTTAACGAAACTTTTGGAAACTTAACGAAAGTCTTTTTTTTTGCCAGGATCTTAGTTTGGGCTCATTTAGTTTTTATATTGGAATATAAATAAATTTTATTCAATCATTAGCGTTTATTTCTCAAAATTAGAGCCACATAAAAATTTAGGAAGTAATTTTTTTTCTGCTGTTCTTTATATTAGGGATTAACATATAATCATTTGTACACATTTTTTATTATTTTCTTATGAAATAAAGTAAATAATGTACAAACAAAAGCTTAACGCTGCTGTAAAGAACTTAACGAACGTATTGAATCGTAAATACACTTAATTCCAAGAGCAAAACTTCATATTTTAAGTTTAATTAAGCTTAGTTATCATAAAATGTAACTTAACGAAACTTTTTAAAACTTAACGAAAGTTTTCAAAACTTGACGAAAGTATTTTATTGCATTCAAAATCAAGAAAAAACCTTACATTGCAAAAAATATGCTTAAATTCACCTTCAACCGGGAAGACTACTCCTAACAAGTGAAGGGAAAAGAAAAATTCAGATATTTTTAGTGTTTAAAATAAGTTGACGCTGATTTCAACTTTAAAAAGCTTAAGTAACGGGTATATTTTAACATGCTTTTTGCCTTGTGCTTTTCGCTTATCAAACAAAAACAACAACAACAGCAGCTAACGCTATCACAACAACGTCACTTAAGCCAATGTGAACCATAACGCATATATCAGCAAAAATTATCGCTATCAACAAAAGTTGCTATGTAAGCTGATATTATAAAGATAAATGTGCTTTTCTATCAGCACTAAAAGATAGAAACCGTTAACAAAAAAATCAAAATTGAAAAAAGTTTTGTGAAAGTTCTGGCTGCTTTTATCATAAAATTAAATAGAAAAATAAGTGTGTTAAAAAAATGTGAGTTAATTACTTTCAATAAAAAAAAGAAAAACAAAATTAAACAAAAAAGTGCAAGAATATCATTAAAATGTATTCAACCGAAAAAACCTAATATTTTTGCAATGGATTTGATTTTTTTTTTTGTGCACCGTATCATCACTACGCGCTCATTTTTCCCTCACGTCAAAATTGCACTTTCAGCAAGAATATAAAAAAAACAATATGCTGGCTGTAACACAACGTTTTTATTGGTTTTCATTATAATAAAATGTATGAAAATCACAACAGAATATGTTGTAAACAACAACAATAACAACAACAATGGATTACTTAATGGAGCATGAAGCAAAATAATAAAAATAAATAATAAGGAATAAATTTTGCAGCATTCGCCAAATCATGTTAACAGTGAATCACTTTTACGGTATTGAAAAAAAAAAACAAAGATTTTGTGCTGCACTGATTATGTTGGTATATTGTGAAGTTTTCATTGTGCCGCTATTACAAAAAAAAAAAGAGTGAGTTTAGGAAAGATGTAGGAGGTATTTCTAAGCAAAGCGCGAAATAAAAGATAGTTAAGCATAATATTAGGGGCTGCTATCTGATAGGGGCTGACAGTGACAGGCAAACATTAATGCGCAATTTGTTGCCGGTTGCTTGATCTTTTGATAATTTGTTGCACAATTATGTGATGGTAACACTTTTGTTGCATAGATAGCAGCTGCATATTGTGCATTAATGATGTTTATAAGCTGTTATGCGAAAGTGAGATTTGACGAAGCATTTTTGTGATTGGAGTGGAATTCTATGTTTTTAATGTGGTTTTTAAGCGCTTATGATTGAATTTTTAAATTTTTTATAAAAAAAACAAACTTAACGAAACTCTCAAAAACTTAACGAAAATTATTTTTACCAAAAACAGTGGTATTTTTTTAAGTTTTTCAGGCAAAGATTTGATCTTCGGGAGCAATGGATTTACTGCTGTAAGATACAACTTAACGAAACTTATTCAGAGAAATATAAGTTGGTTGAAAATAAGTTTCGTCTTAAACCAAAGCTTAACAAAAATAATATAAAATAAATCTAACAGTTAGCAGCTGTATTTCTGCACGTTTTTATGTTGTTGTTGGAATACAACTTAACGAAAACGTTTTTCTTATATAAAATTACCGTTGAAATAGATTTTCTGGAAGAACATTAATTAAAATCATAGTTTATCGATAAATCTCAAACAATTATTAAATACCCGAAACTTCAGAGAACTTAACGAAAGAATTGGACAAGTTCAAGCCACTATGTGTATCAAAATTATACTTAGAACCATTTTTTTCTTTTTTTAACTTATCTCGTGTTTATTTTCATGTCAAATCATTTTGTCATTGGAAAAATATGGGCTTCATGGCTGCGAAGTTCTTTTAATGTTATAAATTAAACTTAACGAAGATCAAAAGCATATATTTGCGCTAATTCCATGCAGAGTTCGAAATATCAATAGCTCTATGGTAAATCATGAACTTAACGAAAGTAAAAATAATTTAACGAACGAAGTTAATACATGCCATTCTATCGCTTTTTCATAAAACTTTATTTATAGCTAAAAATATAATAATTAACGAAAGTAATTTTTATATGTAACTGAAAACGGTTTTGGTAAAAACCTAATTTTACGTCAACATATAGACTTGACGAAACATATAACAACTTAACAAAAGTTGCTCTGCTATGAAACTAATTAAATACTTGGGAATGTATTTATTTTTTGATAGCAAGTTCATAATTCAAACAGAATCCTGATGAAACTTTTTATAATTATAATAATAGGGGCATTCACAATCCAGGGCACTTTACTGTACAGAAATGCAGATTTGTATATATACAGAAGTGCAGTTCAATGACCGTGAACACACCCCATTCCTGTTTGTGCTGTTTTTTGAAACAAAACTTAACTTTCAGAATAAGAAGTTTTTGTTTGTTAGCCACCCGACATAAATTAAGAATTCAAAATGCCTAAAGCAAGTGGCGAGACTAAAATAATAAATTCTGTTAATATATTACTAACTAATACTGGTACTTAACTAAGTACTGGATACTTAATATATCGAATTTTTATATCACTTATGAATATCTTAAATACTGCTAAACTGCTCATTTCCTCATTTGCACAAGAAAAGCTATAGTAGAATTGCAGATTTGAAGTTTTTTGTTGTTTAAACTGCAGTTCTGCATTTGTGCTCAGCTAGGTGCACTGGATCGTGAATACCCATAACGATTTAAATTTCAAATCATTTGATGCAATCGCATGTTGATTTTCATGTAAAATCATTTCATGCAATAGAGAACATGTGGAGTTTTTACCAAGACTTATTTTACTGTTCTAAAAAACTTAACGAAGAATCGTCATTTATCAAAAAGTTATTTTTACACTTATTTCATGCAAGTTTTCAAAGGAATTTAGCAATATGGCAAAACATAAAATTTAACGAAAGTTAAAATAACTTAACGATAATAGTTTTTGCATGTTATTCTATTCATATGTGACAAACAATCAACTTTCTATTTAAAAAACCTCAATGAAACATTTAACTTAAACTTAACGAGAGTTAAAATAACTTAACGAAAATAGTTTTTGCATGTTATTATATTCATATGTGATGCGCAATCAATTTTCTATTAAAAAAAGCTCAATGAAACTTTTAACTTAAACTTAACGAAAGTTAAAATAACTTAACGAAAATAGTTTTTGCATGTTATTCTATTCATTTTTGACAAACAATCTATTTTCTACTCAAAAAATATTCTTAACGAAACTTTTGACAACTTAACGAAAGTGTTTTTTCTATAAAACTAGCTATTTTCAGCATTAATTTCAGAATGTAGGCATTGCTTGATTACAAATAAGCTTAACAAATCTATTTAAAAGTTTTTTTTACGTTTCTTAAGAATCATGAGATAAGCGATAAAGAAACATTTCCATTTTAACACAAGCTATTTTAAAAATAGTTTTTAATAATTTTAAAAAGCTATCTGCCACAAATGAAAAATCTAAGAATATTAAATTGAACGAACAAAATATTGGAGAAAAAATTTTTTTGTTGTATTGAAATTAAAGCAATCAAATACTTAACCTTCATCCAGATTTTTTTGGAGGCGTTTGATAACCTGTTATCAAAAGTAGTCTAAAATATTCAAGTTAGTAAGTAGGCTTTGATAGTCTAAGAATTAAAATCTGATTAACTTCGTTAATTAAAATTTTATAAATATAAGGAAGCAAACATTTATGTTCTAATTAATTAGAAGGACTTAGTGGTTTGATAAAAAAATCTCTCATGACATAAACACGATGACAAAAATTTAAAAAAACATATATTATTTTAGCTCATCTGTTCATTCAAAAAGGTCTGCGAATTATATTTGTAAGTCCATGCTTGCGAAACATACACGAAACATCTCCAATCATAAATCAACGATTAATGATAAAAATACACCTTACAAATGTGTTGTTTCTCCTACATATTCATTCACTGCTTCTAGCATCTTTCAAAAATTAAAAAAAACAACCTCTTTATAACCTACACTTCACAGCAATTAAGTATGGAAATCTGCTACTTAACGAAACTCTTCAATCGCTATTGATTTTTTTGTAAAACTACAGGCGTATCATATGTAAAAAAAATACTTTTCTCATCGACTACATTAGCGCTCCTCATCTCCAAAGTAAACTTTATTCAAGTGTAACAATTTTTTGAGAGCTTCTTTACGATGCTGGCATTGCTGAGGATCCTCCAACCACTTCAGTGCTCTCAATATTTCTCTTTACATGATAAAATAAGCACTAATTGACTTCCGTACATTCACCGCCCCCCCTTTGGCAACAGAGAATCGATTCGGTTATAAATCTTATGCTGCAGAGTACTCGTATTTCCATTAATTCATTGGTACGCTTGTAACTGTTTATCTTTAATGGTATCTTTTTGGGTATGCTTCCGGAGTTTATGCTCCGACTAGTCATGCCACAACAACGGTAGATCAGACTACTGTTGGGTTCCAATAACAACAACAATAACGGAAAAAATGCCAAGGAACACACCCTAAAATGTCTACAGACCAAAACTCCCTTAAATGCAGGCATGTGTAGAATTTCGATATTCCCTAAAATAAATACAAACAATTATAAATTGATGACTTGATGGGAATAAAAAAGAGAAAATGAGAAGAAAAGGTACACAGCTGGGAGCTGGATGCTTTAGTTTCGATTACAGTGTGTCCTAGCAGTATGTGACTAAAAAGCATGAGAGCGTAGCAGACGCTATTTTGTGTTGCGATATTTGTCTTATATTTATGTGTAGGTATGTGTTCGTACAAAGTCGTTTAAAGATGTTTATTTTTATTTTTTTTTTTTTGTTTTTTTTTTGTTTACCTTCTTCGGTTCTTCAACATGTGTTCCGTAGTTGCCAGATGACCTCAAATGTTTGAAAAAATGTGTTTAAATTAAGACGATTATGGTTGTTATAAGGTTATATTTTTTTTTTCAGTTGTATTGTTTACTGTTTCATATCAAAGACAAGTTTTATAATCGGCTTTGCTAAGCTAATAAGTGCGGATTAACCCTATTTTGTCTTTAGTCTTGTCTTTTGTTGAGTCAAAGTTCTTCAGTTATCTTAACGATGATGATGGAGACTTATTTGATTGTTCTGGAACTCAAAGAAAATTTACTGCTTTATATTTATTTTTTAAAGTTCAACAGATCAGTTGCTTCAAAAAACTTAACGAAAATGTCGTTTATAAATTAATTTCTAAAGGGGAACAAACATACAGCTTAAATCTTCTTTAAAATCTTAATGATTTCAAAAATAATATTAAATTCATTATGTTAAGTAGAACAATTTTCTAGTCGATTGTAAGAAAACTATTAAAATTTTCATATTGATTCTCAAAGCTCTGTGAGTGTACACACAAAGCAAAAAAATTATTATAGTGCTGAGTTTTGTGCTCTTAACTTAAAATTAAAGGTTTTTATAACTTAACGAAACTTATATCTCGAAGTTTCGAACAGAAATTTAAACGAAACTTTTTCAACGAATTTTTTCAAATCAGAACGCAACTTTTCTAACTTAACGAAAGTTTTACAGAACTTAACGAAGTTTTATAAAACATTTCACACACCTACGTTTCGTTAAGTTTTGAAATTTAATGAAGGTATTTGAATTTTTCAAATGCTTTAATTAAAAATTAATATAATTAAAGCTTTACAGCTGGCTGTTTTTTGCGATTTTTACTATGCTTTCTTTTTATTTTTCATCGAATATTTTTTAGGCTTATCGATACTTTTGAAGGCTTATCGAAATTTATTAGACACTATCACATTACTTTATTTCGAAATCGGTTTAGTTAATTAAGTTAAGTTAGTTAGTTAGTTAGTTAGTTAATTAAGTTAACAATAATGAAGCTTTTATAAACTTAACGAAGCTCAAAATATTCTAAGTTTGTAAACTTAATAATACAATTGTAACCTCAACGAAACTTGTAAACTTAACGAAATTTTTTAAACTTAACGAAACTTATTAAGCTTAACGAATTTTTTTAAACTCAACTAATTTTTTTGAACTTAAAAAAACTTATATAAACTAGTAAATATCTCTATTTAAATTTTGATTTCATTTAGAATCTTAATGAAAGTATTAAAACTCTTGAATTCTTGAATTGAACACCATAATCAAACTAAACGAAACTTTTGAAGGCTTATCAAAACTTTGGGCATATTTTCACACATGTTTTTTGGCCCAATATAACTTTTTAGAACTAAACGAAACTTTTGCAGCCTTATCGAACATTTGGGCATAGTATGACACGTGTTCTAAGGTAGGATACATCTAAGAGTGTGCTGTTTTGAAACGAATTTTTTTTTAATTCAAGAAAACTTTTGGAAACTTAACGAAACTTTTTAAACTTAACGAACATTTTATAAAATTGACGGGAGTTTTAAAACTAATCGAAAATTTTATACACTTGCCGAATGTTGAAATTCTTATTAGAATCTTTAAAACTTTTATAAACCTAACGAAACTTTTATAAATTTAACGAACATTTTTTTAATCCAATGATACTTTTATAAAACTAAATGAAACTGTTATAAGCTCAACAATACTGTTATAAACCATCACATTTCTTAATTTAAATTTTGGAACTTAACGAAAGTTATTAACTCGAAATTCTTCACATGAACCTTAGAAAATGAAAGAAAAGATTGAAAGCTGTCTTTCAAGCTATTTTTCATTGTTTGGTTATTTATTTAAGTTTGTTTTTTTAGTTCTATTAGTTTTTAGTTCCTTATGAAAAATTTTAAAACTTAACGAAACTTTTTTTAGGCTTATCGAAACATATTGCGCCATCACATAAGCGAACACATCACATAAGAAATAGGCTTGGTTTTGAAACTCTTATAAACTTAACGAAACTTTTCAAACTTAACGAAACTTTTCCTATACTAAAGAATACTTAACAAAATTTTACGAAACTTTTATGAACTAAATGAAACTTATATTAGTAACATAATTTAACGAAACTTTTTATAATCCCAACATGAAACTCATGTCTTGTACAAACTTTTTAACTCATCGAAACTAGTAAAAATATAAAAAAAAATTTACAAAATTTATTATTAACTTAATGGAACTCTTAATATTATAAGCTAGATGCAAGATATCCTTTTATAAGCTAGCACTTATCTTAATCAAAATGTCGGTTAGTTTAGAAATGGAAACTTAACGAAATTTTTAAAAAGTCTCGAAATTTGTTATATGAACTATAGAAAATCTTAGAATCTATCCTTCTGGCTATTTTTCGTTGTTATACGTATTTATTGTTCAACGTAATTCTCAAAATTTAACGAAACTTTTGAAAATTTTTCGAAAATTCTTACGAGCTTGCGAGTCTCATTGCGCTTGTTTCAAAATGAAAACATCAGGCCTCATTTCAAAAAAAAGTTTTTGAACTGAACTTTTAAAAAACTTAATTGAACTTTTATCAACTTAACGAAACTTTTATGAATTAAAAATTACTATTAGAAATTAACATATATTTTGTTCTTAATGATTTCAATTTTAGTTTGGTTGAGAAACCTCTCAATTTTAATATACCTAAGTATGCATAAACCTTTGCATGAACGTAAGAAAATCTCAGACACTACCTTTCTAGCTATTTTAACCTTTGTTTTGTTTATATTACTAAACGAAACATTTCAAAACTTAATGAACTTTTGAAACTTATCGAACCTTTTTACAAACTATTACATTTTTGCTAAAATGAAACTAAAAATGTGTAAACTTTTGAAAATTGTATGAACTTATGAAGCCTTTATAAGCTTAAAGGAACTCTTTGAAACTTAACGAACATTTTCAAGCTTAATTAAAACTTTCTTTACACTAAAGAAACCTTTAATTTTTCGAAAAAGTGGACGAAACTTTTATAAACTTAACGAACCTTTTATAAACTTAACGATCTTTTATAAACTTAACGAAAAGTTTACAAACTTAACGGAACTTTTATAAACTTAACGACACTTTTATAAACTTAACGAATCTTGTATAAACTTAACGAAACTCTTAGAAACTTAACCAAACTTTTATAAACTTTACGAATCTTTTATTAACTTAACGAACCTTTTCTAAACTTAACGAAACTTTTATAAACTTAACAAAACTTTCCAAATTTAAGTAAACTTTTGAAGTCTTGTCGAAATTTTGGTTGGACATGTGGGTAAAATAGTAATTGAATTTTTGTTAGTATTGTTAATATTGTAAATACTTATTACTTGACGAAACTTTTTAATATTTGATGAAATTTTTTTAAAGAACTTTTAAGACTTAAAGTTTTTTAATTTAAAGTTTTGTTTAATTATGAAACCTAGTGTAACTTTTACAACTGCTTCATTCTTTAACTTTTGCGAAGTATTTAAGAGATACATTTTTTAATTCCTTATGACCTGGTATGGGCACCACTATATTTAGAGCTTCTGTGTTGTTTCTGTGTTCCTCTGTTGTCTTTGATTTGTTGTTGCGTTTTGTGTTGCTACATAACTCTTTGCTACATACATAATTACTTACTCTCAACGCTCCCAGAGCTCTCTCTGTCCAAAGCTGCTTATGACATATAAAAGCAATTTATGTTGATTAAAATATAAAATTAAAAAACAAATTTTTAAAACGTTACAAATTCTTTAATTTTGACATCACTTAACTTTTAAAACTTAACGAAACTTTTGAGTAATTTTCAGTAATATAAAAAAACAAAATAGCAAATAATATCATTTGCAAAAATCATAAAGTACTATATATGATAAGATGTTAAAATTAACCGAAATTTTATTAAAGAAAAATATAAAAATAGAACTTTAAAAAAAAATTTAATATTGATAGAATCAAAACTTGCATGAAAAATTTAAATTTAATTCGGAAAATAGCCGTGTTAACTTAATGAATGGACGCTTAACAAAATCTTGCTCAGCCGTCATCAAAATTGAATTTATTTACATTCAAATTTAAAAAAATCAACAATAGTTAGTTTAAGATTTAACTCCCAAAACACGAAGCAAGATAACCCGCTTTAATCTTGAGGTTTCGTTAAGTTTTTTTTTTCTAAATTTGAATTACCTTGAATTTATGTCATAACATGCTATATTAGTGGTTATTGAACATGTATAGCAATTAATATTCATTAACATTATCTAAAACTAACATTAACACTGAACTTGCCACTGACACTCATTTGGCACCTATTTATTTCCAACAGTTGTTGTCTATATGTGCGATACAACTTGAACATCTTGGTTGCCTTATGAAGTCAGCCAAATTATATCCCACATTAATTTATTTCCGTTTTTTGTTATGGTCGTTTATTTTTTTGTCTTTTTTTTTTTTTTGTCTTTCTGATCATAGCCTCAGAACAAAAAACCTCGTTTCTTTGCTTCGTTTTCACATAATTTTGAACAAGTTTCCGCTACGCCTTAATTTGTCTACCAGCATAAAGGCAACCATTGCGAATCAATGTGTTACAATAAATTTATGTTCTATACAACAAAATGCCAACAGATAGATAGATATCCATACACTTGAGAAGAGGAAAAAAAAAAGATATAAACAAGTGAAATTACTTTTTAATTAGAATTTGTTTGGTTGTGTGAGGGAACAACACACAAGAGCTTAAAATCCTTAAAAAAAATTTCAAGCGAGAATTTAAAGAATGGCTTGTCTCATGCCCATTTGTGCTTTGCCTCATGACCATTTGAAGATCAACTAATTAAGAGTTGTTGTAGTTTCTTTTTGACTTTTAAATGATGTTTATTTAGTTGACGTTATTCAATTATATTTTAGTGATGATAATTTTTTGATAATAAAAAAAATTATAATAAAATTATATCATCACCTGGGATTCGAACCTTTGGGTCATATTGTAAGTGCAAAACTTTTATTTTGAATCGATGCAAGACTTCCAAATCAATAGAAACATTTCAATGCAATCAGCCACATAAAACTAAATATGCTCAAATAGTTGCACAACGATTCATGTCTAATTTTTGTGTCAAGGTCATTCAGATTAATTATCTTGCTTAAGCAATACACCCTATTTGCCAGAAAAATACACATAAGAAGATGTATTATCTTCATAGAATGTCAACAAGTAAGCGTTTTACCTCTGCTGATTTCGTCAAGGAAATTACAGATTTTGTCAAGGCCATTTAGTTTCGTGTCAAGGTCATTAAGATTTGTGACAAGATTTTTTTGATTCATTCATTCATTCGTTCATTTATCTGGCTGAAGACGTTTTACTCCTTTCACTGCGAAAAACAAATCTAAATTAATTCTAAAATATTGAAATATCAGAGTATTGTATTATATATGATTTTGGTGTCAAGGTCATTCAGATTCAGATTGAAGAAAGTGGTACATGTTTGATCATTGTGTCAAAACATACCGAGTTAATATCATGTTAAAAAAGTTTCGTCTCTTTACTTCAAAGCACGATTAAGGGGGGAAATATACCCAGAGGCCGAAAAAAAAGTTAATGTTTGCGAATTTTTTTTTAAGGAAACCTAAGGGATATTTTTCAATGAGGGTTTTTATACCTTAAAATATACACATTCAAGCGTATGTTTAGTTTTTTTTTTTTTATTAAAAAAAATTAATATTAAGGTAGATACAGCATTTTTTGTAGAGCGCTCTGAAAATGCGGTGACCAAGAGTGCTCCTCCTAAATTCAACTGAAATAAAAAAATGAAATATATTATTAAAGTATATACTTAAAACTCGTACTTGTCAAAGCCGATTTTGCAAATATTTATTTTTCACAAAATGGCGGACGTCCAAACGTAAATTAACGATTTTCGACCAAAAACTCATCATTATTTTGCCTATAAAAAATGATCGAAGCTACGAAAAAAAAAACATCCTATGACAAGCACGAGATTATTATAAACAAAATAAGCCTGCAAAAATAATCAAAACGATCGGTTCACTGAGTTTTGAGAAATCTTGGTCACCGATTTTGAAAACATGGTTTCGAGAAAAACGCGTTTGAAAATAAGGGCCAGCACTGCGCGCTCTAGAAGGCAATTCACTCCTTAGGCTATAACTTTGTTATATTTTAGATATTGACTTGAAATTCATATTTTTGAGACTTAACGCTTTAAGAAACTGCAAAAAAATTTTTTGAAAAAAAAAGTTCTGGCTATATAACTCCCCTTAGGACGCATAAAATGCTCTAAAAATTTAAGAAATGCAATATATTCATAAAATATTCATAAAATCTCTAACTTAAGTTTTACTTAATGTAGTGGCTGTGGCTGAGTGCATTAAACAGTGTGTAGACCATTCGATGCCAATTCGAGAACAGGTTCAAACCCCAGGAACCTGGTGACAGAAAATTTATCTGATCGGTCGTCACCTCTCTGCAGACAATTTCAAGTCTCAGAGAGCAAAGAATGCTATATAAAGCTTCTTCGGAACATGTTCAGTACAACCTTCTAGGACAATTACGAAAAAGTTTTTTTTTTACCAAACGTAGGGGTCGCGCATTGACATATAACTTCATGTCTCTGGTGTTTACAGTTGGATTTTAAAGTTTGGTATATCAATGTTTTTGTCTCAAAGAGACCAATATGACCTCTATAGAGGTCATTGACCTCAGGTCTACCGTTCTAGTACTTACCCTCCAGATGTCAGTTTCTACCATCCTAATGTACAACCCTAATATTAAAAGCTCTCTATATATGTATATAGACCTCTTAAACATAAGAGCTTTTATATAATATAAGCTCTTAAAATATCATTAATATTTTGCTCAGAAAGTATATCGATCTTTTTAGCAGAAGTATTTTTAAAAAATTTTTGAAAATTTTTTGCCGAACGTAGGGCTCCCTTTTTTAATTTTAATCATATCATCGGTATTAAAAGTCTGATCATATTGAATGACATATCGATGTTTTTGTCTGAAAGAGACCAATTATTTTTTCCAAAATATAAAAACAAAATATTCCTTCAAGTCCTTGGAAGGCCTTAAATTGATTTTGAGGAATTTTAAAGCTCGTAAAAGAATAAGAAATCTGTAACGCCAATGCTAAAAGAGGTATCAGCACTATTTTTTGTTGTAATTTATTAAATATATTCATAAGATAAGGTCAAATTGGTCATATTGGTCATATTGGTCTCCTTAAGGCAAAAACATTGATATACCAAACTTTGAAATCTAACTGTAAACACCAGAGATATAAAGTTACTAGCGATACCCGGCACGCGTTGCTGCACCCAGCAAGTATATTGGAAATGATAAATAAATTCAAAACTTTTATTAATCCCTTAGTCTGATACCACGCTCATGTTCCACTGCGCGTTACAGTTTCCCAGTAGCAGAACATCACTCCCAGGTGACAATTCCATTATGAGTTTCAATGTCCTGTGATTTAAGCTTCCATAGCTATTCTGTATAGAGAATCGGGCCACACCCCCTTTCCAATGCACAAACCGGTTTTCCAGTAGAAAGACTTTGGCAATTAGCAACTCCATACTGATTTTTATTGTCATGCGACATTTAGTTCCAAAACTATTCAAAATCAAAAATTTGACTTATGTGGTCGAAGCCATAACCCCTTTTCCTATGCCCAGTTCTCTTGTTTATTTATAAAAAAACTTATTGAATCACACAATGTCAATTCTATAAAGTAAAAAGTCAGCCCTTTGTTCCTTTTGTTCATTTATAAATTACAGGAAAACCACCGTCAAACCATGTGTAGAAAAGTTGCATGCAGCGAAACAAATAAACATACGTACATACATACATACATCAAGTCGGATTGAATCTCATTCTCACCAAAAAAATCCTCAACATGCTAAAGGTGGTCAGTGAATCCCCTTTTAACAAAACTGTGTTAGATTAATTCTCCACATCAAAACTACTTTGAACATATAAGAATGTACTTTGATCCAATTAGCTTTAAGCGCAGCAAAGTATGTATGTATATATATTTGTTTGTTTGTGTTGTGCTTGCTGAGAACAAAAAGAGTATAGTAGAGAGCAACATGCAGTTTATTGAGGCTCTCGCAGCACAAACGCATGAAAAGCTAACGATCAAGCAATGCATGGCATTGTGAATGATTTTTTAAAAAACTTAACACTTTAATTAAAGAAACTTATTATTGAAATTTCGTAAAGAAAATAAGCAATGAACCTTCTGTAGCACAAATGTGATATTTTAAAACTTATTTCAAAAAAATCGGACCAGTACTTCTGGAGTTTTGCGGACACAAAAAATGTTCACTTTCATTTTATATAATAGTATAGATAAAGATATAGATATAATAGTATAGATAGATAGATATTGATATAGATATGTCAATGCGCGACCGCTACGTTCGGTCAAAAAAAATTTTTTTTTTCGTAATTGTCTTGCAAAAATACGTCATACTCGCTGGTATACGGCGAACTTTTTTTTTGAGGTACGGTCTAATGTACAGTCTGTTAAGTAAGAGCGTGTACGGCATTATTTATCTAAAAAATTATTTAAGAAAGTTTTTCTTTACATACATTCATTATACATGTGGCGAAGCACGACGCAATCATATTAATAAGATGTTCAATCACCACCAGAGTTAATAATCGCTTGACATCTCCGCGGCATACTTTCCACTTAATTTTCAGCATATTCGACAGGAAGAGCAGCATATTCGACAGAGAATTTCTCGAGAAAGCTGTTTTAAAGTATAGGTGGGTCTCCCTCAAAGCTTCTGCTTGATGTTGCCCCAGACATTTTCGATGGGATTAGCATCAGGCGATTGTGCAGGCCAATCTAATGTGACGATGCCTTTTTCGCGTTTCCAGTCGGTGCAGAGGCGGCTGCGGTGTTTGTGGTCATTGTACTCCTGCAGAATCCAGTTTTCGTTTTTGATTATAAATTGGCATTTGGCAGTTGGTAATAAAGCCTTTTCATAAATTTTGACCATTCTGGTAGCATTCAGATTCTCGGTAAAGAGGTGCAATGTGCCGAAACCTTTTTTTAAGAAGCATCCCCAAAGATGCAAAGAACAATTTTAATGTTAAGTTTAACGGAGCGCTGGACAAAATTACTTGACGACGAAGACCAAACCCACGGTACGATCGAATAACCCCAAACAGAAGATTCGTCGGGGAGAAGAGTACGTTACTCCAATCGCGAACAATGTTTTCTGTTGCCCAAGCCATTCTTTAAGTAACGTGTTTTTCGGACAACAGTGGTTTCTTCATTGTGCTTCGTCATTTCAAATTATTTTCACGCAAATTGTCACGAATAGTTACGTGCCATATATTTAGACCTTTTTGCCTCAATTTCGCTTGCCCTTGACGCAAGCTTAAGCCATCATTCCGCGAAAACAAACTCACTATAATTTTTTCATCCTTCTTGGTCACGTTCCCTTTCCTAGATTCCTTAAAGCGTTGAACCCACTTCTGGACAAAAGCCTTTGACTTTTTCAAATACTTTACCGCCGCTGCATAGGACATTTTTGGTCCTTTTGGATGGTTGCAGAGGAAAACTGCCTCGAAGCGTTCTGCGTATGCAGCACTCATTATGACTAACACACTTTTCTGACAAAGTTTCGACAACCAATTTAACTTTTTTACTATTGCGTCAAGGGAAGAGGTTATGTATGTCTACTTGTTGACAAAATTTCAGGGTTGCACATTTTACCGACTGCGAATAATGCCGTACACCCTCTTACTTAACAGACTGTATTGGACCAAGTCATCAAAAATTGGTCCGACCGCTTGAAGCACTGCCATCAAAGGCGAGAGAGCCATTTAAGTGATTAGGCCATTTCATTCATAATGGCAAGAATGTAGCTTAACAATAAAGCTAGAATCAATTTGAAATCTCACATTATTTTTGTTTTATTTAAATTTATTTTCCTAATGTTCTTATTTGGTCACCCTTTATTATTTTCAAGAATTTTTTGGCTTCGATAGAATTTTTACACTCTAACGACGATAAACATCTACCTATGACTTTTACGTATTTTCACACATTCTTCAGCACATTTTCGCTCCTGAATTAACAAAACTGAATAAATTAAACATGTTCCTGTCATGCACTCTAATTGCACCAATGTCACACCCTAATTATATGTCGTCAAGTTAACCCTTTGCCGGGCATGTTAATAAATAAGTAGCTGAAAAACCAATGAAATTTTCCCAAACATCTTTGAAATTATTTTCAACCGCAACTAGCGAAACATCTTAGCCAGGTAGCTAAGTATATAACCACTTGAAACTTCATTAAATTTCAGCTCATGCACCATGAAGAAGAGGTAGTAGTAAAGCGATAAGATGCTAGGTGTAGCTACCTGTGCAGCTAACTAACCACAACACAGCAGTTCATTAGCCTCGCCAGCTATCCTTGCGAGTCCAAGTCATTTATAGGGGAAACACATTTTTGCCACTTACACATGTTAACTTTAGAAAATTAAAGAAGCCTCTCTTTCTTACTTAAACAAAATATTGAGGAAAAAATTAAAAAATTATTTTTTTATAAATTTATTAAATTTTATTTATATATTTTTTATAAAAAGAGAAACACATTTTCGCTACTTACACATGTAGACAACTTTATCAAACTAAAGCCCCCTTTTAAAATAGAGCGAAGAATTAAAAAATATTTTATTTCAATTTTTTGAAGTAATATTAAATTTTTAACGCATATTAATTGCTTTGCTGAAAATCGACGCATGTTTATTGCGTAATTGTCAATAAAAATTGAAAAAAAAGAAGATAAATGTTCTCACTCATTCCCTGCCATTTCAAAAATACATATTTACTCAATGTTTATACTAAAGTGGGCTGTTCAAACAGCGGCCTCTCAATTTTATTGATGATCAACTATTTGTCTGGGGAAAATATCGATTTTATAACAACATGGTTTCGCATGCTTGTTGTACAAATAAAGATGTTCATCATGTTAAGCGTTATGTTGAGTATTTTTCTTTCTTTTTTTTTTATGAAGGTCCATTTAGTAAAGCTGAAGAAAAAGGCTTTAATTGCAGTTAAAGGCTGCTTAGACTTAACAAGCAGCTGTAAAAAAGGTTTCAGTTCCCATGTGATTGCTTCTGCCTAGCAGTGCTGGGCAATGCTGGGCTGCACATGAGTCGAAAACAAATGAAAACAAATAAAAAATGTTAAACTCTATACAAAGGTAAGAGAAAAAATAAAAACAATGCCAGCTAGTTAATGACGAATAGCGTCTTTTTAACGTTAAATTTTCAATTATTTATGAATACTTCAGCTGTCCCAAGTGAATTCGCAATTTTGGGTTTCTTGTCGCCAAAACAACTAGCAGAGTTCTTCTAACGGCCTCGGTAGTCTAGTAGGTAGCGTGTTTTTTTTTTAAATTGAGAACTTTTTTATAAATCTTAGTTTAAAAGTCTTAAAATAAATGTAAAATTCTCTGACAAAATGTTTGTTACGATTTTGTGAATTCAATTTCGTAACGTCTGAAGTCGCAGAAGGCCTGACCAAAATAGACGAGACGAAACGAGACGATTGCAACTTGCCGAACGTTTGCAATCGTTACGTCTGTTTTGACATTTAAACCAAAATGAAACGAGTTCCTCCAATCGCCTGAAAAAAAAGAGAATATTACTCTGCACCAGTGTTGGCAGAGAGACGAACTGAAATTTACCACTATTTGGGAAAAAATTTACGACTTTCGGAGAAAATTTACATTTTCCCAAAATATAAATATTAAAAAATTTTTTTATGATTAACAACCGTTATAATTTTTTTGTTAGTATACATATATTTATAACGAAAGAAAAAAAAAAACAGTTGTACCATTCACACGTCGAAAAGCAATGCTGATCCGACAACCGCTCTTATTCTGGACTTGTTCTCAGCGGATTTCTCCAAAAGAGGGTGGACAACCGACAGACGCTTTGGTTCGGTTCGGGCTCTTAAACTGCTTGTGAGTATGTTTAGAGAGGTAACAGTTCTGAAAATAACTCAAAAAATTAACAAGTCTAAAAAAATATTGTTTTCGAAAAATTTACCATTTTTGGTCAAAAATTACATTATTTACCTCTGCCCAAAAAATGAGTTAAAATTACCTCAATTAGGAAAATTTACCTCAATCTGGCAACACTGGTCACAACATTGAAATGCATTTAAACATTTTCGTCCTCACTCGTTACGGAGCAAATCGTCTATTTTGGTTAGGCCTAGAGTACGTATAGTAAGTAGTAGTAGAGTAACGTATAGAACTATCAATCGGAAGATGATGACTACGAGAGCGTGGGAACGCCATGCAATAAATACAATTTTTTCTGATTTAATTATATCTGATATGATTGATCGAAAAAGTTTTTGCGAACTATACGTTTAAGGGTGATGAATGAAAATATATGAGTATTGCTTGCAATGGAACAATGCAAGAGGGCTCTAAGAGTAAAAATGGGAACCAATACAAGGGCACGGATTAATTCATCTCAATGGAGTATCTTATATATATAACGCAAACTCAAATTTTGTCCGGCTTAAGGCTTTTAAAGTACAAGTCCAATCTTAATAAATTTAGTATTATTTTGGTAGGTTTAGACCTGTAGATGTGCAAACTGGACTTTTTATTTCTTAGAAAATTATAATTTTTAAGTTATAGCTCATTAAAGTTTGCATATAATTGCATATAATTGTTGTTGTTATGTTGCTTTTTCTTTTCTTAAGAGAGCAGCTGAGAACAAAGTTATCAAACTCAGAGCAAAACTATTCGCTGCTCACATTTCGCTCTCTTCTGTCTCTACTTAATAGAGCGTCAGCGGTCAGCGCCAATTATTATTATTTTTGTATTTAGTTGATGGGTGCAGCAACGCGCACCAGTGGTCGCTAGTAAATATAAATTTTCGGATATAAAACGAATAAAAAACGTACCATTGTACATTGTTCGTTCATTTCGAACTCAGCAACGATTACGAAAAATTTGTAGAATTTAAAACGCAGTTTGTAGTTTTGAAGACGTCTTCAAAACTTAACGAAACTTTTATTCTTTAAAAATTCTTCTCTTGACGTTAGTTTAAGCGGCATTAAAATTGGGAATTATAGAAAAAACTAACTTAACGAAACTTGTGCTGACTTATTCAATTCATTGAATTTTCGTCAATAACCAAAGCCTACCAACTAAATTCCTAGCAACTACATTTATCAATTAGTTACATAATCAATTTCAAAACTTAACGAAACAATTTTTTAACGCTCACTGTTAAAGCAAGGCTTTAAAGTTTGTGAAAAATTACCTTATATACATAGTTAAACTTAATTCTAGTTATGTACAAGCAAAAAAAGAAAAACTTAACGAATTTTTATTTTGATGTATACCACTATTTTTGATTGGTTGAGACAGACAAGTTGTATAAGCAACTTTAAGCTTTAAATTTAATAGCATATAAATGAGAAAATATCGCATTTTCTTTCTTTAAACTCCTCAAATATCTGCTTGTGAAAAGTTTTAAGAAATATTTGATACTAAAAACTTAACGAAACAAATATAATGCGCATTTTTCAAAGAAATTTTACCAATAAACGTTATAAAACTTTTCAGAAACTTGATATAACACAAGAAATTTTTATATTTTGCCTGAACTTAACTTTCAGAACTTAACGAAACAAAATTTTATATGTATATCAAACCAAATTTGTTTTTGTTTTTTTTTTTTTATTTGAATAGAAATAATAACGATATTAACGATGTTAACGATATATAAATACATATGTCTATATAAATATATTTATATGTAAATATTAACGAAGATTGTTTATTTGAACAAATTTAATTACAAGCTCATTTCAATTGTTCTTATGATTAATACGAAACTTTTTTGTTTCTCTTCACATATTTTAATAAAATAAATTGAGATTTTACTGTAAAAACTGTGAAACCTTCGGTCAACAAATCTTAACGAAACAAAAAAAAAAAAAAATAATTTCTTTATTGTGAATCCAGGAAAATTTGTAAATTGAGCTTATATTTAAAAGAAGAAAACTTTTTGCGTGTTCTTTAAACATACTACTTAACGAAACGGAAACTTATTAGAAAATAAAAACTGAACGAAAGCAGAAACTGCTCTTTTATTTTTTTTACTTTTTAAATAAATAATTACCGATCCAAAATATTACAAATAATTATTTACCTTTTATCGTTTCCATAACAAATAAGGACCGGGAACTGGACCTTCTAGTTTTTTACCGACTTGGAAAGGCTAAAGTGCATGTTCTCAAGAAGCTTTGCATGGCATATTTTACACTTTGAAGCTTATCATTGCCTACGGAGAGGTGATGGGCAATCAAAAAAATTAATTTCAATTTTCTGTGTCAACTTGGGTGCGAACCTGGTCTTGAATTGGCCTCGAGTGGTTTACGCACTCGGCCACGTTCGCCACACTCAAAAAATTAAGCTTAACAAACATTTCTTAAGAAATTTATTTAAACCAATATACTTCGAATAAAAAGAAGTTGATCTTTTTATTTTTTTAACATTTTTAGGACTAAACGAAACACTTTGCTTGACGAAAAAGTCACTTTTAAGTAATTACATACTTCCAAATTTTAAATAAAATATCAAATTTTTGAAAAACTGGTATTAGTTTGAAGTTAAAGAAATAAGTTTTATGCAAAAATAAAACTTAACGAAACTTAACGAAACTTGACGAAACTTACTTATACTTAACGAAACGAAATTTTTCTACCTATTTCTAATAATTAGAGCAACAAACATATATTTTGAAAATTTAATAAGCCATATGGTACCATATGAAACCATTTTGTATAAAAAAGGTTGGTTCAGTTTCTAACACAATCAAGCCTTTGCTGAATGTATTTTTATTTTTTATTTTTGAGTTTAATTAGTCGAAACTGAACTGGAATTAGAATTTTTACGAGTATATAACAAATGTTTGGTTGGTTTCTGTATTCATAATAAGATAAAAACAAAAAATAAAAAAATAAAATTGTTAATCAACACACATCACGCAAACTTTTAATGCACACATTAGATCGACGTTTAAAATATTAAACGACTTAACGAAACAAATTTGTTGTTCGAAACAAGTAATTCCCAAGGAACATAACTCATGCCAAAGCACAAAAGTCAGCTCATTACGTCAGCCATGAACAACAAACAGACTTAACGAATGATTTATCAAGTGCGCAATAAAGCTAAATTGCAATCAATCAATTGCTGGAAACTAAAAAGTATCGTTGTATAGCAAGTATTGATTTGTAAAGTTAAAAAAACCCACATATGTAACTTCAAAAATTAATGCAATTTTACTATAGCAATGAGCTCATTGCAAAAAATAAATTGTGATGAAATAAACATTCGTTAAGTTTTATACAAAAAATGTCAAACATTTAGTGCAGCTACTGGAAATTTCATTGCCAGGAACATGATGATGAGTTGCTTGGCAGAATAGCAATTTTATTAAAAGCATATCAAATGAAAAAGTTTCTTGCAATTGTAGGTTATTTTAAAAGCAAAGTAACAAATGCGAGAAGTTTCGTTAAGTTCGAGAAATCATAAGGCCTCCAACGCTGCTTTAACTATAATTAACATTTACGCATGCGCAGCAATAAGTAGACAAGTAAATGCGACAGTACAACATAAGGACCAGAAATAAAGACAAAGTCTTAACAACTGACAATCCACACTGACAATCCGTACTGACAGCAGACTTGGAGGCAATCAATAGGCAGAGTGCAATGTAACCATAAATGTTTAACGCATGGTTGTATGTGTATGTGAGTGTGTGTGTGTGTGTGTTTGTGTAATAAATTGATGCTTCCTTCATATCTTGAAAAAAGTTTGCAACAGCTTAAACAAACATATGTTACAACTGTTCCATGTGATATGTGCTATGCCACAAGATAGGTTGCGCGCAGAGGAGCGGAGTATATGGTGTCAGCAAGAAAATAAGAGCATCCAAGAAAAGTTCGCCTAAAGACACTTAATATCTTTGAGGAAGTTGAGAAAATGAAAGCAAACAAAATGGCGCAACAGTGGTGAAAATTGTCAGGCAGTTCAGCAATGTGGCAACAATGGTTGAATATTGTTCGAGTTGTTGTTGGTATGGCATTTGATGTACTCGGCAATAATACTGCAAAAATAATAAAAACTGCTTGAGCAAGACATAAACTTAAAGTTATGTTGTTGTTTTGACAGCAATTGCAATTGTTTCGTTAAGTTTTATAGTAGATACTTCAAAACAGACAATGGAAGGAGTTTTTGTTGTATAAGGATCATATTTTAGAAATTTGTAGCAGTTGAAGGGAAATTGTTTACAAATTTTGAACAATTGAACATGTAATTATAAGAATATAACACTTAACGAAACTTTTATTGTGTGATTAGAGCATTCATCTGTCATTAAAGCAATTAAAAATGTGTCAGTCTACACTTGTAAGTAGTTTGAAACTTTCATATATTCAGTAATGAATGTACATATATATTTCATATATTCAAATATAACTTAACGAAACTTCTTTTAGGTTTTTTTGCGACTGATTTGCAGTCAGGTTTCGTTAAGCGTGAATTTGGAAGAATTTTTAAATTTTGAACCGTGACAAAATCTTTAATTTTTTAACTTAACGAAACTTTTCTTTAGGTTTAATTTTTTGCTTATTTGAAGTTGGGTTTCGTTAAGCTCAAATTTGAAAGAAGTTTTTAATTTTTTATTTTTATATAATCTTTAATTTTTTAACTTAACGAAACTAATTTATTTATTTATAATTCTATTCAAAATATATAAATTGTCTGATATGAAGTTTCGTTAAGCGAGAATTTTGAATTTCAAATAAATCAGAATAATCTGATCTCAGATTTATGTAGAAAATAAATAATATTTAAAAAATCAGTGATAATATGACTCAACGAAACTTGGAAATTTAACGAATCAGTCATAGGTCGACTAAACGAAACTAGTCATTTATTAATATTTTGCTTAAGAAAGATCACTTTTACTGCGTAAGGGATATATTAAGTTTCTCAGTTCATTTGTAACGTCCATGACGAGGCGTGGTAGTTATAGTAAAGTATTTATATTTTTGATCAATATCAACCCCCTAAGTTTATTAAGCAATGTCCGTCATGATTACAGCAATAATTTTAAAGCTATCGTCATGAAATTTAATACTTAAACTTTTTAAGGAATTTACGATCAAGTTCGGAAATGAGTCAAATCGGACGAAAATTACGCCTAGCTTCCAAACAAAGTGACTATACTTAAGGCTTAACCAAAATAGACAGACGAGACATAACGAGCAAGTTCGAACAAATGGAAATCAATGTTAAGACCCAAAATGCACACACGTAACTGATCGAAACTGAACGAAACATTGTGACGAGACGTTCTGTTCAGTAACAACCGAACTTTTAGCGTCTGAACTCGTCAACAACAGCTGTGCAGAGTAGTCTTCTTCTTTTTCAGACGATTGGAGGAACTCGTTTCATTTTGGGTTAAATATCAAAACAGACGTCACGATTGCAAACGTTCGGCAAGTTGAAATCGTCTCGTTTCGTCTATTTTGGTCAGGCCTTTAGTATTGTGATGTCAGTGATCTTGGTTTCAATCCGGTCCGGACAGTGTCTCAATATTTTTTCAATTAGTTTTCAATTAGCTTTCGATAAGCTTTCAATAAGCTTCCAACAAGCTTTCCGTAAGCTTCCCATTAGCTAAGTGAGCCTTAAAGACCTTCTGATAATGAGTAATTTTCTAAATTCATTATCATTTCTTCACACCTTACACTACAGCTTACTTTGTATGCCATAAATTTTATTAAGATCTGAACTTCTACACCTGTATTTACGGGTACTTCGAACAGCCCGTCCTCAAAGGATGCGCTTCACTTTCAAGAAAATAAATGCTGCTTTAACATCAGCCATAAAAATGTCCAACTCAGGCTGATAAAAATGTCATCATTACCTGGTCGGCAGCTGCCGTTTGCTATTGCAACAACATCAGCAGCATCTGTGGATATAATTGTAAAGCATGACAGACCAAGTAGGACAAAAAAAGAAAAGAAAAAATGAAAAGAGAGAAAAAAAAAAATAGAAAAAATAAAAACACAGCCACCTGAGTCAAGCAGCTTTAAAAACGATTAAGCCATATAATGAGTAGTTTAGAAAACTAGAAGAAAAACATAAGAAGAATAAGCGTCAATATATAGAAAAAGAACATTGGAAAAAGTAGTTACGCGGAAAAGCCGCTGTCAATGTCGATTTGATGCGGCTGTGAACGTTAAGGCGCTGTAAAGGTTATGAAAAAAATCATCAATCATCGCTACGACCAAGCGGCAAGCAATAAAGCAAGACATTAACTAAAACATCATACAACATGCAGCATGTAGGACCATCTATCTAGTTATAAACATCCTGTAAGAAATAAAAAAAGCAACTGTTGCCTAATTGCGGCTTACACGCTGCACGTCTGCAAAATTCCTTACATTATGTTAACAAATGCCTGTTGCACATGCAGCATCTGCTGCTGCAATCTTACAAATTTATTATTTCCTTGCTGCTTTACAATGTCGCTACTTCTGAATGCGCTGGTAGCAGCTAAAACCCCAGCTTCTTATCCTTAATTATTTGTTGTAACTTGACTTTGTTTCGTGCCTTTGTTGAGACACGCTGAACGCTCACTCTCGAGTAGCGGCAAGGAGCAGCATGCATCGCAGTTGGAGTTGCAGATAATTATTATTTATAGCACGAGACACAATAACCACCTTCTGTTTAGTTAACAATCTGTAATGGGCATTGTTATTGTGCTGAAACTTAAACGATTATTATTATTATTGTTGTTGCGACAAATGTATGGAACAAAAAAAATTCGCATGGGAGAGGGCAGAGGCAGCAAGAATTAAGAGTTCACCATAAAGATAAAAATGCTGGGGAAAAGTAATTATGTGCAACCATTTTGTCGTATTAGTGAATGAGACATGTATAAAAATATGCAATCAAAACTTAACGAAACTTTAACGAAACAAAAATTAGAAGATTTAACAATTTTAATCCTTTTGTCAACATCTTTATTTCTCAACATTCAGTTTAAGCAACAAAATAAATAAAATAAAACTTAACGAAAAACAAATGCAACTTTGAACGTCATTTCGGACCACAAAACCTTTAAAATTTATATACCGTAAGGTGAAAAATATTTGATTTAGCACTTTAAAAGCATTTTAACGAAACTTAACGAAACTTAACGAAACTAAAAAACTTAACGAAACTTTGAAAATTTAACGAATATTTAATTTGTTTTATAAACTGACTAGTAAATGGGTTTTTCCAAAAGTTTAAAACCTATTTTACGTCATATTCAGCACTTAGAGGCATATTCTTTTAATTGTGCTATGCTGCGTTCTACAACTGTTTGCTTTAGCTAAGAGGAGCTTTAAATGTATGTTTAGGAAATCTAATATTACTAATTTGAGATTACTAATATCAAACTTAACGAAGCCTTAAAACTTAAAGAAATTATAATATGCTTTATAAATATTCAGACGGGTTTTAATCAGAAGACTTAGCGTCTTACTAAGCATCAAAAAGTATTTAAATTTATTTTTTACAAAACAGTACCTATTTTGAATATTGCAACCACAAGAGCTTAAAAGAGCTTTAAAAATCAACTTCATGCTAACTGTGTTTTTAAAATTAACATAAGATATTTAAAATAAATTTAGCGATATTTACAAAACTTAACGAAGGTAAAGTTTGCATATAAAATTGAAATTTTTTTGATAATAAAATGATTTTATGCAAAATGCTTTCGTCAGAAATATATTTTTTTATAACTGTAGCGAAATGCAAGTTCACGCATTGAAAGCATAATTTTTCAAACATAAAAATAAAAAAAAAACCGCAAAAACAAAATGTGGCCCAGGAAATGTTTTGTATAATTCATTTTAAACTATTTTAATTAAATTAAATGAAACTTAAAAAACTTAACGAAATGTTTTAAACTTAACGAAAGTTAATTTTGCTTTTGTGCAAACAAAAAAAATGAGAAGACATTATTAAATTTAAGGAATTTTAAAAAACTTAACGAATTTTTTTAAACTTAACGAAAGTTGATTTTGTTTTTGAAATTAAAAGAATTTTGTTTAATTGCTATTTTTAGACAAAATTGTGCCGTCTTAATTAGTTTAGTTTAATTATAATACAATGAAGCACATTCATTTTGAATAAAACGCATTTTAAAGCTTTAAAAACATATCTTGAAAGCTAAAAAAGGTATTTGAAATGCACTACAATCTTTTAAATCAATCTTAAACCAAAGCATATTTAACTTAATGAATGAAGATTAATGTTTATTCATCGCAAGATTTTAAGTAAAATTGCTTTACTTCAAACTTAACGAAGCCACAAAACTTAACTTAAGTTACTGTTTTGTGTCGTCGCACAGTGGGGTATTTTATGCCAAAAGTGACGATTAATTGACAGGGGCCACTTATCGAGACAAAAACTTGTACTTTGGGGGTTTTTGGGGTCGCTGATCACGAATCTGAAGTCAAAAATCTGAAATTCAAAATGGCGGCCATTAACAAGCTAACTTCTACAAAAAACGTTTAATGGAGGTAAGATTTTGTATACAGGGTTTTGTGGGGTCGCTGATTACGAATCTGAAGTCAAAAATTTTAAATTCAAAATAGCGGCTTCAAAATGTAATCATTAGCTTTGTACCCTTTACCGACTTACATAGTATATAGAACATCACTACAAATTGCACAAAACAAGCTTTGAACGACACTTTATACAAAAACAAAGGATTGCAATAACAATAGTTAATAAACATAAACAATGATGTTGATTTCACATGTACCCTGCAAACTGCAGGGCAAACAATTTATGTCTTACTTATATCAAAATCACAAAATAAGTGTTAAAATCGAACAACTATAATTTAATTTAATATCTTAACACATTCATCTGCTTCTTTTAATATATAAAAAGCCGGTGTTTCAAAGAAACATCAACTATCTACCTTAATTGGGGAAAGGTGCACTGAATATGCCGCTTTCCATAATGTAGGGTAAAAAATAGCGGATAAAAAAAAGAGGAGAAGAGAACTGGTAAACAACAAAAAAAAACAAACAAAAAACAGCCAAATCTGTTTAGTATTTAGATTTATTGTGTACTTTATTTTCATTTATTTTCATTTTTCGAAATAAAATCGTAAATTCGTGTCATGTAAGTTAAAGTAAAAAAATCGAAATACCGCGAAAGTGCGCAGCATTGGCGCAACTTTTTTTTTTATAGAATATAGCTTGAATGTTCATAGCTTACGAAAATCAAAACAGTTTTTCTTAATTCCACTCAACACACAACTATATCTCTAGTTACATATCGAAAAATCTAACTTTTTAAGGTTAAATTAAAATAAATAAATTAATATATTCATAACACTATTTCATAAAAAAAAATTAAATTTTGTATTCCTTAAATACCTGAACAAGAAGGTTCCATCGTAATTTTTTGTAATTTTTTACAAATAATACACAAAACAAAACTTTAAAAATTTCTAATAAACACGTTTGTCACTGTGCACACTCAAAGAGAAAAAAAAATTATGACTTTCAAACTGCATTGCGGGGAAACGGTAGAATATTTTTCAACTATTCTTTCACCTAGTAATGCAGAATTTTATCTTCTTTCATCGGGTACCTAACATCACTATGTACCTTGAACGTTTTTTTTTTCAATTAATCGTCACTTTTGGCATAAAATACCCCATTGTGCGTCGGATAGGGATTTTTCTTTAGTTTCGTTTCTAAATACATTCTTTTGATAGCTTAATTTACATATTGTGGCTCATTTCATTCATTCTGTCACTTATAGAAAATTTATCAAAACTTAAAAACTTAACGATAACGTCAAGTTTAAATGAAATTGAAATATATGAATTTGGAAGTATTGAATATTTGCTTCTAACTTAACGTATCTTGGTGAAAAGTTAACTTGAAAAACTGAAGTCATCGGAGAAGCTGAACGAAATATTTAAATTATTATCAATTCCAGAATTATCCATCAATATTTCTTTTCCTTTGTACCTCTTAAAAGGTATTCTATAGCAGATTTTAAAAAGGTCTCCTCCTGCAGCAACTTTATATTTTGAAACAATTGGTCGTCTGTTCTACCGAAAATTTTCATTTTTATTTTAAATACTAAAAAAATTGTAACAAGCCAAGCTTGGCGAGAAGAAAACTTTTTTAATAAGATTTAAGCTCTTAGGAATAAGCTCTGGTTTAAGCTCTTAGGCATAAGTGCTTTAATGTAATACAATGCAGTTAAATAACAAAACGGAAAGTCATCTTTAAAGAATTCTGTTTTTGCGTTTAAATATTTCTTTTATTTAAACTTTTTTAAAACTCAACGAACCTTTTTTGTGGGCCATTTAAACTCTGTCAGTTAAACTCTCAAGAAATATGTAAAACTAAACGAAACTAAGTTTAACTCTCAAAAAAGTTAAATTCTCAAAAATATTGCACTGAAACTTCGTCAAGTTATTTCTCAGCAATCTTCTGTACAAAACACACTTCAGTCATATTATGTTATGGTTTTATCTTAAAATGTTTTTTTTTTTTTTAATTCGTCAGAATACTTAAAAAATTGACTTGAAAAACAATTTTTTGCCGATTTTGTAAAAATCTAAAAGGACTTTTTTCAAATGACCGCCATTTTGATTTTTTCGGCGGAAAAAATTATCCTTTTTCAGGCGATAGCCACTTAAACAAGGATTAATTTGGTTTTTTTTTCCTCAGATGTTCCAGACTGGTGATATCCTGTACACCGTCAAGTTCTTGGCATTTTTTTAAAAAAATCAAGTAACGTCACCCCTTTAAAAATTCTCAAAAAATATTTTTTTGTATTCTTTAAATGTTAATAAATATATGAGCAAAATTTGAAAACGATATCTTTTTTCCTTCTATGAAAAAAAATTCCCGAAACAAAATTTTTTTTTTAAATTTGTAACTTATATGCCCCCTTAAATCTTAATGACTTAACTTGACTTAATTCTCAAAAATATTAATTAGAGTTCGTTGAGTCACTTGATAAGCTTATTGAATTAACTCTTGCCAAATAATATTGTTTCGTTAAGTTTTCAAAACTTTCGTTAAGTTTTGTTTAAGGTTTATTTCTTAAAAAGCATGCCTTATATGTTAAGCACACTAGTTTTAGAGCTTATATTTTACTGTTAAGCCAGTTTATACTCTGTCAGTTACCCACTGAAACAAAATGTAGTACTTAACGAAACTTTGAAAAAATATATGTAATTTATTTCTGAAGAAATGACCTTGCACTCGTAAATTTTTCACGGTAATTTTTAGTGCGAAAAATATTTTCAAAACTTAACGAAAAGGAAGCTTTGTAGAAAGCTTTTGCGTTCATTTGTAAGTAATGAAAAATGAACGAAATTTTTCACATAATTTTGACGATTTCGATTTGAGGTTGACTTTATTTTTTTTTATGTATATATATATATCATAAGTTTTTTGAAATCTTACCAGAGCACAGATTTCACAGATTTGCTTTTTAAGCACAAAGACTTTGTTTTGAACTTTTAAATTAATTGTAAAACTTTAAGAAAGTTTACAAATATATCTTCTTAAGTCGACTTGAACAACATGCTTTTTTTTGTGGCACTCTCACTTGAATAGTTTCATTTTATTTTGAGTGAGAAGAATTTTTTAGCAAGAAAATTATTAAAAACTTAGCGAAATGAAGCTTTATAGAAAGCTCTGGCATTAAGGTTCGAGGCATATGTGTTTAAGTCTAATAAAACGCAGTTCTGAGTAAAGAAATTTTTTAAATAATCCTTAAAGATTTTCGATTTGAGTATATATAAATTTTATAAGTTTTGTAGAAAACTTAACGAAAATTTGTAAGCACAATGACTGGAAGTAAAACTTCAATTAAATTTAAAACTTAACGAAACTTGACAAATACTCGTATAAGTTATTTAGTCAATTTACTTTTTAGGACGCCTTTACACTCTCTTAAAAACTTGGCGTGAAGAAAACGTAACTGTTCCATTGAGTGTTTCTTTATACATAAGTGCTTTAAAGCTCTGCTTAACTTAACGAAATTTTTCAATTAAACTTTAAGGAATTTAGAATGAGATTGAATTTGTTTCTTGTTTTTAAGCATTTTTGAAAAAGGTTCGTTAAATATTATAAATACAACGGCTGTCTATTAAACTCTGAAACCTATTGAAAAACTTAACGAAACTTTGCAAATATATGTAATTAACACTTTTTTCTTGTTGTATAAAACAAGACTGTCGCATTTTTCTGCAGTATTCGTTCTATGCCTGTAATCATAAAGTATGGGGCGGAGAAAATCCTTACCATAAGTTAAAAACAACTGCAACAACAAATAGTTGCTAATTATGGGCTTTATGGCTGTTACATGTTTTTTCATAGAAGTACATACTGGTTCTTAACATAACGATAATATTAGCCAATGAGGATATATTCCCAAGGTTGGGAGCAGGTTTATTTATTATTAAGTTTTCTACAAAATTTTTAAAATTTTCATAGAATAATGTTTCAAGTTGTACTTAGAAAGAGAAAATGGAAGAAATTATAAAATATAATTGCAATTTATTAACCATACTGACATAATTGTGCGAACAGGCTCTTCTCCGAAGATCTTTGATTAATGCTAGAGTTTCGTTAAGTTTTGGTTATGTTTTTGCTGACAGTGCTGATGATTGTTTTTTGTAACTTAAACGTTTATTTTATAAATGCTGCAACGTTTATGTTTAGATAAAAGCTTTTGATGTGATGGTAAATTATAATTGTGTCAAAATGATGCCTTGAAGCCACTATCAGTTATCTGCGTAGAAGAACGGGCTCTTTACTGAGAGTTGTATTTATTTAACTTAATAGCTTTATATAAGAAGCACACAGTAAAGTGAACGTAGCAAAGCTTTTTGCAGGAAATGGCTGCAAGCACAATACATCAGACAAGAAGCGATTAAATTACAATAAGTATTAAATTTACAAGATTTAACGAAAGTCACAAGATTTGGCCAATCTTCAGGCAGTAATGTACACTTTTAATTTCGAAAGCAATAATGTTAAGCATTAAATGTAAAAGGCAGATTTAAATCTACCTAATGCATTAAGCTTGAAAGCATTTTAAGCTATTTTAAATGTAAGCAGCTTTAAAAAGAGCGTCAAAACTAAAGGCTTTTCAGAATAACTCTAGCAAATGGCAAAGAGCTTGAAGCTTTCGGGTAGAGGTATTAAAAAAATCTTCCTTTTACACGCTTGTGCAAAATTTATTCTGGCAAACCGAGTATCACTGAGACTGAGTTCTTAAAGCTCTAGTAACCTTTTAAACTAGCAACAACAAAAAGTACCTGCCAACATTATTATTGCATTTATTCATGCCATTCAAATAATGCTAGTTAAATTTTACGCCATAAAGCCAGCCATGTTTATGTTGACATAGATATTTTCCGCATATATAATTTTTTTTTTTTTTTTCATTTCACTCGCTTAACACAATGTGTACAAATGTAATTATGTGGAACACGCTAAGGCGCAAAACTTAACGAAGCAACCAAGCTTCTGCCAAACAGCATAACTATGCATAACAATAATTCTTGAGAAATTGACGGTAAAAGTAACGCTCTTGCTGCAGCGTAGCGTGTTAAAAATGCATCAAAATTGTAAGTATCTCATAGTTTATGCTCCAAGGAAGCGCCCAAAATTTAACGAAACTTTTGTTTACATCGTCCCAACATTAAAATTATGTGGCCGCATATAATATTTAATTGCCTACTTCACAGAAATATCTATTAAAATTAAATGACTTGATATAAACGCTGATTGGTACCTTCTTGAAAATATTATTGAAGATGTCTGGTTAATTTATTTCTTATGCTGTCTTATTTTATCATCTCGATTTGTGGAAAACTGCTCGCCCGCTTTGCCTTGCTATGACTCGCTCTAGCTGTCTATTTTTATATTCAATTATCAACTCTTTGTTATCGCTGCTGAGTCTTCGTTCAGTTTTAAATTGTTTTCATTTCTCTGAATTCAATTGAACTACGCGTGTCTGTAACTTTATATTTTTTTTAATTTTTTATTTTTTATTTATTGTTTATTTTGATACATTTTTAGGCAAGCCTGAGTTTTTTGGGGGCTCTCCCCAAGCTGTGTATTCAAGCAGCTAATGATGAACTTAACCCTGAACTTACGTGACTTTGGCAGATAATTTTTCTAATTCGATTAGTAGCTTGTTTCGTTTGCTTTGAGCTTAAGCAGTTCTTCGTTGGGTTGGTTTGGTTAAATGAAAGTGATAGAGGAAACTGTGTGTCAATAAGAAGTTAACTCGTTATTTTATTACACGATGGACGATTTTGTTTGCAACATGATTCAAATCTTTTGTTGTTTGGTGAATTCTTGCTATGATTTAAGTTTTCGATGTCTTAGATGCTGCCATAAAAAGTGGTTAAAACTAAAAAAATAATGACTTCTCCGGATAAGAATGAATTCTGTTCAAAAAAAGTTCAATATTTCTATTTTTACTATTTCAAAAACTGTTATTTTATCTTAACCCCTTAATTTATGCTTTCGTTAAGTTTTTTATTTTCAATCTTAAATCTTATTTTTCCTGCAGATTTATCTGGAATATAATCTGCATAACAATTTTGTTGAATTATTTATCAATAGTTCACAATTTTTTAACGTTTTTAATAGTTCGTTAAGTTTTTATCAACTTAATTAACGAAAAAATTAACAGATTTATCTGGAAAACAACCTGCACGATAATTTCGTTGAATTATTTTTCAATAATTCACGATTTATTAACGTTTCTAATGTTTCGTTAAGTTTTTATTCACTTAATTAACATAAATCGTGAGCTTGATTGTACTCTATAACCTACATATACTACGCCAATTTATTTAAGTACCTTTAACTATACTTTCGTAAAGTTTTCTTATATCGTTAATTACACTTTTTCTACTTGAATTTCTCTAAACACAAATTAAATTATAGTTTTCTATCCATAACGACATTTGAAGACAGACATTTTCAGTATTAATCGATTTTTCAGGGTTGTTTTCAGCCAAACCCCTGGAACTATACTTTCGTTAAGTTTTCTTTGATAGTTAAGTAAACTTTTTCTACACAAAATTTTACAAATACATTTTCAACCGTACTTTAAGAATATTAATAACAATTTTGTGTTGTTATTACTAAGCATTAATGTATTTATTAACATTTTTAACGTTTCGTTAAGTTTTCTTGGCAACCTATTTGAGAAAATGCTAAGCTTGATATCACTCCATTATCCCCAAGAACTATTATTTTCGATTTGTTCTTGCCTCTTTAACTAAATTTCGTTAAGTTTTTTATCGTTCAGTTACTTTAACTTCCGATAGTTTTGCAATTAAATACAAAACTTTCATTTAACATTCTTAACGAAAATTTGGTGAACTTTGTTTGTAATTACTTTATTTTTTACTTCGTTAAGTTTCGTTAAGTTTACTTGACGCAGTATTTTTAGAATATTTTTAATTTGATATCATAATTCTTAATCTCGTCATCCCAGAAAACTATTACAATTCATTTTAAAACCTTTAACTATGCTTTCGTTAAATGTCTTAACTTTATACCTAAAAATGACCCTAAGTTCTATTCGTCAAGTGTCCTTTTTCTGATTAACATTCTGAAAATGGTACATATTTTACTCTAGTTTAACATTTTGAGCGAAAATTTTAAAATCACTTTTCAGTATTACTCGATATAATGCATTCCCAACGTTTCGTTAAGTTGTCCTGTAGACTTAATTTAAAGAAAAATTTAAATTTAAAAAAAATTTTATTAAAGCTTGATTTCATTCCAGAACTCCCAAAAGCTATATAAGTATGTTAAAGCGACTTAAACTTTTGCTTTCATTAAGTTTTTTTATCGTTAAGTTACTTTTTTCTGCTTAACTTTCTCCAAATACATATTCATCAGCAGTTTAGCATTCTTAGTGACAATTTTGTGCAAGTTGTTTTTAGTATAATTTAGTTTTAAAATTTCTTTTTCTTTCGTTAAGTTTTATAATCGAGTTAATTAATTAAATATTTAGCTTGGCTCTTCATTAAATTTTAATTTTGTTTTTTAATTCTTTGTTTTTCTATTCTTGCTTTGATTTTTTGTTTCTTTAAACTATTATTTTCATTCGTTAAGTTTTTTTTCCATATTTAGCAAAATTTTTTTACCATCGATTCTTGTAACCCCGCTTAAGACTTTGATTTAAGACACTTAGCTGCTCGTTAAATTCGTTAAGTTTTATTTTATTCGCATTTTTTACAAGAATTTGAAAAATATTGGCTGAAAACTTATTGGTCATAAGTTTCGTTAAGTTATACTGGGTGCTCAATTCTCAAAATATTACACTACCACTTCGTCAATTTGTTTTTCAGTGGTCTGCACTTTAAATCATACTTCTGTTAAGTTATGTTTAAGGTTGGACGTTGTTCTTAAAAGTTTCGTATTTTTTATTCTTCAGTACTTACTTAAAAACGTTGATTCAAGAATTTAATTTTTATTAGAAGCATATTTCTCAAATATGTTTAAAAAAGAATTGGTTTTGTTACTTTATCAGCTTATTTTATGAATTTTTGAAAAATAATTTTGTTTCGTTAAGTTTTAAATCTTTCGTTGAGTTTTGTCTTGAGTGTATTCCTCAAAATACACACCTTAAATGTTAAGAAAGTTACTTTTTGACCTTATATTTCACTGTTTTCCTACCAACTTTGATTCGTGGAGCTATATTTTCAGCAAAACTATTAAAGAAAGCAGTATTTCTCAAATATGTTCAAAAAAGAATTGGTTGTGTTACTTTATCAGCTTATTTTATGAATTTTTGAAAAATAATTTTGTTTCGTTAAGTTTTTAAATCTTTCGTTGAGTTTTGTCTTGAGTGTATTCCTCAAAATACACACCTGAAATGTTAATAAAGTTACTTTTTGAGCTTACATTTCACAGTTTTCCTACCAATTTTGATTCGTCGGGTTATATTTTCAGCAAAACTACTAAAGAAAGCAGTATTTCTCAAATATGTTCAAAAAAGAATTGGTTGTGTTACTTTATCAGCTTATTTTATGAATTTTTGAAAAATAATTTTGTTTTGTTAAGTTTTTTTAAACTTTCGTTCAGTTTTTTTTTAGTGCATTCCTTAAAATACACACCTTTAATGTTAAGAAATTTACCTTTTTAGCTTATATTTCGCTGTTATCGTACGTATTTTGTTTCGTCAAGTTATATTTTTAGCAAAACTACTAAAGAAAGCTTTATTACTTCAAACTTACTTAAAACCTAAATTATTTACAAGCGAAAATTAGCTTGTCTCTAAAGTTACGATGGTCAAGAAACAAGCAGCATTTCCACAAAAAAAAAAAATATCAACAACGGCAGCAAGCATTAAATTTGGTGTAACTTTCAATTTTGAGAAGAAGAAAAAAAAATAAATAAGCACACAAAAACATCTTCGTAAATAAGTTACAAACTAAGTAAACCAAGTAGGAGGGTCAACACAGGGCAACATGTTGCCAGCATGTTCAGCCAATTAACCTTATGTGCTGACAATGAATATAACTTTCTTGGCCTAAGCTGCTGCTTATTTTTTACACTTATTTTTTGGTTTTTGACATTGAACGAATGTCGTCTCGCTTGTCATTAGATTTTGGGAGCCTTGAGCTATGCGCTGCAACATGATTATACTGTCACTTGTTGTTGGCAACATATGTCAGCTGGTAGATGTAACCAGTGATGTGATTTGGTGGGATTTCGGGCTCATTTCGGGATATTTGGCCTATTTGAGAACGTGTGGGATTTCGGATGCTTAGGTGGGATTTTCTACTGAATCATAATTTTTTAAAGTGTAAATTAGTAAAACTGGTTGGTATCACTTTTTTGTAATCTTTCAAAATTTTTTGTTTAATTGCTGTTTCGTTCATTCTAAATATGTAAGAAAGGGATATGTATATTCAAGAGGCTTAAAATTAATGAAAATAAGATCCTCATTTAAAAAACAAAAAAATATAAGCTCAGTTTCACTTTGATGCAACGAAAGAAATTTACGATTACTTCATACACTTGAGAGAATTTTTATAAAAAACTCAGTGTTTAACTTTTCGTATTTTTTTTTTTTTTTTTTTTTTGTGGAAAATTTGTTATATTTATTGGAAAACTTCATTATTTACATTATTAAACTATAAAATTATTATAATGTTAAAAAAATGCGCGCCTACCAAACACGTTTTGCTTGGAGGCTATACCTTTGGTTTAAAACATAATTTTTCAGAGCTCTTGGTTTCATTTGGAAGCTAAGTTCAATAACTAACAGGAATTTTAGTCAAAATTTAAAATTTCCAAAAATTATAATTTAGGCAGTCGATCTAGCAAAAGTCTCGAAATCGATCGCTGAAAAAATCGGCCCAGATACTGAGCACCTAAAACAAATCGTTGAAAAAAATTAGAAAATGAAGTAAAAACAATAGTGTTTGAGAGTTTATAAAAAGTTTATTCTATCAATAGTTCATAATGACTCTTTGAACTTCAAGCAATAGAGATTTGAATATCTGTGTTGGCTGCAGCCAACATCAGAATTTATATTCGTTCTTCTTTTCAATTTATTTTTAGGCGACGCCATTCTAAAATTTTATCTGAACGTGGACGACAATCACGAAAACTATTTTAACTTATTTCAAACACTATTTTCAATCATATAAATGCCAATTTTTTACTTACACGATTTCTGAAAATTTGTTCGGAAGGTGGACCAACGTTTTGTTCAGTAGGTGGCCAGGCACGCCATCATGATATGACGTAAAATATTTTTTTCCAATTTCTCAATATTGTTCGATTGCTCATCGAATTGTGAAAAGTAAACATTAAATATAGAATTCTACTCATATTCACCTTTTTTTATCGATAAGGAACACTCTGAAATTCACTAAATAGAGATGAACTATTTTTGCTCAGCTTCGTTTTATTCGAATATTTTATTTCTCAACGGCCGTGGTGCTAAAGCAGTATGCGCATTCATCTCAGTGAATTATCAAAAGTGAACATTCAATGAGATGTTACTGCAACACTTTACACATTGGCGCATCATACAGACGTCAGAACTCACAGTGTTCAGCAGTAGGTGGGCCTCCTTCAACAGGTGGGCATCCTTATTTCTTTTCAAAAATTGCATAAAAAATCGTTATTTGTATAAATATTTGGGTGGGATTTTTTGTGGGTTTTTCGTGTCATTTTGGTGGGATAAACAGGTCTAAATCGGGATGTTATCGGGATTTTTTACTAAATCAGAATCACATCACTGGATGTAACATATATGAAACGAAAAGCCTTCTAAAGAAGTTCAAAAGAGAAAATTAGATGTGAGTGTAGGTTAGTTTCTCTTGATATAAAAAAAGGTGTATTTTTTATGATCTTTGGGAATTAACATGCTTACAACATATTGAGAGAAAATAAATTTGTATGTTCTTGTATGTAGACTGAACACAGCTCACGTAGTAAATCGATTTGTCAACAATATAAAAAAAACCTACACAAAAGAAAAACTTGGACAGGCCAGTCATTGGCAGGAATATTAAAGCAAAAGAAAAAAGGTTTCAAACTGGTTTTTAAGTTTATTCAAAGTGAATACTTTTCATTTTGTGTAAAAGTGCGTAGTAATTGTTTTCGTTAAGTTATGCCTACGGCTAGAAAACGGAGAACTATTAGACTTATTTATAACAGAACCTTTTTTCAAAGTGCGGTAACATTAAAGATTCATAAGAGATACAAAACATTTATTATGCTCATAAATGCATGGAAAAACTTTCGTTAAGCTTTACATGCATGCACGCATACTTGTAGTCTTTAACATTTAAGTACTCATAATTGGTTTCTTTAATTAAAATTCACAATTACTTGCAATAAAAGAGCTAAAAAGCAACAAACATAAGCCGCCTGCAGTTAACACATGAAGAAAGCTAGCATGAATGGATGCACAGTATGATTGCCGCTAGCCTGGCTCGTGCAGACAAAGCGATACAAACATAAAAAAAAGAATATGTAAAAATGGTTTTAAATCGTACGCTTTTAAGTACTTTCATATGGTTGTAGACATTATAAGTCAAACAATGACGCATAAATATTATTCGTTAAGTTTCTTGTTTGACCTTAAAGCAGTGCATGACAGGATTTCGTTAGTTTAAGGTAAAATTCAAGCAATGCTAATGAGCTTAAGAACGAAAACTGACTTAACGAAACGTTTTTGAAACTTAAAGAAATTTAACGAAACCCATAGAAATTTTTCGAAACTATTACATTTTAATTTTTCTTTGTAATATATTTATCTAATCCTGTAAAAACTGCACAATGACATATAAATTTCTTTCGTTAAGTTTTTACTTAAACCTTAAAGCAATGCAAGAATGCCTTTAAAATTAAAGCAATACTTACGACTTAAGTTGAGTAGTTGCTTAATTAAAACTTAACGAAACTTAACAAAACTAATCAAAACCAAATGAAGCTTTTGCAATCATAAAAATTGTATTTAGTTTTTACATTCGATTCTACTTTTTACATTTAATTCTACAAAGTATATAAACAAACAAATATAATAAACTCAATTCGTTCAGTTTTTTTGTTTTATTAACTTTAAAGTAGTATGATAGAGCTATGATAGACTAACGTGCTTTTAGGTAAAATTAAAGCAACATAAATAGCGTAAAATAAAAAAAAAAACGCCTAAACGAAACTAAAAGAAAACTTAACGAAACTTGAACACTTACAGAAAGTCAATCAAAGCTTTTGTAATAATAAAATTATTATTTGCCTGCCAAATGTCCAAACAATTTGTGATAACTCATTCGTTAAGTTTTTAGTTTAACTTTAAAAAATTAAATTCAAGAATACACTAAATATTTTTCCGGTAATATCAGTTTAAATTACTGCTTAATCATTTTTTTATGAATCATTGATATGTGATTTTAATTTGTAAACAAAACTTAAAGAAAACTTAACGAAACACAAGAAAATTTATTGAAAAACAATCGAAGCTTTTAAAAACATAAATTAAGATGAAGAATTATGTCCAGCTCTGCATAATATTCAGAACAAGTACATAAAAACTTTATTCGTTAGGTTTTTTCGTTCAGTTCAAGTAGAGCAAAAATGAATTTAAATGTTTTTTAAGAAAAATTTAAACAATATAAATGAATTTCAATGTAAAAAGCGACTTAACGAAGCTTAACGAAATATAAAGAAACTTAACGAAACTAAAACAAGCAATGACAATAAAATTTTACTCAATAAATTTGCATAATTTTTTAAAAAATCTTTCAATGAATAAAAGAAACAGTAACACAAACTTGACGCAACTTTGCTCTTCCTCTTTAAAAGCTTAAACTGAAAAATGCTTTTATGTACTACGAAAACAACATGCATAATAATTTTAATAGGCTTTAGTAGAGAGAAATAAAACACAAACCTAATGAATACTAACTAAACGAAACCTTTTCCCTAGATTTTTTCAGTGTTGTTACAAAAGCAGATAAGATATGCTATTCACTAGATAGATAGAAACATAATCACTAGGAAAAGATAAACCTTTTGCTCGTATAGTATTAGGTGAAGACTTGAGAACAATCATATTGGTAAATCTAAAATATCAGCTGCCTACAACTTAATTAAAAGAGCCCACCTTGAGGCAGTTAACTAAAAACAAAAAAAAATGAAAGTTACAACAAAGCAAGAAGATGGCATGGCGTCCAGCAAGAAATGTGTAAAAGGCTTCAATGTGTTTAGAGAGTTTATTGATGGAATCTTGATTAAGACTTTATCTTAGCTTAATGAAGACTAATGAATACCGAAACAATAACAGATAGATTTCTGTAATCATTTGACAAGAAATTGTAATAAATTTATTTGAGAGAAACACATAACGATTGTAAATTAATAAAATATTTTTGACAAAATCAAACGATATCGGTTCAAACCTTAAAATATAATCATGGTATTCTAAGTGATTTAAAAGATTTCATATTGGTTCAGATAGTAGAATTTTCAATTGTATTGTACAATTATTAATTAAGACACTCCTAAGACTATCTAAGATTAAAGTTTTAGTATAAATTTTAATTGACAAATCGAAATGGATGAAAAGGTTTTACTTAACGGGAATGAGATGATGATACGCGTTAGCGCCGCAAAGATAGATACAGCAGTCGTTGAAAATATTCCTTATTGGCTTGATGGTTCAGGCTAAGATTTAAAATTGAAATATTTAAATGCTTTTGTATTTATGTAGCCACTGGCGGTACAAAAATATTATAAATCATACAAAAAGGCTGACAACAACAATTCAAATTATTAAAATGGTTGAAATTTTATCAACAGATTAAAATTAAGATATTTTTTTATGCACCATACTAGATCAAGATGAAAAATATTAAATATATAGCTAAGTCACATTGACATACTACAGATTTTTGAAGTGAAACTTCTTAAGCTACTTACAAAGCACTTAAAGTGAAGAATAAAGCCGATATAATGAAATAACAGCAATCTGTCGCCACTTCGGCAATCTCGGCAGGCTTCGGCCGCACTCGGCAGTCTGTGTGCTTCGCATGAAAATGTTTGATTCATAGATGATGCTTACTTTTTAATTAATCTTATCGACAATGGTTCGAAAATTCACTAATAAGCTAGTCAACTAAGAGTAAGCTTACACCAACTGAAACTCACCATGAAAATGTATTCACCACTACTGTGAAGTGGTTGTTGGCTTTGATCATATGACTGCAAAACATACTATTGTTAATTTGGATATCTAAGAATCTCCTGAATTTGGTTGTTTCATTGCTTAAAAAAGAAACTGTTGTGCATTTCTATCGATAATGCAGAGGATTGTTAAACTGCTTTGTGATAAAATCAAAGCAATATTGTTGGATTAACCCCACCCATAGTTTCTAAAAAGTAATCTTTTATAAATTTTTATCGAAATCATTTTTAAAAATTCCTGCTGTTAATACTATATTTGTTTCACTTATACAGTATACAGTATACTGTGGAGTAATTACTTCATCTGACTGAGAAGAAGAATCTTCTTTAATGAAAAACTAGGAATTTTTAAATGAAATTTCACTTCTGTTGGGAGTTTAGAGACCCATTGGTTTTATTTATAGACTAAGCGTCAGGATATACACAAAAGACTTATCAGCAATTTTTTAAAACTATTCTCTGAAAATACTATTACTATATACAGGGTGGGCCAAATATAAGTTTTTTTTTTTAAATGCAAGAAAATTAACATATTAAATTTTTCCCATGTATTATAGCTTTATTAGTAAGACTAAACATTCCCATTAATTATGGAACACAACTTTGTTCAAGTGGCTGCCTCGGCTGGCTTCGCACTAAAAAAAGTTCAAGGGTCAAATCGCAGCTCCGAGGCGGCCAATTGACGTCACCAAGAAGGCTGATAATGCGATTTGGGAACTTGGTGCGCAAAATATCGATTGTGGAATGGGCTGTGTGACATAGCGCTCCATCCCGCATGGACCAGAGGTCGTTCAAATTCATGTCTCCAATTTCAGTAAAAAAAAGTCAGTTAACATGGCTCTGTAGCGTCCACTGTTAACCGAAACGTTCTTCCCAGCCTCATTTTCGAAGAAAAATGGTCCAATAATGCCACCACTCCACAATCTGCACCAAACTGTCACTGTCTGTGGATACATCGGCTTCTCGACAATAACGTGCGGGTTTTCCGAGCCCCAGATACATCAGGTACAGTAGGCGCGGTGGGTGCTTCATTTCGGCCAAAACTTCTTTTCAAATAACGCACTGTCTGGGATAAACAGCACTCGCTTGGGAAATAAGTTTCCAATATTTTCCAACGTTGTTCAAAAGTAAAGCGACTTATTCGTTTCTGCGAAGGTATGATACTGACTTAAGCGCTGTCTAAATTTTTGTTCCAATTCGTGTCTAAATCCTTGTCTGAATCCTTGTTCGAATCTTTTTCCAAATCCTTGTTCTCGTCCTTTTTCGTGTCCTTGTCCTAATACTTGTTCTAATATTTGTTTTAATTCATATCCAAATTCTTGTCCTAGTCCCAGTCCGTATCCATTTCATATCTCCACTATCCATTTTATGTCCCATTTCTTGTCGCAAACCTTGTCTCAATCTTTTTCTAATTTTTATTGTAGGTGTAATAAAAATACATAATTTTTTTTTTATTTTAATCATGTTGCTAAAAGTTCAACTTATACTGTCGAAACATACAATTTACTGTAACGGAGTTATAATTCTAGTAACGCATGGGGTTATAATTTCATGCAACGTTTTTTCACTGTTGGTTGCATTTCATCTACATTAATCGTTTGCATGTGTGGTTTAGTGGTGCCAAAAAGTTTTTAACGTAGAATACGTTATACGGTGGTGTTAATCTGGAGCACAAAATTTTGAGAAAATGTTTGTCACTTTCATTATAAGTTTTGAATACTTTATGCATGCATTGAAGAAAATTCAAGTATGGTCGTAACATATTTAATATGTCTTCTTTTGATTTGTATATAAATAATCATATTGCTATATATAATTTTTTTTGATTCTATAAGTAAATCAAAATTTAACTCCTTCAAATTTTGTATTAATTTTCATATGCTTTGTATTTTATGTATTATAACATCATGTGTAAGAGCAGTACGATTATCTGTGTGTTCATCACAGAACCAGTGTGAGAAAGAGAAGAAGTATAATGACCAAGTAGCGAACGATGTGTACATACACAACATTGATAAGCGAAGCAGAGAAACAAAATTGTGCTTACCCAGTTGGCCACGTCTTTAAGACATCCTCAATGTCTTACAGCCTTATTCATAAACACATTTTAGAGGCAGCGTAACTTTAAACGGGCTTTAAACAAGAAAACGTTATTCATAAACATTTTTCGTAGTTGTTTAAGAGCTGCGTAACTTAAACGCCGAAATTGGCGTTTAAAGGTTACGTAAATACAACCATGATTTTTGTTTGTCTTTTCTTTTAATATCAAAGACATGCTCCATATGCGCCCTCTGCAGCATTTTTTTATGCGGCGGTCATTGTAAATCCATAGGAATTCTTAATTTTTGTAGAGATTTTCTATAGTTCAGACACAAACCTTACAATCATAAGCAGAAAATGAAAAAAATGTTTATGAATAACAATGTTAGCAAGGTTGCATAGAAGCTGCGTAAAGCCTTAAACAGTGCGCAACTAAACAAGCGTTTAAAGGTTGTTTAAGGAAATCTATTGAATAAGGCTGTTAATGACTAACGTATTCTACGTCTGACCTATGCGCCCGTGTTATCTAACACAGGCTTGAGCTTTTTTTTTATTAGGCAAAAAACCAATCTTTGTTGTCGTAAAATAAAGTGTGCCGTAGCACCTGTAATTATTCTAGCTAATAAAAATTCTATGCAACAATATTGTATTTTCATTACATAAGCTGCTATCTCCGCAACCCGACGATGTTTAAATTTATTTTTCAATTTTTTCGTAAGGCCAAATATAAATCCTTAACTTCTGTAGTATAATATTTACCATGGCGCATCCCTTACGGAGTAATAATTCCATGCAACGCCGTTGCATGATTGTTGCTCTTTCGATCTTAGAGCGGCTCCTTGCGCGGACACATGACGTCATAATTTTTTGTTTGTTTTTATCATGTAGGCTTGGAAGCAGCCTATATTGACGTTTAATATTTTTTATTATAGAACCTATAGAAAGCGAGTCATAATTCAATGTAACAAATATGCAGTTTTGTTACATCAGCAGCTGCCTCCGTGTGCTGCTGACGTAATTAATTTTTTTTATATTTTATTGTAACGTCAAAAAATGAACCTTTACTGTCGTACCATAACTTTTTTCTTAACACCTATACTCAGCGAGTAACAATTCCATGCAACGCCGATGTATTTTTAAAAAATATCAACTTTTTTGGAGACCTACGCGGTAAAACTTAACGTTGTCATTTCATAATTTGTTAATCAGCGAACAATATTTTCAAAGACCGAAACGCTACTTCATAACATTCACAAACATTCTTTACGTTGAATCTTTCTTCGTTCAAAATTTCATTTATTAGGCTCTCAAATACCTCTTGGCTTTTTCTTGTGTAAATAACTTTTTAATATATTCATGTTCAAAATTTATCGATTGAATAAATTCAATGAATCGAGACAAAAAGTTCCGCATTTATATGAATTTCTAAAACGCCTAATTATTTTGCCATGCTGCTTAAAATTTAGATAAAAATTTTAAATTTTTATAGCAACATTTTAAGATGTTAAACGAAGTGCTTAAATGGTGCCCCAGGAGCTCGAAACCTGAAATAAACAGCACGTAATTGATTATTTCATTGATAAAAATGCCAATAATCATATTTTTAATTAAGTGGCTACAAAGCAATTTAAGGTCGAAGTTTTTAAAATGTAAATAAGCTGTATTATTAAAATTATTAAAAAAACATAGATATGAAAATAGTCTAAATTCCAGTTCTGTCAAAACTTAACTGCTCCCAGTTTGTCAACTTGGAGTCAGAGATATTTGCGCCTAACGCGGCTCTACCTTCACGCTTGCGTACAAATATCTATGAAAAACCAAAAACAAATGTGCGCGCAATTTGTTGAGCGGTTAAATTTTTTGTGACATTGAATTTGAATTTTAAATTTCAAGACAAGTTTATTGACATTTTTTTATGGTACGGGTACTATTTTGAATATTTTACAGAACGGCACTGAAACGTGCATAAGAAGTGGTTTAGCGAATAAATCAGCATAAATCAAGGTAGACAAACTTCGTAGCAAAAAAAAATAAAAAAAAAAAAAATAAAAAATTTTTAAAAAGCCACAACTCCTGGGGTAAGCGTGGAATTTCAAAGGTGTTGCTTATGTCGACAAAATCTTGTTTTGTAAAATATTTGTCTTTTTTTTTATTGCTATTTGTTTATTTTTTATTTTAAGTTAGAGAGAACAATAGCAGCAAGAATTTTTGATTCAGAAAACATTTTTGGGCTAAAAATCTTTTTCATATAAATGCTTTTAAGCCCATGCAATTGTTTATTTATAAAACTCGAATACAACATAATCTTGATTTTATTCCTTTACTAAGCATGTAATAATTTCATGCAACAATATTGGATTTTTGTTGCATATAGATATTGGATTTTTGTTGCATAAGCTGCTATCTCCGCTACCTGACGAAGTCAAAATTTATTTAATGACTTGTGTAACCACTATTTTCAATTTTTATACTTGTGTTAGTAGCTCTCTCGCTACCTGCACTGACAAAAAATGTTTTGCAGGTATTAAGCAAGAATTGTGTTATAACTATCTTTATCATTATTAGTATCATTGGCATTATCATTTTCGTTATCATTATTAATATCACTATTATTATTATTATTATTATTATTATTATTATTATTATTATTATTATTATTATTATTATTATTATTATTATGATTCTGCACAAGAACTCATTTTCATATGCCTCAAACTTTTTGTGAAGTGCAAAAGTGCGAGTTCAAAAGTGCGAGGACTTTCTTGTTTGAAGTTTCAGCGCCAACATATTGAAAGAACTTCGTGCGTTTAATCTTGTACCCAGAAAAAAAAATGTTAGCTTAAAATTAAACGCAATGTGTTCAAAAAATGTGTTCGTAATTTGCTTTTTTTTTCATATGTTTTTCAAATGTTTTAAACACATTTGCTCTTACTTTGACGAAATTTGTTGCAAGCTATTTTTTAAAGACAAAATTCGTCAAATTGATAACAATTGTCGTCAATTTTAAAACGTTTTTTTTTCAGTGTACGTGTTTCGATTCTCACATAAAGCCGTCGAGTCTCACCACGCGTGGTACTACGTGAACACCACTGGACTATGTATTTTGCTTTTTTTATACTTAATCATAAGGTCACATCCATAAAAAGTATGGACTTTTTTGATCGTACCATAATTTTTATGAATTTCAGAATTCCATGCAACGCCAATGCATTTTGGACAAATGCTTTTATTAAATTTTTTGGATATATGCGCTGTAAAACGCTGATCAGCTAAATACGTATCAATAATATCAATATACGAATATATCAATAATATTAATATATGTATGTATCAATATATGTATGTATAAATATCGTCCGTATGTATCGTGGCGTCCGTGGCGTAGTTGGTTAAAGTGCGTGACCGCTATGTCAACGAACTTTGGAGACCCACGTTCGAATCCCAGCAGCGACAAAAAATTATTTGAATTAAAATAATTTTTCTGTACGGCCGCCACCTCTCTGCAGACAATGTCAAACCTCAGAGAGTAATCAAAATGCCATGTAAAGCTTCTTGAGAATAAGAACATTTCGTTCATCGCCGTTCGGAGTCGGCGTTAAGCCTGTAGGTCCTTTTCTCGGTCAATTGTGTACAAACCTCATAACACGCACAACACAATTGATCATAGAAGCTAGGTCAAAGTCCTTTCAAGGGCTGAAATGGCCAGTTATTTATTTATTTTTTATAAATATACGTACCAATAAGTTCTTCAAGTCCACTAAATCCACGTAACTAACTATCACTAGAACCTAAAAGCTTATTTTTAAAGTAGAAACGGCCTTTTTTTATGCTCTTAAAAAAATGGTTCGGTGCGTGTTTGTGGGCTATCAATTTTGATCCACTTTGAACACCAGAGGGTGCTGTAGTACAAATTTTTTACAAAACTGACTAAAACTTACAAACCGCTTATGCGATTAAAATGAAAAGTAGTATACAGTGGTTTTTATGTACGTTGAATGTTTTGCTGCTATCTTTTTTGACCTATCTTAAACATCAGAGGGCGCTGTAGTACAAATTTTTTGCAAAACCACCTAAAACTCCCAAACTGTTCATGCGATTGAAATGAAAATTGGTATATAGTAGTTTTGAGGTAAAAATAAATAACTAGCCATTGCAGCCCTTGAAAGGACTTTGACCTAGCTTCTTATGATCAATTGTGTTGTGCGTGTTATTAAGTTTGTACACAATTGACCGAGAAATGGACCTACAGGCTTAACGCCGACTCCGAACGGTGATGAACGGAATGTTCTTATTCTCAAGAAGCTTTACATATCATTTTTATTACTCTCTGAGGTTTGCCATTGTCTGCAGAGAGGTGGCTGCCGTACAGAAAAATTATTTTAATTCAAATAATTTTCTGTCGCTGCTGGGGTTCGAACCTGGGTCTCTAGGTTCTTTGACATAGCGGCCACGCACTTTAACCAACTACGCCACGAAGTTTTAGGTACGATGATATTTTTTACGGTATCTTCTTTGAACCACCTTGGACACCAGATGGTGCTGTAGAACAAATTTTTTACAAAATCGCATATTTTTAGTTGTTTTCTTTGGTTACATGTGCAAATATTTACAAAATATTAAATATTTCTTAAATTTAGTAAAATAAAAATAATTTCCGTTATTTTCACATCAAAAACATGAACATATCTTGAAAACTATGAAAAATTTTACTACAACGATATAATGCAACATCGTGGCTCAAAAATGAGAGAAAAACAATCAGAAATTTAATTTTGCGACTTTCGAGTCAAATATCTCCGCTGCTTTTGTATACATTTTGATAAATTATTTTTTGTCTTAAAGCTTCATCAAAGTACTATGAAAAACTTATTGCAAAAATACCGTTAGTTGAGTATATATATTCTAAATATTTTTTTCAAAAAAGGTCTGAAATTTTGGAGTTTTCCTCACAAAAAGGCTCAAAATTTGTTTTTGTTGTAAAAATAATTTAAATTCAAATTCGAAAATTTTCCACTTAAAAGCTATAACATTTATAAGCAAAACTTATTTCAAGTTTACGCAAAAGATAAAAACTATTTTTGTGGTTAAAAAAACAAGGCCTACCTTGATTTTTTCGAACAAAATTTTTTTTTCCAATATTGTGTTTTTATATTTTTGAAAAAATATACAAGCTAAAAAATAATTTTTTCAGAAAAAAATATCTTAGTATTTCTTACCAATCAAAAGATATAGCCAATGATCTATATATACAAAACGCTGTCTGTGTGATGGCTGGAAACTTCCAAATTACTGAGCCGATAGAGCTGACATTTTGGCAGTACATTTTTTTCAAGTACGAGATAGCTTAAATTTCTGTCACACCCCCTTTTACCGCCCACAAATCAATAAAAATGCTATATTTCCTACGGTTTTCGTCGATTGGGCTACATTTTGGTAATTTAGTCTGTATGCTTACTGTCGGCAACTGTACTAAAACAGGGTAATGTCCATCTACTAGAAAACTGGGATGAGCATTATATAAGAGGGTGTGGCTTCGCCCATACAGTTAAAATTTGTATTATCGAATAGCTTTGAAAGTAAAAGTAGCAATACTAACATACAAACTTAAAATGGAGTTACTATTTGGTGATCTCCTGCTACTGGGAAACTGTAACGGTCAGTGGAAAATGACAGTGGTTTCAAACTATGAGTTAAAGAAAAGTTTTGAATACACCTATTATGTTCCCATATAATTGCAGGGTGCAGCAACACGCGTCAGGAAAAGGCTAGTCCCTCATATTGAAGTATGTGATTTTAAATATTATAAGTTACTTCAGGGTAACAATTTTCCTTTAAACTTTTCAAGTTCAAACTTAAGAGCTTAAAAGCTTTCTCGGTGAAATCTTTGAAAATCTGTGCGAAACTCTTAAAAATCTGCAATTTAAATACTTAAATAAACTTTTCTGTGTTGTTTTGAACATATGAAAAATATTATTCATTAAAAAAGCTTAAAAAAACCATTACGAGAAAAAAGCTTTGGGAGATTTGAATGTTTAATAGTGTTTGGCTACTGCTGAGCGAAACAATTAACCCTTTCGGCGTATTTGTTGCCATACGGCAACAGTTTGCTTTGTGGCTATGTTTCTAGTTTGGGACATCCTGCTTTTTAACAATACTTTTTTAAAAATAGATTGAAATGTGATGAAAAAGAAGAGGAAATTAAAAATACGTGAATTAATTATTATAACATGTTTTTCAAGGTTATATTTTATAAATTAAAAAATTATATTTTTAAATATTTCCGAGAATTTTCTAAAGCCAAATGTAATTAAATTTAATACTACGAATGTAAGAGATCTTATTTACATTTTTAGTTAAAAAAATATGTGAAATTTATAGCGCTAGCAGTTTTTAAAATTTTTTTGAATATTTCTAAAAATTTTTGTAGTATCTATTAGGAAAGCAATACGGCTTTCAAACTTCACAATAAGCTTATATTAGTCAAAAACTGACCCTGAACGAAGTTTGGAATGTTTGGCATTGCCAGGGTTAATTTGGCACTGAAAGGGTTAACTAAATTTTTACAATATTTGTGGTCCACGAGATAAAATAAATTGTTCAGGGGTCTTAAGAATGGAAATTTTTTTATTTTAGAACAACAATAATGGAACATAGTGAGTGGTTTTAACTCATTGCTGCAGCTTTTTATTTAGTCGGTACTGTTTTTTTTCCAAGACTTCTCTCAGTAAAATAAAATTTTATTTTTCTAGTTTTGTCTGAGTTTGTTAAGTAACTCAACTAAATGCGGCTTGTTTATGCCCTTAAATTAACCCGCAGCACTTCAACGCCATCATTGAAATTAATAATGGAAATGTCCAATCGTTTATTTTATCTGCTCTTTTGAAACTTTTGCCATAAAAGCAGCTGCAGCTCATAAAGTTAATAGGCAAGAATTAAAACTAATAAAATATGCTAAATCTGTAGCAACAGTAGCAGCAGCATCAGCAACAGCAACATCAACAGCAGCAACATCAACAACATCATCAACTTCATCAGCAAAATAATCAAAGCAATTACTTTCAATTCTAGCAATTTTTCTATGCTTTTGTTTAAGAAAACAAAACAAAAACAAATGAAGGAAAAATTATATAAAATTAATAGCATTTCCTAGTTTTTCTTAAAAAAAAAAAAATAAAGAAAACCACTTCATAATGTTTAAACTACTTTGACAAACGCTGTTATAAATGAAATTGTCAGTCCAATGTTATTGTAAGCATGACACATGTGCTAACCAACACACATGTCAACACAAAACTAACACATAATCATGTGTATATGTGTGTGTATATGTAGGTACATTAGCGTGGCCGTTATTTTTTTTTTTTTGATTTCTTATACTCTCTCCCCCCAAATCGGTTCAGTTTTATGTAAAAAAAAATACAAAAAAGTTTCAAAGCGATAAGTTGTGTTTAAGGGGTGTCGCCCGCCCCCTCAAATTTGGCCTTCAAGCCCATTTATTCAAATATAATTTGTTTGTATATGAATATCTTTTTAAAAAAACATTTTACAAGAATATGATGTATGGCAATATTTTAGCTCTTTTAGTCAACAACATTAGCCTTAAAGAACGTTTTTTGATAAAATCAATATTTTAGAAAATAATGAAGAAAATAACCAACAAAATACCAAAAACTATATGTACCAAAATTATATTTATATGGAAATTATTTGTTCTAAGCATGTGCGTTAAAAGCTTATGTCTATTAAATTATTTCATACATAGCTATACTACGCATAGTCAAAATAAAACCAAACAAAAACAAAATTATTGAGTTATATTAAAAAATTTATAACTCTTGACTTACAGTAGATTTCTTAGAGTTCGAAAACCGGCGACGATAGTCGCTAACAACCTGCAGTACAAATTGTTTTTGCTCTTCATTTCTTGTAAAGAGCTTATTATACTCCTTCATCAACTTCACTCCTCTTTCGGCGGTATCATTGAAGACTCTTAATTTTTTTAATGTTTGTACCGCTGTCATATACATAGCAATCCTGCGCAGTCCACTCGGACGGAGTTAATGTCATGAAAGACGTATCAATTTGAAATCTCTCGAAAAAATGTCTTGTTTGAGAATAAACAAACTGCTCAAGCCCACCACTAATGAATTTTGAAACTGTTTGTTTTCCCATTGTGGCGCGGTTAAAGTTAATTTGTTTTGTTGCAATTTTCTTTTGTTGCATCTACGACATTGTTGTCAAAAAACGCAAATGCAATAGCCTCCCCATTTAAATACCATAACTGGTTTTTGAATTTTTTGACGGCAACCTGCGAGATTCCTAAATCAATATTTTCAAAATCTTTTAATTTTGACAAAACATTTAAGTCGGTGTATGGTGCTTGTATTGCTAAGGGAGCAGAAAACCAGGCTTCAACATATATGGTGACAATAAAAATGCAAATTTGACGTAGTCCAATGCTTTAGATTCTGTCAAGTTAAACTCTTCACGGAACAAATATATTTTCAAGCTGTAAATAGCTTTTCCCATCCAACGCGCATGATGATAAGCACCCGGTGAACAAATTATTACCCTGTTTGGCGGTTTTTTTAGCTTCTCACCCAGGAATAGCAAGGTAAGTTCTAGTAACTCCTTTTTATCCTCTCTAGGTTGTACTTCTTGTAAGATTGTGTTAACAAAACTTACAACCCGAGATTTTTTGATTTTCAAATAATTATTTACCACTTCATCTTGCATTCCTTGCTGCCAGTTGTTAAAGTTTAATTTTGGCCATGCATTTTTAAATTTTTCAAATATTGTTACGTTAGGGCTTGAATGATTTTGAAATTTTCCTCAAACACACTTCTCAGTACAACTTCATAAATGTGGTCGCTTCATAAAACTTCATAAAAGAAAATTTGGTCGCTGCTTTGAATATTGAAAAAGAAAAACAAATTCACTTTAACCGCGCCACAATGGGAAAACAAACAGTTTCAAAATTCATTAGTGGTGGGCTTGAGCAGTTTTTTTCTTCTCAAACAAGAAATTTTCGAACTCTAAGAAATCTACTGTAAGTCAAGAGTTATAAATATTTTAATATAACTCAATAATTTTGTTTTTTTTTGGTTTTATTTTGACTATGCGTAGTATAGCTATGTATGAAATAATTTAATAGACATAAGCTTTTAACGCACATGCTTAGAACAAATAATTTCCATATAAATATAATTTTGGTATATATAATTTTTGGTATTTTGTTAGTTATTTTCTTCATTATTTTCTAAAATATTAATTTTAGCAAAAAACTTTCTTTGAGGCTAATGTTGTTGACTAAAAGAGCTAAAATATTGCCATACATCATATTCTTGTTAAATGTTTTTTTAAAAAGATATTCATATACAAACAAATTATATTTGAATAAATGGGCTTGAAGGCCAAATTTGAGGGGGCGGGCGACACCCCTTAAACACAACTTATCGCTTTGAAACTTTTTTGTATTTTTTTTTACATAAAACTGAACCGATTTGGGGGGAGAGAGTATAAGAAATCAAAAAAAAAATTTTCTCCATACAACTAACGGCCACCCTAAGGTACATACATATATATTAATAATGAAACACAACAGTACAAGTTTCGAACATAAGGTCAACCGAAGACAGTCAACTTAACGAATGCATGGAACCGCTGCTTCAGCCACTGCCGCTCAGTTACAATAAAGGAGCAACAAAATTGTGGCCAACAGCAGGCAAAGATATTTTATGTTGTTGACATATTCTTGATTGGCTGAGTGTGCCTGAGCGTATGTTTGTGTGAAAGACACAAATTTTATGCCAACATATTTTGCATGCAATGCATTTGTGCTGCTTCTGTTGCTGCTGCATTGGCTTGTTTTAATATTTTTAGGCTTGACTATTTATTAATGAGTCACACATGCAGGAAATGCCTTCAAGACATGACGAGTGACTGCAATATTGAAAATAAAAAACAAAAAAAAAAAACAGTTGTAAAATTTCGCGATATGTTTTGAAAAGTTGACAAAATGAATGTGTAAATATTCCGTTCAAATTTTGAAACCATTGATATCAATGGTATAAGATTTTAATGTCAAAAAGTTTTTAAACCAGAGATGGCAGACAACGAACAAATGCGACCTTGAAATAACAATACTTTTAGAAAATATCCGCTTTCTTGGTTATATATAGTTTTCTGAAGTGTCTTTGTCGGCTAAAAACGAAACTGTTTTCAGATTCTACGGGCCAGGTCAGAATTTTCATGCAGATGGGTGTGTCAAGGATTTGACTTTACAACATATCTTTATCTTTGTCCTTGCTCCTATCCCTATCCTTTCTCTTGTTCCTAAATTAATTCACATCCTTATCCTTATTCTGGCCTAACTTATCCTAATACGAGGGTTGCCTTTTAAGTTTTGCGCCTTATAATTTTATAATATAAAAAACAGTGGTTACTGACTGATCAACTGTTTTTCAAAGTATTCTCCAAGGTGATCAATGCACTTTTACATTCGTTTAAAACAATTTTCAAACAGTCTTACCACTCTGAAGTTGGTACCTCCGAAACCAGGTTTTAAAGGCCTCAACGGTCGGTTCTGGCGTAGAAAAAAGCTTGCCAGGCATTTTTTTCTGAATGTGAGCTAAGAAGAAGAATTCATTGGATGCCAAGTTGGGACTGTAAGGCGTATGACCCATCAATTCCACGTTTTGAGTGCTCAAAAAATCGTTTATTTGAGTTGAGTAATGGGAAATGATCTTCCTTCGTAGGTTGATTTTTCTCAATTCTCTAAAGACTTCCAGCAAACGAATGGTTGTGTAACATTCAGCATTAAAAGTTCTTCGTTGCTCAAATGGTACAGTTACGACATCACCGGTATTTCCGAAAAGGCTGGCAACCATTTATTTCGATGTGCTCCGTCCGCGGACAACTTTTGTTGGGTTTTGCTTACTTTGAAAGACCCAAACAGTGAATTGCTACTTTGTTTCTCATAAGCGTAGATCCATGAGTCGACACTGGTGGTGATGTCGCAGACCTGTTTCGAACCACCCCATCTGTATTTTTTCAGTATTTCCTTGCACCAATCGACACGAGCAACCGTCCTTTTCTTGAGCAACCGTCAAATTATGGAGTATCTAATGGGAACAAATCTTTTTGTCGACTAAATGCTCATGTAAAATCGAATTGAAAATCGAATGTATGCTACTCCCACTAATGCCCAATGATGACTCCATCTATCGATATCACACACGTCGGTCTGCATGCAACGTCTCTCCAACAGCATCCATGTTTTCTGCCACATCATGTCAGCGTTTTAAAGTCATTGGGTGTAAGTTGATCGAACTAAGTTGATCTATTCATTCTTTCCTTGTCAATCCACGAGAAAAATCATAAAATTTCGTCACCCGAAAATGTTCACGTGTTAATTTTATTTTTTACTGAAATACAATATTTAAACCCATGTAAACAAGACAATAAGCGAACGTACACCAAAACGTGAGTACGTTTATGCTTAAAAATGTCGAATTTTCGAATGGTACTGTCAAAACTCATCTGGTAATCCTTAGTATTACTGAGAAGCAAGACTTAAAAGGCGGCCCTTGTATATATTTTACTACTTGTCCGAATTCTTGTTTTAAAAAACGTTGAAATTCCTGACCTTATATCCTTATTCGAACTTCTTTCCTACTCTTGGTTCCAGTTCTTGCCACAATTCCTGTCTTAATCTATTTTTAAAATCTTGTCTAACTTATGATTTCTTATTTTTTTATTTATTTTTTTATTTTTTTATTTTTTTTTTTATGTTTATTTTTAATCTTATTTTTATTTTTATTTATATTATATTATTCTTATTTATTTGTTTTATTTTAATCTTTTGTTTGTATTCCTTGTTCCGTCTTTATTTTATTTGTATTCTTTCTCTTATATTTATTTTAATTTTTTGTGAAAACTTGCGTCTCATCCTCAAACATCCTCAACTCTTTCAACCCGGGTAACTTTCTCGGCATATTTGGCAGTATAAGTAGAACCTAAGTAGCTTGAGTGGATCACAGTGTAAAGTCATACAAAGGCTACTACAAAGGATGAGTTGGTGTAGCGGCCAATGAAACAGTCTGTATAGTCAAGCTGTGTGATTTGCTCTATACAGAGCCGTTGTTGTTGTTGTTGGTTGTTGCCTTCTTTGCTCTTCATGTTGTCTTGTTGTCAACATGATTGGCCTAGAGTTAAAAAAATTTGTTTTCAATATACATAATGAAAGGCCGTATTCAAATATTAAGATTAAAAATTTTTTATTTTTTTTATTTAATTTTTTTTTTATTCATTTTATTTTTACTGTTATTTTTGTTTTTATTTTTAATATTGAATTCTGTTTTCATTTTCATTCTAAATTTTTTTATATATAACTTTTTATTTTTAATATTTAAACGTCAATTAGTATTTATTTTTTTATTGAATTTTATTTGTATTTTAATGATTTTGAATTTGAATTGGAATTTAATTTTGAATTTGATTATGATTTTGATTCTGATTTTGGTTTTGATTTTGATTTTGATTTTGATTTTGATTTTGATTTTGATTTTGATTTTGATTTTGATTTTGATTTTGATTTTGATTTTGATTTTGATTATGATTTTGATTTTGATTTTGATTTTGATTATGATTTTGGTTTTGATATTGAATTTGATTTTGATTTTGATTTTGATTCTAACTTTGTTTTTGATTTTGATTTTGATTTTGATTTTGATTTTGATTTTGATTTTGATTATTAATTATTATTAATTTGATTTTGATTTTGATTTTGATTTTGATTTTGATTTTGATTTTGATTTTGATTTTGATATTGATTTTGATTTTGATTTTGATTTTGATTTTGATTTTGATTTTGATTTTGATTTTGATTTTGATTTTGATTTTGATATTGATTTTGATTTTGATTTTGATATTGATTTTGATTTTGATTTTGATTTTGATTTTGATTTTGATTTTGATTTTGATTTTGATTTGGATTTTGATATAGATTTGGATTTTGATTTTGATTTTGATTTTGATTTTGATTTTGATTTTGATTTTGATTTTGATTTTGATTTTGATTTTGATTTTGATTTTGATTTTGATTTTGATTTTGATTTTGATTTTGATTTTGATTTTGATTTTGATTTTGATTTTGATTTTGATTTTGATTTTGATTTTGATTTTGATTTTGATTTTGATTTTGATTTTGATTTTGATTTTGATTTTGATTTTGATTTTGATTTTGATTTTGATTTTGATTTTGATTATTAATTATTATTAATTTGATTTTGATTTTGATTTTGATTTTGATTTTGATTTTGATTTTGGTTTTTGATTTAAAATATTTTAGTTCTCAAAAAACCTATTTCTGATCCCAAATTCAAAATTGACATTTTAATGTATTCATTAATTTACTTTTATTTTACGCTATCAAATCAAAGATATTAATTCTGTTTGAGTTTTTGCAATTCTGTAACACAGTGTTATTTTTTAAATAAATGTATAAATCGAATAGCAGAATCATTATTAGCGATGTAAAATTCTGTCGTGTAGCACGTGAATATTTTCTTTTTTCTTTGAAAAGGTGGACACATTGAAACCTTCATATGAGATCGCCATCTTGGATTTAAAAATAGCCAAATTTTGACCTCATAATTGTAATGCCATAAAACCCCTCAAGAAACATGCTTGAAACGAAAATATATGGAAAAAATCTTTATTTCTAATAAAAGAAATCCATCTTTGATCCGCCATTTTGAATTTAGTAGAAGCTTAATTTAGCGCAATTCAGTTTCGAACTCAACGACCCCTAGAACAACTACAATTGTTGCAAAAATAAGAAAATACAAACATATGTGCTTCTAGGGGTTACGTCTCAAGCTTTTAAGTTTTATTCTTAATATTGAAATAATAAGAAAAAGGCTTGTGTTTGAGTTTTTTTAACGATAAGAAGAATCCAAATTGAACCACACAAGCTGGTGTGCAAATTGATGAGGTGTTAAGAAAATTTATTGTTTAATGAGTGGAGCAGATTTATCGACTGACCGACTTAAAGTCAAAACAATCACGAGTAGACGTGCTTAAAATAGCACCGAGAAACGTTTGTTTTTTCAATGAAAACAAAAAAAAAAAAGTGCTGAAAATGGAGTTTATTTACACTACGAGTAGTTAATTCATTTGTATGAAATTATTTGCTCAATTTTATGTTCACAACCGATTTAGGCCAAATTATTTTGATAGGCCATTTGAAAAAAGTTAAGCAACTGCAAAGGTGTTAAAAGCTTTTTCTGTTGAAGCAAGAAATTTGCTCTTGCATGCTAAAACGAGCACTTAAGAGCTACTAAAAATATTTACAAACAAAAACTCACTCTTAATAGAGTGCTTTAAGTCTCAGAAACTAATGCAACAAATACTTTGATTTTCATAAAAAAATGTTTAAAATATTAAAGAACTTCCCACTTAAATCATTGCCTCTTTAACAGTAAAGTCCTCCTGCCCATGAGACTTGGCTTCAGAAGATGCAACTGGCGATAAGAGCTTTTCATCGTCAAAATAATGTCTGAAGATAGTCGCACAATGTCGCACGCTGTCGCACACAGCAATGCTTGCGGAATTGCCACAATTTTCATACAAATCTGTCTACACAATTTTCAACAACTTCTGCTGCTGTTGCTGCTGCAATTGGAGGCATGAATGAAAACATTTTTGTGCAGGCGGTTTTCTTAATTTTCTCTACTAGTTTCCTTCGCAAAACTTCAACTCAACAACTTAAGCTTATCTCGGCGACGACAGCCTCTGCTCATTTCTGGGCTTGCGCTTTTAAGTAGAAACTAGCAGACAAGTAATTTAGACACAGATCTATGCAAACAATGTGTCTGCAGCTGTGTCATTTTTTTATACATATTCTTGCCATTTTCTAGGTTTTCATCATTCATACAAATTAAGAGGAAATTGCTGTGTTTTGAAAAAAAAAAGGAAATTGTTGGGTTCTTAGTTAAACAGGCTGGCTAGACTGGCTGTTAAATTGTCAAAATGACACAAGCTGCTAACTTTTTAAGATATGAAGTATGATGATTAATGTGAGCAGGAAATTAAAATGCGAGTCATCATTGTCTTGCTTCTTAATGTTACTATATGAAGTGCTTTAAGCTCTCTTAACGTTAGATGAAAGGTTGTTTTCATAAATGTAGGTAAAGAATTTTTTGGTAGTTACAAAAAAAAAAAACAAAAATGTTCTGTTGTCAAAAGATCTTACACGCAAATAACACACAATCTAAAAGTTTTTATATATTTTTAACCTTAAAGCTATTAAGTTATTAAAGCTTATTTTAAGCTATTTGAAGCGAATTTTTGGTATGAAATTATAACGTTTATTATTTAGGTTAACAGGTTGAAATGTTGAAGCTCTTAACGACATTTTAATTGACTTCGCTGGAGGTTTGGTTTCCGTTCAATAAAATAAAATAAATAAAATTAAAATTTAAAGAAAAAAAAAACAAATTAATATAACTTTGCTTGGTATATTTTTTATTTTAAACATATACTGATTTTTTAGTTAAGAGCTTTGTTAAAAAAATGCTTTGACTTTGACTTATAGTCAATTAAGCTTTTCATAAAAATTAATTAAAACATACATTCATCAAAGCTTCAATTAATGCATTCATAACAATTTGTGATGATGAATAAAGCTTTCTGCGATCTTAGACAAGCTTAATTAATATAAAGCTGTTATAAGATTTGAAAGCTTAGACAGTTTTTCATATATAATCATCGAAGCATAAGCTTATTTTGAGCTTTGACTCATGAGAAAGCTTTTGCATGAAAAAAAAACCGTACTTAAATTCATAAGAGCCTTAATTAATGGATTAATAACACTTGATAGGATGAAAAAAGTTTCCTGAGATCTTAAATGAGCTTAATAAGTTTAAAACTTTTACAATATTTTAAAGCTTAGACAGTTGTCAACATATAATCACAAAAGCATAAATATAAGCTGATTTTTTAGTACTAAGTTTCAGTAAAGAAACAGGAATTGATTTGAAAAAAAGCTTTTTCATAAAAAAAATCAATACGCATTCATAAGATATTAAATTTATGCATTTATAATAATTTTTAACCATGAAAGAAGCTTTCTGAAAACTTAAATTCAGAAAGCGCTGAATTAAACGCTGAGACAGTTTTTATATATGTATAATAATAGACAGTTACCATATGAATTCATTACCATATAATAACCGAATCATAAATATAAACTGAGTTTTGAGTAAAAAGTTTATCCATACGTTTATAAGATCTTCAATTAAAGAATTAATAACAATTAGGATCTTCAATTAAGATGAAAAAAGCTTTCTGAAAACTTAAATGAGCTTAATCAATGCAAAGCTCTTGCAATCTTTTAAAGCTTAGGCAGATGTTCACATATAATCACCAAAGTATAAATAAAAACCAAAGCAAAAAAAAACCAAAACTACAAATACTAAAACAAAGTATAAAACAAAGTATTTGTACTTTAACTTACGAAAAAGCTTTTTGAAAATATTTGAATAAACAAAAATATTAAAATATATATCGACAAAAGCTTTGATTAATGCATTAAAACAAATTATGATGATCAAAAGGCTTTCTGAAACAGTGAATGAGGATCATCGAGATAATGCTTTAACGATTGTAAGTTTATTAAGCTTTTAAAGCAGTGGTGAACATCCTACGACATAGACATTTTTGTGTCTGTGTTAAAGAGCTTTAAGCTTCGTCACTGAGAGAAATCTGTTGTGTAAGCTTTATGTTGCATTTATTATCATTTAACTTGACCACTAGCAGAAATCATTTTGAATAAAATTACCTACATACACGAAAAAAAATATATATATTTAAGAAAAAAATATATTTTAAAAAAAAATATATTTTAAAAAATATTTATATATTTTTTGTCCTAACTAGAAACATAGTTCATGCATACATTTTTTTTTTGTGTATTGAAAAAATAAGCGACGCAGTCTTCACGACTTGAAATGCAAGACTGAACTGAGGTGATTTTTTTGTATGCGTGAGCTTTATATACGTGTGAAAGCACAAAAGCTTATCTGCATATTTGTGCGCGTTTGAGCATCGATGTTTAAAGCAGAGGCTAAGTTATTCATATAGATTGTCCAAAGATTAAGTTTTCTAATAAAAAAGCTTTGTTAAAAATAACATTAACTTTAGTAGAGGAAAAAAGTTTGAATTTATGCCTGGAATGTTCAAGAACTTATAAATGATTTTGAAATTTAATTTTAAAGCTAAATGACATCGAAAAAGCTCTTAGATAAAAAAAGTAAAAAGCTTTAATTTTTTAATTTTGATATTTTTTTTTTGCACATAAAAAGCATACAAAATCAAACGAGTTTCAACAAGAATTCAAGAGCTTTGCGCTTCAAATAGTGTTGTGCTTCCAAATTTTCTGAAGAATGGCTTAAATTAAATACCTATTGAAAAAAAATTTAATATCTATGAAAGTTAAAGCTCTTCCTTTTATGAGTTTCACTCAATTTTCAAACAAAATAATGAAGTTTTAAAAAAAAAAAAGATTTTGAAGCTTTATACATAAAAGCCCTTCGATTGACAATATCGTTCGAATGTGTTTTCAGTAAATTTTCAATCATAAAATAATAAAGCTTTTTTCAGTCATAAAAAAACGCTTCAAAACATTTCTTTTTTTTATTATATTACTTTTTTGCATTATTTTTCAATCTGTGCTGAAAAGTTTTTGATGTTGCCTCGAGGGTTCGGAGGAAGTGGATACCTCCTTTTTTTTTTTGCTGAAATACAATTTTCAAACCACTGTAAATAACATAATAAGTGTATATACCAACATGTTATGAGTACATTTTTGCTAGAAAATGTCAAATTTTCGAATGAAACTGTCAAAATTCATCTGGAAATGCTTAAAGATGCTGAGGAGCAAGACTTAAAATGCATACTATGTTACTAATCGCCTGTGTTTTTGTTCTTTGTTTAAATTTCAATCAACTATTTTTTTGTGTTTTTTTTTTTTGTTTTTTTCAATCAACATAACAAATAGTTAAGCTTTTGATAGTTTCGATAGACATTCGACATAAAATACGACATAAAACTTACTTATTTCAAAAAAATCCCAAAGTCTGCTGTTTTTATCAATACCACAAATTCATTCAAAATGCGCACCAGTCGACATGTCAAGTCAGCGCATTCGGCTCAGATACCTGCACAAAAAGCTACAGCCGCTCAGCAGGGGGGCGCGCGATATTTGGCGCTTTGCATGATTAATAGTTAAGCCGAGCGCATATCAACAAAAAAAGAGACTTTTATTAACACTGCAACAGTGCATGAAGTGAGCTAATGAAAAATTTGTGCTTATGGCCAATGGACAAAATTAAGTGATCGGTGGTGGGTGTTGGGAAGAAAAATCATCTGGCTACTTATAATCAAAGTGAAAAACAACAACCGTAGGCAGTGAGCAAAGCACAATGTTTCTTAGCTTTATTTTTTTTTTTTAATCGAAATAATTGTTGTTTGGCACTTTGGCAGTTAAGCTGATTTTCGCAGTTGAAAACGCTGTTTTAAATGGTCAAAGTGACCCATTTTGTGGCTTTTATGTTGTTATATTTTTTTTCTCAATCGTCAATGAGCACAACTCTACTCACAATACTCGTGGCAATTATGAGCTTTTGTGTGGGCTTATTTCAGTTCTTTGTTGATTCTTTGTTGATTACAAAGTATGAAAAAGTTCACATGTACCTATGTATGTACGTTAGAAAAATCAAAGCTGAAGCAATTGTTATGCCACATTATTTTTATAGCTTTGTGAGGTATAAAGCGTTGCAGTAGAGTCAGCCATCAGAAGTTTGACTTTGATTCAAATATATCTGCATAACAATGGCGCCAGCGTTTTCCTGCTATACTTAACTAAGCATAAAATTGTACTGAATAGCGAAATTGTTGACGTTTAAATAAATTTAGCTTTTTTATTATTGTACGAAAGAGTTCGAAAAGTCTTTATAAAGCTTAAATAAAATTCAAATCAGCAAAATCTAAGGCAATATCATCAAGCAAAAGCCTTGTTTAAGCTTTTAGAGAAAAGATAAGAGTGCGACTAAAGCTGTCATGGTTTTCGATCAAAATCAAAATCAAAATCAAAATCAAAATCAAAATCATAATCAAAATCAAAATCAAAATCAAAATCAAAATCAAAATCAAAATGAAAATCAAAATCAAAATCAAAATCAAATCAAAAACAAAATCAAAATCAAAATCAAAATCAAAATCAAAATCAAAATCAAAATCAAAATCAAAATCAAAATCAAAATCAAAATCAAAATCAAAATCAAAATCAAAATCAAAATCAAAATCAAAATCAAAATCAAAATCAAAATAAAATCAAAATCAAAATCAAAATCAAAATCAAAATCAAAATCAAAATCAAAATCAAAATCAATATCAAAATCAAAATCAAAATCAAAATCAAATAGTTAAAATAAATTATGAAATCGCAAAAGTACAAGTAAAAATAATAAAAATAAAGAATTAAAATAGAAATAAAAATATAAAAAAACAAGAAATAAAATAATAATAATATAAATATATATATATAAAAACTGTATATTTGTTAATTAATTAAAATTAAAATAATAAATAAAAATAAAAATAAACTTTAAAAATAATAATAAAAAATAAATAATTAATAAACTATTAATAATGAAATTAATAATAATAAAAATTAGATATCATAAAAATAAATTATGAAATCACAAAAGTAGAAGTGAAAATAACAAAAATAAAAAATTAAGATAGAAATAAAAAATAAAAGCAAAATAAAATAATAATAACTAATTAATTAAAATAAAAATAATAATTAAAAACTAATAATAATAAATTCAAAAATAGAAGCAAAATCATTAAATGTTTAAAAAATAAATATTAAAGTAAAAATAAATATATATATATTAAACAACAATACATATGAAAATAAAAGAAAAACTGAAACTAAATAGAGAATTAAAACAGAGATAAAAATAAAAATTTAATTTTAGATAGAAATAAAGACAAAACTAAAACGAAAAAATTGGTATAAAAGTAAAACAAAAATTCTAAAAAAAATTTATAATAATTGAAATAAAAAGTGAAATTTAAAGAAAAATTAAAGTAGAAATAAGAATCAATATAAAAGTAAAAACCAAAATTAAAATAATGAACAAAATAATGATAAAATTCAAAGAATTCTATAATTAGTTATGAAAAAAAAATAAAAGTGGAAACAAAAACAACAAAAATGTTAACAAATAAAAACAAACAGAAGCATATAAGTAATAATAGGAATAGAAATAAAAATAAAAAATAAATGCACTAAATAAATTTGGAATTAATGCAAAAGGAATAAAACCAAACACAAAATTAATAATATAAAAATTAGTTTATGAATAAAAATGTTTACAGAATTAATTATAAAAATAAAAAACTGGTCATTTCAGCTCTTAAAAGGACTTTGATCGAACTTCTTATGATCAAATATTTGTACACAATTGATCGAGAACTGGACTTGGTTTTATGGCGACTCCAAACGGCTAATGTGCATGTTCTTAAGAAGTTTTACATGGCATTATTTACTCTACCCAACACAAACTAAACAGTAGTCTTGTATGACTTTTCACTGTGATCCACCCAAGGGTGCATCGAATAAATTCCGGGTTACTTTCTCGGCATAATTGGCAGTATAAGTAGAACCTAAGTAGCTTGAGTGGATCACAGTGAAAAGTCATACAAGACTACTGATGAGTTGGTGTAGCGGCCAACGAAACAGTCTTTATAGTCAAGCTGTGTGATTTGTTCTATACAGAGCCGTTGTTGTTGTTGTTGGTTGTTGTCTTCTTTGTCTTCATGTTGTCTTGTTGTCAACATACTTGGCTTAAAGCTCAAATTTGTTTTCAATATTAATAATGAAAGGTCATATTCAAAATATAACGATTAAAATAAATTAAGATCAAATAAAAATAAAATAAAATAAGATAAAATAAATATATAAAAAAAATAATAACAAAAAATTCAAATAAAAATTAAAAGCTCTTACAAATGCTCTATATATACGAAACTGATATGAGTTTTATAATTTTCCAGCTTAAACAAAAAGCGTTGATCACAAAAGAATGAGCTTTTAACTGTAGCAAAATCATATTCTCAGCAAATAAGAATAAAAAGGATTTATTGTTAAAAGCTCTTCACAATATAAATCTTAATACTTTATTGAGAGCTTTTAATACAATTCAAAATATAAATCTTCAAATTTTTACGAAAGCTTTTTATTGAAATCAAACTTGAAAAGTTAATTTATTAAGTAAAGTAATAAAGATGAACAGCATTAATTTAATAAGCATTGTTGTTCGTTCTTTTGTATGAAGCTAAAAGTTCTGATTTAAGTTGTTGTGGATATTTGTTTCCTAACAGTCAATATTTGAATTTTTTTTAATAACATAAATTTTTTAATTTTTTGTAAACATGTGTTTTACAAAAAATTGCTGATGCAACTTTTGAGCTTTAGAATCTCAAGTTCCATAACAAAAAAATACTCGTGATGAGCTTAGGAGAGCTTAGTTATTTGCTTACTTTATCGGTTCTAATTTGTTTTTTTTTTTATTTTGTCAACTAGTGTAATTGCATATTTTTAATTATTACTTTTTTTTATTTTGCTTTAATATGCTGATCATTATTAATTTTGAATATATACATTTTGAACTGTCAAACGTTATGAGAAGAATTCTATAGCACATGACGTTGAAAAAATTATTCAAGAATTCCATTTTTATTAAATTTTGTTCCTACACAAAAAACAAAAAAATTTTTGAACTCAAAAATGCTGCACCTTTTAAAGTGAATTAAATAACCCTGTAATCAAGTCATTAACAAATCAACAGCCTCAAAGTATATGAGCTTTGGCGGCTTCAAAATTGATTTAAACCAGCTATGAAAGCTGTACAGCAAAAGTAGTTGAAGCTCCTATACAAACAACGAGAACAACAACATGAACCACAGCATGTCAGCTAATTGTTGTAATGCCTGCTGTAAGTAAAGGTGTGCGCACACCTTTTGCTGCAGGTGTAATTTTATGTTATTTAATTATTTAGTGGGTTTTAGACCAAAACTGACGGTTTTTTTTCCTTCAGGTAATTGAGTTATTTTTTGTTTTCTCTACCAAAAAATGTTTTGTGAAGTCAACTGGGCCAACTTACCGCAATTAAATGCGTGGTTTTCATTTTATCGCAGCCACTTAATAACAAATGACTGGCTAAAAATTTTTAGTTAAACTCTATAAAAAGTTTTTTAAGAAAATAAAAATAAAAAAAAACAAACAACTATTCAAAATATGCCGGAATTTAAAACAATTTGCTAAAAATGTCTTACTTTTGCCGCAGGGTGAACAAGTGGTTTGTGGGGCGTTGTTATTTTACTGTTGTTTTAGCTGGGTTGGTTGCTAAGCTTAATATTTGTTTGAGGCTTAATTATTTGATCTGTTGCTTATTTAATGGCTTAAGAATAACTTGGTTGTATGTAAGTAATTGAAAATTTTACTCTCGAGATCTTCAGTTATAAAAAGATTTATTGTGGAATTTTACAATGATCTCGAAACTAGAAAATACAGTTTTTTAGGAAAGTTCATGTTCTGAAGCTTTCAAGAAAACTATGTCCTAAAATATAAATGAATACCAAAATATAAATCGAAATTTCAACAACTCTGGATATAAGAAAGTTTTCTGGATTCTTTAACGAATATAACATGCAAATAGTATTCGTTTGGTATAATCGTCATATTTCTAAGATTTTGAGGTAAAGAGATAAAGCAACTACAATTTATAGTCTGAACATATTACAAACGATATTAACATTACGTCACGCCGTTTAAAAAAAAATGTATTAATACCGTGACACGATTATTCTGATGGCAGCGACGAGAGAAAATGCTATCAAATTATATAGAAACCCTAAGAAAATGTGTAAATTTCAAGTTTGTCGCCAGTAATACTAGAAATAAATGTATACCAGAAATAAATTTATACCGACGACAGTAACATTGTTGCAACGTAGCGACATTATCACAAATTCTTCTTCATCAAAAAGGCATGCAAGGAAATTTGACATTTAGGCGGCCTCGGTAGTGGAGTAGGTAGCGTGCTCGACTGCCACCCCAGAGTCTCGGGTTCAAATCCCGGCCAGGCCATAGTCCTACGCTTTAACCTTTCGCATTTGCAATTTTCTTTCCTCATTTCTAATCAACTGAAATTGTAAACTCATCAATAATATTTACGACTTGAAGTCGAAGTTGGTGATAGAGAAGTTTGTGGATGAGATTGCCTTATAACTTGAATTGACGTAAAGGCATATCACCAAAGGCAAGCCTCAGATTCAAATTCACATGTTTCATTGTCTTTCCACCACGCTTAGAACATTCTACACATGTTTCACTTGATTGCCCCCGTCCTCCCACTAATCTATCACCCCATTTCGAACCAAGGCAGACTTGACTGTATAGATATTACACCTAAAATCCTTAGTTTAAAAAAAAAAATTGCCCAAAGAGATACTTCCAACAATTTGGTAATTTCATGGATTCAATACTTAATTTTTAAAAGTCCTTCTGAGAAAATAACCCATATCTCTCAGCCAACGCGCGTTGTCATATCAAAAAATATTGTGTGACACTTGCCTTGACACTTGCAGGTGACATTTCATTCAGAGTGTGAAAGTAAAAGAATCGCATCATTCAATCAATCTCAGAAAACAAAATTCAGAATGATTTCAGAGTCTGTCTTTAATTTTTCTGATCTCATAACTAAAAATTTCAAATACTCAGAAGAACTCCAGGCTACGCACGTGTTTCGAACTGCACGTGAGTACGGGAGTTTGAACTCCGTGAAGTTTGTGTTTGATAACACGAGCTCGGAGTACACGTGAATGTTCGAAACACGATATACACGTGAGTACCAAAAATAGGTGTTTCAATAGGTTTGGTCAGCTCCAGACTGCGTCATTGGATCTATTTAGGATCTATTGGACTATATAGGATCCAATAGTCAATATATAGCCAATTTATATGGGATCCAGTAATACTGCTGACTTTAGGCTAGGTTCCAAGGTAGATCGTCTTAGTTCCAAGGTAGATCGTTTAGACTTTGTAGTTTCTACGGAATCCCTGATGAAGTAATCATTAATTTTACCTCAGAGGTCTATAAATAAATAAAATAAATAAATAACTGGCCATTTCAGCCCTTGAAAGGACTTTGACCTAGCTTCTTATAATCAATTGTGTTGTGCGTGTTCTAAAGTTTGTACACAATTGACCGAGAAATGGACCTACAGGTTTAACGCCGACTCCGAACGGCGATGAACGTAATGTTCTTATTCTCAAGAATCTTTACATGGCATTTTGATTACTCTCTGAGGTTTGCCATTGTCTGCAGAGAGGTGGCGGCCGTACAGAAAAATTATTTTAATTCAAATAATTTTCTGTCGCTGCTAGGGTTCGAACCCGGGTCTCCAGGTTCGTTGACATAGCGGTCACGCACTAAAACCAACTATGCCACGGACGCCACTTAGGCACCTCAGAGGTCTATTGAACCCATAAAAGTATCAATGATCTTATTCTGACCTGAGATAATGCCAATGCATTCAGTCGGCAACAGAATTGTCGAATATTTTCCAAAAGGTCCTGCGGGTCCATATAAGACTCCATGACCCCATTATTGATAATATCAGTGTATTCAATTGCTCAAAGCATCATCAATTTTTTGCAACTATGGTACCCTTAATTAACCCTGTGTCCCAGTTATAACTTGAGATAATCCCAGTCCATCCAATTTGCCATAAAACCATCCATTATCTCAAATCCTACTCTAAATCTCGAAATCGTAAGTAATATTTTTAGTTTAGTGTTTTATTCGCACGTTTCAGCGAGTGTATTTTCTATGAAAATGGAACTAGAACAATAATAATTCTACGAAAATTTACGGGCGTAGAATCAGTTCAACCTTTTAAGGATTTTTTTTTTAAATTGTCATCGGAAAAAAATACACGTGACTTTTTAAAAATATTTTTTTTTTTTATTATTGTCCGCTTTCAATTCATGTATTCTTTTTTTTTTTTTTTTTGAAATTGTTTAAAAATTCCTAAATTTTCCAATTGTATTGAATCTGTGAAGCCTTTACTTCATATTGTATGCTCGTCAAATTTCACTTTCTATCATCCAAAATGGCGGCTCATAGCTGGCGAGTTCAATACCGTTTTAGGAATTTGCTCCTCCCAAAGCGATAAAGATTTCACGAATTTTCTTTGATGAAATTAAGAAAACTACCGAACTTTTAAAATCCACAAAAAATCATCAATAAAACCCTGTAAGGGCCCTTGCAATTTTCTCAAAAATGTCCATGTCTTTTTTTGCGGTTTCAAAAATATTTTGATAATCGAAAACGGTCTCTAAAATTTCCACAAAAATTCACATGTGTCTTGTGAATTCGACTTAAAGTCAAATTGGTTAGATATAAGAGGTCTGAAGTCATTTTTTTTTTTTTTTTTTTTTTTTTGGTAGGATAAGAACAATTCATAAGAGTGTTTATTACTCCGGATAAACATTTATGTCATCTTCTATGGATATAACCCAGCTCGTCTAGGATGACAATACAGCTTATTACTTTGTTCTGTTACATAGTGTAATACCAGCGTCTTTCCAAGGGTAGATGACATTTTCTTTTCATCTATTTAAATAAAATTATAATATTTAGCGTTCAAATCGAAAAAAATAAAGAAATTAAACAAATAACTTTTGGTTTTGACTTTCAAGCTAAGGACACTCCAAATCATAAAAACAATGACCGATAGCTTTAAGCCAATAAAAAATAATACAATGAAAATTTCATAAAAAAAAGAATTCAATGATTTAAGTTAAATTATTTATTTTCATAATTTTCTTTTTAATTAAATTATTTAATGAACATTATCAGTGAAATAAAAGGCAACTGGAGTTTAAAAAAAAAAAATGAAACTAAAAAATAATATAAGAAAAAGAAAAAAGAATCAATAATGTAACAAAAAAATAAAAAAAAAATAAAATAATATAAAAAACTTCAAAATTGATTTTAAAAATTTTTGAAAATAAATTAAAAAAGAAAGAAAAAATAAATTAAAAATGTTATACATAAACTTTAAAAAAAAAAAATAATATTATGAAAAAATAAAAATAAAAAATATAAGAACTTTTCAAAATGTATTTAAAAAATGTTTGACAAAAAAAAATTAAATTATATAAAAAAAAATTGTGTATCCAAAATTTAAAAAAAAAAATCGCATAAGAGTGAGCGTATAGTGATGATAATCGTCTACATCTAAGTTCTAAGACTGATACCCAAATGATGACCACTTATTTTGGTAAAGCTTTTTTTACTAATTTCCCTACTTTCCCTCTTTTCACACAAACAACAGTTATCAGTCTTAAATTAAAAACATTCCAAAATTTAATAAACACAAAATTAAAGAAAACTCCTAAAGAAAAATATGTGAAAAATATGCATCTTAATTTTTAAAAAAACTGAAAAAGTGTTCAAAAGTCGGCGCGGCATGACAACAACGTCCATGCCGACGCCGCTATTCGACGGCTATGCTACGATACGATCACGCGGCCTATGTCGCTCGCAATCAATACGCGCCAGCGAAATTGAAGCTGAAGCCAAGGTTGGCATTGGCGACGACAACAGCGATAAAAACGACAGCAACGACTTTGGCGGTAGGCCAGTGACGCAAACGTCAACGCGACTTGAAGAAAGCACACCACCAACACGTATCGAACGCAAACGCACGCTATCGTTAAAGAGCAATTTTAGTCAGAATTCCAGCTGTTCAGGCAGCGCGTGCCATACGCCGCAACATCAAACGCGGCAGTACCACAACCACCAAAATAACCAAAACCACCACCACTCCAAGCAACAGCAGCAACAAAGCAAGCAGTCATCGCATGAGTCCCTCTATAAGAGCGGCTATCAGACGCGTGCGCGTGCCGTCAAAACACCCACCATTGGTGACTATGAGGCACCAATCTATGCCAGCAACAATACGTGCACAACTTTTCGCCCACTCTCCGATGCCTCATCCTCTTCATCGGGTGCTGGCAGCATGGCCGGTTGCCGTCGCGACAGCGTAAGTGGCTCTACGGGTTCCGCTGGCGCCATTAGTCTCTCTAACGCCGACTATCAGAATGGTAAGAAAAACTCTCGATTTTCACTCGATTCTCTGCAAAGCAGTGCCACGTCCAAAACGCCCGACTATGCCACCGCCGAGGAAGAAAATATTTTTCTCTACACCGCCCCCGAAAGTCCACACAGGCGTTCTTCTAGCATGTTGCGCCGCAGTGAAGAAGCAACCAGCGTCAACGATCGCTGTTATACGCCACCTACAAGTGCCGCTCGCAATGCCTTCGAAATGCATGAGTTGTCTAGGGGCAACTCGTCTGAACATTCACATTCATCTGCGTCGCCAAGCAAGCATGGACGTACCAGTAGCGCCACGCCTCAGTATCAACGCACACAGTCAATGGTTGAGCATGCGTCATCGGCACGACCGCGCACCTTGCTTATGAGCACTAGCCTGCATCAACAGCGCAGCGACAGCGAAAGTCCTACCTACATCTGCCGCCCGCCACTGTCGCCTACCACTGGTAAAATGTCGCAGCAACCACCCCCACAGGCACCAGTACGACGCGAGAGTCTGTATCAAAAACCAAAGATTTACTCCACGCCCACCATAAATCGGCGCTCCTCTAATCAGCCGAGTCCTTGCTGCAGTCCTACGCCGCTAATGCAGCCAGACTCTCCGACGACGCACATCAACTACTATCAGTTGCCTTTGCCTGCGTTGACGCAGCGCAGTTCCAGCGCTGAGTTACTCGAGCGCTCCTACACCAACCAGAGTTTAGCCACCATCGATCAGGATGAGATTTTGGTGGTGCCTTCCGCTATGCCGATGCTGCAGAATCCTGTCGATCGTCGTTATCATACTCTAGGCCACATGCGTGTCCAGAGCCTGGGCACCAGCCTGCATATGACAAGCGATTCTCCACTGGGCTCCATGTTGAACATGATGGCCGGCACATATTATATGGGTGGCTCGCATCATCACCATTATTATCCGCATCTGCAGCCGAATAAGTCTGCGGGTAATATTTATGCTTCCGCGGAAACAGCAGCCGATGATTTGCAGCGCCTGGCGCCAGAGTATGTGGATCCGTTGGATTTCAAAATTGGCTGTCAGACTACGTTGCGCAGCAAGCCGATCATTCCTTGGTATGAGTTGGCCATACGACGTGACTTCAAGCGACAGTCCTGCCCGCCCATTAGCGGAAGCGCTACAATGAGCATCGCTGATAGAAGCAGAGGAAATCAGGTTAATTTTTATTATTATTTATTTAAAATTTAAATATTTTTACAGGTTCCAAAAAATTCTTCATATTACGAATAATTGGGTTATATTTTCAAGGGGTTTTTAGATATGAAATCCAAAGACAAATTGCAAATATAAGGAACTAACATGTTATACCTAACATGCTAGATTCCCTCGGCCTTGCAGGTAATGGTACCGTATGGGGAAATTTACCCAGTAGCCCTATGAAGTGAGCAAGTCGTCGCAGACGCACAACCCTCTTCTGTCCAATCAAGACCATATTTTTTTATGCAGTGTATGGGAGTTTTACGTCATTTGAAGTTGTACTTTTTTCAGTCTTATTGTTTGTAGATAATCGATTTTATAATTGTCACTTTTTCCAATTTTAAGACTCTAACATCATAAGAACTAATATCGAGTTTGAGAATATTGATTTGTTAAGAGATTTTACGTCCCATTTTCTTATCTAGATCATATATTTGTCGGTCATAAGACTCCGTTTCCCAATTTTATGTCTGTAGACTCTATAGGTGCCCAGAAATACAAAGTATTTGAAGATTTGAAATTGTAAACGAAAGATATCATGTCCCGTTGTCAAATTTTACTTATAATGATTTTATGAGAACTTTTAAATGGAAACAATAAACAGTAACAATTGAATGAATATGGGTTGTAAGGCGTAGTAATCGCGACCATCCCACAGACATTCAGAATTACATGAGAGGTGAAAAGCAAATAGCCGAAAAAATTGAATTGGAACTTTCTTCAATTTACAAAAAAGAAAAATCTTAGAGTTTTTTTATTACGGACAGTTAGAGTTAGATTTAAAGTTAGAGTTAGAGTTAGAGTTAGAGTTAGAGTCAGAGTTAGGGTTAGAGTTAGAGTTAGAGTTAGAGTTGGAGTTAGAGTTAGAGTTAGAGTTAGAGTTAGAGTTAGAGTTAGAGTTAGAGTTAGAGTTAGAGTTAGAGTTAGAGTCAGAGTTAGAGTTAGAGTTAGAGTTAGAGTTAGAGTTAGAGTTAGAGTTAGAGTTAGAGTTAGAGTTAGAGTTAAGTTAGATTTAGAGTTAGAGTTAGAGTTAGAGTTAGAGTTAGAGTTAGAGTTAGAGTTAGAGTTAGAGTTAGAGTTAGAGTTAGAGTTAGAGTTAGAGTTAGAGTTAGAGTTAGAGTTAGAGTTAGAGTTAGAGTTAGAGTTAGAGTTAGAGTTAGAGTTAGAGTTAGAGTTAGAGTTAGAGTTAGAGTTAGAGTTAGAGTTAGAGTTAGAGTTAGAGTTAGAGTTAGAGTGACAGTTAGAGTGACATTGATTAAGAGAGAATGAATTTTTGATTTAAGCACTTGTAAAAGCTCTTTTATACACATTTTAAACAGCTTTTTAATTCTTCAGTATGTGTCACACAAATAATGCTCTGAATATTATTGGCGTTTATTTGATATGTTGTCCAGTTTGTAATGGTTTCTCTCTAAAATCATTGGGTATAACAAATTTTTACTTTCAATACAATTTTGAAGCATTTGAATTTCGTTTGACAAACATCAATTAGAACAGTTGCTTTGTTTGTGTTCGCTAGCAACTTACACTTATTCAGCAATGGCCTGTAAAACAATGGGCAAAAATACAAATTAAAAACAGCACCTGTAGCGAACGAGCGTAAACTCGCGTATTTGTGTGCATTGCGTTGAACATACCTACGGGCATACCAACGTAGGCTAAAATTAAAATTTCGCCAAAAATCTAATTAAATTTTGTTGTTTTTATTTTTTCATAGGACATTTCATATTGAAGTGAGCGCAATTTGAACTACAATTTGAACTGCAATTTGAAAACCAAATAAGTTTTGAATTTAAGTTGGTAAATGTCGGAATGCTGGGAAAATTGTAATTATTTTATGCATTTACTTGAAAGCCTTTAGGAATATTAAGGAAAAATATTAAGACTTAATAAATCATTATTTATTTGAATTTGAATAACGTGAGAAGAGGTAGAGTTTGGGCCTTTTCGAGAAAAGAAAGAAAAATAAGAAGAAAAAATTTCAAAAATATCAATAAGAACTAAAATAATTGAAAAAAAAACCTTTATCAACAAAAATTTCTTACATAAAGTAGAACAAAAAAAATAAAATATTTTAATTTAATTTTATAATTCTTAAAAAACATATTTTTTAAGAATTATATTAAGATCTTTATTAAGAGTAGAAAAACACTGCTTTGATAAAGTGAATAGCGCTTCTATAATTCCGCTTTGGTTTTATTGCTGTTGCGCTTATTAGCTTTTCAAAGTTTGTGGACTGCTAAGTCGGAGTAGCGTCCGACGAAACTATGGTCTAGTCTGCTCGGTTTGTTCTGCAAAGAACTTTTGTTGTTGTAGCAACCTATTGCTTCATGAATCATTTGGCTTAAAGCTCAAAATATAATTCTTAAAAAATATATATTTTAAGAATTATAAAATTAAATAAACATATTAAAATGCCACAATTTTATAACTCATAAAATAATTTCAACTAAAAAAAATAATAATTTTTTATTTTATGTTAGTTATAACAAAAAAAAAATTCCATTTAAATAATTTAAAATTATAAGCTACTTATAATATTCTTATTTTTAAGCTTTTTCCTATGTCCCATCTAAGTAGTATATAGCCTTTTAACACTTTTCCTTTTCCGGCCCCTTTTTAGAATTTCAATACACTTCAGAATAGGTATCATTAGTTCCTTTGATAGTAAACATTAAAAAATTTATCTGATTTTTTATTTTTTGGATATCACCAACACACAATACTTCGCTACAGTGTACAGCAAGGTTTATTCAATCAATCCATATATTCGTCTTACGTGTACTCGTAACGGTGTTTGTATGGCTGTTGCTATTTTTGTTGTTGGCCCATTCGTTGTAGCCAGCTTGATGGACGACAACAACGGGCAGCATGTTATTTATTGGTCGAAATGAAACTGTATAAAATATACAAAGTAACAGCAAGAAACATTAGCAATTCTGATGCGATTTCCATAGCATTTTATACAATGTTACTGACGTCAAAAAAAAAAAGAAATAAATAAAATAAACTTCAACTCGAACGCAGGGAAGTTATAAATGAACGAGCAGTTGGATTAAGTCGCAATATTTTTTTTTTTAATATGAAAAAGAACTACAATTTGTTCTTAGTTGTTCTTGACTTACGGTTTTTAGCCACTTCTTCTAAAAGTCGAGATAACAAACTGCATTCATAAGTAGCCAAACACTTGTTAAAAACGTAAGTTGAACCATGTGTACAACTTGAGGATTTTTAATATAAAATTAAAATATAGGACTTGTAGGATTTTCTGGTTGACAGGATCTCGTTTAGAGTAATAATTTCGAAAATAATAGCGCAAACGATGTTAAGTGACATTTTTACTAATTTTGAACCTAGTCAAGTGATAGAGTGTTTGACAGCCACCCCAGAGGTCCTGGGTTCAAATCTCGGCTAGGTTATGTGCGTACGTTTTAACGTTTTTAATTTCTTTTCTCATTACTAATCAACTCAAACTAAAAATTGATCAATACTTTCAACTGAATAGTTGTAGTTGGTGGTAGTGAAAGTTTGTGAAGAGGATCGCTTGATAACTTGTATTGACTGATGTAAGGGCATAATACTTATGTCAAATCCAAGTTCACATGTTTCTACAGCCTTCCACCAAGTTCCACCTTCCTTCCCACTAATCTATCTCCCCATATTCGAACTGAATAGTTGTTACACCTGACATCCTTAGTTCAAATCTTAAAAAAAAAAAAATTATCGGCATTATCGATATTCAGCATTCACTGAATAGCAGTAACACCTGAGATACGTGGCTCAACTTTTAAAAAATTATTTCTATTGGCATTATCGGTATTGGTCGGTATCGGTATTGTAAGCCTAGATCTCGGGATCTCGGTAATGTTTTAGGATGTAAACCGATAATTAAACCAAAAAATACAGTGTATATTTTGATGTATTTCTGGCAAAGGAAAATGTTTTCTCAAATCAGCTGCATATGTTTTTAAGAAAATATGTGACAAATATATTTGACTTGAATTTTGGCTTCTGTTTTCTGGACCCCTCCACACCTTTTGCAGTTGTCTAAGTGATCGATACATATCCTCGACTAGGCTGCTACTTTCATTCTTACTTATTAAAGGGGATTACATACCCAGAACCTTTTCATTTTCTTAAAGCTTCAAGTCTTAAGAATATGTGGTTAAAATTTCAATTCGATATCTCAAAAAATAACAAAGTTATAGCCTAGTAAGTAAACCGCATTCCAGAGCGCGCCGTGCTGGCCCTTATTTTCAAACGTGTTTTTCTCGAAACCATGTTTTCAAAGTCGGTGATCAAGATTTCTCGAAACACAGTGAACCGATCGTTTTATTTTTTTGCAGGCTTATTTCTCGTTATTGTCTTCGTACTTGTAGCTTCGTCCATTAGTTATAGGCAAAATAATGTCGAATTTTTGGTCGAAAATTGTTACTTTACGTTCGGAAGTCCGCCATTTTATAAAAAAAATCAATATTTTCAAAATCGGCTATGACAAGTATGAGTTTTAAGTATCTGAATATAGATGCGCTCAATAAAAAATACTGTATCTACCTTGATATTAAATTTTAAATTTAAAAAAAAAAAATATTATATAAACATACTCTTGAATATGTATATTTTTAGGAATAAAAACCCTCATTTAAAAATATCCCTTAGATTCCCTGAAAAAATTCACAAACATGACCTTTTTTTCGGCCTCTGGATATATGTTTGCCCTTAATAGTGAGGAAACCCTTAAACCTTTTTTCGTAGTGTTTGGGCCAAGGGTAGTGGGAGATATCACAGTCGCCGTTTTTAGAACAAGACATGTTTTTTTATCATTTCTAGATTTTAAGTTTCTATTTTTCTTGCTTATATGGTTGACCCCATATGGATGATCGTGAGCAGTGCTACTATCCAGTTCAGAACCCTATTACACCAATTTGCTTGCAATTTCGATTTCGTGTATAAAGCTATTACATTGGCTTTTACCCTGTGGGGATGGCTTATTTTTAGGGGACTTTGCAAACAGAAAGTGCTTTCAATGCAACTTGACTGTTCACAAAGAACGTTAAGTGAAAGTCAAGAACTCAATCACAAAGTTTTTCTTCTGTTCTCAATTTGGGATCCATTAATGAAAATGTAATGATTGCTGAAAGAGTGTTTGGATTTGCAGTCACGTTCTTTAAAAAAGGAGTTGAACCGGTTGTGGTAAAATTCTTTTGTGAGAGTTATAAATTAGACAGCGAGATATATAAGTCAGGACTATACATGCAACTATAGAAGAGGTTTCATGGGGTCGATGCCTCCAAAGCTTTTATTCCCTGTGAGTCGAAATTTTCGACTTCAGCCTTAGCTGCTGTAGTTTTCATGACCTCATAGTATGGAGAGAGGTTCAGCATACCCTCCTCTCCTACCATTATTTATTTTTTTGATCCCTATGGGTCCTTAGATCATATAGTTTTTGATAAATTGTAATTTTTTTTAAAATCATTATAACTTTATTAACATCACCACCTGAGTTGAGTTAATGAAGTTCTTTAATTTGTGAGTTTGTCCTTCGTTACGATTAGAGTCGTAAGTTTTGAAATCTTATAATTTTGTAAATTTAATATTAAAGCCGTTATTTCAGGAAGTAAGATGAGGTTCGAAAATGAGCCAAATCGGATGAAAATCACGCCTACCTCCCCCTATAAGTGACTTTATCAAAATGGTATTATAAGTGACTTTATTAAATCTCTAAAAATTGCATTAAAATTTATCTAAAACCTTGAAATTTTACACGTAACCTGTGACTCCAAGTAAGTACTAAATTTGTCAAAGTCTGACGAAAACTACGCCTACCTCCCATACAAAGTGACGTCATCAAAATCCTAAAATCTCAAAAAATTCCACCACTAAGTAATCTAAAATCTTGAAATATTGCATATAACCTTTGATTCCAAACACGCATTGTTAGTGTGAAATTCTTCAAAACCGAATAAAAATCTCGTTCGAATGAAAAATCTATACAAAGTGACGTCATTAAAATAGTAAAATCTTTATAAATCCCGTAAAAGTTAATGTGTTATCTTGATATTTTACACAAAAGCTTTGATACTTCAAACGTACAATGAGCTTGAAATTTGGATAATATGAATGAAAACCATGGTTTTTTCCCATATAAACTGACGTCATCAATATAATAAAATCTTCATAACTTCGGATATTGTATATTAAAAAAAAATGTGGGGTAATTTAACTTTAGCCAAAAGAAAGATATTACATGCCTTGCTACTATTTTATAAATTTTTGTGTTTTTAAACTTTCACTTCTGCGACCCAAATGGTAAAATGTCTCGTTCGAATGGATTCAAAGCGTAATTAACGATGTTTTAAAGCATGAGACGCGACCAGGTCACTCATGTCCTTTTTTACGCCACTATTTGACTAAAAACAACGTTCAGAAGGTTCCATCCTAAGCTCTCTTTGCACCCGACATGGATCTTTGTACTTTGTACAAACTTTTTGATTTCATTCGTAGGAAAAAAAGTTACAGCGAATTTAATTTTCGGTCAAGTTTGGCTTCGTTTTTCTTCGAAATGACTTCGTTCATTTCCGTATTTGTTCGTAAGTCTTCGGTTCAGCTTCGTTTGGTTTCGTTTTTTATACAAAATTTCTTTAAAATTGGTCCAGTCGATCAGGCATTATGGAGTCATATATATTTTATTACATGAAGCGCCCTCTATTGAAAGTTTTTGAAACTTCTGATAGCCTATCTTTTAATCTTGAGTCAGGAGAATCTTTTTGGGTCCCCTAAAAAAAAAACGGTATGCTACTAAAACCGCCTTAATATGAGCTTTAAAATGAGGGGCAGTCTTTTGAAATAACTTTTTTTCCATATGGGGTAACCCACCTTAGTGTATATGGCTCAATAATGACTGAACAACTGTACCAATTGTGAACCAATTTGGTATGAAAAACGAAGTCAAACAAAGATGAACCGAAGACTAACAAACAAAACCGAATAAAAATAAAAAGTTTTTTACAAAAGTTTTATGATTTTTATGAATTTTTATTTTCTAAGGAAAACAAATTAAAATTTTGGGGCTACTGAGGAAATAAGATAAAAAATGTGAATATCTAAAAAGATATTCAAGATGGAATTGGTGGTAAAAGACGGAATCGAAGGTAAAAAAGTTGTTAAAACGAATTGTTGTCCTTATTGAGACCTGTACAACGATATAGTGGCGTCCGTGGCGTAGTTGGTTAAAGTGCGTGGCCGCTATGTCAACGGACGTGGAGACCCGGGTTCGAACCCCAGCAGCGAAAATTATTTGAACATCTCAGCAGACAATGGCAAACCTCAGAGGGAAATCAAAATGCCATGTAAAGCTTTTTGAGAACAAGAACATTCCGTTCATCGTCGTTCGGAGTCGGCGTTAAACCTGTAGGTCCGTTTCTCGGTCAATTGTGTACAAACTTAATAACACGCACAACTCAATTGATCATAAGAAGCTAGGTCAAAGTCCTTTCAAGCGCTGAAATCGCCATTTGTTTATTTTTTTTTTTTTTGCAACGACATAGGTCAAATGATAGTTTAAAACTGGTGAAGTTATACAAATAAGACCATTTTGAGCAGATGTTGAATACGCCTAAAAAACATTTTGCAAATAATGCGGACTTTGCAAATATTTTTTTTTCCATAGGGGTGACTTATCTTAATGTACATGTAATACACTTAAAAGTTGTAAAAGAAATTTTACGCTTTCTCACCGCCTGACACTCGAAAATATTTGCTATCGAGTTGATGTATTGAATTGATTGATGCAATTATGATTGATTGAGTTCTTAGAAATATTCAAAGTATGGCAACATAAAAAGAAAAACTCAATTGAGCACAACATAGGGGCAATAAAGAAACATCTTAATATATATATATATTTTTTTTTTTTTTTTTTTGTAACAGCCTTTAGTAAAAATGTGTATTTCTGTATAAATTGGAATAGCAATAAATAAAGGTCAATTGATGTTTGTTCGCATAACTTTGAGTCTCTCGTTTCTGCTGACAACCCAGACACTTAATGATTTAAATGTGGATATTTTAGTACAACACCTTTTTTTTTCTTTAACATTCAAATTTTTTTTTTCTCTTTCAATTTCCTGCTTATAAAATCAAGTAGCTTTTTTATCTCTTCCCTGCTTTCAAGTGTACCTTAAGCTGCTTTAATATTAAGCATCATTCAGAGCCATCAAAGACTACTTCAACCCGTATAAAACGCCGTACGTTTTAAAAAACGTATAAAATGTATAAAACGTCATGTCATTTCATCTCATCAATTCAAGCTACTTCTTTTTTTTTTGTTATTGTTGTTGCTTGTCTTCGGTCTTTATATGTGGTCCGGAGTAACGTTAGTTTGTCACAATTTCTTCAGTGAAATTTTTAAGGAAACCAGCTCATTTTGAGGGAAAACAACGACTACCTACTTAATTGTCAACTAATGTGGTTAAGCAAAACAAGTACACAAAACCAACAACTATTTATAACAACAACAACAGTAATAATAAAACACAAGAAAAATGATAACATTATAAATACCATGCTGACATTACTCTTGATTATTTTATAAGTACACACACATTCTTTGCTTAACTTGGAGCTGATGTTTGTTGCAAGCCTGGGAAGTTTGACATTTACAGTTTTTTAAAGATTTTGTAGAAGTGCCACTTTAACTTTATTACAAACTTTATTTTAAAAATATATTGAACATGTTTTTTAACGATCTTACATATTGAAATTTTCACATATTGAATTTTCCGACTCATGACTAATAAGGATAATAATTTTCTCCCACATTTGTTATCCTTCCTATAAACAAGTTTGTGAAGATAATAGTAAAGTGAACATTTAGAAGGCGGACACTTTATTGGACGAAGTAGGTCACAACATAAGTTGTGAGATATGGCTACACTAGTATATATATACGTCAAATATGACATTGTAAGGTTGTAAGGTTTGGTATTTTCAATAATATACGTGCTTATAATGTTTTTTTATACGATTGTTTCTAGTGAACTGAAAAAGTCATCTATTCTTATTAAAAAAAAAGGTAATATCCCATAACTACAATATGGAAATTTTCCAATTTCTATTAAACAAAGCATTTTTGGTAATAATGCCATATTTTGTATTTTGTAAAAAGGGTCGAAAACTTAAGTTGATACATAAGAGATAAGTTGAAGATAAGATTCGAATTAAGGAAAACTTAAGTATCGATCGTGAAATCGGGCCTAAGTGTTCCAGTGAAATTTTTGAGTGAAATACTTCCTATTATATGGAGAGCATGGTACAAACATCAAGAGTCACCATTTTGTTATTTGGACTTGATAAAAATCTTGTTATATACCTTATAGAGTGTATTTTAATAGATGTAACATTTAGGGGGGAAATATACTCAGTGGCCGAAAAAAAATGGTCATGTTTGTGCATTTTTTTAAGGAAACCTCAGGGATATTTTTACACATTCAAGAGTATGCTAAGTATTTTTTTATTAAAAAAAATTTAATGTTATGGTAGATACAGCAGTTTTTGTAGAGCGCTCTGAAAAAAAGGTGAAATGCGGTAACCAAGATTGCTCCTCCTAAATTCAACTGAAACAAAAAAATTAAATATATTGGGTCTCATTGTTGATTCCGTTCCGCAGCATTTCCGCTATCTTTCCGCGAGGAAATTTCATTTTCTATTGTTGATTCCGTCATATGAATCTGTATTACCTACTTTGTTTTTCTTTGTTCCGCAATTTTAAATTGAATTGTTGATTCCGCAGTATCGACATTTAACTGTGTTTTCATTCCGTTATATTTTTTCTGCGGAAAGCAAGTATTGAAATTTTCGTAATATTAGAACATCACAAACATGTAAGTTTTCCGAAACAATTTGCAAATTTTTATAAAATGACTTATAAATCGTTTTATTTAAGGAATAAGAAGCAAAAATACACCAACAAAAACCAACAAGAGATACTAGTTGCGAGGATGAAAGAAAATACTGACATTTCCGATTCTGTGCTGATAAGTGCCTTCTGCGTATTTAAAAGCATCCTTGTTTACTCTAAAACTTTTTTGAAAACTGAAATATTTCAAAAAATTGGATTATTTACAGAACATATAGAATGCAAATTTTTGAGGAAATACTTACTCCTTGTCGGTCATTTCCATAACATCCCTTGCACTGCACCTTAAGCCTCTTCTTTTTAGCCTCATGTCAGTGCAATCTTCGTCATCAGAGTCCACAAAAAATAATGCAAAGTGTCCATTTCAAAATTTTAAAAATTTTAACTCAATTATTTTTCACAAATGACCAAAATGGCAACTTAGTGCTGCATATATTTTCGAGTGTGGTATCTAGTACCAAAAGATATCGAGATTATACATCACTACTTAGCTAGAAAAAGTAAACATTTTTTTATCGATTAAGAAGTGCCGTTCCGCAGCAAATGTCAAAACCACCGGTAATACAGTTCGTTCCGCAGGAACCAACAATGGAAATAATTTTGTCGATAGAAAATGTTTTCCGCAGCGGAATTAATTCCGCGCGGAATCAACAATAAGGCACATTATTAAACTAGATACTTAAAACTCGTACTTATCATAGCCGATTTTGAAAATATCGATTTTTCACAAAATGGCGGACTTCCGAACGTAAATTAACGATCTTCGACCAAAAATTCGTCATTATTTTGCCTATAAAAAATTAAGGAAGCTACGAAAAAAAAAATCCTATGACAAGTTACGAGATTATTACGTGTAAAATAAGCCTGCAAAAAATCAAAACGATCAGTTCACAGAGTTTCGAGAAATCTTGGTCACCGACTTTGAAAACATGGTTTCGAGAAAAACGCGTTTGAAAATAAGGGCCAGCACTCTAGAAGGCGGTTCACTGACTAGGCTATAACTTTGTTATTTTTTGAGATATCGACTTGAAATTTTCACCACATATTCTTGAGAAAGCTTTAAGAAAATATAAAAAAATTTTTTGAAAAATTTGGCAGTTTATAAACTTTTATATATCCTCAAAAATCAAATTGTTGAAAAAACCTTTATTCACTTGTATCGCCTCGCTTAATTCAAAGAATGATACTTTTTGATATGAATTAACTCCTCAATAGTGTGTCGATCAGCTCGCTTTTAGTTTTAGTGATGAAGCACCACACCAGGCACCATCCCGTGCATCGCTGATTTTCCGAATTCATTAGTAGCGAAGTTCGATTCAGGATGAATTTCGTGAAGATTCATAAAAATAAAAAAAACAAATTGGCCATTTAAGCCCTTGCAAGGACTAAGACGAACTTCTTATGATCAAATTGTGTTATGCGTGTTATTAAATGCTTATGCATAATTGGTCGAGAACTGAACCTACTAGTTTAATGCCGACTCCAAACGGCTAAATGTACATGTTCTCAAAAAGCATGGCATTATTTATTCTCTGAGGTTTGCCATTGTCTGCAAAGAGGTAACGACCGAACAGAAAAATTAATTCAATTGGGAAAACGTTCTGTGTCAGATGGAATTTGAATCTGGGTTCTCTGGGTTACTGTGCGCAACCCATACAACGCATACAGGAGAGATATAATAAAGATAATCTAAATAATATTTTAAGAAATTGTAATTTAAGTGATTTTAATCTAATGGGACTAGTTGTGTGTTAATTTGTTAAATAGTACGTTAAATGATATTATGCAAAATCTAACATACGATAAAGAAGTTTACGTGAAACTAACAAATAAATGGTATGACCATGAATTGCAAGTCTAAACAAACATAAATACAATCTTAATATAGAAGCTGTAAGAACGGGAATATGGGAAAATTATAAAAGCGTACAACCACAATACAAAAAACTTGTGAAAATAAAATATATGGAACAAAAAGTAGTAGTACAAATGCTAAAGACAGTAAGCTGATGTGGAAGAACTCAAAGAACTTAAAATATCTATAAATAAGGTAATTATAAACGGCAAAATAACGGAAGATGCACATGAATTAGTGAAGAACATAAATAAATATTTTGTGAACAGCATTGTAGAAATAAATAAAAATATAGAACAAATATCTAATACACTATACAGGAACAATACACGAATACACGATTAAAGTTCAAAGAAGTCACAACAAATCTCATCGTAAAAGTAATGCGTGAGTTTAAAAGAAAGTACGCTGGTAAAAAGTTAATATCTGACTGAGACATAAGGGACTCCGGCGACAATCTGGGTTACTTCTATGCTAAAGTAGTTAACGAAAGCATGAAACTACGAAGTGAAAAAGTTCAAAATACATTAAAAATAGAAGAACTAAGACTATTAATACACTTTTGAGTGATGAAAAAATACTTAGTTGGAGACACTGATTAAATCCCAACTAAACAATTATTTAGAACCAAATAAAATCATTATACCATAGCAATCGGGATTCAGAAAACATCATTCTTGTGAGACAGCACTTAACACGTTGATAGCAGGCTGGAAAGAAGAGCTATCTGAAAAAAAAACATTGTATTTGCGGTGTTTATTGCTTTCAAAAGAGCTTTTGAGACCATTGATATAGGCATACTGATAAAAAAAATGTATAATATGTACGGGAAATTGAGCTTAAATGGTTCCAGAGTCTTCTGAGGGACAGAAAGCAGAGAACAATTATTAATTCAGTCAGCTCAGAGAATGTTGCAGTCAACACTGGGTTACCTAGAGGATCAATATTAGCACCTACATTATTTTTAATTTATATTAATGATATAATTAATGTTATAAAATATAGTCAAATCAAACTATTTGCGGACGATGCATTCATTACTCACTGTAAGCGACACAGATGTTGAGAGAGCTCGATTTAAAATTCAAGAAGATTTAAATTCCTTACATGTTTGGTTATGTCATAACAAATTAAAGCTTAACATTGAAAAAACAAAATATATGATAATAGCTCAAAGTAATATAGAAGAATAAGAAGATGTGAAATTAGAAATAAGAGGAGAGGAGATAGGGAAATTGAATAAAATAAAATATTTAGGCGTACTAATTGATGACAAGCTTAGATTTAACGAACATGTAGATATGACGGTAAACAAAGTTGCAAAAAAAAAAATCGGTTTTATGCAAAGAACTTGCCAATACCTAAAAATTAAATATAAAGTACTTGTTTACAGATCGATTGTTAAACCACATTTCACATATTGCCCAAGTATATTTTTTGTGGCAACTGAAAGTCAAATCGACAGGTTACAAAAGATGCAAAATAGACATATGCGACATATATTACGAAAACGATACGATAAGCCTATACGTAGGCAGATATGTTAGAAAGCTGGTGAAAGAGGTGTCCATTTTTAACTAAAACCAACACTGTTTTGCATGTCTATTAATTTTTTTTTTATACCCCCACGTTTAAAAAACGTAAATGGGGGTCTATTAATTTTGTCACTCCGTTTGTAACGCCCATAAGGAGGCGTGGTAGGTATAGAAAAGTATATATATTATTGATCAGCATCACCACCCGAGTTGATTTAGCCATGTCCGTCTGTCTGTCCGTCTGTCCGTCTGTCGTCACGATTACAGCCGTAATTTTCAAGCTATCATCACGAAATTCAATATTTAAGCTTTTATTTAAAAAACTAAGGTCAAGTTCGAAAATGAGCCAAATCGGATGAAAACCACGCCTACCTCCCATACAAAGTGCCTTTATCAAAACGGTAAAATCTCTTTGAATTCCACAAAAATTAATATATGGACTTGAAATTTTGCATATGAGCTCCGATATTTAAAGTGCACTCTAAGTATGAAATTCAACTCAATGGGAAAAAAACCACGCCTACCTCCCATACAAAGTGACTTCATCAAAAAGGTAAAATCTCTTTAAATTCCACAAAAAATAATATATGGACTTGAAATTTTGCTTATTAACTTTGATATATAACATGCACTTTGTGTATAAAATTCAACCAAATCGAGTGAAAACCACACCCACCCCCCATGAAAAGTGATTTTATAATAAATGAAAGCGAATATTTTCTGTTAAAACTATGTAGGTATAACAAAAATGTTTTATACAAATAAACATTTTATTGACGGCGTAAGACTTTGAATATATTTCGGTTCGGACGTGGGGGTATTTTAACTTCGGCCCAGTCGAAGATCATTTCTTACTAGTTTTTTAATATTTTTGGTTTTTGGGATTTTAAAGTAGGCGCAATATATAAAGCACTTCCAAGCGGCCAGCTGGTAAATAACACGCCTTTGCAACCCTACCTCTCTTGCTGATACACCCTTTATGACCTTTATGATATACCATTTTCTAATATTTTTCTTGTGCTCCAGAATCTTATGAAAGAGGTTGTTAACCGGTATAAAGATTCTTAATGAAAAAAACCTTCTTCATATGCATACATAAAAAATATTTTGTAACACAAATTCTTGAGATCTATAAATCTTTTTTTAATTTTTTTTTTTTTTTTGCAACAATTTTTCAATGTACAGACACTATTTTCAATTCATAATAACAGATTAAATCGCTTATTTCCTGGATATTAATTTTGTTTTTCTTTTTTTTTTGCATATTTATTTCAACCTACACTCTCTGCGCCATTACGATTTAGAAAAAAAAAAAAATAAGAAAAAAAATTGCAACAAATATCTAAATAGCACAAACTAAGCCGACAAACAGCTACAAATTACCGCTAAAAACCTACAGATACTTTAACGATAGCACCCAAGCAGCATTATACTGACCAACTAGCGGTCCACATAAAAAGATTATGGGAAAACAAAAACAACAAAAAAAAGTTGCAACAACTTCTACTCATTCAGATACCTCGTTAGTTTATCTTTGAAATCTTTGAAGAAACAACGGCAGCTGTCAATTTCAAGCTGCTGTAATGTCAAAAGAAGGCGCAACAAAATAATTGTCTTTATTTTTCTCAAAGTTAATAATTGCAACAACATGTTGCACAAAAACAAAAACAAATACGAAAAAACTGCTGTGTAGATGAATTTTATTGTGGTGCAGCGGTGCGCACACATTTCAGCATGACACCTGAAATAAAAAAAAAAAAAAAAAAAAACAAAAAAGAAAAGGAAAGACAACAACACAACTGTACTTGAGCTAGATGAAAAACTAAAGTAGTAACTTATGAAAAGGCTTTATATTCTTTTTTTTTTACTTAATTTTCTTTGGCACCATTGTTGCCTACTCAACACAGCTGTCGCGCGCAGCTTGAAGAATGCCGCAAAGCGACTGACTGACTGCAAGTTACTGCTAAAGAAGCGACTCCGTCAGCCACTTTTTTTTTTAGCTGTTAACTATTTAATTTTTAATTATTTCATGTGCAGCATGTTTCATTTTATTACGTAAATAAAATAATAATAAAAAAATCAACATGTTCACGCACAACACCACTTCCAGCTGCTGTTTTAATCATTTAAAGTTTGTAGTTAATTTCTAAAAAGACGCCTGGCAACCTTAATTTACGTATGTGAGCTTGCAGCCGGGAGAAATAATGAAATTTTAATTAGTTTCCAGAGTTGTCACAACATGCCGCTTCGAAAAGAATTTTAATTTATATCTCTATTTTTAAAAGAGTTTTAGTTTTTTTATTTTCTTTATAATGTGTCGGTATAATTTTTTGTTTAGTTATGAGCAAATAATTTAAAATTATTTTTCAATTACTAAGAAATGCTTCGCGTACATTCACGAACTTTCGTGTACATTCACCTATCGATAACGTTGATAAATTGCGCATTTAGAAAAATATGCATATAAATGTTAATTCATTTTTCAATAATTCTGCAATTAAATTTAAATGGAAATTCTTCTATTAATTATTCAAAACTCAACACGTGTAGAATTAGTCCTATCGTCAAGCTGAGGTTGTGACTTACCAACAAGTCTTAATAAATATTTATCATGTAAAAAAAGGTATTTTGACGTGAAGACGTAAGTATCTTGATCATTGCCCGTATTATTCGTATCGTTTCCCTTCTCCCTAAATTTGCTCTCAGACATGTTCCCATCATAATAACGGCTGTTTTTTTTTAGAAATATAGAATTTCGTAGAGGGATAGCTTTCACACCAGTTGTCAAAGTAAACATATGTGTTTGAAATTTATGTTTAGAATACTTTGGTTAATTACCACGCAAATACTTGACACCGGAACAACGTTTACAAAACGTCGAAATTTATTTCCAAAATTCGCATTCTATCCGGCAAACTAACACAGCACTTCGCACATATTATGGTGCGCACAATTGTCTACCTCAGCAGGTTATAAGTACTATGATAAATCGATTTATGTCTACGTTTACCCTTATGGACAATATTCATCCAATATAAGCTCATACTGTGCATACCGAAGAAGCCATCGCTGCTGTAGAAGTGAGTGATCGAGGACCCAAATTTATCGATTCGACGTCTTTTTTTAACAATTTGACCTTTGCCCGTCCACGACGTGGAAGATTTTGAAGAAAGACCTTAGGCTACACCTGTACAAAATCCAATTGCTGCAGAAATTGAAGTCATCATCAGATCATCGCTTGCTTCGTACGTTCGGTGAATGATCTGAAAATCAATTGGAAGTTGAACCGCATTTTTATCATCAAATCATCTTCAGCGATGAGGCACATTTCTGGCTTAACGGATGCATAATTAAGAGAAATGGCCGTATTTGTAGTGGGAACATTATTAAAGAGATTCTCCATACTTCTTCTGGAGAGGCCGAAGGCATTGTTGGTTCATACTTTTTCAAAACTGAAGATGGAGCCAACGTTAACGTCAATGGTGAGCGATACAGGCAAAAGATTCTCGCCTTTTTGGTTCCCCACGTCAATATCAATCTTCAAAGTACTAAATGGTTCCAGCAGGACGGTGCAACATGCCAAACAGCACGTGAAACCATAACTAGGGACGAACTTTTAGTGACCGAATCATATCAAGAAATGGGCTTGTCATTGGCCACCTTGGTCATGTAATTTGACTTCGTTAGACTATTTTGTTTGGGGGCTTGGTCATGTGATTTGACTTCGTTAGAATATTTTTTATGGGGGTAAGTCACTGGTCTATGCTGATAATTCAGCTACGACTGATCAGTTGGAAATCAATATTCGGCGCGTCATTGACAGCCTACCGAAGGCCGGCTATGCTTGAAAAAGTGGTGCAAAATTGGACCGACAGGATGGTCTTCATAAGACGCAGTCGCGGTAGCCATATGCCCGAAATAGCAGTTATCCAATAAATGGCATCAATTTGCGCACTTATTAAGCAAAAAAATTGGCCACTTCATTAATTTTTCAGTCTTTTATTTAAAAAAAAAGTTCTATACCTCTAAAAAATAAAAAAATAAAAATAAATAACTGGCCATTTCAGCCCTTGAAAGGACTTTGACCTAGCTTCTTATGATCAATTGTGTTGTGCGTGTTATTAAGTTTGTACACAAATTGACCGAGAAACGGACCTACATGTATAACGCCGACTCCGAACGGCGATGAACGGAATGGTCTTATTCTCAAGAAGCTTTACATGGCATTTTGATTACTCTCTGAGGTTTGCCATTGTCTGCAGATAGAGTGGCGGCCGTACAGAAAAATTATTTTAATTTAAATAATTTTCTGTCGCTGCTGGGGTTCGAACCCGGGCCTCCAAGTTCGTTGACATAGAGGCCACGCACTTTAACCAACTACGCCACGGACGCCACCTCTAAAAAATACCCATTTATATGTACTAGTATCGCCTTTGGTCGAAATTGGACCATTTAAAAATAGATTTTTTGTTTTTTTTTTTTTTTTGTATTTTTATTGAAAACATTTTTTTCTTTCTTCACTCATGCGCAAATGTAACCGAACTCATACCAAACTCATACCGCACCATACACACCACCAGCAAGAAATCACAAAATAGTAACTCCACTCTGAGTTTCCATGTTCTGTGACTTTTACTTTCAAAGCTATTCGATATCAAAAATTTGGCACATATATGCGGAGCCACACCCTTTGTTCAATGCCCGTCCCAGTACCCAGTACTTCCCATATTCTACTCTCTAGTAGAAGAATATCACCAAGTGGGAACTCCATATTGAATTTCATTGTTATACGGCATTTACATCCAAAGCTATTCGATATAAAAACTTTGAAATGTCCGGGTCGTGCAACGTCCCCTTGCCTAATGCTCGTTCAATTTATCCAGTCCAAAAACACGACTAAATAGGAAGTTCCTACCGAGTTTCATTGATCTATGACTTATATTTCGAAAGTTTTTCCGAAAATTTGAGCTGCTGAAAAGTGCCACGCCCCTCTTTCGACGCCGATAAAATGTAACCAGTGGAATGGTATGTGCAATTTAAGGTGGAATACCAATTTCCGAGGCTGTGTGACCTTTAACTCTAAGGCTATTCGATATCGAAAATTTGGGTGTTATGGGATGTGCCATGCGCACCATAGATATTCGGTGCACTTCTTCTCCCTACTCTTATTGATTTAAAAGAAAAATTATCAAAATCGATTGAGAAACACGGGAGAAAATATAGATTATTATTAAGTCACAATTTTTTATTTATATATAGATGTATATGTTCTTATTCTTGTCACAAACCTTGTGGTAATCCTTGTTAAAATTCTGGAGCTTTTTCTTTCTTATCGTATACCTTATCGGTATACCGGTCCCACTTTTTGTCACAATTTTTGTCCCACTCTTTGTTCTTTTTGTCCTTGTTCGAATATTTACTTAGATCCTTGTCGAAATCTCTGTGCTATCCTTTATTGTTTAAAAACCTTGACCTTATCCATTTTTTTATTCTTGTCCAAGCCCTTGATTTTATTTCATTTATTATTTTTATACAAATATTTTTACTTATATTTTTATTTGATTTTTATTCTATTTTAATTTTTGTTTTTATTATTGCTTTTATTTTTGCTATAATTTTCTTTTAATTTTCATTTTTATTTTCATATTATTGTTATCCTTATTTTTATTTTTTTTTTTTATTTTTGCTTTTACAATTTTTGTTTTTATTTTTACTAAAATTTTACTTTAATATTATTTTTTTATTTTTATATATTTTCTTATTATATTTATATATATAATTATATTTTCTTATATATTTATATATATAATTATATTCTTATTTTTATATTTATTTTTAAAATTTTTTTGTTTTATTTAATGCTTATTTTTGTTTGTTTGAAATTATTATTATATATTTATTTTATCAAATATATTAATCTATAATTCTATTTATAAAATTTACAATTGATTCTATTTTTATTTTTATTTTTATTTTTTATTTATATTTTTTTTTTATTTTAATTTTACTTTTGCTTTAATTTATATTTTTATTCCTTATGTCATTAAAATTTTTTATTTGTGTTTTTAGTTTTATTTTACGATTCTTTTACGATTATTACGATTTTTATTTCTATATAATTTCTATATTTAATTATATGTTAATTATTTTTTTTTAATTTTTTTTCTTAATCTTATATTAACATTTGGATTTAAGTCTTAATTTTATACATTCTTGCGCTTTGATTTTAATTCTTAATTTTAGTTAGTTTTTTATTTTTTAATCTCTTTACTTTTACTTTTGTTGTGATTTTAATTTTATTTCTTATACTTTCTTTTAATTTTTGAAATTTGATTTTATTTTTTATTTTCATTTTAATATTTATTTTGTTTTCTATTTTTTTTTATTTTGTTTTAATTTAATAATTAATTTTTTTTTAATTTTTATTATTCATATATATTTTGTTGTATTTGTTGTACTTGTTTTTTGCCATTAGCTTTATATTAGTTTTATTTAAATTTTTATTCATTACATGTTTTGTTGTTATATTTGTTATTATTTTATGCATAGTTTTATTTGTATTTTTATTTAATTTTTTGACGTAGAATACGTCATTCTCGGAGGTAAGTAGGGTGGTTGATAGTGATCAGGTGTCGGTATTTATATCACTTTTTGAGCCTTTGGTGGGCCTAAAGTACTGATCGTACAATGTTGATGTTAGCACTTGTTGGTCTACTTGATCCTCAATGCGACAAAAATTCATGTTAGAACTCTGAAACTTATATAAATTTTACACAATTACATGAAATATAAAGCCAACATTTGATGTTTTTGTTTGCTGAAACTTGCTACCTATTTATCGACAGTTTCCGGTTTTATCGACAAAACCTAAAATTTGTATGGGAGCCCCCCTAAGGAGTGGTCGGAGGGAATAGATGTCAAAGGCAAAAATGTTCCTTTTGCAAAAGTAATGGGGGTCGGTCATACATATTAACTTTCTCCTGAACTGTCTTAAAGGTCATATACTCAGGTGTATGGAATAAATAAACAAAAACCATAAAAGTTGTATGGGAGCCCCCCTAATTAGTGGTCGGAGGTAATAGGTGTTAAAGGCAAAAATGTTCCTTTTGCATAAGTAATGGGGGGTCAGTGATACATATTAACCCTTTCCGGCACGAACACAATAAAATTTGTATGGGAGCCCCCCTAAGGAGTGGTCGGAGGGAAAAGGTGTCAAAGGCAAAAAAGTTCCTTTTGCAAAAGTAATGGGGTCGGTCATACATATTAACCCTCTCCGCCACTCTCTTAAAGGTCATATGCTCAGGTATATGGAATAAATAAACAAAACCCATAAAATTTGTATGGGAGCCCCCCTAAGGAGTGGTCGGAGGGAATAGGTGTCTAACACAAAAATGTTGCTTTAGCAAAAATAATGGGGGTCGGTAATACATATTAACCCTCTCCGGCACTCTGTTAAAGGTCCTATGCTCAGGTGTATGGAATAAATATACAAAAACCATATAATTTGTATGGGAGCCCCCTAAGGAGTGGTCGGAGAGAATAGGTGTCAAAGGCAAAAATGTTCCTTTTGCAAATATAATAGAGGTCGGTAATACATATTAACCCTCTCCGGCACTCTCTTAAAGGTCATATGCTCAGGTGTATGGGATAAATATGCAAAAAACATAAAATTTGTATAGGAGCCGCCCTAAGGAGTGGTCGGAGGAAATAGGTGTCAAAGGCAAAAATATTCCTTTTGCAAAAGTAATGGGGGTCAGTGATATCTATGAACCCTTTCCGGCACTCTCTGAAAGGTCATATGCTCAGGTGTATGGAATAAATAAATAAAAACCATACAATTTGTATGGGAGCCCCCTAAAGAGTGGTCGGAGGGAATAGGTGTCAAAGGCAAACATGTTCCTTTCGGAAAAGTAATGGGGGTCGTTCATATATATTAACCCTCTTCGGAACTCTTTTAAAGGTCTGAATTGAATAATTCTACGTCTTGTGTAACGACATAGTCGAAACTACTGTATCTTTTTTTTATTCGTAATTATTTTTATGTGAATGAAACATTTTTTAAATTTATTTATTTTAAATTGTTTTTTGCTTAATATTTTTTCTTTATTTTTATTTTAATTTTTATTTATTTATATTTTGATTCTTTAAAATAAAATTCAATAATGAAATAATTCAATAAAATCTGTTTTTATTTTCATTATAAATAATTCTCATTTGTTCTTTGAAATTATGCTCATTTATTTGTTTTTTGTATTATTTGTTTTTTTTTTTTATTTTTGAATAATTCTACGTTTGTTTCATTTTTCATTTCAAATTCATTTTGTCAAATTCGCTAAATGACGTTTCTTAACACCCTCTTAATCTCATAAAAACACTTATATTTTTTTGCGTGTCTTCGTCATAAAATAAATTCGTATGTTTTCGCCAAGTCTAAGAAGAATTTTATTATATTTTGTTCATTCTTGATCTCTTAGTTACTTAGTTAGTAGGGCAGGTCTCCGATTGCTCGTGAGTTATCCACCAAGCCACCACTGATAAAAATATCAGTTGAACTTACACGGTTTATTCGTATTTGACAAATGCCGTCTGAGAATCTAGCTGTGTAACTGTCCTGTAGGGTCTAGTTAGGGGCTGGATCTTTTTTTTTTTTTTTTTTTTTTTTTTTTTGGATTCGCCCGGAGGTAAGAAATCTTCATAGATACGTATGACCCGCGCCATACGCATGCACGATTTACATTCTAAGAAGTTCCCGGATCAGCCGGACTGATAGAATGCACCTACGTGCTAAAACTTACCACCTGTTGGCAAATAATAGCCTCCACTAAGCACAATTGCTTGGCCTTTCAGCGGAAATTAAAATTAAATAAAATTTGAGAATTTTTTGTGCTTATGTAAACTTCATAAACATCATCGAATAAAAGCATATTCTTCATAATACGAAGCAATACAAGACAACATCCAAAGTTATTTATTAGACCATATATAACCGCATTTATAATTGTTGTCGTTCGGCTTGGGGCCACTGTCCAACCCAAGATCCTACGTGGAAAAGAGATGCAACTCTCAAACACCAAACCAATACCAAACATAGCACAGATATACAAGTATATATTGTGCAGGCACAATATATTTATATATTCGGGTCACTAAAATAAGGGAACACCGAGCTAAAGTTATTATTTGGATATGCATTTGGGCCAACGCAGGTAAATACTTGTATGGAAAAGAGATAAACTCTGACACACCAAGCCAAGAGACACGGTATACATGGTCAAATAAGGAAGAACTAAAGATCTAAAATAATTTCATGAAAAAATAAAGCAACGAAACTGAATAAAACGAAAACTTAAAGTATCTATCATATTCGATGATGCTTACATATTTGTTAAATCGTAAAATCTACACAATTATCGCGAGTTATATTTGTTATCACAAGGAATGCGTTAAGTATTCAAATGTAATATAATTTAATTGATTTAAAATCTAGGTATTGATTTCGAAAGCGAGCCATATTAACTCGTGAACCATTCTGAAAATGTCCGCTGTGATATTTTCTTTCCTTCATTCACCCTAAAAGAGTTAGTTTTGTTTCCTTTTTATTATTTAAGTATTCCTAGATAAGATTTTATGTTTTCCCCTGGAACTATATCTTTTTATAGATATCGTGACAATGCAAGAATACTTGCAAGTCTTTTTTTATCTTTTTTTAAAAAGTGTATTTTTTTGCGTCTTTTCGGCTTTCTTTCTTCATGAAGCAGAAGCAACATTCGAAGGAAACAACTATCAATGTCAACTCTGTATGTCATCGAAAGACATTTCCATTTGTATGTAACTTTATAGTAGCCATTGTTGTCGACTAATGATCCTCATTTTTTTCTATAAATCACATTTCTTTATAATGTTAATAAATAAAAATTCATCTTTGCGTCTTTTGTATTCTTTACCATCTTATGATAATTAATATAATTGTTTTTATGAATTATTAACAACTATTAATTTTTATTTAGCTAGTGTAGCTATTGTTGTATTTCAAATAAAGAACAGTTCTATAATTTTGATAAATACCGTTAAGTTTACTTAATACATCATTTAAATAACTATACTTCTAAAGAGCCGCATTCAATCAGGCAGCAAAGTCAAAATTCGACATCGATACTACAATGAAAACTTTTAACCAAAAAAAAAAAAAAAAATACTATTTATTGTTCAATGAAACACAAAACAACCAAAAAGCTAAGACCGGAAGCTAAGCAGTTTGGTTTTTTTTTTCAATCAGCTATTGAGTAACCAAAAAAATGACATCGAATCCATTTACTGCCTCTTTGACTCAAACCAGTTAAAGTCTGTACTGAACTACATTAGGTTCTACATAAGCCGATGAATATTTTTTTGTGTTGACTTGTTCTTCCTGAAGCTCATTTATTTTGTATATATTTGAGTTTATTTTGATTCTCTTTCTGCTTTGAGCTGCTATTTCTTTGAGTTATTTGTCTGAAGTTTTGGTTTTTTTTTTTCATTTTCTCCATGTTTGTTTGGGTTTTAATTTCCTTGGGGATATATTTGGAGCTGGCATAAAAAATTACCTATAAGCAATGGTTTTGTTTTTTTTTTGTTGTATTTGGAGGCAAAACTTATTTGGAGAGGTAAGCGAATAACGTTTGACAGATATTTAAGCAATATTGATTGAACTGTATTTAATGTAGTTAAGGTGAAGAGGTGATTTGTCTTTATTTGGAAAAGTTAAATTTTCTTTGATTTTTATCATAATAGAAAGTTAAATGTACCTTAAAACTACTATAGAATGAGGGAGGAATAGATATTTTGTAGATTATTGCATACTTTTAGGAGCAAATTCCATACTTGAACTAGTGAAGGAAGAGTGTCTTTTTAGAATTCAGGTATGAAAGATTTATGGTAGATGAGTTCGGTTTCGGCACTCGTAAATAAATCATTTTTTAATCATTTGTCAGACTGTGAAATAACTCGATAACGAACCTCTTTTGTTCTAAAATTAATTTTCAAAAGATTCCAAAATTATGCGTTTTTCACTTTCGTTGGTAAAAAAGACTCTTAAGTCATAAATAAATGCTATTCTTGAAATACAAATGGTAGATGACGAATATGCCGAAATGGCCATTATTTATTTATTGATATGCTCGTATTATTCTATTAAAACAAAAAACTAGTCGATCACCTTAACCCTTGAAAGGACTTAGAACGAGTTGGACTGTAGATCCATAGGTCGCCGGCTCATATCCGGCTCGAAGGACCATGAACGAATTCGAATAAAAGAATTGTTGCTTATGCTTCGTTACAAAAAAATCAGTTGCGTATTTTGTTTGAAATAGATCAATGCCTAGGTCGTTACATATGTATTTCATGAAACATCTGCTCGAGAGTGCAAATGCAAAGAAATCGAGAAAAAAAAGAAAGCTCATTGGAGACGCCGATCGAGAGACTCGTTCGTGTATCGAGAGTCGATACTCGAATCGAGAATCGATACTCGAATCGAGAGTCGATACTCGAACGAGTCGATAAGTAAGTAGATAATCTGCTACTTCTGTAGGCATTAATCTTTTACTCATTTTCGTTGCGGCCTAAACTATTGGGTTGTTCAAAAAGAAGGTGTGTTTTAAATTTAAATTTATTTTAAATTAAAACAAAGAAATTAATTCATTTTCATTCATTTTTCCTGCTTTTCTTTTCAAGTCGTGTTTTAAAAAAGGCAAAATAACAACTGAAGCCAAACAAAAACAAAAAAGTTTATGGTGAAGATGATATGAAAGAGAGACAATGTCAGAAGTTATTTTCCCATTTCCGTAACGGAATTATTTCAATCATGGATTCTCCCCGTTTTGTTAGGCCTTCGCAGATTGACGACCAAATCAAGACGCAAGTGGAGACAAAAAAAAAAACATTTGACAGTCAGAAAAATTGCGAGTGCTCTAAATTTTTATTTAGACTAAACCAATGTTCAGGGGATGCCCCCTATAAATGCGAAATTGTGTTGATTCGGAAGAAGGATGATAATTAGTTGGAAGGTGGAAAGATAGAGTAGTGTCGGTGAAGACTTGTTTTAAATTTACGCAGCGCAAAACTGCCGGGGAACACGCTCGCAGGGAAATTGTTCCACAATTTAACTGTACGACTGAAGAAAGAATTATCTCGGTAATGCGAGGTTCTATTGGGCATCAAGGCAATGGTATATGGTTGGGCTTGATGAGCTGCCCGAGTGGACCAAGGAAACACACGAGCTGATGGCGTCAGGTCATGTATCTCCCTTGAAAACTTCCCATGGTAGTGTTCAAAAATGTCTTAGGCAACCAACATTGCGTCGATGCCCAAGAGAATCGAGAGAAGATGAAATGTTTTCATCCCCTATCAGATATATCGCACGTCGTTGTATTCGGTCCAGAAGCTCCAAATAAGATCTTGAAGCTCCTGCCTTGTGAAAGAAATTCACAAAGTTCAATTGAGTCGAAATTTGCGATCTTTTCATGAAACGTGAAAAAAGCGACCCATTATTCAAGCGTATGATTACGGGGGACGAAAAGTAGATTGCCTACAACAATTTTAACAGAAAAAGGTGCTGGACCATGAAAGGTGAAGCGCCAGAGAGACAAGCAAAAGCAGACATTCACCATAAGAGGGTTATGCTCTCAATCTGGTGGGCTTGCAATGGGCCTGTCTACTACGAACTACTCCCACAGAATAGAACCATTAATTTTGCAGTCTACTGTGGGCAACTACAAGAATTAAGCGATGCCATCAAACAATAATGACATCGTTGGAGGAGTTTACGCTGGATCCCAGGTAGAAAAATTCCTCAACAACCTCTAAGGAGGCGTTGTAAACAGTGACGTTTGTTTATTGACACGAAGTATTCCGTCTTGTTTGCGACCACCTACTCGACTCGACTCTTTCGTTAATTTGGAGAATACTGCACTTACCTTGCGCGTATTATGTCCAATGATATCGATATCAGCAACATACGCCAGCTGCATCAGCATACGCCAGTAGGACATCGTGCCACTACGTCTCAGATCAACAACTCGGATGATCTTCATCATTAGGTGAAGAAGATCATAATTTTTTTTTTTTTTCTCAATGAAAAGTTGTACGACAAGGAAAAAACTAGTCTGAAACCACGTTTTGTATCGAATCAGAGGATAAGATCTTCCCGATTCAAACTATGCTGCCGCTGTTGCTCAGTGTCATTCTGCAAAGACGGATGAGCTTTGTAGGATTACCAAATTCAGACATGGTGAAGAATAGGTGATTCCTTATAGGACAGTCGAATGGGACTTTATAAACGACAAAAAAAATGGTGCGTGTCGATTTGTTTTTGTGGTGTCTTCGCCAAGTTCTGTTGTAACGTAAATATCTCGTCAATAGCGGATTTGCCGGGTTTAACCCATGCTAAGAAGGTCCAATCAGCTGATTTACGATGGACTTCAGTCTTTAAAATAATCGAAAGGACAGGACTTTATAGTATCCGACATTAAGAAGGCTTATCCTATATTAGTTGTTGGGATCAACTTTCTTGTGGTGGATTGAACTAAGCACACTGAGGTGCCAATCATTTAGAATACATCCTTGCGACCATATTCTGTATGGAAGGTCATGACTGCATAGAAATTCACCTCCATTATTGAAGAGCTGAGCAGATAGGCCATCGGATCCTGCGGCTTTGTTGTTTTAAGGCCGAGCTGTAGCCTTCAAGACAGCATTGTAGTCGGGCAGTGGAACTTTAACGCTGTCATCCTCAATTGGGGTTTCCGGAATATCATTGGCGGGATTGTTATCATTGTCGCCACTCAGAAGTCTAGAAAAGTGTTCCCTCCACATCATAAGTGTACTCTGTATAAAGATAAGCTCTATGTCAATGTTAATAAGTACTAAATTATAACTTTCTTCCGTAAGTTCCTCGTTGAGAATAAATGTTACATTCTTATTAGTATTGAATTTAATAAAGTTGTTCAAGCCACAGATCATGGTGTAGTCCTGGACAAAAAACGACGGTTCAATCTTCACTATGATAAAGTTTTATCTAGTGCTACACAGAAAAAAAAGAGTAGAACTTTTACCTAAAAATGTAGTGAATTCAGCTAAAGTAATCCGGTGATTTTCAGTCAACGAATTTGATTAGGTGCGCTACCAATTTCTAAATGTTAATTATATGCAATTATATTGGGTAGTTTAACTGCGAGAGTAGCTAAAAAAACCTAAATATTTAGGTGTACCTTCAACCATAAAATAGATAAGACACATAATTTATTAGAAGAATTAGCTAAATTATTTTAAACTATGACCACTTCAGATTAGGCAAGCCACCTACTAAGTGTAGAAAAATCATCTAATTATTTAGATAGCATTCCCACTTAAAGGCTTAACCAAAATAGACAGAACGAGACATAACGAGTAAGTTCGAACAAATGGAAGCCAATGATAAAACCCAAAATGCACATACGTAGCTGATCGAAACTGAACGAAACATTGCGACGAGACGTTCTGTTCCGTAACAACCGAACTTTTAGCGTCTCAACTCGTCAACAATAGCTGTGCAAAGCAGTCTTCTTCTTGTTTCAGACGATTGGAGGTACTCGTTTCATTTTGGGTTAAATGTCAAAACGGACATAACGATTGCAAACGTTCGGCAAGTTGCAATCGTCTCGTTTCGTCTATTTTGGTCAGGCCTTAAGAGTGGAAATGCCGTGCAGAAAATATGCAAAAAATATGTTTTTTGTTTTGCAATTTCTATTTTGAAGTGAACTTTCCTTAGGTGACTTTACTTCATTTCGTCGCATGATAGAGAAGAAAGATTTGTTTTATAGTAGATAGAATGAGAGAGATATATACATTGTATAAATGACTGAAAAATTTCTTTGCCACCGCTGAGAATCGAACCTGTGATCTCAAGATTTCAACAACCAACGCCTTATCTATTGAGCTAAATTTCCAATACAGGAATTTACTCTACATACCAATTAATCAAATTGCTGTAGATGCCCAGTGGAAACATAATTTCAGAGTTGTGGACCTCATATTTTTATATACATTTTGTTCACAAGTTACCAAACAGCGTAACAGCACAGCGGTAAAGCGTTTGACTATAACGCCAGCGGCCCGAGTTCAATTCTCTCGTGAGGCTTTACTTTTTGTAAAATTTTCTCACTTTGTTTTTATTTATGTTTTTTATAGGAGAGCGCTGTGCTCTCCTTGGGCTTACACTTTATGATATGTTTCACTTCTTTTATGTTTTGCGTTGCACAGAAATAAAAAATTCAAATACGGAAAAAAACAAGTTGTAAGGAAAGCATTTGATTTATCCAAGTAAATATTTATATTAAATTTATACTGAGGCGTGGATAATGCTAATATGCGTTATTTCCCTAGTGTACGAACAAATCGACAACTTGCATTAGGTAAAATAACTAGAAGAATTAGATGATTTAATAAGCAAAATTTTAGTTGAATTAACTAATTTTAATTAGGTGAATTACCTAATGCATGATTGTTAAATTAACTGTGTAAGTAGAAAAGTTGTTGAAAAGATTAGGTGAAATAGAAACTTTCACATTAGCTAAACTAGTTTAGGTAATAAATCAATTCTTTTATTTTCTGTGTAGTAAGTAGCTTGGATTCATAAGAAGACGTGCTAAATAACATTCGATGATCCAACACCATACAGCTTATGTGTGCAACGAACCTATTAATAGATGTTGCAGAATATTCAATAATATCAGCGACTGTTACTTACCGTCCTCCATGACTAACCATCCAACTTCAAGTGTATCCTTTCAAAAGCATTTTTGTCTAATTAAGACCAAACAAATCTTCATCAGTATGTCTTTTTACTGAACATTCACCTTCCTCACTTCCTGCCTTAAACTTATAGGAGTTTCCCCAAAATAATACTTTCAGGTTATGTGGGTGGAATACTTTTAGGCGCAAAATGTCATACTTTTTTCTTCTTCTTTTCGATAAGTACGGTTTGAATTTATTGAAAAATTGTGAATTTTTAAAGTTTTCTAGCTGCGCAGTTTAATCGCATAATTTTTATTGTCTTTAAAAACAGCTTTAAATTCATCAACATGCTCTGCAGTTCGTGTTTAAAACATGCTGCACCAAACAACTTTCTTTAGCCTTATTTATTCTTAAAGATCAACGAAAGAGTTCGACACATTTATGGCCTGTAAATACATAACTCATGCTGGGTTAGAGTAGTCTTTGACTCCAAAAATCAGCTTTAATTCCTTTTTTTTTCTGTATTATTATTAAACACAGCCACATAAAATGTGTCTGTCTGACCCACTTGTAGTTTATTAGGTTTATATTATGAACAGAGAAAACAAAACAAATGCAAGCAAAACAATAAAAATGCGTGTGAGCACGAGGTGTCACTTTTTAACAGCAACAACAAAAACAATAAAAACAACAACTAGAAGCAAACAACCATACAAATAAAGCACTAAACACAGCTTATAACGCCAGACACATGAAAGCAAAAATGGCTTTTTTAAGTTATGTTTGCTTACGTTTTATTTTTTATAGCTCTTGTGTATCGGCCTATACAAGATTTCTATTTGTTGTGCCCTATATTTAAAAGACGCACTCAAATGCATTTTTTTTCTGTTTTTTATTTTTTTGTTCTTTTTTTTTTTTTTGTTTCAGTTTTCTTATAAAGAAACCAATGTCTTCTAATATGGTTAGAAGCTAGGAAAAAAATGACACAAAAAATGGCAAAGTAAATTTCAATCAAAGTCAGCGTGTGAACGGTTTTTTTTTCTATGGCTTTGCGAAGTCATCAAAATGAGTTTCACTGTTATTGACAGTTGTGGGTCTTTTGCAGAGACAAAATAAGAAGAGAATGAGGTAGGAAAGAAAAAAAAAAATGCTTAAATGGAAACAGACTGTTATCGATATTTTAATCTTTTATGCATTATCCAAAAGAATTTTTAAGATTTACTCCAATAAAAACTTCAACGTTCTTAACAAAAGAAATTTTTGATATCAAGTTTTTTTCTGATGTCTGATATTTTTGTGGGCGAGCAAAATAAAATGTACTTAACTCCGAAACTGTGACAACGAATGATGGCAATACTGCCCGTAAATTGTTTTCAGAACCCTGATATCAGAGCTGGTATTTTAGGTGTCGATCAAGTCTTAATCCATCGATACCAGAACATTCTAAATCAAGCGTGCCCACGTAGTGGCCCATATGGCTCGCGTGGCCCTTCATACAAATTTGTGTATTTCTTAATTTTGTCTTTGCGATGAGCCAAATTCAAAGAACGCATGCAAAAAACAACAACACAAACCTCACTCGTTCAGTGTTCAGCACATTTTCCAGCGAACTTTACAAAAACAAATGCATGCAAAGCCAAAATAGAAAACCCACACTCGATGATGTCGATGCTGAAGCTGATTGTCCCGTTACTTGTGTGTCGAGTACTTTTTCATAGAAATTAAGACTTGCAGTATACTTCATGATATGTAATTTTATTGCATGGTAATTGTTTTTGTTTTGTTTTGTTTAATTTTTTGTCAAAAGCAAGGATGAGCAACATTTTGTGTTTGTTTTGTTTTTTAAGCATTGGCCCGTGCTTAAAATATCTTGGGCCCCACTCTTCTAAAGACTATAATTAGCTGTGCATCAGTTGGTCCGGAAAAGTTCCAATTGCATGCAAACTGCTGAATTCTATGTCAAATTGTATGCCAGTTACTTTACAAAAGCCAGCATTAAGCATTAAGTAGGTAACTAAGTTCATACAAAAAACTTGTGTAAAGTTCATGTTTCATGTTATTGTGCAAAATGTATATAATAGTTAGAGATTTCTAACATCCCACCAGTTATTTTGGAGTCATTTCTAGCGCAGTTAGATGTAGCTCTGAAAAAGTACAAAAGGCTTTCAGTGTAGAACAGTTCACTTTCCTTTTGTTTTCAAAAGTATTACTGAAAAAAAAAAACGCGATCTGGATATTTTTTTAAAATTTGTTACGAACACATAAAAATAATAACAAAAAAAAAAAAAAAAAATGAAAATATTTATAGACATTTATAAAGAAAATTTCTTCTTTAATAAATCTTGTGGATGGAAAAGATCGTACAAATCCGGTCTTTAGGACCTTTACTCCAGTAAACTAAGTTTCTACACTTTAAAAATGTTCACTTTAACCTTCGCCGTACCAGAGATTTGTATACACGTCGTTTACCAATACCCACCCGGGTGACCCATGTGATTTTAGTATAGGCATATGTCGAAAATTAATTCTAATTTTCAGCTTGATATACTAATGCTTGAGAAATATTAAAATTTAGCGTTAAAATATTTATATAGCCCAGTGGCTCAGCGGGGATTTGATAAGAGGAATAGATCCCATTTGCACAAAAGGTCAATGAAGGAAGTATTGAAAAAAATTACGATGAGCTACGTTGAGATTTAATGTTAAAATTTGGTAAAAAATTATCTCATGAATAGTTACAACATGTTCCCCCCTATTCTAAAACCATGTCTACACCACTGACAGTGTTACTGAATAATTTGCGTTTGTTAATACGTCAAAGACTTTAACCAAGGTGAGCGGGTTGTAAAAGATTTGGCCAGTGCCTTAAATGGGTCAGGAAGAAACGTAGCCATGGACAACTTCTTCACAACACTGCCATTGGCCAAGGAACTGGCAAATTGGAGCATGTCAATTGTTGGCACTTTAAAGAAAAATAAAAGGTATGTGCCCAATGAGTTTAAGCCATCACGAGCCTGAGAAGTGACATCAAGCTTATTCGGCTTCTCTGAAAATATAACAATTTGCTCTTATGTTCCTGCCAAAAATAAGTCTGTGGTTTTGTAGTCTACAGTACACAAAGATAGTGCAGTATCTGGGCCAGAAAAGAAACCTGAAATAATTTTGTATTACAACAAAACCAAGGGCGGTGTAGACAGCATGGACAAAATGCTATCCCAATACATCACCAAAAGAGCAACACTGCGCTGGCCTCTGGTGATGTTCTTTAACATTTTGGACATTGCTGGCCTTGCCGCTTTTATAATATATAAGGAAAACATCTCGGATGTGTCTATGAAGCGATCCGAACGAAGATATTTTCTTGAATGTCTTGGCGAGGATCTCTGCAATCCTCTTATTTTGGAGAGGTCGAAGAACAATAATATTATTGGAAGGTTTCCAATAAGAACGGCTATTGAATGTATTTTAGGTATTTATTTTTATAAGATTCTGTTGGGTGAACAACTATTTGCACGTTTTTTACAGAAAAGCCTGTTACCGATGTATGCGACAACGTCCAGTTTGAGGCAAACACAATTTCACAATTTCAGATCACAATTTCAGATCGAGGCAACTGGCCGCGTAAAGAACAAAGGCAAGTGCCATATTTGCCATACAGCCAAAAAGAAAAGAAACACACGCCAAACTTGTGTCAGTTGTAAAAAACCCATTTGTGCAGAGCATAGCGTCACCCAAACAAACTGCGAAAATTTCCATCTCGGTCAATCCACATCAACTAATTACTTAAGAAATTGAAAAAAGATAAACATATATATGTACATAAATAATACAAGTATGGACTAAAATAAATTCTTGCATATTAAAACTTACCTTTTCTATCCGTTTTCAAAGCAAAGCAACTAGAAAACTAAAATATTTTAATGGGGTCACCCAGGTGGGTATTGGTAAACCACGTAGATAAAAAGACAATTAAAAAAAAAAAACATGAAGAAACCTGAAAAAATATTTTTTTTTTTATATTATTTTAAATAAATCGAGAATTTGTTCAGTGACTCCAAAGCGTATTTAGATTGGATTGAAACTGGGGGAGATATTTAGAAATGAAATACAAAAAGGTCACCCGGGTGGGTATTGGTAAGGCGAAGGTTAAAACTAGTTAAAAAAGAACCACTTTCAGGCTACTCTGAAAGCAACCAGTTTAAAAATGTTCCTAATGCAACTAGTTCAAATATGGGGAAAATGGAGTGTTTATGGGAACAATTGTCTTTTCCTATGACATCAACCCGCAAAAAGCGACAGTTCGTTGAATGTTAAAGAGTACTGTAGTGGAACTAGTTCGGAACTATTTCAATTTAAGAAAACTTTTCTGCTAGAATGACTTTTTTCTGTGGCGTCCGTGGCGTAGTTGGTTAAAGTGCGTGGCCGCTATGTCAAAGAACCTGGAAACCCAGGCTCGAACCCCAGCAGCGACAGAAAATTATTTGAATTAAAATAATTTTTCTGTACGGCTACCACCTCTCTGCAGACAATGGCAAACCTCAGAGAGTAATCAAAATGCCATGTAAAGCTTCTTGAGAATAAGAACATTCCGTTCATCGCCGTTCGGAGTCGGCGTTAAGTCTGTAGTTCCATTTCTCGGTCAATTGTGTACAAACTTAATAACACGCACAACACAATTGATCATAAGAAGCTAGGTCAAAGTCTTTTCAAGGGCTGAAATGACCAGTTATTTATTTATTTTTTTTATTTTTTTTTATGACTTTTTTCTTTTCTCCCAGTGAGGATTAAACAGACCAACAAGTGGAACTAGTACTGGTGGTTTTTGGAACTAGTTCAGAACTATTTAAAATTTAGTCCACTTTTCTGCTGCGATGACTTTTTTCTCCCAGTGAGCATTTTAAGCACACCAAAGGCACAAAGTGCGACATAAACATCATTTGCTGATCGCAATCAACCACCCTACTTACTTTCGAGAATGACGTAATGATGTAAATTTTAGCTATTATTATAGCAAGAAAAACAACACAAGCGAGAGAACATTACAGAAATATTCGTAAAACGATTCGCTTCAACAAAGGACACGATGTTGCGTTCACGACTTCGGTACGAAAAAACACAATGACCATAACAACATGAGTAGATACTGAGGTATTTTATGCACAAATTTTCATAAAAAAATTAGAGATTTTTCTTCTCAGATTTTGCCTTTTTGTGTTTTTATTAAAGAAGTTACAAAATTCAAAGATACATTTTTTCATTTGTCAGACAGCCGATATTTAGGCATATATTTTATTTTTCTAAGATGAATAATATTGGCTGTAGGTATTTCCCAAAGAGTTGACAAATTCGCTACATGCGCTTGAACAAATTTGTAAAATCGACCCCATACAAATCACACTGTAAGCCTTAATACTACGTCAAAAATATTAAGATATTTTAAACGCCTATTTCATAAATTCAACCCATAAAAAATATATTTTTTTGTTAATGATTTATAACAACAAGGAAGTTAATGCCATTTAAATTATAATTAAATTTAATAAAAAAATTAAAAATCAGAAGTAATTGGAGGTTAAACAGTGGTAAAGACAACCTTTATTTATTCTTATATTTATTGAAGAGGTTACCCTCTACACAATGATATCTTTCCTATCAAGAAAATTAACCAGAGACTCAAACCATTTTTTTCGGTTGTTAGATGTATCAACGCGTTAGATTGATGGATTGAACCGTTCTATACCATCGAATTAATAGATCAGAGGTTCTACTCCAACTATCGTAGAAATTTTTTTTCCTTAAATGAAATCATTTATTTGAGTGTTCGAAGGTTCGACTCTAGCTAAAATTGGAATTTGTTTTTTTCTTTAAAGGAAATCATTTTTTTTTTTTTTTTTGAGTGTTCGTTTGTTATTTTTATGTAGTTACTTACTTGAGTACATTTTTGGTTATGATTGAAAATATTTTAAAATTGCCTTTGTTTTTTTATACTTTTGATTTAAAGAGGTTCATATGTACGGGTTGAGCTCTTTTGGAAAAAAACCTAAATTTTTCGAAGCTGCAAAACAATTAAAAATGTTTCAGAAAAGCTGTTGCAAACTGCAATTTAGTTTTAAAAACAAGTTAATTTGAAGTTTGAAGATGTCATAGTAATTCAAATCTATTAAAAGTGAGTCTTTAAACATTCGTAGAATTCATACGTTGGAAATATAGTGAGTGTAAGATTGTTTCAATATCTTTTAGTATTAGAACAATAGAAGAATTGTTTCAATTCAATATCAATATTTATAGCAATAAAGATATTAAAGCAATCATACACTCACTATATTTCCAACAAATGAATTCTACGAATATTGCTAACTTTATAATTCATCGATGATTCTAATTCAAAAATTTAAAGCTTTTGAAAGATTCAATGCACCACATGTCATGTAAAAATTTCGTGGTTTTTTTTTTTTAAATGTTTAGTCACTTAATTATTGTTCTCATTTTAAATGAAATAATTTGTCCTGTAAAATAAAACTAAAAATTTTGAGAATCCCATAAATTTATTAATTACTTTTTTTTTCCCGAAATTTATCTTTGAATTCAAAGAATTTATCTTTAAAAATGCTTTAAAAAATAATAAAATACCAAAATGGATAAATAAAACTATAAAATCTTTACTGGCTCATAACATGGGAATTGTTTGAAATGCATAAAATCCAAGATTTTGCAAAAATTTTTTAAATATATTAAACCTAAAATTACAGACGAAATTCCAACTTAAATTCATTCAACACACATAATTAAACCAAAGACGCGGTGAAATAAAAATTCCCAAATTAAGCTAATAAGATCGATATTTTTATAGTTGTCAACCTTAAAAGGCAAAGCAACATATTAATAAAGTTATAGCCAAGAGGAAAATGAAAAAAAAAACAAAATCAGCTCTTGTGCTAATAACGCCGCAAAATGATATTTAACCATATCAGGTAATAAACTGATATGGTCGATATCTTATGGCCAGCGATAAAAATAATAATAATTTAGGTTACAATTTAGCAGATTATTAATTTTATTTCTTACCAACTGTGACAGTTTGTTCGATGGACAGACAAGCCGCACCCATTACTTGAAATTGACATTAAAAGCACGATTCTTGAGTCAAGCAACGGCTGTAGAAACAAGTTCCGATGGATATTTTTGCTTATGTTGTCTTTCGAAAATATGACAACTTACATTATCATATAAAGCCAAAAAAAAAAAAAAAAAAAAAAAAAAAAAAATACACAAAAAAATAAGCAAATTATTTTAAAGTTATTAATAAGATCCATTATTCATTGTTATGTATTCTATGTCTTACATAATAACTCAAAATAACATTTTTCTTCTTTTCTTTCAGGTAAGTTTCAACTTCTGTTTATGACCAAAATATATACATAAATAAGTATGGGATACAAATTGTGAGTATTGTGATGAAAAATCAAACCATCATTTCTAAATTATCTCAAGAAAAAATTACATTACTTAAATTTAATCTACCCCGACATAAACTTCATACACAACTACACAAAGACTTAATTTCTTAAAGTGAACCAGTAATTTTTCAGTATTAATATTTCAGAAAAGTAAGACTTATGAAACACTATAATAAACAACACTTACAAACTCACAACTCACTATATGGAAGAGAAGGAATTGAAACCACAGAGGCAATAAACTTTTCGAATATATTCTTTCAGAAACACTCAGCTCATAAGTTAAGCAACAGCCCGACTAATATCACGAGCAGAGGAAAAGATTTTATTGATCTTTAACTCTGAAACAGATTAATGCAAGGTCAAATAAAAGCATCTCGATGATTCTTTCGAGTGGTATAAAATCGATTGAAAAAGCTTTCAAAAAAATGGAGTTCCACCTTGATAAAATGATATGAGTGTTTGCCCGGAACGCAAGAAATCATTTATTTTTAACTACATATCAAACAGATAAATGAAAAGTTCGATAAAAGAATGAAGTTTCTATTTATCGAGATTCTCCATCAGACCAACCCTATGTTTTATTTCGACTGAGAAGAGGTTTAGACTCTGTTCGAAACGATTGAGATCCTTGGAAGGTACACTAAGGGAAAAAAATATTAAATTTATCCAAAAACTTTTTTAATTTATCCAAAAAGCGAGTCATTTTTGCACCAATAACGCATTTGAATAAATCGACTACGTAAATATTTAAAATTTATTTGAATACTTTTTTAATTAAATTAAATATTTAAATATTTAAACAGAATTAATAAAAAAATATATTAAAATTATGCAAGAATTTTTTAAAATATCTTTCAAATATTTACTATTCGTAAATAAACTATCGCATTTAAAGAAAATTAAAATAAAAATATTGAATTTAAAAAAAAACATATTTAAATTGAATATGTTATTAATGGTTTTATAGCATTATTTTCTTCATATTGCGTCCATCAAATGTCATTTGCCTGTATTATTTATTCTGTTTCACAATTCTATATTTCACTGTTATACTATTTTTGACAGTTGGTAAAATATTAGGGCACCAAAAGTCAAAAATAGCATAAACTAGAGGAAGAAAAAGTGACAGAAAATTATAAGCAAAATATGTAGGTAAATGACAACCGGTACAAGATATTTGTGAGTTAATATCAAGTTGTCACTCCATCCGACATTATTTAAATTCATTGCCAAACATGCATACTATATTACTCTGGCAACAATAACTAAATGAGAACTATAAGAACTGCAAATGCAAGAAATAAACTGCAAATGCACAAAATAAACTGCAGGAACAGAGTGCGATGCTGTTGCTGCTTGTCGGAGTATGTGTGTACGTGTGCGATGCTGTTGCTGCTTGCTTGTATGGAATATGTGTGTACGTGTGTGGTATAAATAAAATTCAAATACGGGAAAAAAACGAGTTGTTAGGAAAATATTTGATTTATCCACGTAAATATTTAAATAAAATTGATACTCAGGCGTGGATAATGTTAATATGCATTATTTCCCTTAGTGTACTGGGCTAGTCTCCGTTCCACTCGGTTGGAATTCTGGAGAGGGGGTTCCAATAGTTATTATTACTAATATTATTATTGTTGGAACTATTTTGCTCCTTCGTGGACTTAAATAAGCTTTTTTAGTCCAATCTCGCTAATAAATGTCCTATATTTCTTGATTTTAATGAGCTAGCTGGTATGTGGTAATCCAGATATTTCTGTTGCATTTGAAGAAGTGCGGGACACTGTCCATCACAGATTCTTCGTCCTCCATGCAAAAGCTTCATGTGTCATCACTAAGAATTTCCAGTTTTGTTAGGTGATAGTTCAACATACAGTGACCTGTTACCAGTCCTGTAATGATTCTTAGGTCATTCTTTGTTAGCAACATGCATTTTTTGAATCTTTCTAGGTCGTGTGTTAATAAGAGTAGTTTAGAGTGCTTTAACACTGGTAAGTTTCCCTAGTATTTTCCTCTTTGTTTCCCTTCCTCTTTTTTATTGAAACAGAGAGGAATCCTACAGAATGGTTCCGGACCAGCAAGAGAAGTTGATACTCCTTTCTTTGCTAGTTCTTTAGTAATTTCGTTTTCTCTACACAAAGGGAAAAAAATATTAAATTTATCCAAAAACTTTTTTAATTTATCCAAAAAGCGAGTCATTTTTGCTCCAATAACGCATTTACTTAAATCGACTACGTAAATATTTAAAATTTATTTAAATACTTTTTTAATTAAATAAAATATTAAAAAATTAAACAGAATTAATAAAAAATATATTAAAATTATGCACGAATTTATTTAAATATCTTTCAAATATTTACTATTTGAAAATACTACAACTATCGCATTTAAGGAAAATTTATATAAAAATATTGAAATTGAAGAACAATATATTTGAATATTTCCCATGAGCTGCGTCCATATCAAACGCCATTTAGTGGTATATTTTATTTTCTTTTTGAAAAAATATGATTTTTGAGTCCGGTGGTGAGTGCGATGCGTGATGAAATCATGTAGAGTGCAGTGACATTCTTGAGAAAATACCGAGTTGTCACTCCACCTTACATGAATTCATCATGCATCGCACTCACCACCACACTCACAAATCATATTTGCCAAATATGCATGATATATTACCCTTGAAACATTAACTAAATGAGAACTATAAGACCTGCAACTGCTGGTGCGAAGAAACTGCAGCAGCATCGCACAGGAACAGAGTGCGATGCTGCTGCTGCTTGGCAGCTGTATGGAATATGTGTGTCAGTGTGTGGCATAAATAAAATTTAAATACGGGAAAAACGAGTTGTAAGGAAAATATTTGATTTATCCACGTAAATATTTAAGGGGAGATACGCAGTCAGGACTTTTTTTTTTTTCAAAAATTTTTTTTGCATTTTCTTAAAGCCTTAAGTTTCAAGAATATTTGGTGAAAATTTCAAGTTAATATCTCAAAAAATAACAAAGTTATAGCCTACTGAGTGAACCGCCTTCTAGAGCGCGCAGTGCTGGCGCTTATTTTCAAACGCGTTTTTCTCGAAACCATGTTTTCAAAGTCGGTGACCAAGATTTCTCAAAGCTCAGTGAAGCAATCGTTTTGATTTTTTTGCAGGCTTATTGTACACATAATAATCTCGTACTTGTCATAGGATTTTTTTTTTTTTTTGCTTCGTTCATTTTTTATAGGCAAAACTATGACGAATTTTTGGTCGAAAATCGTTTTTTTACGTTTGAAAGTCCGCCATTTTGTGAAAAATCAATATTTTCAAAAACGGTTATGAGAAGTACGAGTTTTAAGTATCTACTTTAATAATATATTTCATTTTTTTGTTTCAGATACATTAAGGAGGAGCAATCTTGGTCACCGCATTTCACCTTTTTTTCAGAGCGCTCTACAAAAACTGCTGTATCGACCTTAATATTAAATTTTTTTTAATAAAAAAAAAACTAAAAATACTCTTGAATGTGTATATTTTTAGGTATAAAAACCCTCATTCAAAAATATCCCATAGCTTTCCTTAAAAAAGTTCACAAACATGACCTTTTTTTTCGGCCTCTGGCTGCGTTGCTCCCCTTAAATGAAATATATACTCAGGCGTGGATAATGTTAATATGCGTTATTTCCCTTAGTGTATACCTTTGTGTCCTGGTACCCATAGAATCCAGACCCGGTTTTATAGCCCAAACGCATTAATTTTGTCAAGACACTCCATCACCAATTTTGAGGTTACCTGATGAAATTTCAGTGCCTTGATGGCTGCTAGACTGTCGGAAAGAATAGCTATGTTTTGGTTTCGATATTTACGCTTGAGGTTAAAGTATACGCATGACTATCGCGTATATTTCCGCTTGGAATATGCTATTATTCTTGCTCATGGGCTTGAAGTATTTGATCCCTGGCCAGTAGATTCCTGTTCCAGTCCCTTTTTCAATTAGAGAGCCGTCAGTATATCATGTACTAGTTTATTTCAGTTTCAAATAAACCTTTCCATTTCTTTCACTACTTAGTTCAGTTTAGAATCTTTTAGTGAAACTGAATTTTCGGTTCTTCCCAGTTACGCAATCCCTTAGCCCGATATCTTTATTAGTCATCCTTAGAATAGCCTTCTACACCTGGAATTGAATGTAAATATGAAGGTGTGCTAGTACTAGTTAGCGGAACTTCCATGGATGCCATTGAACATGTTTGCATGGCTCTAGTGATACGTAGGCAGACCAATCTCTGTAGCTTGTTAAGTACAGCGATAACTATATGTTCCCTCGTTTCTTAACATTGAATACTTTCTCTACGAATATAAATAGTGAATACTTTCTGACAAGACAAGCCGTGTTCCGAAACTCAGAACCTCAGAAACTTCCAATAAATTGGATAAAACCTTGAACGAATGCTATGAAAGTGTTTGTATAGAACGTAAACGATTTATACGTGGTGCCCGACGACGGAAACGTGGTCCCCTTGTGTATTGTGTTACATTACACGCAAGTTCAGAATGGTGGTGGATTCCATCATTAAGGGTCTTAAATGGACTTTTAGAGTGTACCTTTTTCATGGTTATATTCCAATTTTTAGGCTTGAGGTGAAAGTAATGCTGTTTCCAAATCTTACAAAGGATAACTACGCTCCACCCAGAAGTTCCACAAACAAGAAGCTTGTCATATTTCTTGGGTACTTACAAGAGTAGACGTTCTTGTGAATATCTTCTTTGTGATCTTGTTACAGAAATGGTGCAATGTAAGAAAATGAGGCTGGAAGTAGGAAAATACCTAAAGTGACAATTGTAGGATAATTTCATCCATTAATGAGACAGCAACGCTCCATATTATTAAAATAAAATTAATAGGTAGTGGAAAAAGTAGCACAATGGTTATGAAGGTAGATTAATGAGACAGCAACGCTCCATATTATTAAAATAAAATTAATAGGTAGTGGAAAAAGTAGCACAATGGTTATGAAGGTAGAATGTCCTCAAGGGATAAGTGCTTTTACCGCGACTATGATGCATTGTCGTTAATTTTTTTCTGGCTGAAAATTGGTTTTTCTAAAAGTTGTCTGCAGTAAAACGCAAATAGTAGGTTCCGACTATATCGGTAACTGGTACAATCTGAAAAGTGTACCCATGTAAAGACTTTCACAGTTCACGGAGAGACAAACTTATTAAGAAAAGAAAAAACTTATTAGCATTTGATTCAACCTTATTTAATTTTGAAGTGGCATCACGGAACTCCAGTATTCCTTGAAGCATGGTTTTAAAACCAAGGCTCTTACCTGATTTCACAATAATATGACCTAATATTCTTTAATCGTTAAAAATAATAGGTAACGAAATATAATTTTTTAATTTTAAACACAGTTTCTACAAAACACTTTTTTAATATACATCATTTTATTCTAATTTTCTCAGCCTTTTTTTTACTATAACTTCTAATCACTACTGAAGATGTCCAGTAACTCATTGAACAGCTCGCTCTTCTTTTCCACATCGTCTTCCATGTTAAACTTCTTAAGCCAGTCTTGGATTCTAGTTTTTTCTGGCCACTCTTCAGTTGTGGCTGAATTCAATATTCTTTGAGCTGTTTTGTAGAACTCTTTGGAAAATACTTCATCAAACTTATCCTGAATATGCTGATCTAGATCACTCAAACCATTCTTCTGCAACGATTTTTCGAACAACTGATCGGTGCTGGTGGGCTTTTCTATCAAAGTGACATTAGATTTGTTCAGTAGAACACCAAGGTTGACCATTAATTCAATTTTGTCCACATATGTATTTGAATCTCCTTCTGTCTGTAGTTTATCGATTTCGCTAACAAGTTCTGAGTATTCTGCAAGCTTTGCAGTAATGTACTCATTTTTATCGTTCAGAGTGGATACGTCGGCAATAACATCCTGCAAGAGTTTCTTACCAGTTTTCAGAGCTGTATCGGTTACTTTAGAATATGTGATCAGAACATACAGCAAAAGTTTATCGCTAGGTCTTCCTGCTCCATCCCATATTTCTGACTTAAGTGTTGTATCGACTACCTTCTCAGTGGACTCATCCGGCAAGGGTTGAGCTATACCAAAAGAGCTCTAGAATACAAATGAATGATTAAAATTTTGTAGCATCAAAAAATATATTCATTCTATTTTTTATTCAATGACACATACCAGCACTATTAAGAAGGTGCTCAAAAAGAATAACAAAAATTTTATAGACATTGAGATGTGATCTCCAGGTATCTGAAAATAAAACTAATATGAAAATTAACTATCTATTAGTTTTATATATTCGAAATCTAAGAATAATATTAAATAATATTGCTTTTTGTCGCTTCACAAAACATCAGTGATTAAAAAAATTATTGGACCTCGTATCTAATAATATCAAAATATGCATAGATGGGTCAATATCAAGGTCAACCTTCGAGAGTATGGATTGTTTATAGAACAGTATGGCTGTGAGTGTGTTGTATGAATAAAATTATAAATAATTGCGTGATTGCATAAAATATACATATTTATAAAATTCAGGTTTTCCAACGGATATATTATAGGCTGGCAATTGTGGGATGAATACCAATTCTTTAGAAGTTGTTATAATTTCATAAACTAAGGCTAATAATTGGTAGAGATGATTATGATGATTTTTATGGCAATAATTATGTTCAATAGAAGCAATTTAAAGCATAATTTGTTTTGTAATTTTAGTTCTATAAATTCGTCAGGTTGTCTAAACTAAACGATAAGCTAAAAATAGCTAATTTTAGACTAAAAAAAAAATTTCAAATATACGAAAAATAAGTCGAAAGGCTGAAAAAATGTTAAATCCACTAATTTTGGCCCCGTTTTGGATCGCATAAGCACACAGTAAATGGTTATAATATTAATAATCCACCAAAAAAGAAGCGTTTCTTTCATATGAAAAAGTCGAAGAAAGGTCTATTCCATCCCAACACTAGTCCCTAATAGCGTTTATATCACCAAGGATTTTCTAAATTTTCGAAGGCGGCCTTTTTCTAAAAATCCCAGAGAGGATGCTGCCTCAGCTAAGCTTTTGGAGACGCTACGAGGTAATAATATCAAATCGGCAAATGTGTAAGATCGACAGGTTCATAGCTGAATCATTCTCGCATTTATGATACACTGATGGGTCTTAACCTTAAAAATAGAGTTATTATTATTATTGTTGGGATTTGCACTGTGACCTTAAGATCTATTGAGCTCCTTCATTGACCTGAAGAACATTTTTATTTCCTATATCTCTTGATTTAAATGAGGTAAAATCTGATGTTATGTGGTTACTCAGATATTTTACTGTCCGAGGATGTGCATCGCCGATAATTTGCTTCCACGTAAAACCTTGTGATAGTTCAACCTACAGTGACTTGTTAGCAGTCCTGTGATGATTCTTAGATCATTCTTTGCTAAGTTCATGCATTCTTTGAATCTTTTCAGGTCGTATGTCCCAAAGAATAGTTTAGAGTGCTTAACCAGACATGAGCTTCCAGAAGTACAATTGGCCCAGTTGACCGAGCTACAAATTTATACTATTTTATCAAATTTTTGTTTGCACATTTGTAAAAACAACAACAATAAAACCGACGCTCACCAAATTTTTAACACGCTTTAACAACAACAATTGCATGTAAAGGCAACAAAAACAAAGCCTCACTCGACGAGGCTGAGCTTGAGATGATTGTCCCGTTACTTGTGTAACACAAAATTACACGTGATTTGTTTTTGTTTTGCACATACATTTATTTATTTTTTTTTTTGCTCAAAACCAATAATGAGGATAATTTTGTGTTTATTTAAAAAAAAAAATATATTGGCGCACCAATTTATTATTTATATTTCTCCAGTATTGTCCCCTTTGTTTTTCTTCGTCTTTTTTATTGAAAGAAAGACAGGATTCCTTTGCCCATCCCATTTTTAAGAATTCGGTACCAGCAAGGAGAGGTACCTTTGTATCCCGGTACCCACAGGAACCATACACGTTTTTGTAGCTCAAGCGTATAAAGTTTGTCAAGATCAGTTTTAAGGTTACCTCATGAGATTTCAGTGTCGCTTGACCTTCGCATATTACGTTTCGTTATTTACGTTTGCTTTTATTTCCGCTTGGAGTATGCTACTGTTCTTGCCCATGGCCTCGAAGTATTTGATTCCTGGGCCGTGGACTCCTGCTCCGGTCCCTTCTTCAGGTTGAGAGCCATCATTGTACCATGTAATCATTTACTTGTTTATCCTCGGAAATTTTGGATAATTCTTCCCATTTTTTAAGTGAAACTTCTTAAGTCGCGATGGGGAGCAAAATCAATGAATCAATTCGCCGATGAAACACTTCGCCGTGAAACGCATCGGCGCACATAGGGGTATTTACCTCGAAAAACCGCTCGAAAATATTTGCTTTTCCCAATTAAGTGACACTTGACTGAATCAACTCTAGAAGAGTTATAAAGCTTATTTCTGTCAAATTAAGGCATACATTAAGGGGGGTAACGTTTTTAAACTTTTTTTTTTTGCATTTTTTTTCTCTGAACAAAGAACCTTTTAAGAATATTCTGTGAAGATTTGAGATGAATCGGAGCAAAACTCACAAAATTACAGCCGTTTAAGCAATTGCCCCTCATACATGACTCAGTGTTAAAGCGAAACTCTAAAGCGTTTTTCCCACAACTCTCGTTTTCAAAGTCGGTGCCTTATAACATCAAAATCACTGCACCGATCTTTTTGAAGTTTCAAACACTATTTCTGTACATAATTTACGAGGTAATGCTGGAGAGATTTTTAAAATTTGTTAATATTTTTTTTTACAATAATAAATTAACCGATTTTTTTTCGCGAAAATCACGTTTTTCACTTCAAAGTTTTCCCAAAAAATTAAAAATTTAAATTTTTAAAAACCGTCCTAGCGTTACCTTTGGAGAGCAATTATCTAACGATGAGCTCGAAAAGACACTCAAAAAAATTGTTTGTCCCAATTAAGGGATACTTGGCTGAATCAACTCTAAAAGTGTTATAAAGCTTAGTCCTGCCAAATAGAAGGCATAAATGAAGTTTATTTAGTATGTTTGTGTAATTTTTATTTAATGTGAAAAATATTATATAATATTACGATAAAATTAAATATAATGATGTTTTAAATTATTTAATGGTGGTAATGGGCAGCATTTTCTTTTGGTTTTTGCTTTTTGACAACTTCCTTCTTTAGCTGTTGTAAAAAATGCTACCCAATAACACCCTATAATATAACAAAAGGTCTATCATAAAAAAAAAAACAAAAATAAACTGGCCATTTGCATACATTCACAATAAATCCAATATCTATTTAATTAAAGGTTCAATATACATAAAAAAGGCTTTATTTTAAAGTACACACCTGCAGTTAAATCCTCCATAGCAAGTAACTTTTTTCACAATATTAATGACAACAAAAATCTATTTACTTAGCAGTGGTATTTTTCACGAAAATTAACTGACTGACAATGCAAGTTTACGATCGATGACTTTCAACTGATGCTGTGAAGAAGTGTGTGCATAAAAATTAAAAAGCAAACGGTATATAATTCCATGGGCATTAGACAAAAGCTGGAACAAATTTCACTTCTCAACATTACATTTTGAGAAATTGATTTATGAGCGGTTTTGGAAAATACCCCTACACTTAGGGAAAAAAATATTAAATTTATCCAAAAACTTTTTTAATTTATTCAAAAAGCTAGTCATTTTTGCACCAATAACGCATTTGCATAAATCGACTACGTAAATATTTAAAATTTATTTAAATATTTTCTTAATTAAATAAAATATTTAAATATATAAACAGAATTAATAAAAAATATATATAAATTGTGCACGAATTTTTTTAAAATATCTCTCAAATATTTAATATTTGAAAATAAAACTATCGCATTTAAATAAAATTTATATAAAAATACTGAATTTAAAGAACGACATATTAAAATTCAATAAGAATTAAAATGTATAAGAAGAAAAATATGCAGGTAAATGACAACCAGAAAATGTCAAGTTGTCACTCAACCCTACATCAATCCATAAAACGACCACCCATCGCATTCACAAATCATCTTGGCCAAATATCCTCCCTATATTACCCTCGCAACATTAACTAAATGAGAACTATAAGAAACCTGCAAGAAATAAACTGCAGGAACAGAGTGCGATGCTGTTGCTGCTTGTCGGAATATGCGTGTACGTGTGCGATGCTGTTGCTGCTTGCTTGTATGGAATATGTGTGTACGTGTGTGGTATAAATAAAATTTAAATACGAGAAAAAACGAGTTGTAAGGAAAATATTTGATTTATCCACGTAAATATATAAATAAAATTTATACTCAGGCGTGGATAATGTTAATATGCGTTATTTCCCTTAGTGTATATGCGGCGTGTTTTAACACAGTGTTACGCAAAATTAATTAATTATAAAATACTATGGACACAATAGCTTTTCAACTGCATGATTCATACATCGTGTAATTATAATATTGCCATAAAAATTCGAAGCAAATGTAGCATGCCTTTGATATTAATATTGAAAACATCAACTTTAAACAAAAAGACAAACACTGACTGCTGCTAAGTAACAGAGTTGTAATGTTTAACATTTTAAAGTATATTTCAAGCTTTTGAGAGTAACTAAAGAGTACACAGAGTTTATTTCTGTATTGCATTTATTTTCCTTATATATTTATGTTTTTGATACAAAATTCTACATATCACATAGTTTTATGATACATATTAACCCTCTCCGGCCCTCCCTTAAAGCCCACCTGTTCAGGTGTAGGGAACAAATTTACAAACATCATAAAATTTGTATGGGAACCCCCTAAGGAGTGGTCGGAGGGATTAGGTCCCCAAGGGAAAAATTTTCCTTTTGCAAATGTAATGGGGGTCGGTCGTACATATTTACCCTCTCTTAAAGCGTCTCTGTTCAGGTGTAGGGAATAAAAAGTGACATGTGCCAGTAAAAAAGCTGTGTGGTGTTTTGAGTTAATGTTTCTTAGTGGAAAAACCCGATGTAATTTCGCTAAAGGCTTGCAATAAAATTTTAATAGAAACAATATACAGACTTAGCGAAAGCTCTTTGGCAGTAAACTTGTTTTCAGAAGCTTACTGGCTTACTTCGTATCAGATCTCTGAAAAGCTTCTTAATCTAACTCTGAATTGTCCTTATAACAGTTTCTATATGAACTATTGCTTAGTTAGCGTCTTCGATTTTGGTCGCAAGTTCTGTAGAAGGCGAATAAAAATCTGCAGCTGCCAAATTTTCTAATTTTATAGAAGTTTGTGTGTTAGTTCTTATAAAGAACAGCTTCTGAAACATTTAGATAAAATAAATTCACTTCCATTCTAAATACTAACATCATGCTTGTGACTCGCCTGACTCATGTTTCCTAATTTTTATGATGCGACTGACTTATGATTCGCCTAAATTATGATTCTTAATGCTTTCTTAATTCTGAGTGTGAATTGCTTAGGTTTCACCTTTTTCACCGAACACCGAACAGTTCCGAAGTGCCCTTCTCTCCAGGCATTCCACGCATGCGCAATTTTTGATATGTTTACCAACAACTTCTGTCCGCGGATTGTCTTCACTTAATTTAATCTTAATAAATAATAATAATAATTGTGCGCATGCGTGCTGCGCCGCGCGTCTGCGGGTAAAGATCAAAAGATTTATTATAAAAGATTGAAATGGACGGTGTTTATTTTTCTTTGTAGCGCCTTTGCCTTTTGGGTTCGCGTTATATTCACCGTTTCTTTTTTGTTTTATTTGGATTTGTCTTACAGCCTGTTGATGCTACTGCGTACAACAAAATTTTGTTTACGTTTTTTTTTTCAATACAATTTTTGTTTGAAATGCGCTATGCCATGTCCAGCAGCCATTAGCGTCAAAAGCAATCAAAACGGATTAGTTTTTGAATTATTCGTGGTGTAGCTGCAGAAAGGTAGAAGAAAAAGACAAAAAAAAAAAAAAATAAATGAACAAATGTATGGCAATGCTTTGTTGCCATGGCATTGAATTTGATTTTGAAAGTAGTTCAATTTGGTATTTTATTATTTCTTCCTAATGAAGCCATTAAGTTCAACGCGCGCCCACATGATGACTCTGTTAAGCAGCTTTGTAATAAGGCTCAATAAAGTGGCATTATTTATTATATCATGTAGATAAATTGTGCTTTTATACTCTGTATCAGTTGATTGCTTAGAAAATTGGGCGGAATAAAATAAAGATAAAACTGCAGCAGCTGATCACCTTAATATTGTATAGATACCCCAGTTGAAAGAAGTTTGAGGCAAAAATATTTTTCAATAGAATTTTTTTTTATTTAAACCTTAATCAAAATAAGTTATAACAAAATTCGTAAAATTCACTCAAACTCGAATGGCATTAAATTCTGGTACAATTATCAGAAGTCTAAAAATAGGCCAATTTTATGCTAACACTCAATCAAAATGACAGTCAGTCATTTATTACATTCGCATTGCATGCTGCTTCAGCTGTACGAGTACTTAGTCAGGAGTTGCACTTGACATTTCGTTGAGTATGTCAGAAAAATTGAAAAATTAATGTAGGTGGTCGTTTGGCATGTGCTGGTAAAACATAAATAACTACACTGCACACGCTCACAAACAGTCCACTAAATCTACAGATTTGGTTCGCAAGAAAAATAGAAATCAAAAATGAAAACCAATCCTATTGAAGTAAAAATGTCAGCAGCAATGAAAATAATAAAAATGAATTAATAAATGAAAGGCTTTGTTGTTCGAACTAGCTATTGTACGAAGGTCGTTTGGATTTAAACTTACAGCTGATTGATTTTTATAGTTTTCCAAGGAATCGATAATAGATTTTTGGCACACACAAAATTAAGATAAAAAACAAAAAATTAATTAAAAATTTATAAGATTTTTGCTTCACAAAACATTTAATATGCATAAACTGCTTTTGAAGACTTAAAGAGTTAAAAAAATAAGTCAAATTTAATTGAAATTTCAACTTAACGAAGCTTAACGAAACTTAACGAAACATTTCAAAAAACTTTAAAATCAAAATAATATGACTTCTGTAGCTTCAGGCCGAAGTTTTTCTCAAAAATATACAAAAAAAGTTCAGTTTTCAAACATAACGAAGCATTTGAATTCAAAGTACAGAACTGAATATGGTTGTTTTGCCAGTTTTAGTGCATAAAAATCAGTTTTAAAAGATTTTTAGAAACAAGGGAAATTTTTTGCTTTACAAGTTCAGTTTGTTTAACTTAACGAAACATTTTAAGTCAAGATTTTCAATCGAAAATAGTTAATTGGCTATTTGAAGTGACTGAAAGTAATTTTTAAAGGATTTTCAGAAAATAAACGAAACTCTTTTATTTTAAGCTGTAATACTCTTCGTTGTTATACTTAACGAATCAATTTTAATCTTGTGAACGACTAAAAAAACTTCATATGGCCACCTTTGTGATATAAAACAAGCTCAACAAAATATTTTGAAAACATTTTTTTTAAAATATGGTTCATTTGCCAGATTGAATTTCTTAAAAACAATTTTAAAAGGTTTTTAGAAACTGAACGAAACTTTTTTTGTTTTATTCTCCCCGTATAAAACAATACAAATCAATTTTAGTTTTGCAAACGTTTAATGAAATTTTATGCTACTTGCTTTATAACAAAAAAAAAAAAACCAAAAAAAAAAATAAAATAAATATTAACGAAACATTTGGAAAATTTTAAAATAAAAATAATAAAGGCCTGACTATAATGCTGGAATTCGCTAATGCCAAAATTTAAACGAAAAGCCAGCAGGCTGTTGTCAAAATAAAAAATATCCATAATTGTCATAAACTGACTTTGAGAAGTGTCACAAAATAGTTTGTTTTTATTTGTGCTTATTTGTGAGATTTTTTTCAAAATAAATGTGCATAATAATATAAAAATAATTAATCATATGAGCATTTGCCGTTTGGCTTCAATTATTACTTCAATAAATTCGACAAACAATGTAAACAATTATTTGGCATTTGCCTATGCTGTGAGCGATTTAAATCGCTCTACAAAAAGCCACTAAAAGTCAACGAAACTTAACGAAACTGTGGCAATTCCAATTATGGGTGTGCTCATATATTTACCTGGGCTCGCTTTCATTTTGATAGATCCGTCTGCCAGCATGTGGCTATTATAGTCAGGCCTTAACACTTCTGTAACTTCTGATATAAGGTGCTTCTCTCAAATACCTATATTATTATAAAGTTACATTTTGCAACTTAACGAAGAATTGCAATCATCAAGAAATTGATGATGTTTTCTTTGTAAGCCAAATATAAATTTTAAAAGATTTTAGAAAATAAACGAAACTTTTTTGCTTTAAATTTTACTCAACAAATTAATTTAAATCTTGGAGACCACTAAGCTTTGAGCTACTAAACAACTTAACGAAACACACGGTGTGCCATCTTTTATGTCGGTATGTGAATTTCATTTTCATATATGAGGTATTTTATTTTAATTTGATCCTTTACAATTTATTTAGACTAGATTTTGAATACAACATAACTTAAATGGCCCCTTTTCTGAATTTTCCATACAATTTTAGAAAAGACTGCTACTAAGAGACACTTACCTTAGAATTAATTTTCATCAAAATCTTTTGAAAACAGCACGAAACTTTTATATTTATTTTCAATCAGCTTAAATGTTGAGAAGACTCATAAATTTCTGTATTACTAGCATTATGATTTTGAAAACTCAACAAAATATTTTTATTGAAACATTTCAAACCATAAAAAATTAATGGAAATGTTTTTTTGCTTGTGTACTCGTGTCTTAAAATCGATTTCAAAAAATTTTGGAAATTGAACGAAACTTTTTTTATTTAAAAATCTTAATGGATCAATTTAAATCTGGATTGGTCTTTCCAATGAATCTGCTTTATAGTCTTTGCATTATTAGTTTTGTGATCGTTTTGAGATTTTTAAACTTGACGAAGCTCTTTTTGTGCATGTATTTGTATGAAATTTATGAAAAAATTCAGTTTTCTTAATCTTTAGATACATATTAAGTCATAAGGGGGAATTGTCAATGTATGTTTTGCTATTTTACTTGTCTTTGGAAACAATTTTAAAAGATTTTATAAACTTTTGTTTGGTTTGGCAAACTTAACGAATCGTATAAAATTTAAAACTGAATAATTAAGTTTTGCCTCGAAAAATAAATCCTCTCTTAAAAATAAATATAATTTGAGAAATAAGTTATATTCAATTTAATGTGATTTTTAACTTAACGAAACTGTGATTTTATATTAAAAAGAAGCACTTCCGTGATTACTAAATGTATACTATTGACTAAATAGCAAAATAATGTTTTTATCTTCTACTTATAAATATATATATTCAATTTAAAAACTGAAAAATAAATATGAAAAAATAGGCCAAGGTTTATTAGAAACTTAACGAAACTATTTTTGGCTTAATAATCTTTGTGTGTCATTAATATTTGTCTCTCTTGACTGAATTAACTGAATTAACTTTTAGAATTATTGCAAGAAACCACTGCAGAAAGCTTAAATAACTTAAAAATTGAACTTAATAATAATTTTCAAAAATGTCAAAGAACTTTGTCAGATAACAGATTCTTTAACAATTGATGTTATTATTTGAACTGATTTTCTAAGATGAAAAAATTTCGAAACTTAACGAAAAGCTTTTAAAAATATTTCACATGCATACTTACGAAACTGAAAAGTTCTTTAAAACATTTATAGAAACTATGCAGAATTTCTTCTCAAATCAATTTTAAGGATACATTTTTTGGAATAATAAAAAGAATTTTTTTTTTGCATTACTAGTTGGCTGCCTAGAAAAATTTTTAAGTCATAAACAATAAATATTTTAAAGTAAAAACAAAACTTAACAAATAATATTAAATCTTGAAATTTTATGATTTTCCTTGACTTATATTTTAGTAAACTTAACTCAAATTTCAAAGTTAATCTAATTTGAAAGGTAACCAATTTTCAAGATTTTATATAATTCGTTAAGTATTTTAAAGACAACATACAGCGAAATATATGAAAAAATTTGACGAAAGAAATTCATACTTTTTCGTCTCTTTAATAACTGATATCCAATAATTTCTTTTTGAGTTAAAAAACTTAACGAAACTAGACCATTGTTTCGTTAAGTTTTTAACAACAAGTTTTGCAAGCCGAGAAAATGTTCATGTATAACGCTTTTATACCCAAAAATTTTACATAAAGAAATATGAAATATTTTGACTAAGAATTATAAAAAAAAAACTTAACGAAACCTTCTGAATAACAAAGTTTGAAATTTTAAAGCCAAACTACTCAACGATAGTTTTCATTCATAAAACATAAAGTTTTCATAAGGAAATTGTATTTAACATAATGTTCTTAACTTAACGAAATATTTTAAATTGCAATTAAGAATTGCAAATGTGTGTCTTTTCAGTTTGATTGGCTAAAAATCAATTTTTAAGGATTTTATTGGCTAAATAAAACATGTTTGTGGCGAAACAAATAAAATATATATAAAATTAATAACAAATCCTCGTCTTAATAAAAACTACTTTGTCACTTATTGAAAATATTTTTTAAAGTTTGACGAAAAGAAATCCTGGAAAACACTTCCGATACTAAACTGAAAAAATTTTAAAGTCACGTACTTAATTTTTTCCACTATGAGAAACAACTTAACAAAATTTGGCCAATAATCTTTAGATAACATAGTGTATATTTATTTTTCAAAACGTTTTCGTATAGATGCAAACACGATTTTTTTATTAAATTTAAATTTAGAAACTTAACGAACAATTTTTTAACAAAATCTTTTAATTTAAAAAACATTCGATATTCAGTAACTGCTCGAATGTATTCAAAATGAAGAATATAAAGCTTATTTGAATTCAAACTTCAACTTAAAAACATTTGAAAACTTTAAACAAACATGCCCACATAGTCCGCGTGGACCTTCATACAAATTTTTTTTTATCTTAATTTTGTCTTTGCGATGAGCCAAAATCAAAAAACCCCTGCAACAAACAACAACACAAACCGCACTCGTTCAGTGTTCAGCACATTTTCCAGCGAACTTTACAAAAACAAATGCATGCAAAGCCAAAATAAAAAAAAACGCACACTCGATGATGTTGATGCTGAAGCTGGTTGTGCCGTTACTTGTGTGTCGAGTAATTTTTCATTCAAGCATTGTTATTGTAACAGAAATTAAGTCTTGTCGCAGTGCACTGGCAAATGAAATGCAACTTAACGAACTATTCTCGACGTTTACCCTGTTTAATTGACTTCCTATAAATTCAATTTGAGATGTTGTTAAAAGTAAACGAAACTTTATTTGTGCGTTAAAAAAACTTAAAGATTCGTATAAAAGCTTGAGAACGACTTTTTGATAATGTCGTATTGAAAATCTTTATCTTACCAGCTTTGAAATCATAAATAGCATTTTTAATGTTTGTCTTGCTAATTTGGCTACGTATAAATTCAATTTGAAAGATTTTTACATAACGAATATTTTTTTGTAATTAAAAACTTAACGAAGCATAAACAAAATGTTAGGCATGTCTTAATAATAGTCATCTTACCAATTTTGCAATCATATGTGTAATTATAAAATATTTTATTCAACTTAACGAAACTTTTTTAATTTAAAGGCAATTTTCAAAAGATTAATTAAGAAGTGATTTCACAATAGCTTTAATAACACAAGCCAATAGTCAGGTAGCATGTATTAAGACGAAAAATATCTTTGTAATGCTATAATAGCCCAAAACATAACTTAACGAACGTCACGTCATGTATACATTCAGAACTCAGAGAAGGAGGAAATTTCATTCTTAACCTTAGCTTATAAATAACTTTATTGAGGAGACATTATTTCAAAAATTCAGCATACAAAGTTTCGTTAAGTTTTAAAATAGCTTAAATTAAAGTGTTTTAATAATTTAAAAAATATTCTACAGCTTCAGCTTAGTTCATTTAATACGGAACACACTTTTAACAACTTAACGAAACTTCATATATACATTGTTATGCACTGAACATGGCATCCTTATGACCTAAACTGAATTTTTAACTAAAATATGCTTCTAAACTAAACGCAACTAAGAAACCCATAAATAAGGTAATAATTTCTGCAAATTCTTTATAAATTTCAAGCATTAAAAAGTTTCGTTAATATGCGTTTTGAAAAATTCGCCAGCATTGCATGGCTTGTCGATCGTGAACAGCAAAACAAGGCAGCCTCTTTCTGTTGGAATAACCTGCTTTGCCTTTCACATCTAACAAAATTAACAAAACTTATTAAAAATTTTTCATCTTGTTGTTTTTTAAACCTTTTTTTATTCAATTATTTTGTCAACAATCAGTGTTGCCATCACTGCTAAGGAATTTTACAAAAAATTAATAATTCAAATATTTATTGTTATGAAGTCACTCACGTCAAGATTGACTCAATCGAAGATGCAATTCATTCATTGTAACAGCTAAATCATTGAAGCGGTGATTGGCAAAAAGTGGAACGTGCAGCTGTTAAAAATGACATAATTGCTGGATTAGAATCTTAATTATCGGGGTTTTCTTATATAAGCTATCTGCGTAGCTAAGCTTGTGCATTAAGTTAAGCTGCAATTAAAAATGCAGCTTAAAGCTACTGAATTTTTTTTTTCAATTTTGTATCTACCTTGAACTTAATTTTAAAAGATTTTTTGTGGTTTTGTTGTTAATCGTTTCTGCAAGCGCAGATAATTAAATCTTAGCTCCTATGGAAACATACTTTGTCGTCAGTCTCTTGTAACACTTTGTAATGAACGAACTTATTTGAACGTAGCTATTGTTAAGCTTAAAACTTATTTTATTGTTATAAGTTCAGTTGACAAATACAAAAGCTTTTTTAAACAATTAATGGTTTACCTAATGCCTTTTTAAATAACTTAACGAAGCTTTCAGGAGACTCAGCAATGGTAGCTGAAGTAATATCATTTTTTATTATTACTAGCCGGCCACAGTAGTCCGAGACTTCGCCTCGTACGTTTTCTCTTTATCAATAGTTAATCTTTATCAATTTATAAAAAACTGATCGAATCACACAATGTGACTTCAATTTAAGTAAAAATTGTGTTGTGCTTGTTGAGAAGAAAGAGAGTAGAGTAGAGAGCAACATAAAGCAATGCCGGGCATTGTGGATGATTTTTCAAAAAACTTTACACTTTAATTAAAGATACTTAGGATTAAAATTTCGTAAAGAAAATACCCCTATATCCTTTTGTAGCACAAATGTGATATTTTAAAACTTATTTCATAAAAATCGGACCAGTAGTTTTGGAGTTTAGCGGCAACAAAAAATGTTCGCTTTCATTATATAATAGTACTAGCTTTTCTCGGCGCGCGTTGCTGCACCCTGCAACTATATGGGAACATAATAGGTGTATTCAAAACTTTTCTTAGACTCATAGTTTGACATCACTGTTATTTTCGACTGCCCGTTACAGTTTCCCAGTAGCAGGAGATCACCAAATAGTAACTCCATTTTGAGTTTGTATGTACATAAGTATTGCTACTTTTACTTTCAAAGCTATTCGATAATACAAATTTTAACTGTATGGGCGGAGCCACACCCTATTATATAATGCTCATCCCAGTTTTATAGTATATGGACATTACCCTGTTTTAGTGCACTTGCCGACAGTAAGCATACAGACTAAATTACCAAAATGTAGCCCAATCGACGAAAACCGTAGGAAATATAGCATTTTTATTGATTTGTGGGCGGTAAAAGGGGATGTGACAGAAATTTAAGCCATCTCGTACTTGAAAAAAATGTACTGCCAAAATTTCAGCTCTATTGGCTAAGTAATTTTGAAGTTTCCAGCCATCACACAGACAGCGTGTTGCTTTTTGTATATATATTTTGGATAAAGATTATCGGTTATAACTTTTGATTGGTAAGAGATACTAAGATAATTTTTTATAATAAATTAATTTCTTAGCTTTCATATTTTTACAAAAATATAAAAACACAATATTGGAAAAAAAAATTTTCTTCGAAAAAATCAAAGGGTAGGCTTGTGTTTTGATTCACAGAAATGGTTTTTAATTTTTGTGTAAAATTGAAATAACTTTTGCTTATCAATGTTATAACTTTTAAATAGAGTTGAAAATTTGCGAATTTGAATTTATATTATTTTTACAACAAAAACAAATTTTGAGCCTTTTTGTGAGGAAAACTCCAAAATCTCAGACCTTTTTTGAAAAAAAAATTAAAAATATATATACTCAACTAACGGTATTTTTGCAATAAGATTTTCATAGTACTTTGATGAAGCTTTAAGACGAAAAAATAATTTAACAAAATGTATACAAAAGCAGCGGAGATATTTGACTCGAAAGTCGCAAAATTAAATTTCTGATTCTTTTTTTATCATTTTTGAGCAACGATGTTGCATTAAATATATCGTTGTAGTAAAATTTTTCATAGTTTTCAAGATATGTTCATGTTTTTGATGTCAAAATAACGGAAATTTCTTAAGTTTTACTAAATTTAAGAAATATTTTATATTTTGTAAATATTTTCACATGTAACCTAAGAAAACAACTAAAAATATGCGATTTTGTAAAAAATTTGTACTACAGCACCATCTGGTGTCCAAGGTGGGTCAAAAGAGATAGTGCTGAAAAGCTCATCGTACCTGAAAACTACTATATACCAATTTTTATTCTAATCGCATGAGCAATTTGGGAGTTTTAGGTGGTTTTGTAAAAAATTTGTACTATAGCGCCCTCTGGTGTTCAATATAGGTCAAAAACGATAGAAGCACAACACTCAACGTATATGAAACCTACTGTATACCACTTTTCATTCTAATCGCATTAGCAGTTTATGAGTTTTAGGCAGTTTTGTAAAAAATTTGTACTATAGCGCCCTCTGGTGTTCAAGGTGGATCGAAATTGATAGCCCACAAACACGCACCGTACCAAAAAACTTCTATACACAAATTTTCATGCTAATCGGATGAGTAGTTTAGGAGTCTATTGCGGCCTTACAAACATAAGCTCCTTTTTTATATATATAGATAGATAGATAGATAGCTTTTCCCGGCGCGCGTTGTTGCACCCTGCAACTATATGGGAACATAATAGGTGTATTCAAAACTTTTCTTAGACTCATAGTTTGACACCACTGTTATTTTCTACTGCCCGTTACAGTTTCCCAGTAGCAGGAGATCACCAAATAGTAACTCCATTTTGAGTTTGTACGTAAGTATTGCTACTTTTGCTTTCAAAGCTATTCGATAATACAAATTTTAACTGTATGGGCGGAGCCACAACCTCTTATATAATGCTCATCCCAGTTTTCTAGTAGATGGACATTACCCAGTTTTAGTGCAGTTGCCGACAGTGAGCATACAAACTAAATTACAAAAATGTAGCCAAATCGACGGAAACCATAGGAAATATAGCATTTTTATTGATTTGTGGGTGGTAAAAGGGGGTGTGACAGTAATTTAAGCCATCTTGTACTTAAAAAAAATGTACTGCCAAAATTTCAGCTCTATCGACTCAGTAATTGTGAAGTTTCCAGCCATCACACAGACAGCGTTTTGCTTTTTGTATATATATTTTGGATAAAGATTATTGGTTATAACTTTTTATTGGTAAGAGATACTAAGATAATTTTTTATAATAAATTAATTTCTTAGCTTTCATATTTTTACAAAAATATAAAAACACAATATTGGAAAAAAAATTTTCTTCGAAAAAATCAAGGGATAGGCCTTGCTTTTTGAATCACAAAAATGGTTTTTAATTTTTGCGTAAAATTGAAATAACTTTTGTTTACAAATGTTATAACTTTTAAATAGAGTTGACAATTTGTGAATTTGAATTTAAATTAGTTTCACAACAAAAACAAATTTTGAGCCTTTTTTTGAGGAAAAATCCAAAATTTTAGACCTTTTTTGAAAAAAAAAATTTAATATACATTTACGCAACTAACGGTATTTTTGCAATAAGGTTTTCATAGTACTTTGATGAAGCTTTAAGACAAAAAAAAATTTAACAAAATGTATACAAATGCAGCGGAGATATTTGAATCGAAAGTCACAAAATTAAATTTCTGATTGTTTTTTTCTCATTATTAAGCAACGATGTTGCATTAAATATATCGTTGTAGTAAAATTGTTCATAGTTTTCAAGATATGTTCATGTTTTTGATGTCAAAATAACGGTAATTTTTTAATTTTACTAAATTTAAGAAATATTTTATATTTTGTAAATATTTTCACATGTAACCTAAGAAAACAACTAAAAATATGCGATTTTGTAAAAAATTTGTACTACAGCACCATCTGGTGTCCAAGGTGGGTCAAAAGAGATAGTGTTGAAAAGCTCATCGTACCTGAAAACTACTATATACCAATTTTTATTCTAATCGCATGAGCAATTTGGGAGTTTTAGGTGGTTTTGTAAAAAATTTGTAATAGCGCCCTCTGGTGTTCAATATAGGTCAAAAACGATAGAAGCACAACACTCAACGTATATGAAACCTACTGTATACCACTTTTCATTCTAATCGCATTAGCAGTTTATGAGTTTTAGGCAGTTTTGTAAAAAATTTGTACTATAGCGCCCTCTGGTGTTCAAGGTGGATCGAAATTGATAGCCCACAAACACGCACCGTACCAAAAAACTTCTATACACAAATTTTCATGCTAATCGGATGAGTAGTTTAGGAGTCTATTGCGGCCTTACAAACATAAGCTCCTTTTTTATATATATAGATATAGATATAGATAGGTAGATAGATAGATAGATATATAGATAGATAAAGATAAAGATATAGATATAGAAGATATAGATATCAGATTGTGTATGAGGTGATTCATGTCATTTCGTTATTAAATTATATATATATCGTAAATCGTATTCTTCGTATAAGTAATTCACGTGAACGAACTTATATGAACTTTCGTTATTATTTGTAAACATAAATTGATTGCATTCTATATGATAGAGTGCTCAGGTATATGCACAGAAATTTTTCGTTCACCGCAACTGAAAAATTAGCCAACTACACTTCGTTTGCGAGTTGTATTTGCCACAAACGAATATTCAGCTGTCAACTTAAAAATAAATCTTATATATACATATATATACCGCAAGCTATTTCGGTCATTATTATTTGTTATATTAATTATTTTTCCCTCTATGTCCGTCCGTTTTCTTATGGATTGTACTCATCGCACCTCTGTTGCTATCTCCGTTCGCGTATTAAGCAAATTACCAATTTGCTTATATACAATAGTTTGTCCATAAAGTAACTCTGAATTATAAGCGTTGTGTGTACAACAAAGGGAAAAACAAAGAAAGTTTTCAGTTGGGAAAAACAAATTTTCAATTGCTGCAATTTAAAAATCATTCGCGTATATGACAAACGAAATTAATTACCTGCAACTAAATGACGTGTTTCTCGCAACTGAACTATTATTATGACAACTGTTAAAACATTTGCAAATAACGATCCCAAGCACGACAAACGAAGTTCGTTTGCGGCAAACTAGCAATAAACGTTTTTTTCTTTGCGTGTAGCAATGTCAGTCGCACTGACCATCTCCGATTGGGCTCAAATTTTGTTCCTAGATTGGTTTATTGCTTCGAAAACCAAATCCGAAGTTATACATTTTTTTTAGCCATTTTTCAAGGCCAAAATAGGGTGTATTTTGAAACGACGTAGCTCAGTCAATTTAAATCTGATTTTCGTAACTAAGGTATTATTAGAAAGGTTATTTTTTTATTTATTTTATTGAAAATTCTTTAACACTACACATTTTATGCTATAACTTCTGAACCCTTCAAGAGCACACCTTAATTTTATATCGTTGGAAAGGTATTTTTTAAAAGTTTTATATTTTATCCATAAAAAAGAGGAGAAACCTATTCCAATGATACCTTAGTTAATAAAATGTGATTTAAATTGACTGAGCTACGTTGTTTAAAAATAGGCCCTATTTTGGCATTCGAATGGATGTGGCTCCAAAAAACTTTGTTTTTAAACTTTAAATTCCGGAATTGGTTTTCTTAACAAAAAACCAACTTAAAAACAAATTTTGAGTCAAATCGGAGATGGTCACTGATAGGTCACTGATAGGCGACTGATAGGTCACCTCAATCTGAAATGGGCGATAAGCTCTAATTTCAGCTTATGGCAATTCATGGTCTGTATCTTAAAATATTAATTATGTTTACATTTATATTAAATTAATTGTTTGGATTGCTTAAAATTAAAATTAGCTGTTGATGAATCTTGTCTTTATAGTTTTTTTTTAACATAAACTTTTTGAATGCTATCTCCAACATATTGTCGTACGAAAGTATGCTAAATAGTGTTTAGACAGCAACCGAACGGGTTTCAGGATATTGATAGCAATAAAAAGGATAGCGTAACCAAAATTATCTTCCGTAGTTCACCAATACAATGCCCTTGGATAAAAGCTCAACCCCAAATCAGCCTTCGGGGAAAAATGGCAACCACGAGACATTTTATTAAAAATATCCTTCAAGATGAGTTCAAAGCAGTATAACTCTGCACATCCTCCGCTGTTTCTCCTATCATTGAACCCACGGCTAGGGTAACCAAAGTTAGGTCCAAAATAACGATCTCCTCATGTGACTGGTGCTCAGAGCTGGAACTCATCCGAAGTTCGCGACCAGTTACGAATGATATATTTGATCGGATGATAAGTCTACCTTCACTCAAGAGACTACTTCAATGGGAAATATACTAGATACACTAGAGTACAGCATCATGGTAGATCAGGTTACGGCTTCAGGAGGCCTAAAAGCCTCCCTAAAGCAATATATCTTTTCTTATTGTCTTAAGCAGGGGAGGATCTACTTAAGGGCTTTTTGGGCTGCAGCCCAGGGCCTCGTGGATACATGATACTGTATCGCGCAGCACTGTTTGTACTGTTTTGTTTTCCACGCATTTGATTAGTTCGTCTCCGCGACAGCCTCTCATTTGATTTCTTTACCCGGCGGCCACACGTGACAGTTTTTTCATGACAATAACAATACACTCACACTTTTTCACCAATACAAGCAAGCTCTGGCAATCTGGCAGTTGTCAGCATGACATTAGGCTGGCAATAACATTGGCAATAATTTGACGTTTGTATTGAAATTGACGTTAATAATCGTGGTTGGTTGAGGGAAAATGTTGAGTTTTCATTCATCTTTAATTATGCCAAAAATTTTAGGCTAGAGATGGTTACAGCGACACAGAAAAATTATAAATATAATGAAATAACATTCATTGTCATGCTATTGCCATGCTTTTGTCAAGCCACCTACGTCACAATCGACAATTGCTTGGCTGCCGACAATGATTTGACAGAATATACGAATTCTCAATTGTCATGGCAATACTCTCTCGTGTGGCCGCAGCGTTACGAAGAGCAAAACATTGCAGAGGAGTTATAGTTATTCTGAAACCGGTTTAAAACGCACTCATGCAGCCCTTTAGTGTCTATCAAATGGAACGGGGAATTCCCTGTCACTTGTTTTCGGTCGGTGTATTTTCTCAGTATGTACAGTGTTTGCTTTATAATCGTGACGTTGTGTGAGTCTAAATAAGTCCATCAATACGCGAGCTCTTGTAGTTCTACTTCTAAAGTCTACTTCACATACGGCGAAAAACAAAAGAAATCGTTATCAAAACTTGAAAAACAAATTATTAGAAATGCAAAATATTTTCTCTCAGTGTAAGCACGATACTCTATTTGAACTCGAACATTGCAAAAACATTTATTTAGACGCCAGTTGATGGTTACAAAAAATCGTCAGAAGAAAAAACCTATTTACGTAATGCCATTGAACTTGATCTTACGTTGTTCCATTTGTTGTTGGCTCGTCTTCTTTAGTAGCTTTTTCTAACACTATCTATCTGGAAACGCAGTGCAATTTTATAAAACATCAGAGAAAAATACACAAAAAAAAAAAAAAAAAACAACTGCAACGATAAATTCTGCTGAGGGCCAGAAATAAAAACAACAAAATAAAAATACAAAATAATAAGAACAACTTAACGAAAGTCAAAGTCAGAAAAGTGGCAAAAGCAAACAAAACAAAAGTTTGCAACAAATGTTATTTGTTGCTTGCTTGGCTGGTTGAATGGTTAGTTGGTTGACTGCGTTGGTCGGTTGGTTAGTTGGTTGGTTGCATTGTTTTGGTGGCGCTCACTGTTTACAGCAGTGGCTGTATTCATCATCATCCTCCTCCACGCTACAAATTGCATTCAACTGCTGTAGGGCAGCTGAAATTAAATCGTGAATTTTGCATTTTTGTTTGTTTCTCATTATTTTTCATTTTGGAAAAACTACTCGTTGAGTGTAATTTTACACTTTTGCAATGCCATTTGCTATGCGCCATTTTTTTTTTATACTCATTATATGTATTTGTTGAATGTTAAATGTTGAAGAAAACATGTAAATGTTGCTGAATTCACTGGAAATAGCAGCAGAATGTGCAGGAAATAGATTTGGTGGGGTATCTACGGCTGCTATCTGAGGCGAGACGAGCATTTAAAGTGCAAATTTTTTTGCATGCCTGTTTTCCCCTCCCTTCTTTTTAGTTCCTCATTTCTACTAAATTTTTTCTTGTTTGCTTTATTTTTTCTCGTTGAGAGTCATTTCGTTTTGATCACTTTGGGGGAACACTTGCGCTTGCGCTATGTTAGCAGAAGCGTCATCGTCATTGTGAGTCACCATTGCGTGGCGGAAGTTAGCCTGTAATGTTGAAATTTTAATGCATATTTCTTGCACTTGCAAGAGTATAACAAGTTTCGTTAAATTCATACTTAAGTATTATGTAATTCCATAGGTAGAGTGCCTTAAGTGTCTTATATATGTTGTTGATTGTCATTAGGACGGTTCGCAACAGTCTATGCAACATTAACGTCAGGGCACCATCATCTAAACAGTTTTAATTTTTTGTTTATATTAAATTTTTTTATGGTTATATGTAATTTTCCAGCATAATTAAGGTTCTTTCCAAATACTTTTAAGTATCCCAAAGAAATTAAAGGAGCATGGATAATAAGGGCTTTCATAGTAATGGTAAAAGAATATGATTTTATTTAATTTTTTTTTTGTTATTTAACCAAATTGATTTAATCAAATTGATGCAAATTCTTGAAACACATTCATATATTAAAAACAAATATGCACGCAAAGAAATTTTTCGTTTACCACAACTTTAAAATTCACCAACTATACTTCGTTTGCGAGCTGTATTTGCCGCAAACGAATATTCAGTTGTCACAACTTAAAAATATATCTTATATATATAAACCGCAAGCTATTTCGGTTATTATTATTTATTATATTAATAATCTTTCTCATTATGTCCATCCATCTTCTTATGGATTCCACCTCTGTTGCTATCTTCGTCCGCGTATTAAGCAAACTACCAATTTTCTTATATAGTAACAATTTGTCCAAAAAGTAACTCTAAACTATAAGCGTTATGTTTATACAACGAAGGGAAAAATAAACAAAATTTTCAGTTGGGAAAAACGAAGTTTTCAATTGCTGCAATTTAAAAATCACTCGCGTTTATGACAAACGAAATTCATTTCCTGCAACTAAATGACTCGTTTCTCACAACTGAAAATTTTGTATATTTTTCGTTCAACGTTTATGACAACTGTTGAAACGTTTGTAATAAACGATTTCAAGCACGACAAACGCAGTTCGTTTGCGGCAAACTGGCGATAAACGTTTTTTTTTCTTTGCATGTGCATATTTAAATTCAGAATTTTGGCTACCTTCCTAAAATATCAAAATAAACAAGTGAGCAGTTCTACAGTTAGAGATAGTCTTATATTTATCGCGATAGAATAGTTAATAAATTGAAAATATTCCAATGAACAATATTGTCTTTTTGTATCTGCATCAAATTGATGCACAACGTACTTTTCGCTCCTAGAAATTTCCGATGGATCCGGGTTAATACAAAATTTAATACAGATCCCCAAAAGGCCTGTTTGACGTCATGGGGATGTAAAGAATTTTTCGATTTAAGTGGTTTCGAAAAGTGGTAGAAAATGGGTTAAAGGGTTTATTAACAAGAGGTATAGGGTTACAAAGGTGTATTATTTAGGAACTGGTTGCCTAGCAGTTGTCAAATCCCAGTCGGAAGGTAGGCGAACACCTCTCTAAAACAGTGGTGCTCACTACATGGTTTCCCATAGCCCGCGGGCATCGTGTGTTGTTGAGCTTTTGCACACGAAGTAACAATCGGCTCGCTGTGTTTGTACCAGTGATGTGATTTGGTGGGATTTCGGGCTCATTTCGGGATATTTGGCCTATTTGAGAACGTGTGGGATTTCAGATGCTTAGGCGGGATTTTCTACTGAATCATAATTTTTTAAAGTGTAAATTAGCAAAACTTTTTTGTAATCTTTCAAAATTTTTCGTTTAATTGCTGTTTCATTGATTCTAAATATGTAAGAAAGAGATATGTATATTCAAGAGACTTAAAATTAATGAAAATAAGATCCTCATTTAAAAACAAAAATATAAGCTCAGTCTTATTTTGATGCAACGAAAGAAATTAACGATTACTTCATACACTTACGAGAGTTTTTATAAAAAACGCAGAGTTTTACTTAAGGTATTTTTTTTTCGAAAAATTTGTTTTTTTTTATAAAATTTGTTATATTTATTGAACAACTTTATTATCTACATTATTAAACTATAAAATTATTATATTGGTAAAAAAATGTAGGGGAGGATGCCCGCCTACTAAGCACGTTTTGCTTGGAGGCTATACCTTTGGTTGAAAACATAATTTTTCAGAGCTCTTGGTTTCATTTGGAAGCTAAGTTCAATAACTAACAAGAATTTTAATCAGAATTTAAAATCACCAAAAATTATAATTTTGGAAGTCGATCTAGCAAAAGTCTCGAAATCGGCCCAGCTACTGAACACCTCAAACGAACAGTTGAAAAAATTAGAATATGAAGTAAAAATGCTAGTTTTTGAGAGTTTATAAAAAGTTTATTCTATCAATAGTTCACAATGACTCACTGAACTTTTAACAAAAGAGATTTGAATTTCTTTGATGGCTGCAGCCATCGCATCAGAATTTATATTCGTTCTTCTTTTCACTTTTTGTTAAGCGACGCCATTCTAAAATTTTATCTGAACGTGGACGAGAATCAAGAAACTATTTTACCTAATTTCAAACACCATTTTCAATCCTATAAATGACAATTTTTTTACTTGCACGATTTCTGAACATTTGTTCGGAAGGTTTTGTTCAGTAGGTGGGCGGGCACGCCATCATGATATGAAATATATTTTTCCCATTTCTCGATATTGTTCGATTGCTCGTCGAATTGTGAAAAATAAACATTCAATATAGAATGCTACTCATATTCACCTTTTTTATCGATAAGAAACACTCTGAAATTCACTAAATAGAGATGAACTATTTCTGCTCAGCTTCGTTTTATTCGAATATTTTATTTCTCAACGGCCGTGGGGCTAAAGCAGCATGCGCATTCATCTCAATGATTTATCAAAAGTGAACATTCAATGAGATGTTACTGCGACACTTTACACATTGGTGCTTCATACAGACGTCAGAACTCACAGTGTTCAGTAGTAGGTGGGCCTGTTCAGTAGGTGGGCATCCTTATTTCTTTTCAAAAATTGCATAAAAAATCGTAATTGGTATAAATATTTGGGTGGGATTTTTTGTGGGTTTTTCGTGTCATTTTGGTGGGATAAACAGGTCTAAATCGGGATGTGATCGGGATTTCTTACTAAATCAGAATCACATCACTGGTTTGTACACTGCGTAAAAGTTTGTTTTTTCTGCTGTGCTTTAAATTTCAAGTTAGTATGCTTTGAGCGTACATGTGGTGAAGGTGTTGCTCGCTGTTTTATTTATGAATATACGTAAATATATTGCAATGTTTCAGGAAAAGCATTAATACATTTCTGCTTGATTATTTCTATGTTAAAATAGCGAAAAACAACCACAAAAATAAAAAAGAAATTATTATATTGAAAATCCAACACATGCTCTAAAGCAGTGGTGCTCACTACATGGTTTCCCATAGCCCGCGGGCATCGTGTGTTGTTGAGCTTTTGCACACGAAGTAGCAATCGGCTCGCTGTGTTTGTACACTGCGTAAAAGTTTGTTTTTTCTGCTGTGCTCAGTGTTGCCAGATGGTCCGATATATCGGATTTGTTATGATTTTTAGCATTGGATACGATGATCCGATATTTGGCCAAAATTCCTCAATATGTTACGATTTTAGGAAAAAAAGATCCGACGTCCGATTTCACATATATGTATTTCTTTATGCATATGAAATCAAAAAAATTTCAAATAAAAAACATGGTGCCAATTTTGAAGCATTATTTTTAATTAAAAATCGTTGGTAGCACTTCTGATCACGAATGTCAACACAAAGAATGACAATTACATTCGCTACATTGCTTTTAAAACTTATCTTTGTGTTTGAATTATTTACTGTTATATTTGTGCTAAACTGTGTCGTGGATGAAAATAAATCTCTTGTTTGGATATGGATAGGTTTCTGATTAAAAAGGTGAAAAAACTAGTTAATTATTGTTGCAAAATAAATGCACGAGTTTAATAATAATTTCTACTACTCTGTTAAGGTAAAAGTAGTTTGTACCTCAAATTCTGCAGAGCAAATTCTCTAATTTTGTATGTTTGTAGTATTACATTGCTTAAAGAAATGGATTATGTAGAAAATGTAATTTACTTAAATAAATAAACTTTAAATGTGGATCATACATCTATATTGTATTTTATTTGTCTTCCTTCCGACAAACGCGACGAAAATCCGACGGGCTGAAAGCAAAAGTTACGATGCGAAATTTTTTTTTCCTGGCAACACTGGCTGTGCTTTAAATTTTAAGTCAGTATGCTTCGAGCGTTCATGTGGTGAGGGTGTTGCTCTGTTTTATTTATGAATATACGTAAATATATTGCAGTGTTTCAGGAAAAGCATTAATATATTTTTGCTTGATGTTTTCTATGTTAAAATAGCAAAAAACAAACACAAAAATAAAAAATAAATGATTATATTGAAAATCAAACACTCGACAAGAGTTCCTTGCACCAAATGTTGTGAGAGCTTTTAACAACTTCTTGTTTCAGTGTAAAGCTGTGCACTCGTAAAGCTCTCTTTGTTGTTGTTGTTTGAACCTTTTGTCGATCACCACTAAAAAAGCGATATATCTCTCTTATTGTCTCAAGTATTGGAAAAAGACACTAATACCTTAGAAATGAACAGATGGCAGCTGTAAAGCGATGTGTTGGAAAGAAAATGTGAAAAATGTAAAAGTAACAAACAAAACAAAACGAAACAGCTTTTCGCGAAATCACCTTGTAACTGTAGTTAATGTTGTATTGTTTTACTTGTCATTCATTTATGCTGAAGTGAACACGTGCTTTATTAACCGAAAAAAGTTAAATTTTGTGTTAAAATAATTTAAATATATATCCATATCGACATCGATATCCATATCCTTTCTTCAATGCCAAAAGAAGGTACTCGGATTCTTGACTAAACACTTATTTCGTGCTCGAACGGATTAATACCCGTTACGTAGCAGCTCCATACAAAAAAAGATACTGCATTTGAAAGTGAAGAAGTATGATCGCCGAGTCTCAAAGATGTGCCAAGAAGCTATCTTGAGATGACCGCTTTTCCTACTGGGATGTTGAGATTTTACATTTATAAAGGTGGAAAGATCACCATGTAATGTTACACATTGCAAAAGTCACAGAATTTGTTTAATTTTATTTCGAAAAATTGCGTTCAATCGAAGCTACGATGAGCGAAATAAAAGCAAATTCTGAGACTGTCTCAGTGCAAGATGTAGGAAGACACCGAAATGACGTTCGATCGCAAATATCGACACACTGCAGACAAGAGTAAAAAACGCCTCATGCACCTCAAATCTTCAACGTTCAATCAAGAAGAACGAAACATTTGTCACTACATGTGTACAAGATCCATCTGACTTGTAGTCGGCGATTCATCAGCAGCGCCGTGTGTTCCCTGATTGTTTCTTAGAAAAAATTAATGGTAATGTTGATTTCTGAAAAAAAAAAAATCGTGTTTTCTGACGAATCTCATTTTGTCATTGACGGATACGCAAAATTGCCTCATTTGGGGATCCAAAAACCCGCTAGTGACTACTACAAGCTAAAAACACACGTACAACCAAATTTAAAATTGGTGAACGAATATCTTACGGTCATTATAGACATAATTATTTAAAAGCTTTACATGGCGTTATTTACTTTCTGGATTATGCCATTGTTTGCTGGGAGGTGACGACCAACCAGAGAATTTATTTTCAAAATATTTTCTGTGCGATGGGATTTGAACTCAAGATCACTCGATTCGTAAAATAGTCATATAACGGCTTACGTAAAATAAGTGTTAAGGCATGTCTAATAAAACGAAACAAAATTGTCATATTCTACATATATATCTCGATAGACCCGAAATAAGCGATAACACGATAAGTTGGGGCGTTTAATTGTTACAATGAAGCCCTGACGTTACCACAATGCCACAAAATTCTACTCTGTAAGAATTGTATGTAAGTAAATTTTAACAGCCGCTGTAATGTCACAGCCGCGTCGATTATGTTCAGGCTATAAGCGAGTATGATCACATAACTTTAAAAAACACAAACGATTTATCACACAGATAAATAAACAAAAGATATATTATTGCAAGAAAGCAACAGTAGAATATAAAATCTTGATTACAATTTGTGATCCATTTTAATTATTATTTTTCATGAATACCCATATTAATACGATTTCGTTCTGTTAAATTTTTAATGTGAACCTTTTATTTTTTATATTGAAACAAATTTGAGCTTTAAACCAAATATTATGACAACAAGAAAACATGAAGACAATGAAGGCAACAACCAACAACGGCTCTGTATAGAGCAAATCACACAGCAGACTAGACAGACTGTTGCGTTGGCCGCTACACCAACTCTCATTAGTAGTCTTGCATGACTTTTCACTGTGATCCACTCAAGCTACTTAGATGCTACTTACACTGCCAATATGACGAGAAAGTTACCCGGAAGTTTGACAGAGAGAACGCTTTTACATTAGGAACTGAGTTTTTATCTACATATGATGCACCCTGTGTCAAGGTTAACCTTGGTCGTGTTATACTTTTAGGCAAAGCCTTAACACATGTGCATCTTCGAAATTCGATCAGAGTTTTTTACTGCTATCAGAGCATGTTGAGGTTGTGTTACTTTATTGTTATTCTTCTTGTTCTTGTTGTTATTTTGATTTGTTTTGAAAGAAAATTAAAAGGAAAGTTTTATTAGGTACATGCGGGCTAATTCATCCGTTCAAGGCCGCCATGTAGAACTGTTCAATTTATTGTAAAGAAACATGGTAAAGCTCTGAAATGGTCTTGGGCTGAAATAGAAAAATTACAACAAAATAAATCGTAATAAAATCGAGCCTATTTGACCTTACATAAGAAATATCAAGCACGCAAAGAAATACAAATATTAAAAGCAAATAGAACTTAACGAAAATAGCAAAGTAGCCAATGTTGAACATGCATGTAACACAGCTAGTCATGTTTTATTAGAAACAAGCAACAACAACAGCAACAAATTGAAAACGTGCAAAACTGCATGCGCTAATTGGCAGTATAAATAAATCTTCGTTAAGTTTTTTTTTAAACAATTTTGAATAAATTTATTTTTACTGTAGTAGTAACTCATAAAAGTGTTTATTACGAAGTATGTAATTGAAATCGAACAATTTATATGCAGATTTGTTTAACCGATACTACTTGGAAAGCATGACAAATTGACAAATACGTAAAACTTAACACAACGAAGCTAGTTTGCATGACAACGCAAACAAAAAAAAAAAGGAAAAAACATCCATTTAACGACTTAATTAAGAAAATTATGCATCTAATATTAATAGGCAATCATAAAAATGGCAATTAAATGACAATAATAGCAATTGAAAAACTTAACGAAACAACTATTATATGCTGAATATTGCGCCGCTGCAGCAATTGGAAACACCTATTCAATTAGAGGTGTCATCATTTAAAGCATAAACTTGGTTAAGAAATTGTTAACGCATATTATGCAGAGCTGCCAACACCGCCCTAACTATTAAGAGGTTATTAATTGCTTTGGCAACCTTGAAGAGTGCTGCCAACCAACAACTACTTTTGGTCATATTGCATGCAGACTTGCTGCTAAGTAAAAATAACATTATTTATTAACTTTTTGCTGTGTTAGACGCAGTTACATGTTTCGTTAAGTTTTCTTCACACTTCATTGCGTGCTTTTGAGGTAATATTTATGTGAGTCTGCAGTGAGGAAACATATTTCTACTGCTACCAACAAGCTTTAACCAGCTTTTAACAAGCTGTAAATAAATAATTAATTACTGTGGCCCAAAAACATGGTCAAAGTTGGCAGAAGGTAGCAAATTAAATTTAGCTTAATTTACGGTTTTATGCACTTAGGCCAAAGTTCACAACAGATATAATAAATTATGAACTGAGTTTATTACAAAGCTTTTTTTTCTTTTTGTTTTAAGCTTATTAGCATATGTAAAAACTTAACGATTGTAGTTGAGAGTGCAAAGCTCTTGCAATAAATGACCAGAATGCAATTAAACTTGGCTCTAGTTGTCAACTGAAGTTTATTACTTAAAATATTCACTCATAAAACTCTTTTGGATGCATACTTAACGAAGGTTAGCTGTTCTTCTATTGACAATAAAAAAAGAAAAAATTTTAATTTAACAGATGAAAGAATTTTTTAATCCTTTTAAGCAATTTATTTTAAAGAAAACTACCTGCATTTAAAAAAAAATATTTTTTAAATTATTTTTTAACGAAATTTAAAAAATTCTTTTTTAACGAAAGCCAAAAGATGTGTTCAGTTCGTTTTAAAGTACTCAAGACTTTAATTTTGTAGCATAAATAATTTTTTGTTTTATTAAATGAAACTTGTTTTACTTAAAAATAGCTGACTTAACGAAAGTTTTAAATTAAGGCAAATAGTTAAACTCACAAAATAACAAAATCATATTAAATCTTTTAGTTTTTTATCTACAGTCTTAGATATAATGTGTGACATAAAACTTGACGAAGCTCTTAAAGCATAAATATCAAGCACCTTTTCAAAAATCAAGGTCATTACAAAATTACAAACTTGGTTGAGAAAATAAATATCATAAATATGAAATGTTTTTTTATATATTTTTAATTAAAACGGTTATTTCAAATAAAATCTTTGATTAACCAACTTAACGAAAGTTCAAACTTTGATGTAAATACTCAGTATGATGAGAGGATCGACAAAATTTGGAAAATTCTTCGGAATAGAGAATATATCGTGGCTTTAAAAAAAATTAACGAAACTTAACGAAACTTTTATTGTGCGTCAATACTGTATAAACTTCTCCAAATTTAGAAAAACGGTGATTTTTATACCCCCACGTTTAAAAAACGTAAATGGGGGTATATTAATTTTGTCACTCCGTTTGTAACGCCCATAAGGAGGCGTGGCATGTATAGAAAAGTATATATATTATTGATCAGCATCACCACCCGAGTCGATTTAGCCATGTCCGTCTGTCCGTCTGTGATCACGATTGCAGCCGTATTTTTAAAGCTTTCATCACGAAATTCAATATTTAAGCTTTTATCTAAAAAATAAAGGCCAAGTTCGAAAATGAGCCTACCTCCCATACAAAGTCCTTTTCTCAAAACTGTAAAATCTCTTAGAATTCCACAAAAATTAATATATGGTCTTGTAATTTTGCGTATGAGCTTTGATATTTAAAATACACTCTGAATATGAAATTCAACCAAATCGGATGAAAACCACGCCTACCTCCCATACAAAGTGACTTTATCAAAAAGGTAAAATCTCTTTAAATCCCACAAAAAATAGTGTATCGACTTGAAATTTTGCATATGAACTTTTATATATAACATGTATCTGTGTATGAAATTCAACCATATCGAGTGAAAACCACACCCACCTCCCATACAAAGTGATATGTAAAAAAACAAAAGCGAATATTTTCTGTTAAAAATATGACGAAAATGTTTTTAAAAATAAACATTTTATTGACTGCTTAAGATTTTGAATATACTTCGGTTCGGACGTGGGGGTATTTTAACTTCGGCCCAGTAGAAGATCATTTCTTACTAGTTTTAGACAAAAATTGTTTTTCAACATTGGATACAGGCACTGATTTACTTAACGAACTTACTCTTTTCGTTTATGAAAGTTTTGTACCAAGGAAGTCAGGTGTAACATATATTCAGTCAAAGCTGCTATATTCGACATGGGGAGGTTGGCAAAGAGTGAGTATTTTAAGAAAAACAAATGATATTCTGAAGGTGGCGGAAAGCTTCATTAAAAAGAAATTTTGAATGTGAGACAAGTGTTATGCTTTCACCTCAGTCAATACAAGTTTTTAACCCTTTCGGCCCCAAGGTTGCCCGGGGACAACTTCTGACTTTGTAGCTCTGTTTCTAGTTCTACGTACTCAGCTTATTTAGGTCAAAAACTGAGCCTCAACGAAGTTTAGAATGTTTGACATAACCAGGGCAACGAATTTGGGGCAGAAAGGGTTAAGCAATCTAAACCACAAAATTTTTCTCTACCAACCACAATGGTGTTATATTGATAAAATTTCAAGTTCTGTTGATTAGAAATGAGGAGAGAAATAAACAAAGGTTAAATCGTAGGTTGGACCATGGCTTGGCCACGATTCGAACCCAAGATCCCTGGATCAAGCGTACTACTACTCATATACCCATGCCGACAAAAGTTTCTTTTGAAACGAAACTTTCATTACAAAAATATTTTTTAAATGCTACCAAAGGACCCCGCCCGTTTTGTATGGGAAGTGGCCCTTGGTGAAATTTTCTGAAATTGATATATGTTATTCTATTCGAGCTCCTGATCAAAAGTCTCAATGGGCACAAAGTCGAATAATGGACAGATTTCGAGATATCAGATGTAGAAAGTGAGGTATGCCGGGCCTCCACTGTAGAAATGGTTGGCTCTAGAATGACTCCTGGCTTTATGTTTGGCTATTTTAAGTGTGAATATATTTTACAAAAACTTAACGAAAATTTAACATAAAAAATTTGACCAACTTTCTGTAATACAAAATTATCTGTAGTTCATCAATTCTCTATAACATAAAATTAATTGTTACTTTCTGCAACTTAACGAAAACCGAACTTCTGCTTAACCATTTTGGAAATGAAAGAGTCTACAATTTTATACAAGAAACATCTATAGTATTTCTTTAAATAATAACTTTACAATCACTTAACGAAGTTTTTAACGAAAACAATGTTCAAATGTTAAAAAGTTTTTAAATCTCTATAAGATATCGCTACTTAGCATTTTTTTTTTTTCAATTTAACGAAAGTTAATCCTTAAGAGCAATTGAAATAAAGCTCATAGAGTTAACTTTTACAAAAGAAAATTCTTAAATCTCTTTCTTTCAATAACTTTAAAAAATAACTGATAACTGCCGACAGTTTTTAATAATTAAAATACCAAATGAAACATATCGAATGTGTGTTCACTTATAAAAATATTTATAAATCAGTTGAAATTTTTCAAAAGTAGAGTTATCTGACAAATTTTAAGTTTTAACTGCGTTTCGAGTTCCAAACAGACAATCACTAACTTGACGAAAGTGAATGCTTAACATTTACCATATTTATGGAAAAATATTAAACGCTTACCGTTAATTTATAACTTAAGTTCACTTAACGAAACTTTTTTTAAACTGAAACTTTAACATTTTAAATAATATTTTTCAGTAATGAATGTTCCAGTTTTAATTTTTAAGTCATTTATTATAACAAAACAGTGTTAATCATGTGAAAACATATGAATTGTGGAACTTAACGAATTAATAATTTGTGTTTTCCATTCGCTTGCCATATTTCATAGAGAATATTGAAGCAGTTGTTTAACATTTTTGCAAACTGACATTAAAAATAACTTAACGAAATTTTTTTTCTCTGAACTTCTTACAGCTCTGATAACTTTATGATATTAATATTAATTTAGAAAGTTCAACGGTGTAGCTAATATTATTTTGAACTTCTAATTTTAGAAAAAGAAAAAACTTAACGAATCTAGTGATAATCAGATGAAAACATATGAATTGTGGAACTTAACGTATTAAAAAATTTTTTTTTCCATTCGTTTGTCATATTTCATAGAGAATATTGTAGTAGTTTTATGCAAATTTTGCAAACTAACATTAAAAATGAATTAATGAACATTTTAAATACTATTTTAGTAATGAATGTTCTAGCAGAGCCGGTTAAAATTATATTCATCTGTTATCGCAAAATAGTGTTTATCACTTGAAAATTGATGAATTGTGGAACTTAACGAGTTTATAATTTGTGTTTTCCATTCGTTTGCCATATTTCTTAGAGAATATTGTAGCAGTTTTATGAAAATTTTTTAAAACCGACATTAAATATAACTTAACGAAACTTTTTTCTCTAAACTTCCCTCAGCTCTGATAACTTTATGACATTAATATTAAATAAAAAATGTCAACGGTGTAAATATTATTATTTCGACATCCTAATTTTAGGAAAAAAATTACTTAACGAAACTTTAAGTTCTCACTTTTTAAATAAATTTTCCAGGAAAATGTTTCTAAGTACCTAATAAATGCCAAAATGTTTTGACATACCCAAAATAAATTGTCGCATTATAAAAAAAAACTTAACGAAACTTGCAGTTTTTTGCATTCAAATTAATGTTATGCTTATTTCTTAGAGAATATTGTAGCAGTTTTATGAAAACTTTTTAAAACCGACATTAAATATAACTTAACGAAACTTTTTTTCTCTAAACTTCCCTCAGCTCTGATAACTTAATGACATTAATATTAATTAAAAAATGTTAGCGGTGTAAATATTACTATTTTGACCTCCAAATTTTAGGAAAAAAATAACTTAACGAAACTTTAAGTCCACACTTTTTAAATAAATTTTCCAAGAAAATGTTTCTGAGTACCTGATAAATGCCAAATTGTTTCGACATACCCAAAATAAAACGTCCATTATAAAAACAAAAAAAAAATTACGAAACTTGCACTTTTTTGCATTCAAATTGATGTTATGCTTATTTCTTAGAGAATATTGTAACAGTTTTATAAAAACTTTTTAAAACCGACTTTAAACATAACTTAACGAAACTTTTTTTCTCTTAACTCATAAAGCTCTGATAACTTTATGACATCTATATCTATACTATTATATAAAAGGGTTCTCTCGGATTTTTATCGTTCAATCACGAGGTAACAGCTGAACCGATTTTAATAAATCTTTCACTATTCAACTGCTATTATAAGCGACCCTGCTACTGGGTACTACGTTTTTGGTAAAACTTTGTATATAATGATTTAAGAATTTATGCATTTTAATCCATGCTGCCATTGTATAAGCAGCACAAAATAACATCAAACAATAGCTTAAGCTCTTTGTTAAGAGAGAGAGAGAACTGAAAGTCTTCAACTCACCGCGTTGCCATCTTAAGATAGTTGCACTCAGTTAATTTCTGCTGTAGTGTTGCCATAAGGTCAATATATCGTATTTATTTTGATTTTACTAAAACTCCTTTCATTTCAATAAGAAGCCACTCTTTTTATTTCAATAAGATACAATCTCAAATTAAATAAAATGAATTAAACATATTTGATTCTTGAGTCTTTATTTAAAATATGTTTTCATATCATATTTATGCTCCCAAGTAACGCTGGGAACGGGTATGCTAGTTAATAATAATTTAGAAATGCTAATAGTGTAAATATTATTATTTTTACCTCCAAATTTTAGGAAAAAATAACTTAACGAAACTTTAAGTCCTGACTTTTTAAATAAAATTTTCCAAGAAAATGTTTCTGAGTACCTGATAAATGCCAAATTGTTTCAACATACCCAAAATAAGACGTCCATTATAAAAAAAAAACTTAACGAAACTTGCACTTTTTTGCATTCAAATTTATGTTATGCTTAAAAGAGCGTGTTTTTAACTAAATTGTTCATAAATTTATGAAAATAGCATGCATTAAATGCTTCACCAACACAAACTCACACTCTCACACCTACGCCCACTTGTTCATCTTAACCTCCAGTTGAATAACATGTACAAAACATAAACATCATCAGCAACATTGTTAAAACAAGCGCTGCAGATGTCGTTAAAAATTGTAAAAGTCAAGTGCTACTCATGCAGCGCATTGTGGGCGGAGGATTGCACACACAGCATGCAAAGGCATAAATCATTAAAAGGACATAAAAGGTCAGTGAGCAGAAATGTGAAATGTGTGACAAGTGGTAGCTCTGTGTTTGTTGGTGTCATCCACTGTATGCTGTATGAAAGATTTTTTTGAAAAACAAATTCTCAAAACATGATAATTTTATTTTTAGAAAAATTATACAACACAATCGTACATGCCTGCATAAAAACAGGTTGTGACCTTTTGATGCTGTTCGTAAAAAAATAACATAAATATGTGTAGCTTATTAATTTATTACCCAGGAGTAAGGAGTTCATTATTAAAAAAAAACAACAACGAAAATTTTTTATATACATACGTATGATATATGTATGTAGGTTCGTTCGGGCTGTACCGGAACTGACACATACATAGAGTAGAATTATACAGTAATTATAAATAGTATACAGTAACTTTTTGTGCATCAGAAATTTTGATATTTTTCAAATCTTTTGTATAAATGTTGAATTAAAAAAACAAAAACAAATAAATTCAAATAACTTTTCACACTCTCGACATTGTACCTACGATATGATACCTACTTACGAAATTTTCCAAATTGTGTAAAAATTTTGTTCAAACTTAAAAGTTTGCTGTGGGAAATATGTATAAGCAGTTTATTATCGAAATATTTACCAAACCTAAAACGGAATACTTTTTTCGATAAAAGTAATTGATACAGTTTTAATAAATAGGTTAAAATCCGTTTGTTAAAACTTATTTCTTATCAAAATTTCTCAAGTAATTGTAATAGAGCTTTGATAAGAAGGCGCCATGTCTAAAGATTTCTAAATTCAACTTGTACAACGTTAATTTGTGCTTGAACTACATATTTTACTATCACGATTTGAATATAAGAACTTAATCAAGAATTTCAGTTTTTGTTGCGTAAAAGATTTATTAATTGATTTAGTTTGCTTGAAGCAATAGTTGTATGGTTGTAAAGGCGTATTGATTAACACCTAGTCTCTTAGCAATTTTGAAAGTTTTAAGCAGTTCATACATATTTTTCTTTTGTATGCTTATTACTCTATTAAAATTTCAAATGACATCCAAACAATAATTAGTTTTATTCAAAAAATAAACTCTATACCTCTTGTTGATACACCATATATATTGATGGTTGAGCGCACAATTATGATAGGTGCACTTTCGAACTAATTGCACTTTTAAAGATACGTGTTAAAAAGTAAGAAAATAACGGGAATTTTTATTTTATTCACAAAAGCTTTATTAATTCATCTGCATTATTGTTATCCCCTTCACAGTATTCTCCATTAGATATCGTGCACTTATGCCAGCACTTCTTCCAATCCCCATAATACTTCTGGAACTCATTCCTTGGGATAGCCTTGAGGTCACAGCGTTCACATTTACAGCCCTATTCTGCTTGTTAACTTAACAAGGAATTGTTAAGGAGCTCTTGTTAATGTTCTTGATATGTAATGTAAATGTTCGTATTCTAGCAAATCATTTACAATTTGAAAGCTCTCAAAAGCTATTGAAGTTCACCACGCATGATGAAAATGTAAATGCCTTAGATATAAAGCGTCAGCTGTTTTTATATTGCTCTTTTCTTGCTTATTTTGATTGCTTATGTTTGTTTTTCTAAAAGTAAGATGGAAAATGTTAAGAAATAAATAATTTACTAATTGTTTTCAATTGTTTTAAGTTTCAAAATGAATTTTTTTAACAGCCAAGCAATTTTCGAGTGTTTTGCAGTCTTTAAAATTTATTTTTTCTTTGATCAATGTGATCAGTATCAATGCTAAAAAGAAGTAAAAAGTAAGAATTCATCCATTTTTTTTTATTTTATTTTATTTACACAGCATTTGTTTGACTTAATACTGAACTATCTTTCGTTGTTAAGTTGTTTTCTGTCATTAACAAAATAGCAAAGAAAGGAGCTTTCAAATTATCACCAGAATACGAAACCTTAACAATTTGTTAAAACATATTAACTATTTTGTTAATGTGGTGAGCTTAGTTAAGCTGCCAGAATAGGGCTGTTAATCCCATATATGCTTGCAAAGCAAAGGCCCTTCAAGGTTCTTTTGATTTTTTGAAACAGAAAAAAGTTACACGGGAACAAGTCTGAAGAATATGGAAGCTGGGGCATGATTACAGTCTTTTTATTTGCCAAAAACTCACGAACAATCATTGAAAAGTTAGCAGGTGCATTATCGAAATACCAAAACCAATTGTCCTTCCACAAATCCAGACGTTTTCTTCGCGTCATGCTTCATGCTAAAGACGTTGAACTCGTAGGTAGTATTCCTTATTGATTATTGACTGTTAAAACTTGTGGTGAACTATGACATTAAAATTTAAAAAACATCGTGAGCATAAACCTAATATATGAAAATGTCGACCAAATTTGTCGATATTTTTCGGTCTTTGCAATTCAGAATGCCTCCATGTTTCACCACTAATCGTATATTTCATCACTAATCCCAAATTTCGTTACCTGTTATGATACGTTTTAAAAATTCTGTTTCGTTGACTTTTTTCTACTTTTTCACTTCATACAGCGACTCCTGAGCAATTTCCATTAGCTGGTATTTTTGGTCAAAATTCAACACTTTTGGAATAAATATCGCTTCAAACGTTTCATACCCAAAACATCCGAAAAAATTGCATAACCCATGAGCCAATTGATATACCAACATCATAAGCAACTTTACTTATTGTGATTCGGCGATCATACATAAACAATTCTTTAATTTTTTTTACGTTTTTCATCGGTTTTTTTATGTAACCTATGTAACGGCCATCTTGAAGATCATCAGTAAGAATCAAACAGATCAACAAATACTTAAGTAAATCAACATTCTACGATCTGTACTTTAAGCACACCAAAAGCTCAAAGTGTGACATCGTTTGCTGATCGCAATCAACCACCCTACTTAACATACTTAAATCAAAATTCTACGATTTGTTCTTTAAAGCTGGATTCACTGATCACCTTCAGCATGTTTTTCAAGTTTTTTTATATGGATTTTATGCGCTCTATTTTTTTCCACACTCAATGAGAGAGTAACAAAAACTTGCTGCATCTCTTGAACTTGATTAACTTTATTTTAATTTTCTTGCTGAATGTTTTTGAGCGGAACTGCCAGAATGAAGTTTGTCAAGTTGAAATAGGCATATTTTATTTTTCATGTCTGTAAAATAAAGGAACATTGCATCTGGCAATGCTGAATGACAATAAAAAAACCACAAACTTGCAGAATGTTTTACATGTCAGTGAACCAAAATTGCCACATTCTCTTGTTGAGAGCAATAGAGCTTTCGCAAAAAACATGCTGAAGGTGATCAGTGAATCCAGCTTAAGCACACCAAAAGCTCAAAGTGACATCGTTTGCTGATCGCAATCAACCACCCTCAGAAAATAATATATTTAATTCTACGACAAAAAACGTAAACGTACATATTAATAACAACAACAACACAAGCAGCTTCTGAGAAATATTTGTAAAACGATTCGCTTCAACAAACGACACGATGTTGCTTTCGCGACTTCGGCACAAGCGAACCTATGTTGCCAGAGAAGCACGATAATAGTACTTATGGTATTTTTCAACGATTGTGGGATGTGGGAATTCTCATGGTATTTTGTGGTAAAAATGTCTCGCGTGGGGAAAAAAAAATACCACATGTGAGATATTTACCACGTGTGGGAAAAAAATACCTCAAATTACCAAAAGAAAATTTGAGGGATTTTGTGGTAATTTGAGGTATTGTGGTATTTTATGGTAATTTGAGGTATTTTGTGTGTGAGAAAAAGATAATTTTGGTGGTAATTTCATCTGGCGACACTGAAGCAAACGCAACAACCATAGCAACAACATAAGTAGCTACTGAAGCATTTTTCATACAAAAATTAGAGATTTTTCTTCTAAGATTTTACCATTTCGTGACTTTATTAAAGAAGTGACAAAATCCTCAGTTACAAGCCACATAAATGGCATATATTTTACCTTTCTACGATGAATATTAAAGGCTGTATGTACACGCCAAAAAGTTGACAGAAACGCTACATGCAATCGAAAAAATTTTTGAAAACGACTCTATACAAACCACGCTGTAAGACGTAATTCTACATCAAAAGTTCAACTTATAATTCAGGTAATTCTTCACCAAATGACCAAATTCTGAAATGACCTTCACCAAACAATGTGAAGTGATTTTTCCGATAAAATTACAATTGACATATCACGGTCCGTTTGAAAATGTAAATGTAAATGTTTAAATGTTAACAAATATATGTGCAAAATTTGAAAATTATATCTATTTTCCTTCTTTGAAAAAAAAAATTCCGAAAAAAAAATTTTTTTTAAATTTGTAACCTATATGCCCCCTTAAAACGTGTTTTTTTTCTTTACTTTACAATAAAAAATGTCAAGGTTATTAACTTAGAAAAAGCAAATCGCCACTAATTTTAATCAATTTTTAGTAAATGTCCATAAAAATTTGCAACATTTGCCTGTTTTGGTAGTTTTTTTAAATTATTTTGAAAATTCATAAAAATTTTTTATTTTACTTTTTTTCAAAAATTCTAAAAATCAGAAAAGGATGATAGTTTTTTCTTTTAAACGTGTTTTTCTATTTAAATTTTCGAAAAAAAAGTGCCTTAAAAGAATTTTTTTCAGCATAAAAAACACATTGGATACCACCTTGCAAATTAAAAAAAAATTAGACACCTGATACATGATGTCGTGCCTACATTCTAAATTTTTTAAACAAATATATTTTCAGACTCAACTTAATAGGAGTATTATCTGTCGAATGATACCAAATTTTTAAAATTCCGAAGTTTTATTTTTAATTATTTTTACTGCACAAAACAGTGTGTTACGTCTACCACGGGGTGTATAAGCACGAGGTTTAGGGTTGCAAAGGCGTATTACTTAACAGCTGATTGCTTGGCAGCTCTGAAAGATAAAGTACGTCAAACATAAACTCCAGGTGTCTGCTTTATAATTCAATAAAAATTTAAGAGAGATCAAAAAAATTGTTCGTTTTAACCAAAGAACACTACCTACGCTTCTTGTTGATACACTCTATAAATGGCATGCAATTTTTTTTTTTTTTCTTCTTGATATTTTTACTTTATACATGAGTTTGGTAAAGAATTTTAATTGCATTTAACTTTGCGATAAAGTTCTTGACTCTCAAACAACTTTCCTAATTAAATATAAATTTAATTAACTTAAATCACGTAAGCGATAAAATGTAAACATACTAAGTGTTGATAAGCAAGTAGCAGCAGCACGTTGCTAACGCAAATTTATGGCAACACTTTTACTAGCAACCGAATGCATTGTCGGCTTGTCTGTGCTTTGTTTGAGAATTTTCACCAGAGAAAGTTGGTAAAATTAATTTATTTTCATTATTTTAAAGAAACCATAGAGATATTTAATATAATAAGAATATTTTAAACATGTAGTTTAAGCAGAGGGTTTGAGGCTTTGCTAAGTTGTGTTAAAGCTCTTGGGTAATTTCGTCATTATTTTCATTTTATTTCACCCAGGAATTTCTTAAAATTCTTATTTCTTAGAGTTTAATGAAGCAATTGAAAAGCAAATTTGCAGTAATTAACCGTCAGAAATGGTTTAATCACCAACTTTAAATGAACAGCAAATTATATCAAAGCTCATATTATAATTATCACATTTTTCAAATAATTTTCTCATGCTGCAGACAGCCGACCCAAGGTCTTATATTTTCTTTTTTGTTGTTGCTGATTTTTTTATTCACGCAGACACATTATTTGCTTTTTTTTTTCTTTTCTTTTCTTCTACCCACGCACATTAATGACACTATAAAGTGCCGTCATCTTTGGGTGTAATCAAATTTTATGTACGACGACTTACGTGATGCGACAACAAATTTGTTAAGTTTCTTAACATTTTTGATATATCCAACAACTAGTGCTCAACCCCTTGACCCCGCTACATGGAGCCTTTTGGCACGAGAAGTTTAGTCAAAGTGGCGGATGGGTATTAAAACCTAGTCAAAGTAGCACTTTGTGGCTGACCATTATTTTTGCTGTGTGCGTGAGCTTCATGTTAATTGTGTTATGTCTAGAGATTTTGATAATCATAATTAAATTAAAATAATGGCAATGGTGCTGGAAATATATGACAATTTGCGCCGATGATGGAGAGGGTGATAAAAAAAAAAAAAATATGGAATCAGTCATTATGTCTATTAATTACAGTCAATGGAAGAGGTTTCATTGAGAAGTTTTGATCGGTAACACATGTAAAAACAATAAGTTAACCATGGTAGGTTACATGGTTAACGCAGCGCTGTGTTGCGCTATTAAGTTGATGTACTGAACTGCGATACTGCGCTGGTGCTCTTGTTTTAATAAAATTAACATTATTGAAAACTAGTAAAAATTATGATCTTCGACTGGGCCGAAGTTAAAATACCCCCACGTCCGAACCGAAGTACATATATTCAAAGTCTTAAGCCGTCAATAAAATGTTTATTTGTAAAAACATTTCGTTATACATATCTTAACAGAAAATATTAGCTTTCATTTTTTTATAAAATCACTTTGTATGGGAGGTGGGTGTGTTTTTCACTCGATTTGGTGGAATTTTATACACAAAGTGCATGTTATATATCAAAGTTAATATGCAAAATTTCAAGTCCATATATATTTTTTTTTTGTGGAATTTAAAGAGATTTTACCTTTTTGATAAAGTCACTTTGTATGGTTTGTATGGCGGTTTTCATCCGATTTGGTTGAATTTAATATTTGGCTCATTGGCTCATTTTCGAACTTGACCTTTTTTTTTAGATAAAAGCTGAAATATTGAATTTCGTGATGATAGCTTGAAAATTACGGCTGTAATCGTGATCACAGACGGACAGACAGACGGACATTGCTAAATTGACTCGGATGATGATGCTGATCAATAATATATAGACTTTTCTATACCTACCACGCCTTCTAATGGGCGTTACAAACGGAGTAACAAAATTAATATACCCCCATTAACGTTTTTTAAACGTGGGGGTATAAAAATAAAGGGGGGGGATGGCGGCTAAAGCCTGATCAACCCGTATATAAATCCGCCTGTAAAACCCGTATATAAATCCTGTACACTGTGGTTACAACAAAATTTCTACTTCGAATAATGATTCGTTTTCTATATCCGCATTGGAAGCCCGGGGGGAACTGGCTACTCAAATGATCAATACGGTCACCAACCGCGAAGTTGTAAGACCGGTACCTAAGAGATTTAAACTTGCGGATATTACTTCCTTGTCCGATAATTCTGCAAAAGTGAAACGGGGTGTAAGGATGTATTTTCTGCTGAAAACAACACAAAGGCCATCGAATAATTACTATTTGTGCCTTTTGCAAAAAACCATTCTGCTTCGCCAATAATCGAAATAACTTCAAATTTCATCATAAGAAAATGAAAATTCAATGCATTGATCAATTTATTTTTATTTCAAATAAATCAACTTTTCAACAAAATTAAATATGTCTTAGATTTTGACCGTTGACGACCATTGGGACATATAGGTCCCATCAGATTTGGTGGTCGCGTGGATAGCCCGAGTGGACTATCTTTTTTTGCTATTTTTTGTTAAAAAGTGGATTCTGTCCCGCAACTTCCCCAAACATGTATTACCTATAGCTCCTCCTACCCTCAAAATATTGCAGTAAGAAGAAGGGGGAGAAAAAGTAAAGATTTTTCGACTTTGGGATGGGCTGGTAGGCAAAGGGATGAATCCACCCTTGAAAATTTAATACTTTCTGGAAGCCCCATTCATTCCTTGTTGAATGATATCTTGTTAAGAAGAATCGTTTGCATAGTTTTTCCAGGAAAAATTCGAAAGTTAAAGTGCCGCCGGTGTCGCAATGGTCGTCGAAGGGTTAAAGGAACAGTAAACATATAATTTATTCCACTAAATGGTAAATAAATTGAATTGTTACCGTTTCTACTGCTAGAAATAAGTTCTGGAGAATCGAATACACCGCTTATGAGTTGGGGAAAATAGACGATATCTGCGAACTTTCTTCGCTCAATTCTTTTTTCTCGAAAAGATCAGAGCTTAAACGGAGAGAAATAATATTCTCATATTAGGCAAATATTCACTTTTGCATGGTCAAATAAAATGAAAATAAAGACTCATTTCCTCAAATCAAGCACAAAAAACTAAAATTTAGAAAAATAAACTTATAATCAGCATTTCCAAAATTGAGTAAAACAAATGATTGCTTGAAACAAGAAAAAATACTTGGTTCTAGAACCTGGAACAAGACTTGAATCAAGAAAATATTTTCTTAATTTTAGCAAATCAGAAAATTATTTTAGTTTTCAGCAATTTGTTTACTTGAATCGAGTAAATTTTTCTGACTTCAACTTATATTGCTTATAATTCACAACATGTTTACCTGAAAACATGTTTAAGATGGTGCGGATTGACAAACTATGGCATGGTTCGAAGGTGCAGTGTCTAATCTTTTACTTTACTTGGAAACATGTAAGTGTATATTATATATTTAGTATATTTGACTAGTTTTTTATGATCTGTTATCCTACATCCTGCATCTTTGTTGAATCATTTTCTTATAATAAGAAAATAAAGTTTCTAATATCAAGCAAAACATTTAAGTATTGAGAAAATTAAATTGTTTACTTAAATCAAGAAAATTATTCTACTTTCCAGTAAATTTATTACTTGAATCAAGTAAATTGTTCTCAATTCAAGGAAAATAAATTTCTCAAATCAAGCAGCTTGAAGCAAATTGTTTTCATTTCAAGCCAATATTACTCTTGAGTAAAGAAAAATATTCTTTGGGTTTTAAGCAAATGTTTCTTGAAATAAGTATTATTTTTTTTCTTAATAGCATGTGTTTTAAATTTGCTCAATTCTAGCAAAATAATGCCTTAATTGAGAGATTTACAGCCCTATTCTGCTTGTTAACTTAACAAGGAATTGTTCAGGAGCTCTTGTTAATATTCTTGTAATGTAAATGTTCGCATTCTGGCAAATCATTTAAAATTTGAAAGCTCTCAAAAGCTATTAAAGTTCACCACGCATGGTGAAAATGTAAATGCCTTAGATATAAAGCGTCAGCTGTTTTTATATTGCTCTTTTCTTGCTTATTTTGATTGCTTATGTTTGTTTTTCTACAAGTAAGATAGAAAATGTTAAGAAATAAATAATTTACTAATTGTTTTCAATTAGTGGCGACCGTGGCGTAGTTGGTTAAAGTGCGTGGCCGCTATGTCAACGAACTTTGGAGACCCAGGTTCGAACCCCAGCAGCGACAGAAAATTATTTGAATTAAAATAATTTATCTGTACGGCCGCCACCTCTCTGCAGACAATGGCAAACCTCAGAGAGTAATTAAAAAGACATGTAAAGCTTCTTGAGAACGAGAACATTCCGTTCATCGCCGTTCGGAGTCGGCGTTAAGCATGTAGGTCCGGTTCTCGGTCAATTGTGTACAAACTTAATAACACTCACAACACAATTGCTCATAAGAAGCTAGGTCAAAGTCCTTTCAAGGGCTGAAATGGCCAGTTATTTATTTATTTTTTTTTAGCGTAGAATACGTTATACGGGAGTGTTAATCGTGAGCACAAAATTTTGAGAAAATGTTTGTCACTTTCATTATAAGTTTTTAATACTTTATGCATGCATTGAAGAAAATTCAAGTATGCTCGTAACATATTTAATATTTCTTCTTTTGATTTGTATTTAAATAATCATATTGCTACATATAATTTTTTTGATTCTATAAGTAAATCAAAATTTAACTCCTTCAAATTTTGTATTAATTTTCATATGCTTTGTATTTTATGTATTATAACATCATGTGTAAGAGCAGTACGATTATCTGTGTGTTAATCACAGAACCAGTGTGAGAAACGTACACACATATTCCATACAAGCAAGCAGCAACAGCATCGCACACGTACACACATATTCCGACAAGCAGCAACAGCATCGCACTCTGTTCTCTTGCAGTTGCAACCTTAGTTCTTATAATTCTCATTTCGTTTTTGTTGCAAGAGTTGTATAAGAGGGATATTTGGCATTACTTATTAACATGCTCAAATAATGCAATGTTGTGGGTTAGAGTGACAACTCGACATTTTCCCACCTAAATGTCGTATCGATTGTCATTCGCCTGCATATTTTGCCTTATAAGTTGGCTTTTTTTTTTCATAAAATATATATTTTTATGGTTTTTGTTTGGTTTTTCTTTTAATATACATTTTTTATTTTTTTTTTAATCAATTTTTAGTAATTATAGCCCGAACACAATACGCGCGACGACCGGCAAGCGCCAATTGTCACTTTTTTTTTACATGTATTTCTTATGGGACGTATTTTGGAGACTTGTAGCTCAACATTGTCGCGCGACATTGCCGTCGGCTTAAATTAAATTTTAATTTGACAGGCAGCAAAAGCAAGTTTCCGCCATTGTTTACATTGGTTATTACTGGTCACATGCAGCAAACTAAACTGTTGTGAAATTTATGGTAGCGATGGTAGTGAGCAGTGTTGCCAGAACCCGGGATTTCGCCCATATTTCGGGTTTTTTAAACCTCAAAGGGGCGCACGGGATTTTGAGCCTAAAAATGGGATTTTCGCTCAAGTCGGGTTTCTTAACATTTTTTTTTAATTTCAAATATTTAAGAGAGAGGGCTGGACTGTGAACCAGGCTGGATTGTGAACCATTACTTTTTTCTTTCCCTAATTATCGAGGGAATTTCGTTTCTTTTTTTCTTATATTTTCGTACATTTCTTATACGGGGCTAAAACCACAACCAAAGCGCCAGATAAGTAAGTAAGAAAGTAATTGACATATCGCCAATCTTTCAACTGCTAAATTTGTCTTTTGACATGACACAGTTTTTGCAGTTACACCGAAATGTACAGATATATTGCTTGTGCCAGTGGCAGACATCGTGTTTGAAACTGTGAAAACTTTTGCGAAAGGCAATGGAGAGCTGCGAGCTTACTGCTCCACACAAAATTGATGATCTGAAGCAGGAAAAAACAGCAGAAAAGTCAAAATCCCTAGCAAAAGCATCACTGAAGAAGGCACAACCAACACCATCCAAGCGTCCTAAGGCAAAAGAACCATCAAAACCATCTGATGAGGATATTGATTTTTGCACCATTTGTTTGAGATTTTTGCCTAAAGAACTGACACCCAAAAACTCCATCGAATGCAACACATGTGGCCGGCCTATTCACTTGAAGTGCGTCAATATGGAAAGGCGTTCGTATTTCACATGCAAACATTGCGACACCAATTTGGATGAAGATGAAGAAAATTATGATTAAATACTTCCATTCATTACGATTTTTTGCCTAATTGGCGTCATTATAACTTGTTTTGCCTCTAACTTATAATATTATTGGCGATTTACTTCGTATTTTCCGACTTTTATTGGTATTTGCCAGATTTTTCACAACCCAGCCACATTTTTGGAAGAGCCAAAAATCACGTCTTTAGAAAATTGGCAGTAGAGAGTTAAATTTTTATCAAAACGCTAATCTGTCTGCATAAAAAAGTTGCGTTGTATCTTTCCAACGATATTCGATATCTTTATTCTGAGGAAAAGTTTGAGCCTAAAAACAAAACCCGGTTCACAATCTAGCCATCTCCCCTACATTAAAAGCAATACTCTTACTCTTGTTTAAAGCAGGACCCTTGCAAAGCTGATTAAAAATTGAACTTCAACAGAATGACACTGTGAATATTTTAAAGAGAAAGAAGAAGAATTAAATTTTGGATGGTCGGATTCGTTTTCTTTCTGACTTGACTTTACCAGGTAAAAAAGAAAAACAAGCCAAAACAATTAACGAGTAATTTAACATGAAGCTATGTGCAAGGTTTGTGAACGGGATTTTTTCGTGATTTTTTTATTTTTAAAACGGGATAAACAGGGCGTTTTAAGGAAGAGAACGGGATATTTGGAGCTCGGCCTCTGGCAACACTGGTAGTGAGGGATGTTTTGTTTGAACTTTATTCAGAGTTGTTAAGTCTGCATTCATATTCAGAATAAGTCCAACTGAATATCGACATAAAAATCCATAAATTAATGCAAAATTGATTTATAAATAAAATTTTAATTCACATTTAATTTTTAAAACTTGATTAATTATTCATTTCAATAAATAATTTTTGTTGTCAATTTTTAAATTTTTTATTCATATGAAAACTATACACAAAGAATGCAATTCACAAAGAATTTTAGAATTTGCAATTGTTTCTTAATATAATTATATTTTAATCTTTATTAATTTTTTTTATTCATTGTTCATTTGTTATTCATTATTCATTTGTTATTCATTACTAATTTCTTAGTTATTATTGATTTTTTTATTCATTAATTGATATAAATTTAACGAATAATTAATAAATTTTTTAAATTTGAATGTGAAATAACATTTTTATTTATAAATGAATTTTGCATTAATTGAACAGATTCTTATTTCGTTATTCACTCATTCAACTTTTTGAAAATAAAATGAAATTTAATGGATCTTTTTCAGCTCTGATTGTGTTGTTATTCTAAACGGCAACTGTTGAGTCGGCTGAAAACAGCCATTGTTTTTTGTGTACTATACATGCTGCTGAAGTTTGCTGGTGTCGCGTGTATTATAATCAAGTCGCTCAACATTTCTCTACAACGACAGATTGGAGACGTGTTGCTCGCCGTTCGTCGCGCGTATTGTGTTCGGGCTATTAGTTTGTAATTTTTATAAATTTCAAGCGAAGATCTGTTTGTTTTCAGTCATTTTGTTTTTGTTTGTTTTTATTATTTAAGCTTACGTAATATCGCGAAGGCGCGGGTTCAATTCCGGCGGCTGGCATGATTTTTTTTTTCAATTTCGCATTATTTACTATTTTTTTTAAACAATTTTTTAATAAATAATTCTATAAATAAAATTTTGAGCAAAAAACTTACTTTTTTGCAGTCATTTTATTTTGTTTTATTATTTAAGCTTAGGAAGTTAATATGTATTGTCTGTGCTTTTTTTTTAAATGAGGGCTGAATTACAAAAATTGCTCTTAAAAAAATCTCGTGTTACCCAGGGCAACACTGCTAATAAATATTGTTTTTTAAATTTTTCTACCACTGAACAACACTGTTTAACATAATTTCTTTAACAATATCCTTGACTACCAAAAAAAAAAAAATATTATAAGCACTACATCCACCCCATACGTAAATGGTCGCATACACATGCATAAATAACTAGAACGCATTTAATGTCGCTGATCTAAAATGTTTTGCAAAAATTTTGCAAATTCTCCAGCGGCTTTTGCGTTCATAACGAAATTTAACTGAGCCACAGCAAGGTTGCACGCTGCCATCCTCGTTGGTTACCTTGTCTTCTATGTTAAGATGACATTAGCAACTTAAGTTCTTTCATACATTTTTTAAAAAAATAAAATACCCTCGTGGCATACAGCAGCAACACACACATTCACACAACAATGCTGAGTGAGACGCGTTTCCTCTTTTGTTGTTTTGTTTAAAGCTATTTTATTGTTGTACTACACAAATTTTTGCATTTAATTTTTTTTTTTTTTTTTTTTAATATACTATATGCATGTACGTGAGGCTTACCTTTGTGACGTCGTGTTGAACAACATGACAGCAGGTGTTGCATTTATAATAAGAGTCTGAGTTTGTCTCTCGACAACTTCTAAGAAGCACGTGCTGGCTGCATGTTCGAGATACTGTCTATCTAGAAACTAGGAATATTATTGAACTTTTAAATTTCATGCTGCATTAATTTTTTTTTTTTTCTTTTTACTAATTAGTAATTGTTTGCAAGCGGCAAGCCGTAACCTAATGAAACTTGGAGCAACAAAATTTTGCAATACGTGCGGAAAATTAAAAGCAGCAGCAGCAGGAGGTGCAGTTATAATTAAGTCACTCTGGCAAAGTTTTCCAGACAGTTATTGGTTATGTTGCTATTTATTTGTGGTTTTTGTAGAAAATCCTTATTTTTTAAAGCATAATTGTTATAATTTTATAATAAAGGATGTATCAACAAGAGATGTAGAGTTGCAAAGGCGTGTTATATAACAGCTAGTCGCTTGGCAGTTTTAAATATCTCTACACGCAAAGAAAAAAAACGTTTATCACCAGTTTGCCGTAAACGAACTTTATTTGTCGTGCTTGGGATCGTTATTTGCAAAAGTTTCAACAGTTGTCATAATAATAGTTCAGTTGCGGAACCCGCGTTATTTAGTTGCAGGAAATTAATTTCGTTTGTCATAAACACGACTGATTTTTAAATTGCAGCAATTGAAAAATTTGTTTTTCTCAACTGAAAACTTCGTTTGTTTTTCCCTTCGTTGTATTAACACAACGCTTATAGTTCACAGTTACTTTTTGGACAAATTGTTACTATATAAGCAAATTGGTAATCTGCTTAATACGCGGACGGAGATATCAACACAGGTGCGATGAGTGCAATCGATAAGAAGACGGACGAACATAAGGAAAGACAATTAATATAATAAATAATAATGACCAAAATAGTTTGCGGTATATATATAAGATATATTTTTCAGTTGATGAAAACGAATATTCGTTTGCGGCAACTTCAACTCGCAAACGAAGTGTAGTTGGTGAATTTTTCAGTTGCGGTAAACGAAAAATTTCTTTGCGTGTATGTATATAATCCAATGAAAATTTAAGACACATCAAGCAATTAATCCCTTCATTAAAAAAACAAACTCTACAACTCTTGTTGAACTCACTCTACAGAATACTGAGTGAGATACAGAAGGATGGAAAAAAAGACTTTATTTATCCATTTTCACCTGCGAAAAGTGAAGTTAAAAAAAAAACAAAAAATAAATTCGATAAAATTTGAATTTTGTCATAATTTTGGACATTGCCATTATGGAATATCGTCGAATATCAAATGCATAAAATATCATTCAAATGTCCTCCACTATAGTTTTTGCAGGACTCATTCCTTTTGAAGTAATTTTTGATGATTTTTATGCACAACTTGGGCACCAGCTTGTGCAAAACTTGATGCATTTTGGTTTTCAATAGCTCAAGAGTTTGAGGTTTATTCAAGTAAAACCCACAAAAAACAAAAAAACTCCAGAGTCGTCAAATCGCACGATTTAGGAGGCCAATTGACATCGCCAAATCTCGAAATATGCCGTCCTAGAAATTTCTGTTGTAAAAAAACCCTAATTGGTGCTGTTGTGTGACTTGTGGCTCCATCTTGTTAAAACCACATATCATCCAGACTATTACCTTCAATTTCAGGGACAAAAAAATTATCTATATATATGGGGTTATCGCTTTCAACCCTATATTAGATCTGGCGGTGCCAAACTTCGTTGAGGATCAGTTTTTGACCTAAATAAGCTGAGAACGCAGATTGCTTTCCAAATAGACACAAAAAATTTACAAATTTTTTACGAATTCTAGCGCTCTAAATATCACATATTTCTTCTAACTAAAAATGTAAATAAGATCTCTTGCATTCGTTCTTTTACAGTTAATTAACTTTTACTTTAGAAAATTTTCGGAAATATGTAAAAATAAAATTTTTTAATTTGTGCTGTTTTGAAGTCGTGTAGCCGCGTGGTCGCGCACATGAGTTGACTTAGAATAATAGCATGTTCAAACCGACTTCAGTTATAGCATGTTCAAACCGAGCATTTAATTATGTTAAATCAATAAACTCGTTAAAACACTGGTTTGTGTTCTTGCTAACGTCAGAAATGCTTTTTTTGGTTTTTAAACGCAGCCAATTCTGAAAAGAGCTTTTTAATTTTCAGTTTTTAATGTAAACAAATAAGGGCCGTTTTATTCACTTTTTCTAACTTTTATTAACTTGTACAAGTTAATAACTTTTGTCAACTTGCCAAGTTGTGAAAATTTTAATTTCCAAAGTTAAAAATTGGTTTCATTCAGTTTCGGTTTTTGTCAGTTGACGTTTCTAGCATTAAAGTTAAGTAAAGTTATAATTTCTCAAGTTATCAAAATATCCCAAGGAAATTCAACTCATTTGTCGTAAAAAAACAAAAATATTGAAATTATTACTTTTGAAATTGTTTCTGAATCAATCAATCTCATTGATATTTTTTTTTATTTTTTTTTGTCCGCTTGAGTTGCAAGTTTAGTTAAATCTGTTACCTCACTGATTGCTAGTATTCCTCGCGCTTGCTCAGGAAGCTGTTCTAAGAACAGTGTACGAAGCACATTGTCTGAAAACTGATTTCCAGACTTCTGTGAAGATAGCCCAAAATATTCAGCCCAACTTTTTGCTCAATTCGCCGCAAAAATTATTTGATGCCGAATTCGCCGCAATGAAAATATAAGGGTGTTTGATAATTTTTTTAAAGAATAATGCAATTTAAAACACCGGTGTGAAGTTAGCCCAAATTCTTTATCCCTTCAACTCAGCCCAACTTTTGAATTCGCCGTAAACTCAACCCAAAAAAAATTTTAATTCGCCGTAAGTAAAACAAATGTTAGAAAACATTTAAAATTCTAAATATGAAAGAAAAAATTAAAAATACTGTATATTCATGCAAGACCAACCTCGAAGATGTTATGCATTCAAATAGAAAGTTTCATTATGAAATTTATAAGTCAGGTCATGAATATGTTATGAAAGGAGAAAGCTCTAAAGGTCAAAATTGAGAAGCGATTCGCTTGAAAATAGACAGATTGAACCTTCAGACAGTCAGAAAAAAATTGGCATTTTCCTTTTGATAATAAAAATCGTCCTTCGTATGGCTAAATTGCATGAAATGAGTTATTAGCAATTTTGAAGTATTTTTTTTGGAAGAAACGACAAAAGAGGTAGAAGATGAAAAGTTCACATCCTGGATTTCTGCTCAAAATTGTAGTTTTATACGGACAATCGATTTATCGGACGATTTTTATTATCAAAAGGATAAATTTGATAATTTTTGCCAATTTTTTTCTGACAGTCTGAAGGTTCAATCTGTCTATTTTCAAGCGAATCGCTTTACAATTTTAACTTTTAGAGCTTTCTCCTCTCATAGCATTTCCATGACTTAACTTTTTCCCTTCTAGGCTATTTTACGGTATGAAGGACGATTGATAGCAAATTGTTGATGATGAGAGTAATTTGTGTTTTAAATTGCATTATTCTTTAAAAAAATTATCAAACACCCTTATTTTTTAATTGCGGCGAATTCAGCATCAAATAATTTTTGCGGCGAATTGAGCAAAAAGTTGGGCTGAAGATTTTGGGCTATCTTCACAGAAGTGTTAACTAATGATAACTAAATTTGGAAAAATTGTATACTTTAGCACTTTCGACAAGAACATCTCATAAAGTAGACTGTATGGCCTTATAACCGGTTTTAAAACTTTTTTTTCTCTTTTGTTAAGTGTAAATAGAAAATAATAATGAAAGATTAGTAATTGCTTTGTTTCATGTGAATTTATAGGGTGCCTAGTTCTTTTGAGCACGGCTGTATAAGGACATGGGTATTTCTATCTTACTCCACTACTTCCGCCTTCCCTTCTCTACACGAAAAGTGCTCAACCCACACTTTTGACAAGAATATGCGTTTATTTTTTTCAAAATTATTACACGCCAACTACATAAATCAAAATGGCATGTGAGCAGCAGCAATGAATGCTGCTGGTTGTACATCAACAACAACATGCGGAGCAACAACATACAACATATAGCAGCATGTTTTCGTTTAAGATAAAGTAACAACAGCGCTGAGAGCAATCTTTCGGTAAGGAAAGTAAATTCTAGTCATGTCTTTGGGTACATCTGAGATAACAAGATCTTAATAGAGAAGGAGGGATGCTGTTGATAGAATGCAGCGCATCTACAGCGTCATTTATGCTCATATCTCTATGATTTGGCTTTATGTGTGCAACTTTTGTGCCACATCGCGTGTTGTAAACAATTGCCAACGTTGTTGATTTGATTAGTTGTAATTGTTTGTAATTGTTAGGCTCTGGAGTTGCCATATTATTTCACTTTTTATATGAAAACAGAAGAGAGCAAACACAAAAAACTTCCTGCATGCTGTGCAGCAATTGTTCATGCTTCCAATTTCCTCAAAACAAACAGCTTTAATTTTTCCTCATTGTTTAGTCATCATGATAAGGTTATACTCATCATGCTGCGAGGGGAGGAGCTAACGCTGTCTTATGTTAAGTTATTTTAATTGAATTTTTTTTATTGGATAAATTCTAAATTCGCATTTCTGGGTGGAACAATTTTAATAAAAATTTATGAATTTTTCATCACAAATCTCACAATATATTCCATTTATAAGATACTAATACTTACACTTAAACTTATACTTATACTTATACTTATACTTATACTTATACTTATACTTATGCTTATCTATACTTATACTTATACTTATACTTATACTTATACTCATACTTATACTTATACTTATACTTATACTTATACTTATACTTATACTTATACTTATACTTATACTTATACTTATACTTATACTTATACTTATACTTATACTTATACTTATACTTATACTTATACTTATACTTATACTTATACTTATACTTATACTTATACTTATACTTATACTTAAACTTATACTTATACTTATACTTATACTTATACTTATACTTATACTTATACTTATACTTATACTTATACTTATACTTATACTTATACTTATACTTATACTTATACTTATACTTATACTTATACTTATACTTATACTTATACTTATACTTATACTTATACTTATACTTATACTTATACTTATACTTATACTTATACTTATGTAATCTTATACAAATATTCTCCTAATTATTTCCGTTCTTCCCTCTTTTTCGTCTAACAGGCCCATGTCGTTGCCGCCTTCGAGCAGTCTCTGTCGAATATGACTTCACGTTTGCAGCAGCTCACCGCCACTGCAGAGCGTAAGGATGGCGAATTGACTGATATGCGTCAAACTATTGAACTTTTGCGCAAGCAATCCATACAAGCGGGACTCACCACGGCGCATATGCAAAGCATGGGTGTGCAGACGCAATCACAAAATCAAAATGATATTCTGAGCAAAGCGCAAGTACCACCGCTGCCGCCTGGACTGACGGGTCATATGAATCGCGTCGCACAGCAGCAGCACCAACAACAAACGCAGCAGCAGCCGACGTCCAATGCATCAGGCGCCAATGGCACCCCAATCATGCAACGTCATCATAGTTCCGACTCCATGTGCTCACTCAACTCTATCAGTTCTGGTTGTTCGGCCCAGGATAAGAAAAAGAAGAAGGGCTGGCTGCGTAGCTCCTTTACCAAAGCATTCTCCCGCAATGCCAAAATATCGAAAACTAGTCGACATGCTGGCCATCATGGTCATGGAAATTCAGCCGGTAGCCATGCAGACAATGGCAACAGCCATCTGCATAACTCCACTGCAAACAAATTTAATGGACATGCTCACATCGAGCCCGCTGGCTTAGCTGCATTGGCCACACAGCCAGCAGCGCTGCCTTCATCACCGACCAAAAATAGCCCGGCCAAAACTGCGGTTACACTCATAGAAAATGCCAAACCCATAGACGCTATCGATCACGAACACGAACATCAGGTTGTAGAAGATCTTAAGAAGCAGTTGAGAGAGAAAGACTTGGTCTTGACCGACATACGCTTGGAAGCTTTGAGCTCTGCCTCGCAGCTAGAAAATCTCAAGGAGACCGTGAATAAAATGCGTGCCGAGATGATGTCGCTGAAGCAGAACAATGAGCGTTTGCAGAAAATGGTCACCAGCCGTTCGCTGGCTGGCTCGGAGGCTTCTTTGCCCGGCGGCGTTGGACATCCCATAAGCCCCAGCAGTTCTATGGGTGGCGGTGAGTCGCGACGTTATTCCTTAGCCGATGGTAGTACGCGTCCACCCATGGAACTACCTAAACGTCTGGCCGAAGAAGTTGAGGAGGAGAATATACCACCAGCACCGGCTCCAGAGCCACCACCGCCACCACTAAGTCCCTCAACACATATTGATTTGACGCCTCCACCACCCGCCATCGAACCAATGCCCAGTCCGGCACACATACCCAATGCCACGGAGGAGCTACCCGATGTCACCGATGGCAAGAAGATTTCTATCGCTTGCTATCTCGGTCAGCCGGAGTCGTTTGTCAAGTACTGCGAAGAGATGCTGGAAGCCGATGAGTTCTATGCAAATGGTTCGGTGTTGTTTAATCATCATGCAGCCGTTGCAGGTGGCAGTGCTGATGAACGCACGACATTCACGGGAGGAAATCTCAATGAGTTCGTTATTGCGTACACGTATATTTCTGGCAAGACAACGTGGCAAAATTTAGACTACATAGTGCGCAAGACTTTCAAAGATTACGTGTCGCGCATTGATCCGGGCACTAATTTGGGCTTAAACACAGATTCCATAACATCTTATCACTTGGGTGAGGCAAAACGTGGTCCCGAAATGGGTTTTCCCGAGTTGCTGCCCTGTGGCTACATCATTGGCAATGTGCGCAATCTCTACATCTGCCTGCAGGGTGTGGGCAGTCTGGCCTTTGACAGTCTGATACCACGCAGCATTGTGCATCGCTACATTAGTTTGCTGACAGAACATCGCCGCTTGATTTTGTGTGGTCCCAGCGGTACTGGAAAATCATATCTGGCTCGGCGTTTGGCGGAGTTTTTGGTAGCACGTTCAGGTCGCGGCAATCCATCGGAGGCTATTGCTACATTCAAGTAAGTTAAAGCTAAAATGAGAATAAAAGAAGTGATGTTTACTGATAAAATTTTCTTGTTTCACAGCGTTGATCACAAATCATCCAAAGAACTGCGTCAATATCTGCAGCACATTGCCGAGCAGGCTGCCATTGCAAACGGTGCCTCTGAGTTGCCGTCTGTGATTATTTTGGACAATTTGCATCATGCCTCAGCACTTGGTGATGTCTTTTCGTCGTTGTTGAGCTCTGGACCGGCAGCTAAATTGCCCTGCATTATTGGTACCATGTCGCAGGCGACCTGCAATACAACTAATCTGCAACTGCACCACAATTTCCGCTGGGTAAGTACACAGAGACAAATAATTTGCGTCAACAATTTTTATATTCTTTTTCCACACACTAACTAGGTACTCACAGCTAATCACATGGAGCCGGTAAAAGGATTTCTCGGGCGGTTTCTAAGGCGGCGACTCTTCCAACTCGAATTACAAACGCAGCACTCTCAGCCAGAACTCTCGACTGTGCTAGCTTGGTTACCCACGGTGTGGCAGCATATTAATCGTTTCCTTGAAATTCACAGCTCTAGTGATGTAACCATTGGGCCGCGACTTTTCCTGTCATGTCCCTTGGATCTTAAGAACTCGCAGGTGTGGTTTACAGACATCTGGAACTATCATTTGTCGCCCTATCTAGTCGAGGCCGTACGTGAAGGCGTGCAGTTGTATGGACGACGTGGTGGCGCCTGGAATGATCCATCTACATTTATACGCAATTCATATCCCTGGCCCTATGGACCCGATTCAGTGCCACCTCTGAGGCAAATAAACGCCGAAGACGTTGGTCTCGAGGGCATAACAGCGAGTAATGGCGATAATCAGGATCCATTGGTGAGTTATGTGGCAAGTTTTGTGCTTTGGAACTATTTTTTTAATAATTTTTTTTTTTTCTCTCTTCAATTTTAGCTGAATATGCTAATGCGTTTACAAGAAGCTGCCAACTATTCGGAAAATCAAGAGCAAGAATCCGATTGTGCAAGTTTAGATTCAAACATAACACCAGACAGTTCAGCAGGCGCTGAATAGAGCTTAACGAAGTCAGATGCTTGTTGAATATACTGAACATGTTGTAAAATAAGCTTACTTTAGCTTACATGTAGCTGAATAGAAATTTGATTCAACTAAATACCGATTGTATGGAGCTGAATTGCTTAAAAGCTAGCTAAATTTAAGTTAGAAGACAGCGGAATAGATGCACAGTGTAATAAAGTTAGATAAATAAAGCTTATATGGGGATCAATAGCAATTTGATGCTGCTGAATAGCTTACAAACAAGCTGAATTTAAAGTTTTAAGCTACCTGAAAGCATTTACGGTGTTATTAAGCAAAATAAATACAACTTAAATACAGCTAAAATGCTTAAAAATTAGCTGAATTGAAATTTTAAGACGGCCGAATGCTTTTACAGTCTAATTAAGAAAAATAAATTAAGCTTAAATGCAGCTGAATTGCTTTGAACTTAGCTTAATCAAGTTTGAAGTTGACCAGTCACGTTTACGGTGTATTAAAATATTAAAAAATATTTGCTGAATGGCTTAATAAATCGTGGCACAGGCATTTTATAAATAGTGTTCAGACAAAGCAGCTTTTCCAAAGTTAATGTAAATTATATCGTTATTCTATAATTCTGTATACCGTTGCTTAAGTTTTTCATGTCTTACTGTAGATAATTTGCTAAAAAAATCTTTTAGTTACGATATTTTTCGGTTTTACGCCTATCACAATTGAAAGTAAAAAATTTCCTCAAATTACCTCAAACAACTCAATAAACTGCTTGCAAGCCTTTTTTCAAAACATTCAAGGATCTTAACAATAATTAATAACGTAACAAATAAAATTTCTTGCACTACTTTAATTAAGCAGTTTTAAGAGATTTTTATTTGACTCTAACTTACACTAACATATGTACACTGAAAAAAAAAAACAAAACTACACAGAAACAAAAATTGCACTTTTTAGCACACTTGTTAAAAATGCACATTTTACACAAATACACTACAACAACAACAACAACAACAACAACAACAAATACAACAATTTTTAAACTGAAATTTCTAAAATTTCTCATGTCTGCATTAATTTTACATTCCTGATATTGTCAAAAATTTTTAAAAACTTAAATTTTTGAGGAAATTTATAGCTTTCGATACTAAAATAGATTATTTATTTTATTAAATAGTTTACTTTTATGTGCGGAATTGCCTAAAAGAGCTAATTTAGGCCGCTGAATTAGGTTAATTCACAATTTCACAAATTTTGAACAACTTAATTTGCAAAAATCATTTTTATAAATATGCTGCATAATCTAAACATTAATTTTTTTGTGCTGAATGCGCTGAATTATTCTATATAAGCTGAAATAAAATAAATGCTTGCTGCTTAAACTAAATTTGCTGAAATCAATAATTTTTATACAAGCTGAATTGCAAACAAATAAGCTGAATTGCAAATAAATACTTTGCTGAATTAACTAAAACTGCTGCCACAGCTTATAAGCGCTTAAACCGCTGTATTTAACATAAAAAACTTATTAAATTATCTACTTTTTTGTCTTCTTTTAAGTCCTTTTCAGCTAAAACTAATCAAAAATAAGCAAATTATATGCAAAAACAACATAAACTGTAATAAATACTATAATATTTTTATTTTTTTTTTTTTTTTTTTTTTGTAAATAACACTTTCCTTAACTTTAAACAAAAGTAACAATAATAATCTAAATGTTAAGTAGTAAAGTATATTGATTAAGCCTAACCCTGACACTGTCCGTCATTTTGTCGAAATGTCATCTTTTTATACATGTTGAAAAAAAGGAAAACAAAATATTTAAAAAAAAAAACACTAAATAAACTAACAATAACAAACTCTAAATGTTTATATTAAATATTTATGTACGATGTTTTTGCGTATAATTTTGAAACTAACATAACTTTAGTACCCAATACTAACTTATAACTTAGCAACAATATTATTTATTATATAAAAACTAAACATCGGTAATATTACAATAACTGCTTCAGCGAAAAATATACGTAATTTAACAGCCAATTTATTATTATCAAAAATATGGATGTTTCGAAATTTTATGTTTTTAACTATGCTTATTTAATGTTTTTATTTATTAAATTTCCATGTGAAAATACTATATAATAGCAGCTATTATTCAAAACAGTTATCTATATATTATAAAAACTAGTTATTATGATTTTTTGTTTTCTTTGGCAAAAATATGCGTAATAAATTTATAATTATTACTATTAAATAATATAACAATAACTACGAGTAAATTTTTTGTGAATTCAAAATGAATGCAATGTAAAATCAAAAATTAATGTTATACTAAGACAAAATAAATAAATGAATATAAAGAAACTACACAAAGAATGAAGATTGCGTTTATTTTTACATTAAAAATATTGAAAAATTACGTAGGTTATTCTACGAAAATTTGAAATTTTTAAAAGTTGAATTTATTTTATTATTAAATCTCAAGTTAATAGTTTTTCCTTGAGGGCATCATGAAGGGTTAACTGCTTTCAAATGTCACTTTGACTTGGAGGTAGTCTTGGTTTTCAAACGATTTTGAAAACCAAATACAGTTTTTCACAATGCATCAGCGTTCCATGGAATTTTTATTCATTTAGTATAGGTGTTACGGTATAAATTATGACATAGTAAGGGTTGATTCTCTGAGTTTATGAAAAAAAAGAGTTGGTTGTGTCGTGAACCCATAGGTTTTAGCGTGACAGCGTATTCTGTGTTCCCAAATTTGTCATCATCCTTATCTTTGTTCTTATATTTGTCCAAATAAGTCCACATTGTTCTTTAAACCCATTTCCTGAATTGGGGAATTTCCATTGGGGAATTTCCATTGTCCAAATAAGTCCTGAACCCATTGCCTTGTTCGAATCCCTTTTCTGATCTTTTACCCATATATTTTCCCAATCTTTGTCCTAAATTTTGTCCTTAGCTTGTCCAAATCCATGTTCTTTATCTTGCATGTTTCTTGTCCTCGGGCTTTTTTCAAACTTGGCCTTAATATGGTTTTAAGTGTGCTTAGGTTTTTGTCCTAATTCTCGACCTAGTCCTTTTCCCAATCCTTGTCTAAATCCTCGTCCCTATCCTTGCCGAAGTCCATGCTCTTATCTATATCTTTCAAATCTTTTTCCTTCTCTTGAGAGTATTCTTGGTCCTAATATTTGCCAAAATCTTTGCCCTAATCCTTTTTCTGATTTTGGCTCAGTTCTCTGAAAGGCCTCAAGACACCATTAATTATAATTATATACCTCTGATCATAGTATCGAACCTATACTGTGGCATGCTGTTATTTTGTTCACTGTTGCACAGTGTTATTATTATTAATTCTTATTATTATTATTATGATGAATAAATACAGGAAATAAAATAACATTGAACACAATAATTCTATTAAAATAAGTCAAATAAAATAAGATTAAATAAAATCAAATAAAATATCAAAGAAAATAAAATAAAATAATATAAAATATTATATATAAAATTAAGTAACATAAAATAAAATAAAATAAAAAAAAAACAAAAAACAAAATAAATATTGCAATATGAATTGTATGAAAAATAAAATAAAATAAATTAAATACTTTTAAATTATAAAATTAAAATATTATAAAATAAAATAAAATTTAAAGTAATAAACCAAAAACCATAAAGCAAATAAAATAATTAAAAATAAAATTATATAAAAAAAAGATAAAAAAGTGAAATAAACAAAAATAAACAATTAAACTGAATTAAATAAAATTAAATTAACTAAAACAAAATAAAAAATAAACTAACCGGAATTAATTTAAAAAATTTTAAAATATTAAACTTCATTTTACAAATTAAAAAATATAAAATAAAATTATATTAAATGTAAGAAACATTAGCTGCATTCCCGTGGTCGTTGATCTAGAGCGTGGCTCTATTTTATTCACAAAGAAAAAACAAAATTTAGAACCAGCTCTTTTCCTGGCTCTATTTCTGATCTGAAAATGCTGCCAAGTTTAATGTATTTTTTGTTAAAAACGAACATATTTGGCAAATCTAAAGTATGCTGTTTTGTATTGATTTATATTGTTATCAACAGCTGTTTCAAGACAGTGGTGCCAAATTGTTATAAAGTTGAACTAAAGTTGTTCCACTGAGATTTGATCTGATCCAATCCCACGGGAATGCAGCTATTATGATATAAACATTTATAAAGTAAAATAAAATATAAAAAATTAAAAAAAAAATTAAGAAAAGAAAAAACAAAGTGAGTTGAAATAAATAAAAATAAAAATAAAACTAAATAAAATCAAAGACAATAAAATAAAAGTAAGTAGCATAAAAAAAAATAAAAAAATAAAATAAAAATTAAATACAAAATAAATATTAATATTTTATTAATAAAAAAATAATAATTTAAATAATTTTATATTATTAAAAGAACATGTTATTAAATAAGATAAAAAGTGAAAGTTAATAAAACATATACAACAAAATAAAATTACATAAAAAAAATAAAAATAATATTAGATAAATAAAATAAACAATTAAAATTAAATTAAATAAAATAACATTATGTAAAACAAAAAAAGAAATAAATTAATTGGAATGAATTTAAAAAAATTAATTAATTTTTTATTTTAGCAAATTTAATTTTACAAATTAAAAACAATTTAAGAAAATTAAATCAAATAAATATGTATAAAGTTAAATAAAATGTAAAAAAACGAAGAACAAAAAAAAAACAAAATGAGTCGATATAAATGAAAATAAAAATAGTGTTAAATTAAGTTAAATTATACAAAATAAAATAAAATTAAATTAATTTAATGCAATGAAAAATACATGATTATTAAAATAAAAAATATAATATAAAACTTTAAATAAAATAAATAAACAATTTAAAATCAAATTTAATAATAAATTAAAAGTATTATAAAAATAGAATACAACAATAAATAAATAAAAAACTTCCTAAATTAAATAAAATCTATAACACTATATATATTGTATATAAAATTAAAAATAAGACAAAATAAATAAATATAATATAGCATAAAATTGCATAAATAAAATAATTTAAAGTCAAATTAAATAATATTAAATGTAAGCAAATAAAATAAAATATTGTAGTTTAATTATGAATTGTTAATTTAAGAGTTAAATGAAAAAAAAATCAAATTCAAATAAATAAAAATAAAATTAAAAAGAAAAGTAAAATGGAAAAAAATTAAATTAAATAAAACGAATATTAGTAAATAAAAATTTAAAAATAAATAATAAATAAATAAATAAGTAAAGACGACAATAAAATAAACAACTGAACCACTAAAACGTATAAAATAAAATAAAAAAAATTTAACCAAAAACTTAATAAAACTAAATAAAACTAAATGATATTAAGTCAAATCAATTAGAAAATTAATTTAAATAAAATTAAAAATTATCATAAAAAAATAAATAAAAAAAAAATCTTAAAAAATCTTACAAAAAAAAAATAAAATAATTTCAAATAAAATCAAATTTTAAATAAAAATTTAATTCAGATAAGGACAAGTATTAGAACGAGGAATAGGACAATAGGACAGCAATGATTAAGACAACAGCCATTCCATTTTGAACGTATCACTTATACGGGTTGACCACCCCCGATGTTGCTCAAACTTCCAGAATTGAATCTTCTCATGAAATAAAAACACTAATTTGAGTAAAAAATTTTTACATTTTTTTCAAGTTTTTACGTAACATTCAAATTTCGTCAAAATGGGAGAAAAAGTGAAAATGCCTTACTCTTGAAAAATCATATATACAACAAAACTAACTCGATTTTTACGTTTGATGTATTTTCGAAAAGACAATAAATAGCTGATTTTTTTAAAAATATAGAAAAAAAAAATTATTTTTTTAAGTTTCTTAACTTCAAGGTCAAATTTTGGAAGTCATAAAAATAGAATTTTTTCCCACTTTAAAAATTGAAAAAAAAATATTTTCAGAAAGTTTATTTTATTACCTTTCCATTTGCTAAAAATCATGAGGGTGTTATTTTTCTTTCTATTTTAATAATTTATTTAATATTTTTTAAACGACCACCTACCATACTATTTACTTCCATACAACCATACTATGTACATTAGACTGTACCTCAAAAAAAAAGTGCGCTGTACACCAGCGAATATGACGCCTTTTTGCAAGACAATTACGAAAAAAAAATTTTTTTGACTGAACGTAGGGGTCGCGCAATGACATATTTCTTCATATCTTTGGTGTTTACAGTCGGATTTTAAAGTTTGGTACATTCATGTTTTTGTCTCAAGGAAACCAAACAATCAATTTTTTTTTTCGTAATTGTCTTGCAAAAATGCGTCATATTCGCTGGTATACAGCGCACTTTTTTTTTTGAGGTACAGTCTAATGTACATAGTATGGTTGTATGGAAGTAGTATGGTAGGTGGTCGTTTAAAAAATATTAAATAAATTATTATAATAGAAAGGAAAATAACACCCTCATGATTTTTGGCAGATGGAAAGGTTATAAAATAAACTTTCTGAAAATATTTTTTTTTATTTTTCAAAGTAGGGAAAATCCTATTTTTATGACTTCCAAAATTTGACCTTGAAGTTAAGAAACTTAAAAAAATTATTTTTTTTTATATTTTTATAAAAAACAACTATTTATTGTCTTTTCGAAAATACCTCAAACTTGAAAATACAGATAGTTTTGTTCATGGTTGAATAAATAAGGTTGTCGCATGGGTGAGAGCGAGTTCCCATAAATGTCAAATCGAAGTTGACAGCTCATACAAAATCTGAAAACGAAAATTAATAACATGAAAAGCCGTTGAAGTTGTTGTTGTTGCTTTTCATTGATATTGACAATTATGGGTACTGAGAAGAGAGTACGATCAGCCACGAGACAACCTTATTTATTCAACTATGGTTTTGTTGAATATATGATTTTTCAAGAGTAAGGCATTTTCACTTTTTCTCCCATTTTGACGAAATTTGAATGTTACGTAAAAACTTGAAAAAAATGTAAAATTTTTTTACTCAAATTAGTGTTTTTATTTCATGAGAAGATTCAATTCTGAAAGTATGAGCAAGATCGGAGGTGGTCAACCCGTAATTTACGTTTTTTTGATGCGTTTAATTTGGAATTGCTGACAAGGGTTGTTGAAAGGATTAGAACAAGAATTAGAACAAAGATGGGAACGACTGTTGGCAAGAAGTGGGATAAGGATTGGGAAAAAGATTCGATCAGGGATTTGAAAAGAATTTGGACAAGCTCTGGTCACAGAAAGTCGGGAAACATCGCCCATTGACGGTAACAGTGTCTCTCTCCTCATTTCGAAAGAAATAAGAACCGAAGATACCGCCGTACTATAAACCGTAATCGTCCAAGATGATTTTTTAACCAAAATTCGAATCTCAGGCCAACATTTCCAGCGCCCAATTAGCGAACTCACGGTATTGCCGATTGTCGTCCGGCTTCAATTCTTGCGTCAGCACAAAGTTTTTCAAGGTGCGATGAATTGCCTGCGTACCGAAGCCATGATGACGATGAAATTCACGTTGCGTATTTACAACCGAGCCAGAATTTCGATTTTTTTTAAAAATTTCCACGGGTTTGGAGGCATGAAGCAATGCGTAATAAAATGACAAAACTTACTGAATATTTTGACAGATAGATGTCATTGGTAACTGACAGCTGCTAAAACATAATATTTGGAAATACCATCAATACTATCTGGTCACTTTTTAGTTATAATACTTCTTAAAAGCTCTGTTGCTTTTAAAAATTTAAGGCATGTTGCTACTCTGCGAGCTCGGTATTCAGGTGAAAATTTAAAAATTTTTACAGGAAAACGGTAAGAGATAATGGATAATTTTTTTGGGGCGAATTAATACACTCAAAAAATGTTTACAAAAAACATTTTTTATGAATTTTTCACATTTTCTATGTGAAACTTTAATTTTAATTTTGTTACATTTTTATACCTGGTTACCATCGTTACATAAAATCACATTGTCCGATTATCTCCAAATTTTAACCGCATACTTTCCACATGCGTAGTTTCCGTGTGAACTAAAATATTGCAAAAATTTATATTTTTTTGCACAAAATCCAGAAAAAAATTTTTTTTTCAAATCTTTACAATTTTTTTATTTATTTGCCAAACTTGAAAATTTTACTTCATACGATAACCGTACTCATCGCAAAACAACAACAATTTTACGAAAACAAAAGCGCAAACAAAAAATACAGTCTAGCCTCTCTAAAGTGGACACTATAACAATGTTTTTGCTCATTTGAAAGTGTTAAATAAGTGCACTATTTTTTTGTAGCGAACGATTTTACTAAAAAAAGTTTCATTGCTTATAGTTTTGCACCGCACCTTATTATTTATGAATTTTGTTTTTTTGTTTTTCTAGGTGCTGCCAAACTTTAGTTATTATGTCAACTCTTTCCGATATCAACACGTCAATTTCATATGAAAGTTTCATATATTACAAATGTTAAATGTTAATAAAAATTTTTTTGAAGTTACGTTGTACTGCTCTAGTTTCCAAAAAAGTTGAAAAATTAATTTTTTAAAAATTCATCTGCGTTTCATTGAATTGTTACTCGCTGGGTATAAGAGCTATGATTAAAAAAATAGTATGACCATAAATGTTAATTCTTTGACTATATTAAAAAAACAAAAAAAAAATTTAATACGGCACAGGGACATAGCGGGAGCTGCGTAAGCAACGCAACTGAAAATTTGTTACATGGAATTATTACTCGCTAAGTATTGGTGCTAGGTCTAAAAATACGATACGCCAATAAAAGCCTACTGGAAGCCCTCACAACAAAATTATACAAAAAATTTCTGACATCATGGGGACCCTGAGAGAGCCGCTCAAAGATCGATAACGCAACATTCATGCAGCGGCGTTGCATTGAATTTTTACTCAATGAGTATATAACATACGATAAAAGTTTAAAAAGGAAAATAAAGTTTTTATACATGGCTTTACGACAATAATAAAAAAAAAAAAATCCGGCGTCGTCAGGTCGTGAATATAGCAGCTTATGTAACAGAAATGTAATATCGTTGCATAGAATTATTACTCAGGAGGAGTGCTACAGTCAATTTTGATTTACGACAGCAGTTAATTGTTATTACGCTTCACAACTAAATTACAAAAAAAAATTTTGTTGTCATGATTTCAGGGATGCAATGCAGTAAAAATGCTACAGCCATGAAAAAACGTTGCTTGGATTTTTAACTCTGTGACTACTGGTGCAACGGTAAATTTTAAGGAACGAAAACAATGGTGAGGGCATGTGACAAAAATAAAAAAAAATTTGACGGCGTGTCGAAAACCCTCAGGGAACCGCCTAATGTGACGCATATGCATCACTTTTGCTGGATTAATTGAAATTAGAGCACAACCCATGAGGAAGCAAAAAAAAGCTAAACGAAAAGGACCAACTTCAAATCCAACAACAACTCCAACACCAACTCCAACACCAACACCAACACCAACACCAACACCAACACCAACACCAACACCAACATCAAAATCAACATCAACATCAACATCAACATCAACATCAACATCAAAATCAAAATCAACATCAACATCAACATCAACATCAACATCAACATCAACATCAACATCAACATCAACATCAACATCAACATCAACATCAACATCAACATCAACATCAACATCAACATCAACATCAACACCAACATCAACATCAACACCAACATCAACATCAACATCAACATCATCAACATCAACATCAACATCAACATCAACATCAACATCAATATCAACATCAACATAACCATTAACATCAACATTAACATCAACATCAACATCAAAATCAACATCAACATCAACATCAACATCAACATCAACATCAACATCAACATCAACATCAACATCAACATCAACATCAATATCAACATCAACATCAACATCAACATCAACATCAACATCAACATCAACATCAACATCAACATCAACATCAACATCAACATCAACATCAACATCAACATCAACATCAACATCAACATCAACTTTAACAACAACAGCAAGATACTTCGTCATGTCAAAACCTACGGGTGTGTCCACGGCACAGCCAACTCTTTTTTTAAATAATTTTTTAGTGTATTTATCCACCCTAAAAAAATTGGTCTCTAACCGTTTTCCTGTAAAAAAATTTTGAATTTTCACTCGAATACCGCCAAGTAACAACATGCCTTAAAAGATCATCAATAACAGAGTTGCATCGGAACGAACTTTCGTACTAAAAAGGTACCGTTTTATTTTAAAGGTACATTTTTTTTTTCATCACTTTGAAATCTCGGAAAGCCAATACAGGTTCTCAAGGCCGAAAAGGTAGGTCGAAAATCTGTTTTGTTTCCTAGTTTATGCCCAAATTTTTTTCAGTCGTACTTTTTATTTTTCCATTTTTTCATTTTATTTTTAGAGTATCTTTTTATTTTTTCGTGATGCAACTCTGATCAGTAACTCTTTGAGCGGCTGGTATTGATTATTATCATTTACATGATCACTCATCCTTGCGATCAAGCTTAGCCAAGCTGGTTTACCAGATTTTTTTCTTTTTTAAATTCACAAATAATGGTAAATGTTAATTCGCATTAGTGCCTGCACTAGGCGATCATAATTTAAGCTGCAAACATGAATGCAGGCGAGAAATTATAGTGAATGATGATGATCTAGTACCGCAAAGATCAGTCGTTAAAACGATAAAGATCTATGTTGTGCTTTTTTTAAAAGATCTATGTTAGAAGTTTAAAAATTTCACAAGGCAAAAATTATTTTCTTTCCATTCCCCTTCTCTGGCCTTTTAAACGATTTTTTTTTTATTTTATTTAACATAAGGTTAAAAAAATAAAAAATAGGTGTTTTATATGAGCATCCTTCGAAATTTAGTTAGTGTTGTAGCTTATAAGATAAATCGCGATCTATTTTTACAATCTTATTTCCTACATCTTAACCTGTTTTCGCTGGGCCACTTAAGCTTCAACATCACTTCCACTTTAACTCATGCTAACATATGTTGCAGAAACTTGATCCTACCGCTTGTCGTTATGTGCGGTCCTTGATGTTCTGGCCTAGAGATCAGCATCAACAGTTACTATAAATCGTTCGCTTTAATCGTGTTAAACTGATCTTTGCTCACTCCAAAAGCGTAAAATTTATGGTGAGACAATAAAATAAAAAAAAAAAAAAACAAAAACGTTAAAACATGCGAAGGCTTTGTAGAGATTCTTCTCGCCTTGGTTATGATTTGTTTTTATAAAGGTATTTTACTTGTAGCTATGAAATCTTTTGAGTTTTGTGCTGATGCTGTTGGCCTTTTTTTGCGGAAAACCATTCCTTTTTTTTTGCACTGCAGAATTTCATGACAAATTATTCGCTAAACGATCGTGAAACGTGCTCCATTTATCACTGAATTAGCATGATCTGTAAGGTTTTGCCTACTACTTATTTGAATTATACAGTTACACTTATAGGGCTTCTGTTTACAGAGTAGGTTAACACGTAAGACTTCATCGCTTCATTTTCATCTTTTGAATATTTTACAATGTTATGTCACGATCGTGTGGGCCTTAGATAAATAATAAATAAATAATTTAAATTGTATTCATCGTGTATCTAAGGACTTTTATGTGAATTTTGCAGAAAACTGTATCTTAAAAAAAGTGCGAAAAATAGATGCTTGCATTAAAGGCAAAACTTATATTAAGTTCGTAATGTTGATTTTAAAAGATTTTAATAAAATGTTTGCTTGTATTTCGCTGTTCAGACGTCGTCGAAAGTGGTTGCGAGTGTTATTAGCGTCAGTGAGAATTTTATATTTGTTGCTTAAGAAAAGTTAAACTTAATTCGTGTGCGAGAGTAAGACGATTTTGCTCGATTGTCGTCTTGCTTGGACACTTTTGTTTACTTTTTGTGCTGGCCTCAGTAAAACAATGCCTTGTGTGTGTAATTTAAAGGTTGACCGTACCCAACCAAAAGTGCAGTGTGCAGGGTGCAATGAGTTTTTTCATTTGCATTGTGCGAATATTACTCCAGCTGATCTTGATTTCATCCAAGGTTCTAATGCCTCTTTTCACTGTAAGGCTTGTGAGTTAGTGCGCCGTAAATCTGCTTATTTGCCTAATCCCCCTGCAAAAACTTCTAATGATTGCATTAATAATGACTCGAGTGCATCATTATCTTCTAAATTATTGCCGCCAAATCAGCAAGTGCTAGTGCTAAGCCCCTGTTTAAAACAACAACAAAAACAGCAATCTCTGCCTCTCCCTGCTTCAACTGAGCAGTCTAAAACTTTTCTGTCTCATCAACAAGTGCAAGTGCTAAGCCCGTGTTTACAGCAACAACAAAATAAGCAATATCTGCCTGGTGTAACTCAGCAGCAGAGTGTTAAAGCATTAACTGTAAATGATAATGATAAAAAAGTGTCTTTGTGTACTATTTTTAACGAGATTGTTGCTCTTAGAGCTGAAAATACTCGTGCGCTCTCTTTAATAAGCTCTTTACAAGATGACAAAATGCTCTTAATTGCAAAAATCGAAAACCTACAAAGTGAACTTGTATGTGTTAAACAAAAGTTATGTGAGAATGAAACTTCATCTGCAATTTCTCTGCTAACAAAAGAAGTTAAAGAATGCGTGACATTGTTCAACTTGCTTTAAATGAAAATACGAAAATCTCCAATAGCAAACATGCCGATGTTTCATATAACAATAATAATAAATTGCTTGTTGCTGAGGCTAGAAAAAAAAAGAAACCTGGTATGCTCTCTTCGAACGTCAATTCCGTCACCAATATCGGATCTCCATGTATGGCATCTGACGCACGTTCTTCCTCTGATAACTTTGCTGCCCCTGCTACTGCTCCAATTACCCATCTTACGTGCTCTGATGGCGCCTCAATGTCTTTTTCTGAAGTTGTTGCCAGGGCTGCCAGATATGGGGATTTGTCCCCATTTTGGGGATTTCAAATCAGTTTTGGGGACGAATTTTTTAGTTTGGGGATGAAGGATTTAGTGGGGATATCCATGCCTATATTGGGGATTTTTTGGGGATTTCAGGGGAGAAAGAGCAAATTTCAAACAAAAGAGTTTTACAAATAGTAGTTAAATTGAATTAAATGAGATGGTAGATACCGGAGATTTTTAGTATATTAATTGTTTTTTTTATGTTATCAGAATTAACATTTGATATTAGTTCTGGAAGTATAATATTGTTGCATATATTATTTTGGATACTATTGATGAAGATGCAGCTATGGATAATGTGTTCTATTGTGAGAGTGTCCGTGTGGCAGAGGTGGCAGGTTGGAGGAGGTCGATTTTTAATGATGTGCTGTTTTGTTAGCAATGTGTGTGTACCCATTCGTAGTCGAATATATTTTTGTAAGTGTAATCTGGATATGTTTAAAGGGTATCTCGGGGGCTTTCCGGTTGGGTTTGTCTGTTTGTAGTGATGCACGTACTGGGCATAGTTGAGGTTGTTAGGGTCAGAGTAGAATTTTTGAATTTTTCTCAGCATGTCGTTTTTGTTGAAGGTGTGCTGTTTGTATATTGGTGCTGCTGCTGCAAATTTGGCTGCTTCGTCTGCAATAAGATTGCCTTCGATGCCGACATGTCCAGGAATCCACATAATCTTCAATTTGTTGGGGTGTTGGATAAGTGTGTTTCTAATTTTGATGATGGTTTCGTTGCGATGTACAATGTTTTGCACAGCTTGTATTGCTGAGAGAGAGTCAGAACAGATAATATGTTTGCCTCGAGTAGATTTACATTTTCACACAGTCAAAATTTTAATATCTGGCCATAATATGGAAAAACAAACGAGTAAATCAAAAAACGTACATTGTCAATTTTCAAAGAAATAAAAAAAAAAAATAACGTGGAAGCCGCTAAAAGCTAAAAAACTCAATGCAATATGAACTTTAAGAGGCACTTTTGCGCATAATTGTGTTTTTAAATGTATTTTCTATATGACATGCTAGCTCGTTTTAAATCAACAAATATGTACACAAAAAATTAAGAACAGTAGTGGAATTCTGTAAGAGCAAAAAAAAAAAAAAAATTTCGAGCAAAATTAAAAAAAAAAAATTAAAAATATATATGTACGCTAAACTAACAGTACCTTTCAAATAGTTTTTATCAAGAATTGAACTTATCAACGAAAAAAATTTAGTTAAATATATTCAAAAACAACGGAGTTATTTGCATCGAAAGTAAAACATACGAATTTAAGATAGTTTTTTGTTATTCTAAGGAAACGATGTTATCAGAAAAACAGGTTGTACTAAAAGTTTGTGCAATTTTGAAAATATATAAATATTTTTGGTGTTAAAATAAGAGAATTTTCTTTTGATTATTTAGACGAACAGATTCGCTAATAAAAGTACGCTAGAAGGATAATTTGCGATTTTTGTAAAGGGGCGGAAGAGGCGTGGTCCAAACTAAGTATGCAATAACCTTTGGATTCAAGTAATATGTGTGCTGAATTTGAGTAAAATCCTTAAAGCCGTTAAGATTTGTATTCTGGTCAAACAAACAGAAAATGTATATTATTAATATAGATATATAAATATTTATATTCAAAATGGTCAAATCGGCTAGAGTTGGTAGCAGCCAGTGGCATAAAAGCGCAATGCTGCAAAACCTACAAAAAAATAGAAAAGTTCCAATATGTCTATGAATCATAAAACAATATTTACTTGATTTTCAGCTAATAGACCAGTGATTCTATTTCGTTGTAGACGGTCGTCTAATAAGTCAATGAGCTCATGAGTTATATTTGTCGTGATGCGATACAAACTTTTGAATTTGTTCAACTGCAAATCAAAGGAGAATCAACTCTTCGAAGAAATGATAGTTCTAAATTCATTTCACGAACATGAGCGCAGCATCCATTGCCAAATAACTAAAAACCATTTAAAGCTACAAAAATTACCAAAAATTTAAATTTGTTCCTTTCAAATTAATTTATTATAAATAATATTAATTTAAAAAAATTACAGATATTTTCGATTCACTTTTCTACAAGAAAATATTCGTCGCAAGTTGTGCAATTCGTTTGCGACAAACTTCCGATACTTTCACCGACAAAATCGGAAAAAGTATTTACTGAATACCACTTTCCGAAAATTATCGCAAACAGAACTTTGCGACACCGAATATCGGCCGAAATGTGTTACAGAATCCCACTACAGGACTTGACTGAGCAAAATGAAATTGACGTCTTTCAGACAGTTGACAACATACCGCAAAATTATATTTGTGTAGTTATTGAATATCTTTTTGTAACGTCGGATTTTCAAGAAAAATCTATTTTGAATTTTTTTAATTGGTTTTTATTAAAAAAACCAAAATTTTATATAAAAAGTTTGTAAGGGAAATTACTACTTATCAATTTCAAGTGGTGATATCGCACCCTAACTACAAAACAGTTACAACTCAAAATTTACAAATTTTTAATAATTAATGCAAAATTATTCCTAGTGATCATCTTCATCAGCAAATTAAATTTGTTTACTTATCTTCTTTCTCTTTAATTAAAACAAATCGAGTTGTCTCTTTGTTTTGTAAGGACTTGAAAGACAAAATTATTTTTTGCTTCTCCTGCAAATTTAAGAATTTTGTGTCTGCTTTGTAGTAAGGGTGCGATATGTCTAAAAATATAAAAGTTGTGAAAAATTACTGTATTTGTCATATACAGCTTTTTTAATAGAATCCTTCATTCCTTGGTAGTTCTTTACATTTTTTTTTCTAATGTTGATCATTTGAAAAGTTGAATAAATATTTTATTGATTTTGTTCACAGAATCTCATTTATGATTGAAAATTAAAAATAATTAAAAGAGGCAAAGAAAACAGTTGCATATGTGGTTTATTTTGGGTAAATTTTAATGTTTATTTTATTGTTTTAGGAGGTTTTGGACCAGTGCTCTCTAGTTGTAATTTTTATTATTCCAATTTGGAGATTTTCGAAGAAATTTGGGGATTTTCTAAAAAGTATGAGGATTTTGGGGATTTTAGACTTGTCAAATGGGGACGGGGGGTTCAGAATATCTGGCAGCTCTGGTTGTTGCTAATCGGTCTCGTGCGCCAACGACTGACTCTTCGTTTTCTGCTGTATTAGATGTCGCTGATTCTCACTTATCTGCTGCTGCATCTGACTGGAAAATTGTGGGTAGAAAGAATTGCAAGAATAAAACAAATGTTGTTGTTGGAAATAATGACAATATGGAACTCGATGTTGTAGTTCAAAAGAAGTGGGTGCACCTCTCATCTTTTAAGCCGACAGTTACTAGTGACCAAATTGTTACCTACGTCCATAAACATGCTAGCATTGCACGAGATCAACTTTTTTGCTTCAGCCTAACAAAAAAAGATGCGGTCGTTGATAACCTTAAAAGCATTAATTTCAAATTAGGAGTTGCTCCTAATCTATATGAACAGCTCTTTGACCCCACGCTCTGGCCTGCTAATATTAAAATTCGTCCATTTGAGTTTTTTCAAAAGGCGGCAAACAAACTACAGGAGACTTAGCTAATTCCAATGCTGACAATGTTACAACTGCCTGCGTGTCAGATTATATGCCAAATAATGAGATAACACTATATTATCAGAATGTTTCTGGGCTAAGGACCAAATCTAACCAAATTTATACTATCTCGGCCCAGTGTCTTTATGATGTAATTGTGCTCACAGAGACCTGGTTAAATGAAAATTTTCATGATGGTGAATTTTTTGATGCTAATATCTATAATGTTTATCGTAAAGATAGGAATAGTCTATCTACTGGAAGAATGCGTGGGGGCGGTGTGTTAGTTGCTGTAAAACGAACTCTTTTATCAACTAATGTGGTATTACCAAATTCGGACTCGTTACTGGACCAGCTTTGTGTATCAATTAAAGGCCTGGCGGAAACCCTACTCATCTTTACATCTTATATCCCGCCTAATAGTTCGTTGGACATTTATAAGGCTCACACGGATAATATTGCTACTCTTGTTGCTGATTTTGTTGATGAAAGTAAACAAGTTCTTGTGCTTGGTGACTTCAATCTACCTAATGTGGGTTGGTGTAACCAAAAATCTGAGTCTTATTTATCTCCATTAAATGTGTCTAGCAATTCTGAAATGTATTTAATTGATAGCCTTTTTGGTCTTGGATTGCAACAAATCAACTCATGTTTTAACTTGCTATCTAGATTATTAGACTTAGTTTTTGTTACTGGAAATATAAATTTCAACCTATCTGAATCAGTTTTTCCAATTTCAGCTATTAGTGCGCACCATGTTCCTTTAGAGATCAATTTTTCATTTTATAAATATTTTGAGTTAAGTATTGATAAGACAAAAACTTTTAATTTCAGTGCGTGTAATTTTTTTGAAATCAACTCAGTAATTGAAAGAATAAATTGGATTGATGAATTTAATAATCTTGATACTGTCGCTTGTTTTAATAAGTTCAAACACCGAATCTGCTTAATATGTAATGACCATATTCCATTAATAAAACATAAAGCCTATAAATTGCCTTGGTACACGCGTGGTCTTAAGAAATTAAAAAATCTGCGTACTAAATTTTATAAAAAATTTCTAAAAACAAATTTAAATTTTGATTTTCTAAAATATTGGCACTATAAGAGGGAATTCAACTTTCTAGACAAGTACCTTTATAGACAATACATATTAAAATTTGAGAGTGATATAAAATCAAACCCAAAGTCTTTTTGGCGTTTTGTAAAATCAAAAAAAGGATCTTCTAATATCCCTGCATCGATGTTTTTAAATAACAACACTTCAAATAACGTTAGTTCTACAGCTAATCTTTTTGCAAATTTTTTTCGCTCAAACTATGAGCCTGTCAGTTCTGTAGATTTTGAGATGCAAGACAACGTGGTATCTCAGATAGATTTTGGTTTTCTCTCTCTGACAGAAGCGGATGTAGTTGATGGCATTATAAGTCTTAAATCGTCACACATATTAGATTTAGATGGTATTTGTTCTTTCCTTCTAAAAAAATGCATGCATACTGTGGCCTATGCCTTAATGCTTATTTTTAATAAGTCGCTTAGCTCGGGAATTTTTATAGACGCTTGGAAAACTGCTTATGTAACACCTATACATAAATCAGGTTCGAAGAATAACATCAAAAATTATAGACCGATTTCAAAGCTTTCTACTATTTCGAAATTGTTTGAATCGATTGTTAAGGTTAAATTGTTTTTTGCTGTAAAGAATATTATTTCTCCTTATCAGCATGGTTTTATGCCTGGGCGGTCAACGGTTTCAAATTTAGTAATTTTCTCGGAATATTGCTTATCTTCGTTTCAGAAAGGTTATCAAGTTGATGTCGTTTACACGGACTTTTCGAAAGCCTTTGACAAGGTCTCCCACTTCCTCTTGGTTAAAAAAATGCAGAGGATGGGGTTTCATTCAAGTTTCCTTAGCTGGATAAGTTCATATTTATCTAATAGGCAGTGCATTGTTGCCTTTGATAATGTAAAATCCTTCTCATATGTGGCTACGTCTGGAGTTCCTCAAGGTAGCATTTTGGGCCCTCTTCTCTTTATTCTGTTCATTAACGATATATCATATCTTTTTCCTCACAGTAATTGTTTGTTATATGCAGATGACCTTAAGATTTTCCTTAAAGTCAAAAACGCATCGGATTGTGAATTTCTTCAAAGTGAAATTGATAAATTGTATGATTGGTGTTCTAAGAATTGTCTCTTTTTGAATATAGAGAAATGTGTTTTCATGTCCTTCTCGAGGTCTGCCAATGTTTGTCTGTCATCATATCATATTGCCACTTCTAGGCTGTCATCTGTTAATCAGTTCAAGGACCTTGGAGTTGTCTTTGATGTTAAATTTTCGTTCGTCCCACATTTGGACTATATTATTCCGAAAGCTTATGCTATGCTGGCTTTTGTTCGTCGAAATGGTTCATGCTTTACGGATCCTTATACTTGGAAATCATTGTATACCAGTTTGGTTCGATCTAGACTTGAGTATGCGGCCGTGGTTTGGAACCCACAATATGCAATGTATAAGTTAAGGCTTGAACGCATACAAAAATCTTTCACCAGGGTTGCATTACGCTCTCTTAATTTTGAAGGTTCGATGCCGTCTTATAGTGCCAGATGTCTGTTGATTGGGCTGAAATCTTTAGAGATTAGGAGAAATATTTTGTCACTTCTTTTTGTTCATGACATTATTTCTGGTGTAGTTGATAGTCCAGAATTGTTGGAAATGATAAATTTTAATGTGCCTTCAAGGGCGCTTAGGAATTTTGATCCGTTCTATCTGGAAATGTGTCGCACTAATTATGCTGCAAATGCACCTATTTATAGGGCACTAAATATGTTCAATATTATAAGTAGCAATCATAATTTGGATTTTTTGATGTCTAAGGATCAAATGAGAATTTACCTTAATAGCATTTTGTAATTTTTTATGAACTTTTTTTATTAACTTTCTTATTAACTTTTTCTGTGCTAGTCTGTAAGAAATATTGTTCAAAGACTAATAAACAAATAATAAATAAATAAATAATTTAAAGCCGGGAGTAGAATGATTGCGTATGCGTTTTTCATCCGTTTACTCGCTAGAGCAATTTACGCAAGAAAATTATGGTAGAGTTCAATGATTGCGTTTTACGTTCAGATTAAGCAGGGCTACAAAATTATAAAACATTTGGTATGTTCTTAATGTTGAGTTTTTATTGTATTTACACAAAAATACTTAAATTGTCTTCGTTTATAAGTAAAAAATCTTAAATCCTGAGTATAAAAAAGTTCTTTTGAGAAATTAATAATGAAAAAAATTATAGACATTTTTAATTTTTAAGATTTATTTACAAGAGCCATCCCTAAAAGTAATGAGCTCCTGACTCGTTTCTTTTATTTCTTCTCGATGTTCGTTATAAGTAACGAGCTGTCAAAAAGCGCTAGTTACGCAAGAAAAGTTGAAGTATTTTCAACTTTCTTGCGTAACTAGCGTTTTGCCAGCGTAACGTTCACAACCATTGAACTCGCTCCCATAAGCTTTCACATACTTCGATTTTATAACGCCAGCGAGTAAACGGATGAAAAACGCATACGCAATCATTCTACTCCCGGCTTAAAGGCAAAACCAAAATATATTATGTTTCTATGCAGATTTTACGCGTTTTTAACCTGAGGTTAACGCTTGCGTCAACACCCGCAAACCCGGATATGTTTTTCACATAAAAATTGCCATATATTGGATTCTAGTAGCCGGAATGACTTCAAAGTGTCCAAAATATTAGTAAAAGTTAATACCTGGCGTGGAGCGAAAGTTATCACCAGCTATTGCGCTGTACCCCATTAAGCAACACCCGGATACCTCGGTATGTCTTGAAAAATGTATGAAAATTGTTCTTTAAAAAATTAAGAAAACCATTTTTGTGCTTTTTTAACATACATTTTTAATTCATTTATCAAAAAAAAACTAAATTTAACTGAAGTTATTAATTGAAATTATTATTATGATAAAAATGTGAATGTAATCACAAAAAAGTAAATGTACTGTAATCATAAAATATAAATTTTATTTTATCTAAGACATCTTTTGCATTGCGTGGTGTCAATGGAATGTTCTATACAAACAAGTTTTTTACACATAATGCAAGCTTTTCGTGTTGGCCTCTTTCTGGGACATAAGTAGCAGTTGCTTTTATGTTTGATCCTGCCAGAAGCGGCACGTTCTTCTTGAGGGCTTTCTGGAAGATCTTCAGCAATGAATTTCAATGGGCGACCCAGTATTCCTTCAATGCAGTATTCCCAGTATTCCTTCAATTTGAACATTTTGTGATAGTTTTACAATTTCTGGCATGGCTAATTCCTCACTCAATTGTTGCCGAAAAAGTCTTCTACGGTTGGTTGAAGTCTTTAGATGTGGATTATTTTTTTCATATATATAAGAAACGCTGGAAATGCAGCCACATCTAATATATTATAAAAAAATGCCAAGGGCCATCTTTTTGTTCTCATTTTTGTTGAATATTCCCCAAGGCATTTGTCCATGTTATCAACGCCTCCTGTGCTCCTGTTGTAGTCTATGATAATGACCGGTTTGTTTTTGGACCTTCAACTGTGGTGCTGTAAGGGGTGGTGGAGAGGATTACAACTGCCTTGTTTGCCACATAAGAACACATAGATATGTTGCTGCTAAGTCCTAAAACTGATGATTAGATTTCTCTGCCCTTTGGATTAGCAAATTCACTGGGCACAAATGTGCGTTTCTTATTCACCGTGCCTAATATGACCAAGTTGTAGTCCAACATCAAAAAATGCGTTACTATATTTCCAGTATTGCCATATTATAGAAAATTACAGTTTTTCAGACATAAGCGTAGTTTTTAAAAACACCTGCAATAACAGTTTTTTTAAAATTTCACAACTGACAAATATTTGTCAGTTTTGGTTTTATTTGACATAACAATTATAAAAAGGGACCAGAAAAACCAACAAACATATATTTACTGTGTAAAATAGTTTCTGTTTACTTAAGCAAAAAATCTTTTCGTTTCTTAAGCTAAATTTTTTTCCTGAAAATATTTTTTTATTTTAGTTTTTTTTAATAAATCTGGCAATACCTGCATATTTCCTACTTAAAAACCCGGTTTATAGGATTAAAATAACAAAATGGTAACAAAAAAAACGTATAATATGTTACACATTCATATTATTTTAACACAAAATACACTGGCATACCCCGGTATCTGGGTGTTCCGTGATGTACAATTTTTCGGGTGTTGACACAAGAGTTAACTCTGCATGTACATTCGAGTTGAGTTCCACTTATCGCGGATGCAATGGCTTCTCCACAATAGCTTTGGGATATTCAGAGCCCTATACAGGGTGTTTCAGGAAGTTCTGGCCAAATTTTTCCAGCGTATTCCTTGGCTCATTTCTTGAAGAAAAGTCCACTAGGACCATGTCCGAAAATGCACGGGTGCGAAATGGCAGCGGGTTCAAAATGTTCGGATTGGTGGTCGGAGAGTAATAGAGTAAAATTGCTTACTTCTGAGCCAGGGGTCGGATTTGTTTGTTTTTGGGCTTGTTGGAAAGGTCTTTAAAAGACCTTTCCGTATAAAATAAAACAATAATTAGAAAAATGGAAAAAAAATTAACATAATCTCAATTTGCTCAGCCAGATGGCAGGTAACTTATGTTTTTTTTTCTTTTAAAAGATAGTAATACCTCTTACCTTTCTAAAAATATTAAAACAAAGCCCGAAGGTCTTACCGTTCCAAAGTTATGACCATTAGACTGAAATGCAAAAATTTTTTTGGAAGCAAAATAACCCCACAATAAGCCCGTAATGCGCTGAAGCACCATCTTGTTGGTAGAAAAAATGATTTCTTATCGCAAGGGGTACTTCCTCGAGGATTTCTGGCATGAGTTCTCGCAAAAACTCCAAATAATTTTACGAATTTAACCTGGGCGGAAGTACTTTTGGCCCAATCAAGGTGTTGTCGATGATTCCAGCCCAAACGGAGACGTAAAATTTGCGTTGAAATGCGTTTTCTTTCTTGTTGTGAGGATTTTCGTTGGCCCATTCATGCAAATTATGGAAATTAGTTATGCCGTCTCTCGTGAATTGCGCAAAATTGTGATGTTGCAACGTGATGTACGTGGTGTACGTGGTGTTCCCGCATCTATGTTTTTACGTTCGATTGTGTGGACCGACGAAGCGCAATTCATCGCTCAATTATTTATTTATTATTATTATTTATTTATATGTATTTTTGTAGAATAATTATCAAATGGCAGACGTATTTACATAAGTAGCTAATGAATAAACAGAATGTGGTTTAAATTAAGTTTCTCTGAATCATACTGTGCAGCTACACATTCAATAGAAGTGAACGTGCTCAGTAGGGCCTCAGCTGTTTTTGGCAGTTCATTGATTTTCTTGCAGTTTCGTTCAAGTTACTCGCTGTTAAACAACTCGTTAAAACCAGATATTCGCTAGTTTTCATCTTATTCCTGCAGTTTTCTTCAACGTCCCAAAGTGAGTTTGCAAAGCCAAGAATTCAAGATTTTAGTAAATATTTTTATTAAAAATAAATTATTCTAACACTTAGACAGTTAATCGAATGAGTACTTGGACATAATTAAGAATTTAAATCTTTATATTAAAGCAACACCTAGATATAGCCGCTTGCAAACTTTTGCTTTGGTTGTGTAATCTGTGGCGAGTAAAAAATTGGTGCTACAAACATGAGGAAATTTTTTAAGCAAATTTTGCATAAATTTCAAGATTTTAACATTACAGCAGATTGGAAAATATTGTACAATTTACTACGTAATCGCAAAAGAGATAATTATGTGTTATAAATTGGTAGTAAAGCTACATGACAGGGTCTTGACATTACATAACCTCTGCACAGTTGGTCTGCAGACGTCTGTCACACTTGCTACTTTATAAATTTTCTTCAATATCAATATTGAACATTTATTAACTTTTGTATGCTTTAGTTCTAAATTCTAGTTAACAACATGGCCCTACGTCTTGTCGGCATGGCGCTGCGCAAGCAGTTGGCCCAGCAACAATTGGCCAAATCTGCGATTCAAGCTACAGGCGGTAGTGTGGCTTCTATTCATACCTTGGACAAAATTGGCAAACGTGAAATAGTTGGCTACGGTTGGAACGGCTCTGCAAGTTATGTCGATCGTGCAGATTATCCAATGCCAGCTGTTCGCTTCATGGAGGCAAACAATCAAATCAACCAACTGCGCGAAAAGGAAAAGCAGGATTGGAAAAAAATGACTATTCAGGAGAAGAAAGCCTTGTATCGTGCTAGTTTCTGTCAGACTTTCGCCGAAATGAAGGCGCCCACTGGAGAGTGGAAGATGCACATGGGCATTGCTCTACTCTTTTGTTCGTTTGCTCTCTGGGCATCCATATTGATGAATTTGTTCGGTAGTTTTATTTTTTTATTGTACTGATATTTTTCGATTTTCATTAACTTTCATTTTAACTTGCTTCAATAGTTTATGATCCCTTACCCGTCACCTTCGATGAGGAACACCAGAAGGCACAACTTGAACGCATGTTGGACTTGGAAATGAATCCAGTCACCGGTCTTTCATCTAAGTGGGACTATGAGAATAAGAAGTGGAAATAAGTTGTGGTTCGCAAATTTTAATATCTAAGCAATCAAGTTGAAATATCCGTTTATTTTTTAAAAAATGCTTTTTCCAAAATGTACACCATTATCCAGCAATTATTGTAAGTCGATAAGTAAAAAGTAGAACATCTTAATGCAGCTTTGCGTTCAATAATATCTTAAGGTTAAACAAATTATTAAAAATACAGTAACTACGATGGAAATAACCAAACAACAAGTCAGCAGAGTTTCATTTCATGTGATGAGTCGGTGAAATTTTGTTGCTTTTTAGTAAATAATGTGCAAAATTCAACTTCGATAAATAATGAAATATAGCAGAAAACTTGAAAAACTACTAAATTTCATATCACAGTTAATTTTATACAGTTTTGTGTAATCTTTTGTAAATTATGCGCTTAAGAGGCACGTATCTTTAATGTATTTTCTGTGTATTCAATGTATTTTTTCGAGGCACGGTGCATATTCGTACGAAATCATTTGAAGAAAACTGTTCAGGAGGTTACAACTTGGAAAAATTTTTAATCTTGATTTAACTCAGGCTTTCCGCCGACTTGAATACTTTATAAAACTTATTTTTTGCAAATGTACATTTGGGAAACAAGGGTTTATTTTTTTTTTCTTACAGTAGCAGAGCATTAAAAGTAAAATCAAGCAAGAACAACTTTAGATGTAAAAATCTATTAAATAATATCTTGAAATAATGTTGCTTTAGAAATATTTACGTCAAAATTAGAAGTGAAGTAGAATGTTATATATTTGAAAAATATTAAATCGTCTACGATACGACCTAATTTCTCACAAACTAGTATAGCGATGTATTCATGGTACACAAAACACAATAATTAAGGGTATTCAGTGCACTTGCTAGCGCATTTTAGGACTTGTGGACTCTACAAAAACAAAATACACGTACGTGCAAAACCCGCGCATCTGCAGTTGGATTTAAAAAAAAAAAAAACTGAATTTTTTGCAACAAAAATATCGGTAATTTTTTCCAAATTAAAATATAGAAAAACGACCAATTCTAGTCTCAAAAAGAAAAGAAATTTCGAAATAGTTATGATTAAACGGTTTGCCCTTATAAAACAACATTCCGTATAAGGAAAAATCATTTTATCATAAAAAACACCATTTGGACCTTATGTCCATAAAGTGGACATAATGCCCATGGACCTCTTGTTCATGGAATAACATAAAACACAAATTTCAAACTCATGATAAAATGGTTTGCCCTTGTACTGGTGATAAAAAAACAGCATTCCGTATTAGGGCAAACCATTTCATCTTAAAAAAAAAATGCGATTTGGACCTTATTCGGACAAAATGTCCATGGACCCCTTGTTCATGGAATAACATCAAAAACAAAAATTAATGAAATCTTTGCAGATATTTTCACAGAGGTATATTCATTTACTGGGGTGTGGTTGGAGGCTCACAGCACCCTGAAAAATTATACTTCTTGAATAGTTTTCGGCTTAAATGGAAAGAGTGGAGATTTTCTTAATTTTTGTGCGCTCGGATTTAAACATTTTCGATTTCGGCAATAAATTGTGAAGATACTTCGAAAATGTTCGATTTTTGAAAAATGGTGGGGTGAAGCGTTTCACTAAAAAAATCTTTTTGTTTTCATGTATAACCATCAATTAAAAACAAATTGAAGAAGTTGTCTTGTCAACATGCTGGGCCTAAAGCGGAAATTTGTTTTCAATATAAATAATGAAAGGCCGTATTTAAATATTAAATATTAAGATTAAAAATAAAGCGGTTTAACAAGAAACATCAACATAAATCGGATTAAGCAAGAAACTAAAATACTGAATAAAAGTCATCGAATCAAAATTGATTATTCAGCGCTAATACCGTGGTCAGAGTCGCAGTTTCAACAGGTGTAGTAGCCACGGTTGCTCATGTCGACGTATTTCAGGTGCACTTATCATGATATTGCCGATCGCATTTGTTGCAATGAATTGAAAAATGCAAAAACAAATCCAATAAAAACGCATTAAAAACACACAAAAACACTAAATTCGTGTTAAAACGGAGTTTGTGGGGGGAAACGTTTCATTTAGGAAACACGGCTGGCATCACACAACCACTCTATAAATATTTCACAAACACTTCATATTTTTTAAGAACAACATTTAACCAACACGACTGATATATTTACCTTGAATTTGTGTCAAGTAGTTGGTATAAAACACGATAAATTCACTAGATCAAAAAAACTTGGAAAAAAATGTTTACCACTGTTTTGGAAGAGCAACACAATGTACGTCTGAACGCTTTGCTGTATCATGAAAAACTGTGCGGCAATGACGGCAACACGTGACTGTATGACACTTGGTTATATGCTACCGCGCTGTCAAAATTTCACAGGTGAAACGCTTCACCCATGGCCATGATACAATTAGAAGGTAGGCTCATATTGGAGAGCAGGGTGCGCTAGTTGTCAAAATCAGCTGATAGCTTTTAGTTTTTCTTTGTTGTTGTTGTTGCTTTTTTCGTTTGACGTTTGTGGCATCCACAGCTTTGTTGTTGCAATATTTCACAATTAAGCAGCAATTTTAAAATGAGCCTACCTTGTAATTGTATCATGCCCATGGTGTAATTAAGAAGGTGATCGTGAATTTTTAACTTCTCTCAAAAAATTTGTACCTACCCTTGTCAAAAGCAGCTGATGGTAAATGCAATGATACAATTCCAATGTAGGCTCATATTGGAGAGCAGGGTGCGCTAGTTGTCAAAATCAGCTCGTTATTTTTAGTTTTTCTAATTGTTGTTGTTGGTTTTTTCGTTTGACGATTATAGCTCCTACAGCTTTGTTGTTGCAAAATTCCTCAGTTGAGCAGCCATCTTAAAATGAGCATACCTTATAATTGTATCATGGTAAATTCTAATCCCCAAATCACACGGTGATTGGCAATCAAACAATCTAATCGTTTTGTTGTTGCTTTCCATGTGAAACTATCAAAAGCTGTGAGAGCCGGAGCGGATGAACACAGATTGCAGCAATCTAAATTTGTTAATTTTGAGATTGCTGTACATGTCGGCAATCAGCAATCTGAATAGTGTTGCTAGGTTACGAAATAAAATTTTCAAAGAAATGCAAAATTATGATTGGCGTGTCGTGTGAGCTACCAACAATCAGCATGTGAAAGATAATAAGAAAAGTTCATTGATTGGCAATCAAGCAATCCCGTGTGAGTTGGCCATAAGCAAAAGTTGCAAAACAATCTATTACAATTTTTTTTCAGCTTGTCTCTTTTTTTCGTATTTGCCAAAGAAATAAAATATAAGGAAATGGTGTTAGCCACACACACACAGTGTACATGAACTGTGGTATGATTTCTGAATTGAGCGAGCTAGATAGAGAGTGTTTTTTGACATTTCTGAGTTCACTTGAATATAATTGAAAGTTTGTGCAGTGAAATAATTAAATTAAAAGCGTTTTTCACTGCTGAAAACTATGTCATTTTAAAGAAAAATATGACCAAAAATAATTATAACATGCGTTGTGTGGTTAGAATTTGCTACAATGCAAATTAGAGCCAGTTGATTTCGCACCAATTTGCACTCACAATGGTGCACCCACATCTGTCAAAATGCTTCAGGGGCGCATCAGTTTTTCACAGCTGAATACATTTTTGGGGCGCTTCTGTGTTCAGCATAGTTAATCAGATGTAATACATTTTATTGATTTCTTTTCAGATTTCCGCATATTCGGGACCTTAAACTGACTATTCGTCAAAAACTGTATAAAACTATACATTTCAAAATATGTAAAAACAAAATTTTTCATTTATTTTTTCATGCGTTTTATATGAATATTAGTAAAAACCCATCCTACGACAGGTTGTACCCAAAAATAATAAATACAAGATTATGCCATGCGCATGTCTGCCTACGTCATGATCGACACATTGTCAAAATCAGCTGTTTTGAAAAATAAATCGCAGAGAACAGAAAATCAGTGAGAAGAACAGAGAAAGAATTAAAAACATTATTCATAAACGTTATTAAACGAAAAATCACTATATTTTTATGAATACGGTCTATGAGTAAGAATTTTTATGAATAAGATATTGTTATGAATACGGCTGTAGGTCAAACTTTTACTAATAACGTATTACTCTAAACACCGGTTTTATATGTAATTCTAACAAGCACACTTTGAGCCTTTTTTTTTCGACGTAACTGAATACGGCCCTTTGTGAATGTTTATGTATTTGTGTCAACCAACACGAATAAGAAAAATACCACACTTTTGTGCAATAACATCACTTCCTTATATCTTAGTTCTTTGGTATTTGCTCAACATTTTTTGACAACCGTAGGGAAATTAGTTTGGGTCACGTTCAGTGGCGGATCTAGGATTCGCCAAAAGGGGGGATGGGGGCTGAAGCTACACTTTTGTATGCCAAATGGGGGATGAAACGTCTTTCTTGTTTTTTTTCCTTTTTTTCCCATAAAAAAAATTCTCCAAGAGGGGGAGATTCTGGTCACGTTTACCTTATTGATTACACCATGGCTTCACCACCCGCACCCTACTCAAATCTATATTATATTTTGATAATCTTACATTTGTTGATAATCTGGATCATGGCAATTTCGCCCGAAAAATTTGGAAATAAAGGAAAAAATACTGATGATAATTTCTGGCGTAGTTTCCATTTTTCGGGCTTAAATTCGAAACCATTCGGGTGAGATTTTTTCCTAAATTCGATGTTATAGAAAATCGGACTTTTCTGCCATTCCCTTTTTCGGGCGTAAATTTTGGGAGCCATGTTTAACGTTGTCAGCAACCTTTTCCGCCATTTCTGGCGTTTTTGAAGCAAGTCAAAAAATTCCATACAACTGAACTTCATAGTACATTTCACGAATATGACTCCAAAGTATTTATTTGAAGGCCTGTTCTTTCTTTCGTCCAAATTCGGTTTATTCGAAATCGAAGACTCGGTAAACTGAAGCAGATGTACCGGGTAAGCAAAATATATATTGAACCATATTTCCTAAAATATTGTACCGTACTTTTTTTGTCATAAATTGTTTTAAGCAGTGTTTAAAAAACTTAAAAACGTTTAATTGCTTTTGCTTTTACTTTGCTGTGCTTATTGAAAATCAAACAGCAACAGCCAAAGCAGAAAGCACTATCACAAAAAAAATTGTACTCATTTTGCTTTGCTTTCTGAATCTTCGAAAGGCTAAGCAAAAGCAGCAGCACTAAAAAGAATTTGTTTTGCTGCGTAGTGCTACGAAAGCATAAGAAATTATTGTAGTGCTTTGATTTTCATTTTGCTTTTCTAATTTGTCGCAGCACTACGAAAGCAACAATTATGCGCTTTGCTTCGTTTTGCTTTCGGAAGCCTTTTATTTTCATTCGTTTGGCTTTCGGGATTTACTTGTCATCGTTTATATGCTGTATTTCAGAGACGCATGTCTTTGTGTACATTGTTGTTTGTATAATATGCGCACTTGTACGCAGTCGCGAATGCTTGGTGTTGTTTTTGTTGTGTGTAACGGTTTTGTTATTGCATGAGTTTTAAAGAGATCGCAGAAAAAAATTTAGTAGCGGTATTTGGAATTTAAAGAAATATTTAAAAATAATAGCTAAGGTGTGCATAATAAGAATTCCTTGAAAGTTTTATGAGTTATTGGCTACGCTGATTTAAGATCTCATTTAAAAAAAAAAAAAAAAACAATCAGATCAGGAAGAAAAGAATTTTTAATAGAAAACTATGTAACTTAAAATAAGACACGTATTTCACAGTCATAAAAGTTTCTATAATCACATTAAAGAAAAAAAAAATATTAACTTAAGATAAAAAATAAATAATGCATAAGGCATTTACTTCACAACCAAAAAAATACTAAATAAAAACAAAATTATATTAAAAAGACAGTCTTAATATTTCTATATTAAACATTATCGTCATCTTCGAACAACGTCAAATTGTCGATGGCTTCATTCAAAAAAGTTGGGTTTAATTTTACAAGCAAAATATTTTCCAAAGTTTCTTCATGGAGCCAGTTCCGATTGTCAGATTGATACAAACAACAATGTACAAAAAACAAGCGTCTCTGAAATGCAGCATATAAACGATGACAAGTAAATCCCGAAAGCCAAACGAATGAAAATAAAATGCTTCCGAAAGCAAAACGAAGCAAAGCGCATAATTGTTGCTTTCGTAGTGCTGCGACAAATTAGAAAAGCAAAATGAAAATCAAAGCACTACAATAATTTCTTATGCTTTCGTAGCACTACGCAGCAAAACAAATTCTTTTTAGTGCTGCTGCTTTTGCTTAGCCTTTCGAAGATTCAGAAAGCAAAGCAAAATGAGCGGCATACGCTTGTCTTGAAAAACTTTAGGTAGCACTACGCAGCAAAATTTTCGTTGCTTTTGCTGTTTTGCTGAAAGCAATTTAAACCCTGGTTTTAAGCACTCCTCCCAGCGCACAGTGATGCGAAAGTGACGGGAAAAAAATCGAATTTTTGCATTCTGAATATTTAGAACTGTTCAAAAATATCCACTGATCTCAGGTGTTTTAAGTACTTACCTCAGCTTTCTACAAAAAATAAAAAAATGATGAAAATTTTATTGTTATACTTGATTATAACTTTGAAATATTTACCCAATATCCAAAAGAGTTAAAAATTTACATACTTTATGACAGGGGCGAACACAGGTAGGGGTTTTGGGGGTTGAAACCCCCCCCCCCCCCCAAATGAAATAATAAAAATAAAATTAAATGTATGAAGTAAAACAATTATAAATTATAAAGCATTACTTATTTAAGTTGAAATGTTTAAAGCTACTTTCATGGTGTTATTTATTGTTTTTTATGAAATTATGCTCTGTATACGCAAAAGAGCCCTGCCAGAGTATGCTTTTTCGCCTGAAATATCATCATATACATGTATGTTTTGGCAATGTTTAAATAATGTAGACAATTATGCATTTTCAATAAGATAAGAGAAAAGATAAGATTGAAAAACTTCAAATTAAAATTTAATAACTATTTATTAAAAATAAAATTAAATTTACATTTCATTAAAAGGTAAAACAAAAAATTATTGTGCTATTTTTTATGTTACTTATTTCATCAATATTTAATTTGATTTAAAAATATTTTTTTGAAACCAACTCAAATTGAACACATTTCGCTAACAGTTAATCAGTGCACCATAGTACATTGCTGAATATTAGCATACTTTTTCAAGTATTCGATTAAGAAACAAAAACAACACAACTCACAAATTCAGATCAGCGTAAGAAGTGTGTTGTGTGAGGACAGAGAACGAATTAGCAGTTATTCTCATGCGCTGATTTTCTCTTTACTACACGATCTGTTGTTTACATTTGTTTACACTAAAAAAAACATTAACTTAAAATGAAACACAATGTGTTCATAATTTGCCTTTTCTCATGTTTTTTAAAAGTTTAAAACACATTTGCTCTTACTTTGACGAAATTGGCAAGCTATTTTTTAAACATAAAATTCGTCAACATTTTTTTCAGTGTACAACAGTTAAGCAGAGTATATTCGTTTAACGAATATATTCATGCAGGGCTTTAATACGCATACATGTCCTACCACGCTGTTGTTCTCTGTAAAGTCGAGTTCCGCTATCAATGTGATATGAAGTTAAAACTAGAACTCTCGATTCTCGATTCTCTGACCGAATTTTGAATTTTTGTTTTTTACAAAACTTAAGAATCTTAACGAAAAATTAAGATGCAGTTTAATTAGTAATCGTTATTTAGTTATTTTTTATAAAAAAAAAAACTTCTCTTAATCAATCAAACTTCTCTTACCAAAGCAATGTTCTTTTTTATTTAAATGTAGCCACACAGCCAAAACAACCTAATAAAATAGAAAAACATCAATAAAATTTCTCTATCGTTTTCATTCAAGAAGATTGTCTTATTAAAACCATTGAGAAAATCTTATCAAAGCTTTGAGAATTTTTTATTGGGCAAACCATATAATTTTAAGAAGAATCCTATTATTTTTTATGAGAAAACATTTAAAAACTGTAAGGAAATCTTATTAAAAATATGTGATTTACACATTGATTTTAAAAGTTACCTTTTTGATTTTTTAGGAAGAAATCTTATAGATTTAATAAGATTTATTTTTTAAATTTAAGAAGGAAATTCTATTAATTTAATAAGATTTCTTTCAAAATTTTATTAAAGAAATCTTTTTAATCAATACGGAATCTTGCTAATCTTTAACCTAGAAATATACTTTTAACTGCCTATAATATTAAATACAAATCTACACATTGTTAAGATTTTATTAAAATCTATGCATTATTAAATAAAGTTGTTATTTATGAATATTAAATACATATGTTCAAATTAAATGAACTTTGACTTTGTAACCAAAATACCCGCCGCTGTCGAGGCCTTCAAAGAAATTGTCGGCATCCTCAATATCCAACTTTTGTCAAGAACGTCTTTGGAGTGCAAACCGTACATTTTAAATAAAGTCGAAATTGAGTCACTCAAGCCCCACGACTGAAATATGGCTTGAGTTTCGAGAATTTTAGTCTCGTCGAAAACAAGTTCTGGAACACAAATATCATTCTCCATTATAACATTTTTCTTATATAACTTTATTTAAATCGACGGATAACTTTTCGAATTCACTTCACAACTACGACTGAAAGCTAAAGCAAAGAAAGCAAAAATAAGTAGCATTTTCACCATTATTATCTTCTTAAAAGGGTGTCTAATAAGAAAATTTTATAAAAGCAGATCAATAAGATTTTCTTATTATTTTAAACTGGTCTCTTCCTTAACTTTAGAGAGTGAAAGAAAAGGTTTTCTTATTAAAGTTAAGTGTTAATGAATTTCCACATGATTCCACATGATAAGATTTTTGATAGTAGTTGTTAATTTTTAATAAGATTTTCTCTATGGAATTGAAAAGATTTCTTTATGGAAAATTCTTATTATTTGGTAAAATTAATAAGAAAACCTAATAAAATATTTCAATTTGGTGGTCTTATTGATTTTATGTGGTGGTTTTTGGCTCTGTGCAATCATATCGGTTTATTTCCGTCTATATGTCTGCATGTAATGACGATCACAGCAGAGATTTTGGGGCCATCGTTATGAATTTCGATATATTATAAGCTTGTATTTAAAATATAAAGATCATAATGCAAATTAGCGATCTCGTATGAAAATTACGCTTACCCCACATAGAAAGTAATATGAAATTGGAAGAATCTCTTAAAATTTCATAAAATTTCAATGCCTTAATTAATTTCAATTTTATTATTAAGGACATATTAAATTCAATGGCACAAAATAAAAGAATAATTGACTTTGTACTGTAAATATTATATATGAAATTTGAATAAGTCTATAAATTAAAATATAAAACACCCCCCAAAATTTTTTTCTGGGTGCGCCCCTGCTTTATGACTAAGATATGATCTTTTGACATAAAATAAATTTAATATCGTATCTTTTAAAATGTTGGCGCCATAAATCGATATTTAAGGATAGAAATGTGTAAAAACGGAAATTTTGGTAAAATATTTTGGAAAATAAAAAAGGGCCACTTCATATTTGCAAAAAAATTTTTTTATTTAATAACTATAATGTCTACTTTAAGCTCTGGGAGTGTCAAGGTGCGCAATTTTTTTTTTCTAATATATTATATGATAGTCCAAAAATGTCTGTTTTTTACAAAAAACCAAGCTCTGACCGTTTTGTACGAAATGTATTGAATTTGAGGTCGATGAGACTTTATACGGCGCTTCAATATTCTTAATACGTCACACAATATATTAACACTGAAAAAAAAGTTCAATTTGTATTAAATTAAAAAAAAAATTATTTTAGTGGAGGAAAAACGCAAGATTTGACAAAAAATGTTGTAAGATTAAAAAATGCTAAATATTTTTATTTCAAAACCAAGTTTCAACTGTTTTTTTATAATTGTGATATTGAGAAATTGATATTGAGATAATTTGAGGTATATGAGATCTAATAAGGGTGTTAATTTGGCTTGTTATTTTAGAAATCAAATACATTTTTGTGGAATTTCAAGAGATTTTACCGTTTTCCTAAAAGCACTTTGTATTGGAGGTAGGTGTGTTTTTCATCCGATTTTGTCGAATTTAATACACAGAGTACATGTTATATATCAAAGTTCGTATACAAAATTTCAAGTCCATATATTAATTTTTGTGGAATTCTAAGAGATTTTACCGTTTTGATAAAGTCACTTTTTATCGTAGGTAGGCGTGGTTTCATCCGATTGGCTCATTTTCGAACTCGATCTTTATTTTTTAGATACAAGCTTAAATATTGTGATGATATTTCGTGATAATATCTTGATCGGCTGTAATCGTGATTACAGATAGACAGACAGACGGATCATAATATTATCCATATTATTGTATTGTATCATATCAATCCTAATATTGTTAAAATATGAAAAAAAATTCATAAATTAGAAATTTTTAACTTAAAATTTCGCTATCGAGGCTTTTCTCATTTCTTAGTTATAGGTCTAAATATATGTATATTATAGTATATGTATATGGGAGGTGCTACGCCTACATTACCACTCCCGCGGAAATTTTGCAAGAATTTTAAAGATCACATGTTAGTTATCCACCGACAGGCCCATTAGCGATGCTGTTAAGATAAGTTAAAGTACGGCGCAAAATGTGTTTAAGATGTATGGGAGCTGCCACTTATCCAATCACGTCGAAATTTTTTATACTTTTGAAAATCACATTCTAGACGTCTACGTTTGATTTTGTTATTGTAATTTCTGAGATATAGCGCAATATTAAGATGTATGGCAGCTGCCACGCCCACTTGTCCAAAATTTCTGAAATACTTTTTCTTGTACTTTGTAATACCTCAAACATCGAAAACTATAAAAAAAATCCATAAAAGAATTTATTTGTATAATGCTTATGAAACGGTTTTTTGTCTCGTTTCTAATCCTGATTTTTTTTAACAGTTATAAATTTCGCCAAATAACCGAACTGATGAATAAAAAATTTTCTTGCAGAATTCGGGGACATTTGGTGCGACTTGGGGACACCGGTACAATTGCCGTAATTCGGGGACGTGTACCGAGTAAATGGGACAGATGGTCACACTACGTATAACAGATATGAAACAACAATTTGTGCAGTTTTATTTTCATTTATATCTATCAATATTGATATTTTTTAATATTATTTTTTATAATAATAAACAGTGAAGTGAATAAAGTTAACAATATATTGTTAGATATGGGAAAAACGTATTCAAGTGATGATAAAAGATTACTAAGTATAGTAATATAAGAGATACCTTCGTTCACTCCCTTTGTCTATTATATTTATATTTGAAAGTCCAACGTAACCAATCTTTTGGAGTAAACTGATACGCACACGTGTTTTTTTTTTAATTTTACGTCATCCTAGGCAAAAATAAGATTTTAGAACTTTGTAAGCTTTTTAATTTCAGTTAACACACATAATAAAAAAAAAACATAGAACAGTTGAAATAAACTTTTGCCGAGTTAGCTAGACAGTCATTAACCTTGACAAGCCTCATTTCTTATTATTTTAAATGGGTGGTTGCTTATAAATACTTGCAAATATATTATTGTTTCTGTGGTTTTCATAAAAAACGTACCTATGAGTACTTTACAAACTTTTTGGTAAAATATTGCAAGTTAACTTCAAAGTGAATTATTTTATTCTATGCAACATACATAGATTTCTTTCGCTCTATGTTTGACTGGAAATGTCCTTCTACCACAAGATGTACATAATTTAAATACTTAACACTATAAAACAAAGTAAAATAATAGTCCTTTCGGGGCTAAGGAGATAATTTTCAGATTTAATGGTGACAAGCGTATATCCGGAAAACCATGGAAAAGTAGTAATTTTTCAGTCAACTAAATTTTGGTTTCTATTTTTTTTTTTTCTAGTTCACCAATTACATAAATTTGCACAGATTGCGAAACTGCACTTTGAGAAAAAATGTATTCGTTTCTTTTATTGTGAACTGAGTTTCAAGTGATAAGATTAAACAAAAATTGATAGTATGTGATATGGTTAAAGGAAATATTCATATTATTTATAAGTTCAACTTATCAGTAAGTTCAAATTTATAATATAAATAGTTGATTATTATTACTTTAAAAAGTTTGTATGAATATAACCCTTATCAGCTTAAAGTGGGATTTCCAATGAAAAAATACTAGATGCTTATTATACTGCAATTATTTCTAGCATTAGTGTAATTTCTTGTATTTTGATTTTAATATAAATATTTTCACTTTAATGCTGCTCACACATACTTACCTACAGTTGTGTGCTTTTTGTCAGTTTGTATTTAAACATTATTCATTTATATCACAGAGCATCTTTATATAATGGAAACTGTCATTCAAAAACTTGTATATGACGAACGCAGTTGCCGCACCCTTCAGCACTCCATGTTCCATGCGATCAACTCTAGTTTGTTGGTTTATGGAATGGTTTTTACCAAGATGCTTAAAGTTTATACAACGATTATATTGATGAGTGTTGTTTAACTTTGTGGTCGAACCGGTGGAGCTTTTGTTGGGTAGCAAATGGTGTCTGCTTGTTTCTCAAATGTTTCGCACTTATGCAGTAGCGCTGCTAGGAGGTTTCTTAAGAGGATATAACTGACTTAAATTTGATTGATTCTCAATTTGCTCAATGCTTTAATATTGCTCAAATTCCTGAACTTAACGATGCTTGAATACCTTTCATAATCTTTGACCCACTTCTTTTCCCAGTTTTTGTCCTAAATCCTGCCCTCAGTGTGTCAAAACTCTTCTTCTCCTTGTCCCATTTCTTGCCTTTATCCATTCCCCAACCTTATCCTAAATATTATTATAGATGAGTGTAAATCATTGCCTTTTTCCCAATTCTTGTCTAAATTCTTCTCTTAATCCTTGTCCAATTCCATGCTCTAATCTTCGTCCAAATCTTTATCCTACTCCTTATCTTATTTTTGATCCTAATCTTTGTCCAAATCCTTGACCTCATCTTTTTCTAATTCTTGTCCTATTCCGTATCTATATACCAGTCCTAATGCTTGTCCTTATTTTAATTTTAATTCATTTTTTGTTATTTTAGTTTCTTTTTTGGTCTTTTTTTTATTTTTATTTAGTCTTTCGCTGATAAACTTTCTTGAGTCTTTAAACGAACTGTATTTTATTCCTGTATTTTATTAAACGAACAAGATTTATTTTAAGAAAATCATTCGATAAGAGATTCAACATTATTTTTAAGAGTTATTCTCAATTAAACTGACAGACTCATAAATAAGGATTTTAAATTTGTCCTGAGTTCAGCCATTTCTCTTTCAAAAATCTCTTGAGCTAATATATGAGCTTAGCTCAAATAAACTAAATTTTAACTTTAAAAATGTTAGTTCATTATTTTAAGTTCAGCTAAATTTTCAAAGCTTTAAACAACTTTTGAGTCAAACCGGAATATATCTTAATTTCCTTTCCAAGATCTTAGATTAATTTTTTGAATTTTTAGAGATTTGACCGTTTTGATAAAGTTACTTTGCATGGAAGGTGGGCGGTGTTCTGATCCTATTTGATTCACTTTCGAAAAGGATCTTCCTATTTTAAAAATAACCTAATATATCAATTGTCGCTTGTTTGTTTTCCTTATTTCATGGAACACATTTCTTTCTAGCTGTGATTGCAAACGATATGTGGTATGGAAGTAATGCCCAGGGATAAATTTTCACGATATGTCACTTGACGATCAAACATTATCAGACAACAGATTTTGAAAGCTCTTCACGAAATTCGCCAGTGAGCGAAGTACTGTCCCGTTTGGAACTTGTGTACCACCTACAAATAGAGGTTTTCGATGGTGTTTCATCGCCAAAAGTCGAATTGAGTTCTTCGATGCACTCCTGATGAGATAATTCACATCGAAAATTGTAAAAAATAATCGCACGAAAATGTAAACACTGCACCGTACACAACATAATACCAGCTAGGATTTGCAAGATTGTATGACGAGCGCGATCATTTCGCGATTCTTCTTTTGACCGTACAGAAGATTGTTAAAGTAGAATTTTTTTTTGCTCTTCCAAATGACGCTATTGCGAGTCGTTGTGACGATTTTTGGATGAGTAAATCGTCATTCACGCATCTTGGCGAGAATTTAAAGAGTGCTAGTTGCCAAAAATCACATAAGACTCTTGAAAACTGTATTTATGTGACTCATTTTGATGATGGATTGACGAGTGTTTTTTTCTTTTTGTTCTCTACAACAGTGCAGTGTGTCCAGATTGGGCGATAAAGCGCCAATTGAGCGATCTTTTTTATAATTTTGCGCTTATTTTTATTTAAAAAGCGCCTCGCGCTTTTTTGGGCTACTTTTGTGAAAAGATTCGTGAAAAAATTACATACATATATTCAGTCATTCCATAAAAAAAACCTCTTTATAACACCCTACTTGTACCATACAAAAATGAGAAATCGTATGATGTGGAATCCCTTTCGTCTATTATACGAATAAAATGTCACATGAAAGCCTTAAACGTTTGCTTCAAGACTCTTCCAATAACAGAAAATATGATTTCTAAGTGCAATAGCTCTATATATGACACTCGTCAGTCAATAATCAAAATGAGTCGCATTCTTGCTTGCACTCTTTAAATGCTCTCCAAAATGCGTGAACTATGATTCACTCGTCCAACAATCGTTACAACGACTCGCAATAGCATCATTTGGAAGAGCAAAATAAAATTCGATTTTAACAATCGTCTGGACGATTGAAATGATCGCGCTCGTCATACAATCTTCCAAATGCTAGCTGGGTTTTTGAACATCACTGCTCTACAACAGTGGTGTTCACACGCATACTACTACAATTTTCGACTTTTGTGCTTGTGCTTGTACATAGCTCTCCCGCTCTCTGCACTGAAAAAAATTGTTGTGAAGGTATTAAGCAAGAATTGTGTTATACTTATCATTGTCATCATAATTTTATTTATCAGTTTCATTATCATTATCACTATCATTATCATTGTCACTATCATCATTATTATTATTACAATTATTCTGCAAATAACGCATTTTCATATGCTTCTTACATTTCGCGCAGTACGAAACACACGACCAATAGGCGCGAACCTTCCCGCTTGAAGTCAGCTCCAACTGAGATCAGCGCCAACTGATTAAGATAACTTCGTGCTTTCGATCTTGTACGTGTTTCGATTCTCGAATAAAGCTTTCGAGTCTCACAACGCGTGGTACTACGTGAACATCACTGCTTTAAAATCGCCGTTTACGCATTCTCGCGATCGTTTGGCGAATTAAATAGTTATTTTAAGAAAAAATTACAAAGAACAATTGGTTTTTGTTCTTTTCAACAACTGATTTTTGCTTCATTTCAACTCAGTCGTTAGGTAGAGAACACGTGTCGAGGCTGGTGTCGAGAGCTGGCGTGGAACAAATAATAAGCCCAGTATCCAGGAATTTAGTATTCCGAGAATTATAACAAGCGATTACTTTTTATTTCATGGTTTTACATTTTCCTAATCGGCTTTTCTTTTTTAAGATGTCTGTCATTAAAAATTGAAAGCTGACGCTGCACGAATTAATAAAGTGCTGCAACAACATTTTTTTGTTCATGCTGGTAACCGACTCAGGAAAGGTGATCGGACCAAGAAGGATAATGGAACAAAGAAGGGGGATTTAAATAATTTATTTTTTTATATATTTTTTTTTTCTATATCAAACTGATATTTTTTTCTAATTTTATAATATTTTATACATAAAAAAAAATAACAGAGCAGAACAATCCTTTTTATTTTGAAGCATTTAGGATAAATTAAAGATCATCTTGGTGATAGTTTCAAGACTCTTCAGCGATTCAGTCAAATCTAGTCTTGGTTCGAAATGGGGTGATAGATTAGTGGAAAGGAAAGGGAAGTCAAGTGGAATGTTCTAAGCGTGCTAGAAAACCGTAGAAACATGTCAGTTTTGAATCTGAGGCAAGTGTTATGTCTTAAACTCACTTAATTTTAGTTATAAGGCAATCGCATCCAAAAACTTCTATACCACCAAAACCTGCTGGTAGAAAAATTACCAAAATTACTCTTGATATACAGGAGCAAGGCTTCCGCTTTGTCTAAACAGAGAGTTTAGTTTGAGTTCGCAGTACAAAATAGAGTTTTGCCATTAAACTCAAAATAAGTTTCCAGTACAATTGCATAGGATGAAACTCAACCTAAAATCAATTTTCTTTCTGAGTTTATCGAAACTCAATTTGAGAAATGCCTAAAAGTATACTAATGTTCAGAAAAAAAGGTAGGTTTATATGCAACTTTTTATAAACTATCAAAGTATTGAACGATTTTGAATGTCAAAAACAGCTGTTTGTAAAATTGCGAAATTTACTATTTGCAGAAAAATGAAGAAAAAAAATAAAAAAACGAAGAAAACACTTTGGCAAGTGTAGAAGATGAGGTCTTCATATTAGTATGGGCCGAACAAAATTCCGATTTGCCCAGTACAAGGAAGAACTCGCATATGTACGCAGAGATGGCTGCAGCCTTGTCCTCAAGTGAAACTGATCTCACGGCGGTGGCGATGTAAAAAATATGAGAACACATAAGTAAACAAAGAAATGTCACAATAAACTCAATTCTACCGACGCAAGTCAGTGTGAACCGCTTCGGTTGAACTCAAAGTAAATTCAAACTACAGATATAGACAAATTAAATATTACGCTGTACCGATAACAAAAAATGCCAGAATTGAGCAAAGGATTGCAATTACATTAAAATTTAAGATAGGATGCAGTTTAAAGTTTTTACGATAATAAACACCTGTAGACCAGTTATAAAGATAAATTTTACTCTTAAATATTCTCATCTTTGTGTCGGCGTTTCTCCCAGTCATTTATTTTTTAACTACGCCGTTGTGCTCAAATGATGATGATACTTATGAAGATTATATGAATATTTTGATTACCATATCTTTCAAAAATATTGAATTCTCTGAATTTATATTCATTGCATTGTGAGAGTTTGTGTGTTCAACATTAAAGACAAGAAATCTTTCAAGATTAAAAATGTGCTCGAACAAATATTTAATTTTTCTATTTAGCTTATTTTGCGTATTACAAGTGAGTGCTGAAAAAAAAAATAATAAAATACATGTTGATAATAATAATAATAACATACATAAAAAAATACAAATTGTGGAAAATATAATTCAACTAATTTATGAAACTTAGTTTTGACTTCTTGATTAAATTAACAAAACAATTTCAATAGATAGTGCGCAATTGACATAAATTAAAAAATTGAAAAATATCAGAAAATTAACCTGTGGTGAAATATATGTACAAAATATAATCTCTTAAGCTAGTTTTTCTCGAAAAATTAGGCAAATATGTGTCGTTTTTGAGTTATTTAATAATTAACAAGAAAACAAAATCTGGTTAGTCGAAATTAAATTACTTTAAAAAAAAAATAAAAAGTAAACACATTAAAAAAAAAACAAATACCTACCTCTTGAGGAATTTAAAAGGCAAACGAGATGTTTAAAGCAATTTAGTTTTTGTTGAAACAACAAAACAATTCCCAAAGCTGTTATTAATATATTAAAAAAATTGTATAAATTTAATAAAAGAATACCCCCAGAGCAATAATACACAAGAGATCTCTGCAAAAGTAGTTTGTATGTGAATACTTAAAAAACCATTCGTGTTTTACTCGGTGAAGGACTTATTGACTTTGCTAAATGATCGTTAATTGACACTTAAACAAGCTTAACGTAACGAATATTTCCAAAATAATCTTAAGATTATTCGAAGTAGTGCATTGTTTGAACTATACTCTTTCTTATGCTCTTTTATTATTATATCTGTGTTTATAAACCTCTTGGGTAGTGTATGATTTTTAAATTAGTTTATAATATGTTACAAGTGGATGAGCCAATATTCCAAAGCAGTCTATAAATTAGCACTTCTTTGTTATTTTTAGTGTTTGGTTTCAATCTACCCATAAATATTATGTTTAGGATTTTAACATCAAATTGAACAACGAACATTGTGAATACAACTTTTTACAAGTCAACAAACAAAATAGTAGAAAACTCTTTATGCAAATAAAAAAAAAAACCTTTTAAGATTTCAAACAAAACTTTTTACACAACAAATGCAAGTTGTAACACTTCAAATTCAACTTTGGCAAAAAAAAAAAGCAAGCATATCACCTTCGATAAAAATAATAAAATTAATATAAATAAAACTAATATCACAAGTTCAATGCTTAAACCTCGCATTTCGCCCTTCTTTCCCCTGGGCACATACCAGAACAATTTTATATGTCAGTGACTTCTTGAAAAGAAGTATTTTTTTTGGCCAAAAAAGCATTTTATTTCTCAACATAGTCTCCTTATAGACCGATAATTTTAGTCCAGCGTTTTTCTAAGTTTTTTATTCCTTTCAAACAATAGTTTATATCAACGTCCTAAAAATAACCGTCTGTTTTAGTGAAGACCTCTTCATTCGATCCAAATCTCTTACCGCTGAGCAATTTTTTCGTAGTTGGATATAGGAAATAGTCGCAGGGGGCCAAATCTCGATTTATTTTTTTTTTTCTTTTAATGAGTGTTAGGTTTAAGTTAAGTTCCTGATCTATGGTGTTTTTTGTAAAAACTGTACTTTAAGATAGGCTCCAGTACAAAATTGGTTGAATATAGGGAAAATAATGGTTTTTTATTTCTATGCTGACACTTTCGGATCGGATTTCTATTTCAATCTTTCTAAAAATGTGTATCCATAAGTTGTTTTTAATAGTGAATAGAGATCTATGGTGTTTTTGATAAAAAAAT